>CM062077.1:21515469-22207323 GCA_031163375.1 Conogethes punctiferalis | reverse complement strand
CCTTCAATTACTCGATACTAAAGACCGGTGACGGGCAGCAGCGTCACCGGAGCAAGAAGCTACGCCCTGCGATCGCCAACCCGCCTGGCTAGCGTGGCGATTATGGGTATATCCTCCAGATGTTTGCTCTAAGTGGCGAACAACTGGAGAGGCCTATGTCCAGCAGTGGACTGTAATAGGCTGATGATGATGATGATGACAATTTCACGGTGACACATACATAGCAAACCTCTAGACCAATACAAATATATATGTTCATGTTTGTACCGTGGGGGGATCGAACTTCCATCCACTGCATCTTTCACTACCACTCTATATTTCCTCTCTCCACGAAAAATTATATAATTTTTATCTCTTCGGTTATACATCGTATGTTATCAGTGATACCTTCACGAATTTTCTTGAACAGAAGTCACAATAATCTCTCTCGTTTATCACCTGAGTGATAACACTGCAGGTGAGGTTGTACCGCCGCTAATTCTACTGAGCTCTTGATCCGAATAAATTGTCGACAGGCCCCAACGCCTACGCCGAATCCCGACAATTGTCGCAAGAATTTTACGAAGAAACGGTCGTGTGGGGGCTTATCGAATCGAACGATTCAGGCGAAATAAGAATCGGTAACCTTTACATGCATACAGGTTACACATTTAGACTCGCATACGAAGTAATTGAAAGTAGGTTTATTTCTGAAAAAAAAAAACATCATTGCTGGAGATTTTCTGTGGGTATATCTAAGTAAATATAATTCAATGGTAACTGACTGATATCAACGCACGGACCAAACCACTGGACGGATCGGGCTGAAATTTGGCATGCAGGTTGATATTATGAAGTAGGCATCTGATAAGAAAGGATATTGATCAATTCTACCCCCAAGGGGAGAAAAGAGGAGATGAGACTATTCCACGCGGACGAAGTCGCGGGCACATCTAGTTATCAATATAGAACACTAATATTATAGGGATGTTGAAATCAGTTGCATAAATGTAGGGTTTCTGGAGCTCGTGGGGTGATGCTGCATCGGTAACCAGGGGTTGCGGTGGGCAACGTGCGATAGGTACCTCTGGTGTTGTAGGCGTCCATAGGCTGTGGTAACCGCTTGACATCAGTCTTGTGCCACCTCGTATGAAAAAAAGTATGTTTTGTCTGGTTGTGAGATGGCCGAAGGTCGTTTTTCCAGGTCTACTCTACTTTGAAAGCTTACAAATCTATGAAGCAATCATTTTGGTTAATGATAGATAATAAAAATGTAGTCCTACGAGGTTCTTTATGCTGGTAGGTAAACATTGACTTACGAGTTATGAATTTATACGACGGACGCGGTAAACTCGGTGGACTGATACGGGCTGATGATGATGATTATGATGACGCGGTACTGTCTAGGACACACGGACAAAAGATAGCATCGCTGTATAACGTCGCGCGGTAGAGGCTCGTTGCTATGGTGATTGAAGAAGGCGCTTGTGTCAGAGGATGAATGGGAATTTCAAGGAAATGGGAAAATATTTTTAGAACATTAATTTGGTACTCGAGAGCATCG
Source organism: Conogethes punctiferalis (assembly GCA_031163375.1). Taxonomy (NCBI): domain Eukaryota; kingdom Metazoa; phylum Arthropoda; class Insecta; order Lepidoptera; family Crambidae; genus Conogethes; species Conogethes punctiferalis. The sequence goes on along the minus strand of CM062077.1, from coordinate 22,205,780 downwards.
GCTTAGAAACATACACCTAAACATAACATCAATACTTCAAAAGCGTTCTCACGCGCGACTCAAGTGTCCAACTTTTAATTTCGCAAACTCGGCTGTCAGTCCCACATCATTATGTCAAGTGGCATTTGCTACCATTCCCGAAACCACACGGGCAGCGTTGGTAGCTCATCGCGTTGTATGACCGGTAATAAAGATGAAGCGAACTAGAAGCAAATGGATCGGTACAAAGCCGTTTACTGTGACTTTATCTAATATCTATCTACACGGCCTTACAACTAGACTCGAACGTTTGTATTTTTTTTTTTATAGTGGCTCGACATAATGGCTTCCCTACGCCTGATGGAAAGCGAAAGAGAAGCCCAAGTCGCTGTGACAACAGGCAAGTAACTGGTCAGTTACCTGTCAGTAGCCACCGCCATGCCGGCCCAACCCCAACCCCCCACGAGCTCCGGAAGCCCTACTCACCGGCAGAAACACGACCCAGAGGTCATTTGACTACGGTATTCTATAGGGTGGAGGTCCTTCCCCGGACGGGCGGCTCAATTCGAGCGAAAATTCGCTATGCCCTACCTCTCTTAAATGTCTTTGTATCTAATTTCAGGGACGTCAACATCTATCAATTCTTTACCAAACCAGGCTACCGTTTTGGCCGCGACGTGTATTGACGGATGTGTGTTTTAAGCCGCTCAGCCCGAGGTCCCGAGGTCCCGAGGAGTGCAAACACGCGCGTGCCCTCGTCGGCTCAATCCTGAGAAATCGCGAGGATTTGCGCGCCTTTCGACACGTCTTCAAAACGGCTTAAGTTACCGGCGGGGGTCGACGTGTCGTGTATTTCGTTTATTTTCATTTTGCGGCCTTACCTTGTATTGTAATGTCATCATCATCAGCCTATCGCAGTCCAAATAGACCTTTCCAGTTATTTGGGCAAATATCTGGAGGCTTTTCCCATGATCGTCACATTGGGATGGATATCGCAGGGCGCAGCTCCTCCCTGCTACTTTAATTTTGTGGTTTTATCATTCATTGTTCGTCATTGGTCCGTGTGAATGTGGGGACCAGTCCATCTATCCCGTGGGTGTCATAGAAGACGACATAGGGAATATCAACCCGCCTGCCCAGGGTGGAGACTATGGCGAATCCCCCTACATGATAATTGCTTTAAAAATAAATATAGTAAATTCATTATTACACTCTACAAATTCTGAATCAGTTGACAGCTCATGCCTCATAATACTGAGGGATCTGACGGTATTTACCTCATCACTTGCACCACACCCGCTCTCGGATAATGCAGATTGATTCGGCTCAACTGTAAAGAGACAAATTCGATTTGCGAGCCGCGGCGGCCGGAGATATGACGCGTACCAAAGAATATCTATATGATCAGTGTTGTATACGTGTACGTATTTTATATCAGACTAGCTGTGCCCGCGACTTCGTCGGATGGAAAGTAGTAGTGTAGGGTCATAGGATTACACCAGCCTACCAAATTTTACAAGATTTGGTTTAGTAGCTTTGAATTTTTGCCCTTTATTATGAGCGTTAAATATAAAATAGCAATTATGAAAATGTTTGCACTATTCAAAGAAAACGAAATCGTAATGGAAGGTTAGCATAGTTTGAGAGGACTAAAGAAAAAGTCATTAACTCTCATAATCCAATGGGACACCAGGAGAAATCCGACGCCGCGGACCAATGGCTTGACATGCTTTCCGATGCACGAACTGAAACTTGTACTTAGAAGACAGGGAGACTTCTTAGTACAGGTACTTTGTCCTTTAAGTATAAGGACATCTAACAAACAGAATCCAAAACCTCAAACGACAAACGACGAACCCTTACTTTGGAACGCAATAACGTCTTCATTACTGAACATTGACTCCGTAAAGAAGTTACCCGTTTCCCGTAAAGGCCGCGCATTGTCTAATGAGGCCCTTTTATTCTGCCCACGTGTCGCGTAACGCACCGAAAGGCCTTTTAAAAAACAAAATGGCTTGGTACGCCCTAACGTAGTTTGCTTTTCGATCATCCAGGGACGGATCGAGGAAGGAACTATACTGCTAATAATACTAGCTGGATTGAATTTTGGCTAAAGTGGCAATCTTCATCATGATTATTATCGGCCTGTTAAAGTCTACTGCTGAAGAATGAATATGAATATAGGCAGTAAGTTTTATTTGTACCCAGGTAAACACTTCTGCCCATATCCGGATATTTCCTCAGTCATCTTCTACGACGCCCATGGAATGAGAAGGCCAAACTCAACAATAAATGCGCCGGACAATTCACACCAACCATGTGGTTCAAATTAAGAAGTTCCTTTGTATTATGAGTATCAAACTGTACCTGTGCTTGTTAAAGCCAGCTGGGTGTTAACCCAGATCCAAAATTTAAGAAAGTTCATGTCCTAAATTGACACGAATGGGAATCGAACCCAAACCCCTTCGAATTGTCGCAATATAATGCTTAACGCTCCAACCAATAAGCCTGAGCGATTTCTTGTTAAATCTAGCAGTAATATTGGCTCCACCCGTGATTCGACCCGACCCTCCCAAGGGTTTGAGACCCTTCAAAACCAGAGACTACTGATCCAATGTTTATGTTACACAGGTTTAAATTTATAACTTACTTTACTTGGTCTTTGAGCCTCGGCTTTATACCTCGCGACTCCGTCCCTGTGCAAAGCAGAGTATAGTCAAGCTGTGCCACGATTCAGTAATCACATGGCTTGAAAATAGACACGCCCCCTTAATCTGGCCCTGGCTAAAATCGAATAAGCCACCGTGAGCTGTTTTCTAACTGCAGTATTGGTGTATGCAGCAGTACTCTCGTACATTATTTTTGGGGACGAAATGGCTTCAGCAATCCGGTGCCACTCGAAAACCCATCGCACCCCAACTTCTTAACGACGTGGAAACAAAAGACACTTAAATCTCTTTGGCTTTCGGGCTGATGTGTTGGAGTAAACATACATAGGTTTATTTCGCTTTTCGTATAACGTGGTTGGTATGCGCCTTGGCAAACGATTGTCGTATTACCTCTTGTAATATTTAAGGTTAGTGTTTTTATCATTCTTATTTTTTTTTGTAGTAGCTCGACATCATGGCTTCCCTTCGCCTGGTGGAGGGCGAACGAGAAGCCCAAGTCGGTGTGACAACGGGCAAGTAACTGGTCAGTCACCTGTCAGTTGCCATCGCCATGCCAGCCCAACTTCATCCCCCGCACGAGCTCTGGAAATCCTACTCACCGGCAGGAACACGACTCGGAGGTCATTTGGCTGCGGCATTCTATAGGGTGGAGATCCTTCCCCGAACGGGCAGCTCAATTCGAGCGAAGATTCGCTATGCCCTACCTCTTTCATTATTATCTTATTTTCATTTACCTATATTTAAATTATGGTTCGAAACTTCTTTCAAAATGGTTGAATAGATTTACCTATAAAGTCTTGATCACACCACCGCTGCGTCAGAAATGTTGGTTGTCGCGAAGAGCAGAGAAGCGTTATAAACTCTATAGTTACTAATTTAGATCCCTCTTCGATATCAATACGTGTCATATCTATCATCATCATCAACCTATTGCAGTCCACTGCTGGATGTAGTCCTCTCCAGTTGTTTGCCACTTAGGGCAAACGTCTGAAGGATATACCCATAATCGCTACGCTGGGCAGGCGGGTTGGCGATTGCAGGGCGTAGCTTCTCGCTCCAGTGACGCTGCTGCTTGTCGTCGTCTGCGGTATTTAGCTACGCGTTCAATTGTGATGGTTAAACCGCCACCAGTCGGTTTCCAGTGCCTCGTTTGTTATTCGGCAGGATGCACCACGGGCAGTTGAGGTTGGCTTTTAGCGAAGTAATGATATGTCGTTCCCTTACATCCTGCCACATACACTCGTTACGTATCAAAGTAATAATCTATAATGTTCTTAATTTCACATTACCACTAATCGGTTCAGCTATTCACGAGTTATGCACTTAGCAACACGTTTGGCGATTAATTTTTATATCGTGGAAGATGATTTACTATCTCGGGAAAATATCAAACGCAATAGATCTGTGAAATATCTATTCCTACTATTTTTTATTAGCGAGTCAGTACATTTCTCATCGTTTTCCCCATAAACTACCCGTCCACCGCATCCTGCACCAAACTTTGCTATGACTCACATAAATGAAACAATGTCAAAACAAATGGATTTTCGTTAGCCGCTATCATTATACGACGGTTTTTCTGTGCGTCTCACGTACCCCATACATAACTCCGTAAAGACAAAGCTATACGCCATTTCTGTTTAATGCTCCTTTTGTTTCTGCAATAAGGTGCATTTTCACTTGCCGCGTGGCTAGGCGTGCTGTGCGAAATTGGACTCTATGAACGGGATCAGTTCGATCCGCGCGACATTTCGTCTTCCCATCACGTCCCGGGTTCGACTCCTGTGCCATATTATTTTTATCCGCATTTTGTACTTATTGCGGCGGGATGTGACACTGTCTTTGTTATTAAATGTGGCCTGTTTGCTCATTTAGTTCGGACACTGCGATGTTTGTTTGTATTAGATTAAGCCATTTGCCGTTGTGCTGACGGTGAAGTATGGGGAAACATTATTTGTTTCCCCATAAATATAAAATAAATGACTAATGTGTTATTAATAGTTCTTTTGTAAAGTCATACAAAGAATGCTTTTGATAGGTTTCATTTTTTACCAGATAAGATTCATAATAGGTAATATACATAGCATGACAGGACATATTCCTTTTTTCAGTCGGTTAAACTTTCCAGCGATTGGTAATAAGCTCTTAGGGTAAGGTGAGCACTTTATTTTTTCCATTTATATAGGCATTTCCTGCCTACGGTATAAGCAAAATTTACTAGTCCAGTTAGATCAAGATAGAAAAAGGACTAATGCCTAGAAGACATAATCAGTCATTATAATGTTGATCCGACCGGAAACCACACCCAATAGTTTTCCCTTCTTTAGTAGATCAGTGCGTATCTACTGCTACTAAATTTTAGATATTCGTAGCAACTTTGTATTGTTTACTTATAAATGAGTCGCTTATAGAAAAAGCTCTATTTTTAACTAGCATAGTGCTTTATGATGCGAGTAATTATTATCTAATCCAATTAAACTATGCCTTAACTTAACTGTAACTTACCCATTCAACTTTTGATTTATCGATCTATCCAAATCACCTAATCATGGAACTAATTCATAAAGTCCTGGCTAATTCAATGGCACCGGATTCCCCATCGATTTCCCCTTCCTTCAATCCACCCAACGAGGTAAAAACATAAAAAAAGGAAATCTTTTTGGTACCCGATAAGCGTTATGGGCTAAGCATCTGCCACTTTAACAAATTATTGGTAGATTTTCGTAAAAAGTTGTCACCCCAAAAAGAGGGTAAATGTCGTTTTTGATAGCTTGATTTTCTTGGGGCGTACGTAGAATGTTAAATTACAGGCGAAATGAAAGATAATAGGAGCCCCTCTTAACAGGGGAAAGTTATTCCACTTTTCATGGAGGGAAAAAACTTTTATATCCCAAAAGATTCGAGATCCCACCCCCAGGGCGATGGGAAGTTGCGAGCTCCGCTTTATTTATTCATGGTTTCAGCTATAAACGCTTAGTTATGTTCAGTTTCGTATTATGAGAATTTCTATTTTAATTTCTTTCGTGGAAATTCAAACTTTCCGACCATTGTTTTGAACAGTGGTTCAAAGTCCGCGGTATTGCGGGTAAAGTAAAATATCAAGGGGGTTGGAGGTCTTCGTTAAAGCGTTTTCTAATTATATATTTTTTCAAGAAAGAAGACTGCTCATAAGAAATATGGATCTTAAAAATGGTCTTGGAAGTTTAAAGCTTTTGTTATGCGTTTTAAAGCATATTAACTACCTAGCTAGTCATTCATATATCGTGGTTACCTAAAAACTTATTCGTTAATTATGAAAATAAATCTATTTCAATGTATCATGGGATGTACGTCATGGGAATTTTTGAGGTTCTGACAACAAAAAATCTCTACCTCTGTATTATGATAGTTTTATAATAATTATGTAAGAAGAAATAATAAAAAACACATTAATTGAAATTGAACAATTTATTGTGAACTAATACGAACGCATAGTAGAATTTAGGATATATATTTATAATATTAATCGTATAATAACAGAACATTACAATAAAGCGATAACCGAGTTCACCAACAGTCCATAAAGCCATAATGATTGCAATCAAGTGTAAGTCTTATGTACAAACGGACACGCCGATTCCGAAAGAGTGAACGTTTAATAGTTACAATATCAAAATATTAAAGCTATGTAAAACATGGCCAATGAGACAACAGTCTTATTTCTATAAACGAGCATAAAGTCGATAATAAGTTACAGTCATTTCAATCTCTTTTCAAAGCCTCAACGGATAATTTACATATTTTAGGAAAAATAGTCAAGGAGAAGTTTTCGAAGAGAGACTGAAATGAAATCAATGAGGTTTATGTCAGTTTAGATAGTTTTATAGAAAATATATAGCGATTATTCCACGATATGGTGAAGTCAGGATGGGGAAGACGGGGGAAGACTCTTAATCTCAAATTTAGGATTTACCATTATTATAAAAGCTATAATAACTGCAGTTAGTAAGACACAAAATAAAAAGTGTTTTTTTTTCATCAAAGACAGTAGTATAAAAGTACAAAATGAGCAAGAGATTTAACAAAACTTTGTGGTTTTCGTTGCATAATACTTCTGTATTTACAAAACTGTTACATTTATCTACTTTTAACTAAGTAACACTAAATGGTTCAGAGCTTGGAAACAAGAAGCTTCTGTATGTTTAGAAAAATACAATGGTAACCTCATTGGATTAGTGCCAAAGCTTTTATAAATACGAGTACATCTAGAGTACAAAAACAGTCTCCAGATTAAATTCGGTAACGTAGCTTAATGATACGTAGACATTACTTAGAATTTTACAGTCAAGTATATTTGCGTGAGAGGTGATAAGGGTCACGTTAAAAGTCGCTAATTTCTGGATCGGTATCTGCGTACTTACAAGTGAAAGGGTTTCTTAGCCAAGAGCAAAATGAGCGATCGCTTTGCTGCTTATATTTAGCGGTAGTGTGTTTCTTCGCATGTGCTCGTGCTACCGCTGCTCTGCGAGTTGGGTAAGAGTCTAATGACGAAGCATCTGAATCCCTAGGAACTGAATCGTAACCTGATTCAGCACGCCGCGATGTTCCAGCCGGGCTGTGCTTCCCAGTTCGCGGTGTAGACTCATGTCCACTATCGTATCCGTCAGGTTTTGAACTTGCTACAACTCTCGCAACACCTCTATCGCCTTTCTCATGCTTCTCAGATCGCGGTTCGGTTGTCACAACCGGAGCTGTTACTTCAAGATGCAAGTTAGATTTCAATTCTCGAAATGTATTCGCGGAAGGGGCGCCGTTACCTGGCATCCTCCTTTCCTCTCTTAGGTTTGGGTCTGAAGCACCGTCAGGATGCCTCAGTGACGCTATCCGTGCGGAACGCGTCTGTTATATCATTTCCTCGATATCTTTCGAACGGACCGTAACAATCATTATGAGAAACTTCTAAATCTTGATATGCACCACATTCTCCTACAGCACTTCCTGGTCTAGACATAGTTCTTCTACAGCTATCACATATTTTATCACTAGGCCGGTAAGCTGGTTCACTGTACACGGAACCATCTCCATGATATTCTTCAGTGTCCCGAACATTAGAAAGAGACAATGACTGTAATTGTGGAGCTATTCTGGATGCAGGCATATCGTCATTATCTAACATTCGTCGTGAACCATATAACTCTGTTAGGCCTATGAGATCATCTATTCTCGACCTAGATGATTGTAAACTTTGGTGAGGATTCAGATCTCCAATAGGCTCGCAACTAAAATTTTCTGCGTAGAAACCCATAGTTTGCCTTAGATATGCTTCATTTCTTATTTGACGTTCTACTTCACTGTATAAAGATAAAGTGTCAGTAAAGGTTGAAGCTACGGTCAAGTTTTCTTGGCTAAGAATTCTCAAAGGATGGTCATCATCGTCATGATCCATTTCAGGTAAATGGTCAGAATATCCCATACAAAATGCTATGTCTTCTTCAGTAACTTGAAGGCAACAGTCTTGCATAGGAACTGGTTCTAATGGCTCTTCAACCTCAATTATTTCTAATATCTCATCTTCTTCGTCAATATGGCCTTTGCTCATGCCATGGGCATCAAGGTCTCGGCTATGGTTTGAAATTAATTCATCATTCATCCTTAATCTTTCCTTATATTTACTGTCTAAGCTCTCCATTGATACTTCTCTACTACTTAAACTACTTGGTTGTATTAGCGGTAAAGCAGGTGGTATTTCTGCTGATTCTTCACTATCGTCATCTTCTTCTACTTCATTTTTATTAGAGGGTTTTGATACATTGGCTTTCTTTGAGTCACTAACTGGCGGACCAACGTTTTCTTCTTCAATTGCCATTCCTTTCGATCCCGCTTTCAAACCGGTTCGTATAGTGGACTCTTCAACGTGCACTCGTCTTACAGCATCTCGTACTATTGGTTCCAGTCTATGCGATGTTTCAGGTTCATCTGGCATTCTTTGGCCAGGATCTTTGTGAACTTTGTGACTTGGTGAATTATGTCTGGACTTATGAATTTGTGACGTCTGATTTTCCACCCATTTTCGTATCATATTTTTCTTATGATTATCCATATATCCGTATCCTAAACTCTCATTAGCATGCGCGCCAAGTACCCCCATTTGTAATGGAATAGGATTGGGTTGTCCGGGCTGTTCGAACTGTAAAGGATGTTTTGGCTCCTGCATTGGTCCATCAATCCAAGTTTCTCTCTTTTTACCCTGAGTTTCTTTGATAATGTGTCTTGCTTCTACTAATTTAGACTTTGATATTCTTGGGCCGTCAATCCACTGTTCATCGCTAGTACCCTTGCCGTCTTCAGGAAATTGTTTAGGACAAGCCTTCTTTAAAGGCGTTGATTTTGAAGCAGCGGAATGAACAGGCGATGCTTTTGGAGTATGGCAGCCTGGTATTGCGGTCTTCATAGGTGAGGCTTTAGGTGATGAATGTAGTTTATGTACAGGGCTCTTTTCTTCAACAACTTTAGACAGTGACGACTTGTGTTTTTGTTCAGCAGCTGAACCTCTCAAAGCTTTGCTTAGTACACATCTATTGTCACCCGAATTGATATTGGGTATGTATACTGGTGGATGCTCCCCGTCAGTGGCATCATCCAATGGTCCTACGTAAATAACAGTGTCGGCAGATAGGTCACTACTGGAAGGGTCTGGTTCACTGCTGCTTGGTTTGGAAGCATCTTCTCCCGAGCTTCCACCTGAACCAGCGTTATTATTTGAAGAATATTTCATTTTCCTTCTTCGCAGCCTATGAATTCTCGAAGCGAGCTGCAGAGTCGTTAAAGTGTCCGAGTAATTTTGGGTATTTGGCGACACGTGAACTATCATAGCTGTGTGACATGTCAGTGACCCGAGGCATTCTTTTAACACGTGTGTCAGATTATGGTCTCTGTAAGGTAAGTGTCGCTGACCGTTGAATATAGCTAATAGTATATTTCCTAAGCCGGATAAGGGAATTCCACCATTTGTTTTTCCTCGTTCCGAGTTTCCTAAGTCGATAAGATGTAAGCGGCTGCGCCCTCCGGCAACTGTAAACAAACGGATAATTCTTAATTGGTTTATTTTAAGTCATGGGTAGAGGACTAATATTTATAAGGTCCATTAAACCTAGCTCGATTTTCTAAGGTTTTATATTTACTCGGTAATCATAGAGAATATGTTAATATTCGAAAAAGACATTTTTGAACAAGTATTGGACTGATTTGGATTTTTTGAACTCTTACGTATGTATAGGATGTTTCCGACACGGACGTTCGGATCTTTATAAACATCATTTAAATAGATTACTTTTTTTCAAACAGGCCTAAATTATTAAGCATCCATAATTCTTTTTGTTGGCTTTACTAACCTTCCACCGATTTGATCACATAACATATAGTACATAACAGTTTCCGTTCATCCTTAGCTATTATGTAAGGAGATCAGTCCAGAAGTACAAAAACTATCAGCCATATTTTTGTTTGGCAAAAGGTTTGTTCCGCTTGTGTGTGTGATGTTGTTCACTAGTGTGATGAAAAATTTCAAATACCTCCGACAACAGTAAAATGTACTGACAGCAGAAAAATATACTAATAACAATATTACCTGCTCCTTTTCCGCCAACGCTGTACTGGTAGACATGGAGGGTGTACAGCAGATGGCTGTCCTTGCCCTCCTCCCGCGTGCCCCTGGTGGCCAGCGCCGCGTCCAGGTAGAAGGCTGCTTTCTCCGCGCTATGCACCCTCAGCTCTGACTGGTTCTGCAGGTGGGTGCCGAAGAGCGGGTCGTCGCGGAGGTACACGCCTGGCGACTGCTCGGTGTCTGGTGGGAGAGGGTTTGTGTTAGAATTAACGAGACGATGAAGATAAAGGATCTGATTGTAAGCGCTACGCCAGCCTATGACTGCTGCAATGGTGAAGAATAATCGCCTAAAACTGACATGTTGGTGGTTTCCGTACAGAAAACTGAGCATACAAATGCTAAAGAGACTGAAGTCAGGAAGTTGGTTATGATTTACACGTGCAAGCTTGTAATCTCACGGGTTTAATTTGGAGAACTTTTATTTGGCAAATTCTCAAATAATATGTCGTATATCTAACAAGGGTTTTCATTGAAATGGATGGTATGTGTTTACGTTACCCTACGCCACCATGGTGAAAACCTATATTTGACAGAAATGTATGGATACCTGCCCGTGTGTGGGTTCATCTACGAGCAAAGTAAATTTTTCTCGCCTGTATATTAAGATAGTAGAAGTAAAAGTTGCAGGATCATATTGGGTGTAGACTACCTACAAACGGCCACTGTAGAAGCCTTTACAGGTGGTCTATGTCTATCAATGCCAGCTCTCAATTTTTATTCACTGGCTGGCTCGGTGGCTCAATTGGTAGTGACCCCTGCCTTCTGAACCAAGGGTCGTGGGTTCGATTCCCACGCGGAACAAACATTCGTGTGATGAACACTTGTGTTTGTTCCATGTCTGGGTGTTTATATTTGTATTTAAGCATTTATTTGTGGTACCTTCGTTGTTCTGATACCCATAACACAAGTGCTTAAGCTACTTACTTTGGGATCAGAGCAATGTATGTGATGTTGTCTGATATTTTTTTTTTCTTATCAGTGTTTACATGACAATCACGTGGAAGGCGTTGAATTCGGTTGCTGCATCCGCTCATGAAGATGTTATTAGCTTACCATTCTGATAAGGCGCCAGCAAGTCCCGTATCTGGTTGGTGTTGGTGCACAGCTCCACAGCGGAGACCCTCACTGAGAACCGCGTGCCGCACTTGTGCCGCTGCTCCGCGATGCCTCTGAACAGCCAGGAGATGGCGCACGGAACCGCCCCCAGCGCCGCCGACGAGTCCGGCCGCCCCAGCATAGTGTAGGATTTACCTAGTGGGAGGAATAGCGTTGGTTTAGTTTATCGGTCGCCAACAGTCGTGGGTTCGATTCCCGCACAGTACAAACATCATTTTTGATAAAATTTACAATTGAAAAAAATACGTATCTTTTATTTTAGTCACTCACACAAAAAGAAAGCGAATTGTGTGAGTGACTAAAATATGGTTGGTAGAGGCAAAGGCCTCCAAAACCAAGACAAAGCCATACTACCTACATACTGAACTGATTATAGTCGACTCGACTGATGGCAGTTGGAAAGAAAACAAAAAAAAATCTTTTATTTTAAAAGACGGACTAATTACATTTTTACGACAACAAGCCTCATTAGGCTTGTAGTACCTAGGAGTACCTATAAAGAGTTGGGTGCTCTAATCGACGCATAGTGCGCGTCCAACTAATCTTTAAACGCATTATTACTCCATGCCATTCTAAAAGCGCCTAAACGGTAGTTTTGTTTGTAGATAAAAAAGGCGAACAGATGTTAATAAATGTATTTGAGTTCCTATGAAACTTCCGCGTTTTATAAGATTTCTTCCCACGGAGCTTGTGTTCTTTTATTGCACAAACGAAGCAGCAGTATCTCGCATATGCTAATAAAAAATCGGCCAAGATATTTCGCAGACTAACAGGAACAAATAATAAATATATATATATATATAAACATGCTGTTTTTGTTAAAAATAGACTGGTTTCTAAATGTTAATTTTAATTTATTTTTTTTATAGTGGCTCGACATAATGGCTTCCCTACGCCTGATGGAAAGCGAAAGAGAAGCCCAAGTCGCTGTGACAACGGGCAAGTAACTGGTCAGTTACCTGTCAGTAGCCATCGCCATGCCGGCCCAACCCCAACCCCCCACGAGCTCCGGAAACCCTACTCACCGGCAGAAACACGACTCAGAGGTAATTTGACTGCGGTATTCTATAGGGTGGAGGTCCTTCCCCGGACGGGCGGCTCAATTCGAGCGAGGATTCGCTATGCCCTACCTCTCTTAATGAGTATAATCTCTAATTAATCTCTAATTAATAAGTATGTTAATATCGATTGACCTAAATATCGTTATTTGTAGACTTACATGCATTTTATGTATTATATTAGTACCTATACGTACTCAAACATATTTCCCCAACAGTAATGCTTCGCAAACAACCCCTAACTTCTGTATTTCAACATTGACGTGTGTAAGTACCCGTTAATTGGTTGCCTACACAAATATTGTTCTAATGAACAGATTATTGGCGACTAATTCCGTCAGTCATCTTCCGACGTTACGTAAGAGTTGCGCCCCCACTGCCAGGATTATGACTTTAAATGCAAATTGAATGAAAGCCTCAGTCGGGTGAAACTTGGAGGGAAAGCGGCCAAAATCCCACTAAAACCAAGCTTAGCGCAACATCTCGACTAGGTCGGGCATCCAGCTGAAGCGATACGAAGTTAGCGCTAAATTAAAATAGATTTTTTTTTAATTATACTTTAAATCGTCGAGTCCTCACATCGTCGATCCCACAGTGCCTAATCACGAAAGTCTTCGATGAGTGCATTCTACCCGTAATGACATACGGAGCCGAAATGTGGACAATTTGCGGCTAGTCCACAGATCGCTCAGCGAACTATGGAAAGGGCTATGCTCAGCGTCTCTATGCGGGATCAGATCCGACATGATGTGATGTAGATGAATGTAGGACGCCCCCAGGCCAGGTGGAGTAACATCTTGCGTGGGACGGCTGGCAAGTCCTGGATGCGAGAAGCTCAGGATTGAACAAAGTGGCAAACATTGGGAGAGGCCTATAGAGTCCAGCAGTGGACTGATAAGGGCGACGATGATGATGACTTTAAATAATCACAAAATTCCATGCGTTTGATCGTCACCAACCGGTTGGTGTCTTAAGAAATGATTGAGATTTCAGCTTCTCAGTCGGTGGTAGAGTTTACTTGCCTGGCTAGGCTAGCGTTCTCTCTATACTTGAAGAGGCGAAACATCCGTGAAATGAGTTAGATCTTGTTTTGGGATCAGTTAAAATAAAGGTACACATGGTGGTAGCAACTGAATTGTGGTGATAGTGATGTGGTAACTTGTCCGCAGGGCGTAGTTTCTCGCTCCGGTGACGCTGCTGCCCGTCATCGGTCTGTGGTATTTAGATACGCCGTCAATTGTGATGGTTATACCGCCACCAGTCGGTTGCCAGCGCCTCGTTTATTGTTCGGCAGGATGCACCACGGGCAGGTGAGGTTGGCTTGGAGCGAAAAAATGATAGGCCGCTCCCTTACATCCCTAGCTTTTACGGAACGAAGCTATCGCATAGCTTTGAATATATTCTGCAGTGGAGTCGCCCCCTACCGCGGCGCGGTTGAACCAAGCGAGTGAATAATTCGAACCAAGTTTTAATTATTACCGGATCCAACGAGAGAACTAACTCGAGGTGTTTTAATTTCACCGACAGAGGAGGATTTTCAGTTTAAATAAATGGTTGTGAAATTTAATATTGCGTGGTTAATGCGGCCTGAGATATAAGGAGTGATAATGAGAATGTTAATTATTTGTTCAATTTATAGGAAACACTTGGATCTGAATCTGAAATTTAGTGGTTGCAATAAAACCAAGAGGCTATAGATTTGGATCCCGAGTTGTGCCGAAAATTGGTTATTTTGCCAGAAAATAATCAAGAGCAATAAATGATAGAGTACTGAGTGCATTTATAAAAGTACACATGAATAACAGTAGGTACACTTTAATATCTCCTGTGTTTCGTTGTTTTCACTGGGGATTGGCCGCAAAGGCCATTCAAATCAAATCATTTATTAGTGGAACATAAATAAATAACCAAAAAAATGCCACGCTGAGCCACACATCGCCATCTAGTCCCAAACTAAGCTAAAACTTGTCATATGGGACTAGACAACTGATAAACTTACTTAGATACTATTTTTTGTAAATAATTTACATAGAAAACACCTAGACAAACGAGACATGTTCATGAAGAAGAATGTTTGTACTGTGCGGGAATCGAACCCACGACCCTTGGCTCAGAAGGCAGAGGTCACTACCAAACGAGCCATCGAGCCAGTCGAAGTAGTGGTAACAACATAATATTATGTGGAACACACATAAAATGGACATTTATTACTTGTGGTAGAGAATTTGGAAGACCAGGTTAGCGGGACCTTTCTGGCGCTTTATTGTACTGATTGCGGAAATCCCAATCACGGACGCACCTCAAGGAACTACTTAAGAAGCCACTATAAAATATGGAGCAAGTTGCCGTCCCGAGGGGGCGAATTTGCATCGAAATGGGAAAGAGTCGGCGAGCTCTTAATTGAAAGTTTGATAAATAGAGGTGAGAGCTCCGGAGCCGAGTAAACAGCGCCTGGAGTTTTCATTAGCGTGTGCAAGTTTGGTTTAATGAGGGCCAAGTGGCTACAGATACAGGAACTGCCTAAGTTGTGCCAACTTACGTTAATACTTCACGAATACAACGTGGAAGGTAGAAATCGATTGCGATCATGGATTATAATTTGTAATTTAACTCCTGAGTAGGGATACGGCAAATGAAACAATTAGTGTGTCGATATCATCATCAGCAGCCTGTTAACGCCCACTGCTGGACATAGACGATGTTCGGGGGAAGGCCCCCGAACACGACGTCATTGGTGACCAAGGAGTCACCACGCTTGGCAAGCGGGTCATTTACCGCAGAAGGTTTTATTTATACCCATGAACAATGTTGCTTACTTTCTGATATTGTGATTTCTTCTACGATGCCCACAGAATGAGATGGGGTGGCCATATTAAAAAATACGTGTCCTTTATTTTTGAATTAGCAAAAAGACGGACTAATTACATTTTTAACCAAACAAGCCTATTGTATAGATAAGACAAATATAAAATGGATTATGTCGAATCTGTTTGTTTTAGCTTAAACAAATGCTCAAAAACTTGCACAGAAATTGCTCACAAGGAATAGGACAATAGCGTAAGCCTGTTAGCTCATTGTTCGAAGGCTTTGTCTTACCAAAAGATTATCTCCGGCTCTTAGAGACAGAATCAAACGCAGACAATACTTTGATGATAACTGTGACAAAATCGCTTAACCGTAACAATTTAATTCGTGTAAAATATTGCTAAGGTCTTGTCATTACCAGAACTCATGCAAATTCAAAGCTTCTAACTCACTAAAAATTATACCAACGTGGATGTAATAAAAGTATACAATTGTAGAGTAAATACACATAATTTACACGGGTCGATTTTTTATATGAACTCATCGTGTATTCCCGTTGTCCCCATGATTTTGCCAGCATTATGGGGACAGCGGGAAGTCAAAAAGTTTTATTACAATGGGCCGTTATATTTTTACGTATTGTTGTCCCCATATACTTAACTATTGATTTAAATTTGAATCCTTCTGTGCCTTAAAGTTCTATGAAGTGATGAATGAATTTGTGACCCTTAAAATAGCTACCGTACGTAGCTAAATACCACAGACCGATGACGGGCAGCAGCGTCACCGGAGCGAGAAGCTACGCCCTGCTATCGCCAACCCGCCTGCCCAGCGTGGCGATTACCAGTATAACCTACAGATGTTTTCCCTAAGTGGCGAACAACTGAAGAGTGCTGACCAGCAGAGGACTGCAATAGACTGATGATGCTGATGAAAATAGCTCGCTCAAGGAATTCCGCACACATCTCTAGTGGAAAAGCAACCATAGGCTAGTAGTAGGCAAGGTAAGGTGTTTTACCGAGTCCTGCGTGTCCGAAGCAGAAGAGGCAGCCATCGGTCCCGTTGATGACAGCGTGGATGACGTCAGTGAGCGCGCTTGAACATATCTCCGTCTGAAACAACAGCAATGTTTGAACTATGTGTCTGTTTTGGTTAAACTGCTTCGTTATGGTCTAAGATCCCGCCATACAACGCCCTTCACCGAGACGTTTATTGGATGAAACTTATTTTATAATAGCTGTGCCGGCGGCGTCGCACGCGTGGATATCGGGTTTCAAAAATAACGGACTTCCATAAAATGGTACCTAAATTTTAAGTTAGACTTCTAGCAATACATTGGTGAAAACCGCATTTAATTCCATGCAGTAGTTTTTGCGTGATGCTCGATCAAACATACAGATAAAAAAAGTTCCCGTTTTCCTAACACTTCCCATCACTGCTCTGCGCCTTTTGATTGTAGCGTAATAAAAAGTATATAGTATACTACCCTACCTAGTAACCTGCCCAGGAGTATGAAAAATAATTGTACTAAGTTTCGTCAAAATCCATTCAGCAGTTTTTTTTCTATTACATACAGACAGACAGACAAAAATTTTACTGATTGCATTTTTGGCATCAGTATCGATCACTAATCACCCCCTGATAGTTATTTTGAAAATATATTTCATGTACAGGATTGACTTCTCTACAGATTTATTATAGATAAGTATAGATGTAGTTAAATATGTCAATAAACATAATGCATATGGGTTGCCAAGCAAGAAGTCAGTTACCTACCGACAAGAGACGAACAGCGTGTCTATGAACAAAATCCCGTAATAGTAGCTTTAAAATCACTTTATAAACCTTAGCTCCCAGCGAGAGGGGGCTAAGTCGGAATAATTTAACTTAATCCGGCACTTACAGGTGTTTGCGGTGCGTTTCTTTTGGCCCCAGATAATTAAAGGGACTTAAGGTCCCCTCGCAGGGAAGCAGCGATAATGGCTATCGTGTGCAGTAGTTTGCATACTAACGTAGTGTTATTTATTCCAGTTTGCAAGGCAAGATTTGCTTCTAAGCTACTTATACGACTTTTCGTTGAGACGAAGAAAAACAAAAGACGATAGGAATAGGAATGCTATTCGAAATTTCAAAATAAACGCAAACGAATTAAAACAACTGACAGGCGGTATTTGAAAATGGAATGAGAGTCCGCGAAATTAATTTCCAAATTAAGAAATAGAACAGAATCGATATTTAAGTATTTACCTCGAATTATGTAATGTCTGTATTCATTTACGAGATTTATTTATTTTTATAAGAATAAAATTATCATAGTATGCAAGAATTTGAGCTGTAATGCGTGTATTACAAGATGTAATTTAGATCTATATAGACCCTGAAAATATTGCAATTGAAAAGAGGATACCCATCTTTAAGTTTTGTTATTTATATATTCATGCTATCTGTGGTACCTACCTTTTTTTTTTGTTGAAAATTATTTTAATAATGTAGTTTAATATGTTCTACTATTAGTTTTTGTAACGTCTTAAACCTACTACACATACCTACGTTAGCTTTTTACCTATCACAATATTTTAATTTTTACTTCTAATAGTAAAAAGCTCTCGTGTCGACATTACAAAACAGACCATTTATCCGGCACTCCCCATAGGTCTAGTGTCTGCACTCAATAATTCAGCGTAATCCCATACTTACAGGTGTTCTCAAGCCGAGGGCCGCGACCCAACGCTGTTGTCCTTTGGCCTCGCCAGATAATTAAACGGACTTAGACGAGGCGCCGAGATTACACCCGCTGTGTTGTTACCATGAAAATGTTTTTTGATGGGACATTATTAGATTTCTCGCCAAAATAACTTTAAGAGGCACTTCACTACCGGTTCAGAATGGAGATTCTACCTAAAACACCCGACAAGAAACTAAATACTAACTAGCAATTATGAGACTCCCTGATGAGATTTTAAGAAGAGAATCAATAGGTTTTGAAAGGGTCGGCAAAGTGCCTGCGATGCTCCTAGTATGTAACCTGATACCTCATGGCAATTGCCATAATCTATTCATCTGGGTGAAAGTTTGTGTTTGTCTCGTATCTGTGTTTTAAATTTGTGTTGGTTGCATTGAATCTGGTTTCCCTTTTTTATAGAGGGGAATGCATTAAGCACCGTCATGCCACCTCCGAGGGGAGGTGACATGGTATAGAATAGAATAGAATAGAATATATTTACCCACTAAGCCCCCTTGTGTCGCAAGTAGGCAGCAAGTTGCAGGGCCACGGGCACACGGGTAAGGGAAAAGTATGCGGACGCATCCAACACAACTGCCTAAGCTCGTATCCATGTATATGCTGTTTTCTGTTATTTATTTCTTCAATAAAGAAATAGTTTCCATTCACAATTTGGTGTCCACTCCACTTATATTAGAGCTTTAGTTTTACAACTCCCCATGTGCTCCGCGGCGCGACCGGTCTAAACCGGAATAATCTAGTGTAAGCCGCTACTTACAGGTGTTTGCGGAGAGAGAAGACGAGTTGTTTTCTTTTGCTCGGCTTGTGGATAATTAAACGGGTTTTAAGCGGCGTCTAACAAGATGATATTTGACGATTAACCGTCTACTTTGGTTGATGAAGATAAAAATTTTACTGACTTGCTTGTTAACTAATCGCCTTGCGTTCTGAACCATAGGTCATATTCAATTTGAATCCCAAGACTAATAAAACGAAGGAAGAGTTATAATATAGGTAGATGAAATAAGAACTATAAGTAGGTACAGAATACTAAGTAGTGGAATGACAATAAACACATATAATGTACTCAGTTGTAATTCTAGTTTATATTTCAGTGCGATATAAATGTATAACAAATTATATCTGAATGGAATATGTAATACGAAAATAAATTATAAGGAATTTATTGAAATTGCATTCAATCATTGAAATATTATGCTATTTCTCAAATGCTACTACCACTTACATTAATACTTTAGAAAGTAATAGATATTATACAGGCCGATGACGGACATGCAACATGATGCAACGCGAAAGTTTGAAAGTTATTAAAATACAGTTTGACAAAAAATCCCTATCTACGCAGTCCCATACATTTTCTGTACCATGGCCACCGCGGTCGGAGCTACGTTTACTAAGCACGTGAATACTGAAATTGTTTTGAATGAAAATTTTAATGACTGCCGGCTCTAATTGAAAACGCTTACCCGGGGGAGGCAGCACTTAATCAATTCCGTTATCGCGCCCTTATATTTTTTGATTGTTATAGTAATTGTTTGATTTATTTCCGGGTCAATGTCGGAAAGGGTGCTCCTGAAAGGATAATTTGATATACTTTGTTATGGGAATCGTATTCGATTGTTGTTTAATTTGCAGTACCAACAAATTGAACTGAAATTAATACCAAGAATCTATTGTTTTGTTTGACAGTAGGTAAGTTGGCGGTGATACGCATCGGAAAGCACGTTAAGTCTTGTCGAACTATCGAGTAAAATCGATTCCAATAGCGAGAAGAAGAAGGGTCAAATGTACATAAATAACAATGGATCTTCGAAGTATATGTGACCATAAGGTCACACTTTCAAAAGACTGCATCAAATTGAATTATTATTGTTTTTTTGTATTCAGTATTATTGGGAAAAGGTTTGTGTTATATAAAAATACAAAAAAAATGTTTTTTAAATACATTCTTTAATGTTTGACCTCATAGAATTTGACCCCCACGTAACAGGCTCAGCTAATGTGGGAGTCACAGAATGTAAACACCATTAGGCTTCTGTTTTTGATTAATAAACACATTTTTAATTTACTTTTATTTTACATGGCGATACTAACTACAAAACCATGTTTTAATTAAGTCGTTATTAATTATTCCACCACAATAAAGAGAGTCTGCTCCTTTCTTTTTCTTCTTCAAAGGTTTCCACGTTTCATTTCGTACTGGACACCAAAAAGGCATAAAACATGAGGTACTGCATTACACTGTCGAAAATTGTTTCGACCACAGGGTATTAATATATTAGGCATCAATTTATTGAGTGCAGCGAGGCGCGCATGGTGACGTAAATCACATAACTGTGATGGAGCAGTCTGGTCGGCGCGGACTAATCCTTTGAGCGCGCCCGTTGAGTTATTGAGGGATCACCACTGCTGCCTACAGCTACAACCAGCTATATATTATAAGAATACGATGTCATGATATCCAAATAATCTTATTTAAGAAATAGACAACATGAAAGATGACTGACGTGTGAAAAGTTTAGGTCCGAAATAAATAAATAACCTAAGACAACTAATGCCGGCCCAACCCTAACCCCCCACGAGCTCCGGACACCCTACTCACCGGCAGAAACACGACCCAGAGGTCATTCGACTGCGGTATTCTATAAGGGTGGAGGTCCTTCCTCGGACGGGCGGCTCAATTCGAGCGAAGATTCGCTATGCCCTACTTCTCTTAAATCTTTAGGTTAGCTGTGACGGAGATTTGGTCAAAATTGCAAAACATCATTGCACTCAGTTAGGATATGATCAAACTTCAAGGAGACTGTGCAATATTCAGTCAAAAGTCTATTAATATTAATATTCACAAACGTAGAAACGATCTAGGATCAATATCTCCAGGCGTTAAACCTCATTGAACAACTAAAACGCGTTTCCGTCCCGGTGGACAGAGATTGTCTCGGATCAACACGGAAATTTCCGCCTGAGAGAATGCGTTGAGCACCTTAAACCCTTGTCCGCTATACGAGGACCAAGTTAGTCTTGTTACGTATCGGTGAATGGTTTTTGACGGGTTAAATCCGATGTGTCCGTTCGTATTTTTATGTTCGTTTTTTTTTGGGTTTTTGGTTTTACAAAGTGTTGATAAGTAATTGCTGTTAAGCGTATGTTTCACAGGTAAAAAAGTTTGACAGACTGGCACTTTCACAAGTTACTATTTTCGGAGTCCTTATCAAAAGTGATTCTTTCAAAATTATAATTATATTGTACATTTATTCATTAGCTATTTTTTGTCACTTTCCTGCGTGATTATTATTCCACTTCAGTCAATCTGTGAAACGTGCGAAACAAATGGTCAAGGCAAATAAAAGTTTTGTACTTAATTGTCCTTGCCATTTTTAGGGTTCCGTAGCCAAAATGGCAAAAACGGGACCCTTATAGATTCGTCATGTCTGTCTGTCTGTCTGTCTGTCCGTCCGTATGTCACAGCCAGTTTATTCCGAAACTATAAGAGCTACATTATTGAAATTTGGTGCGTAGATGTATTCTGTGAACCGCATTAAGATGTGAGAATAAAATCAGAAAAAAATCCAAAATTTTTGGGGTTCCCCATACATAGAACTGAAACTCAAAAATTTTTTTTTCATCAAACCTATACGTGTGGGGTATCTATGAATAGGTATTTAAAAATGATGTTGAGGTTTCTAACAACATTTTTTTCTAAACTGAATAGTTTGCGCGAGAGACTGTTCCAAAGTGGTAAAATGTATGTCCCCCCCCCCGTAACTTCTAAAATATGAGCATGACAAAACTGAAAAAAATATATGATGTGTATTACTATAAAAAACTACTAACGAAATTTGGTTTGAATGAAATCTAGACAGTACCTAGTTTTTTTTTAAACGTCGTAAATCAAATTACCTAATTTTTTCATTCGATCAGTGGTACGGAACCCTACGTGCGCGAGTCCGACTCGCACTTGGCCGTTTTTTTAATTACTAAGGAAGGCAGACGAGTAACCGGACCATCTGACGTTAAACTAGTTTTTGAAATGTAAGGGGCTCAGCTAGGCTCGGTACCTTTCCTTTTTGGTAGGCTGCAGGCTGTAAGGAACTATCTTTAAGCCACGTTTGAAGAAGGTCAAGGCGTACCGATCAGGATGTTTGAATATCTATGTCTGAATTGTTTTCTTCCGACTTCAAAAAAGGAGGAAGGTTTCCCAATTCGACCGTATGTTTTTTTTCACTGAAAGAAGTAGCCATTTACCAAAATCTCAAACAATTTGACATGGTCCACAATTCCCATCAAAATCAAATAACAGCTCCTGTTTCATAAGCACAGTACTGCATCCGATAAATATTCAGCAGCCCTTACAATTTAAGCTTATCGACAAAGCAAACCGGCAGTAGATAAAGGGGATTACGCGATATTAATGGGACTGTTGAGCCACCGCCGACGACGCGCCCGCAGCCGCCGAATTATCGTGATCTGCGGCCAGCGAGCCTCGAGTTTTATTGTTTACTAGCTGTGCCAGCGGCATCCCACGCGTGGACTTAAAAAAAAACGGACCGCCATAAAATGGTACCTAAATTTTAAATTAGACCTCTAGCAATAAATACACTGGTGCAAACCGCATTTAATTTCATGCAGTAGTTGAAAACTACATAACATACAGATAAAAATATCTCCCGTTTTCCCAACACTTCCCATCACTGCTCTGCTCCTATTGATTTTAGTGTGATGAAAAGTATACTATAACCTGGGCAGGTTATAGTATACTTTTCAGGAGTATTAAGAATGGTTGTACCAAGATTCGTCAAAATCCGTCCAGTAGTTTTTTTTCTATAACGAACATACAGACAGACAGACAAACAGACGGACAGACAGACAGACAAAAATTTTACTGATTGCATTTTTGGTATTAGTATCGATCACTAATCACCTAATCACTAATAGATAGAAGATAACTAGTGTAGAGAGGATGGCAGCCTGAAAAAACCGGTCATTGTTGGCAACACCGAAGGCAAGAGAATACGAGGCCGAACGCCAACACGCTGGTCTGACCAAGTAGAAGCAGCCACCTCGTCCAAGTTTTACCAAGCTGTGAAGGCTACGTCGGGCCGGAATCGATGGAGGCAGATTATCCGTGCAGGGGGTCCCAGTGACCACGATCCTCAGCAATGAGGGACCGATTGAAGAGAGAGAAGACTAGTGTAATAGTATGATTGTTTTTTTGGTATAGCGGTGGTCTTTAGCAAGTTAGAGCACCATTTTGTCTTGTTGATCAAGTTGAATCGACACGATTGGAGAGAAACCAATTTTATTATTTTAATTAGTTTAACGTGGTTTCTGAATCCAGTGGGTTTTTGTAACAAGAAATTATTCACTAGCATGCTTCATTTATATAGTGGTAGTCTTTGGCAAGTAGAGACCCATTTTGTCCTGTTGATTCGTTACGACCGGAATTTAACGTGATTTCTGAATCCTTGTGGGTTTTCCTGTCAAGAAAATAGGCAGTAGCAGACTGAGGATCAGGCGGTTTGACATCACCAAGAATTAGACACCATATTAAGCTAGACAGACACGGAACAGACACAAATGTTCATCACACGAATATTTGTCCGGGGTGGGGATCGAACCCACGACCTTTGGCCATTCAATTCATTGAATTATAAGAGTGAAGGAACAGAGAGTGTATTTGAATATTTCCTGCGTTCTTGGCTAGTCACCTCCGAGATTGGCTGCTACAATCGGTCATTAGTAGTTAAATCTCCTTAATAGTTGATCATTATGATTACAGTATTCCTTTGAACCTCCTATGTGGTGTATCGTTTTACACATCGGGATATTATGATGTCTCGGAAAGATTTCTTGGTTTCTGAAGTTTTCAATTCTAGCTGTATAAAATTTTCATAAACGATTACTAGCTAGCTGATTGCTAATTGCTAAATATCTTTAGCGCACGAGATACAGTTACTTCATTCTCTTCAGGTATTTTGATAAGGTTTAGTGTCTGTCCATACCAGCACAATTTGTTACCAAAATTCAATCTCACATTGCTTGTGCCTTATAAAACTTTGCCTGTATCATTTTTAATATATAATAAAGCTTCCACTGGTGTCTATGTAAGACTTCGCCTTTTAACAATTTCAGCAACGGACGGGACATTTTTGAGCCCGAGCTCAAAGTATGCCGCGCCGTGCACCAGCGTAAGTCGTCAAATACCGCGGATATTCGGAATTTCCGATAATTTACCAAAGG
Source organism: Conogethes punctiferalis (assembly GCA_031163375.1). Taxonomy (NCBI): domain Eukaryota; kingdom Metazoa; phylum Arthropoda; class Insecta; order Lepidoptera; family Crambidae; genus Conogethes; species Conogethes punctiferalis. The sequence continues at coordinate 22,181,528 of CM062077.1, read as the reverse complement.
ATTTTTAATTAGCTTCACGCGAAATACTGGGCGGGAAACTGCATTGGATAGTTTTACGCTGAAATAGTTGCTGAATGTCTGATATAGAAAAAATAAGTATGATGAATTTTAAGAATGGAACTACCTAACTTCTCGTACTTATTTAAAACTAACCAATACCTAACCTTATATTGAACTTAAATATACATTTGGTCTTACAAATCGACGTACCAAATCATTTTCCCATGCTTACCTACTAGATATAAGTAGAGGTTTATTTAAGGAGAGCAATCTAAAATCGGAAAGCGTGGTATAAAGAGAGCTGTTTCTTCACGGTAGGCCACTGCCTATGCCAATGCCACTGCATTGCAGAGGTCCATGAGTGGCGGTTACTGCTTAACATCAGACAGACCACTTGTTCGTCTGCCACCAAAGCAATAAAAAAATAAACTGAAGGTTTCCATTGTAGATGTCAATGAGATGACGACGACAAGGGGCGTCACCAGAATCAATTTTTCCACGTAAATTGAGCAGCACACTACCCACTTAATTGTTTCTGTTTTGCCTAAAGGTTGACTGGTAGAGAATGCCTACGCGGCATTAAGTTCGCCTTTTGTACTTTATTTTTTATATTGTGCAAAAAAGATTAAATAAATAAATAAATAAACCACCCAATTACAAACCAATCATGCTGAGTGAACACAGTTTAGTGTCACCTAGTGTAATTTAGTTTTTTTTTCTATTCCTTTGTTCATATTTTGTATGTGACTCCAAGAAACGCTTTTCTTTCTTTCTTTAAATTTTGCTTTTTTTCTAACTTGCGACAACCTGAACTGAAGCCAGAAACTTCGGTTGTACACACGGTCCTACTCTCACATTTCTCGAAAAGATTAGAATGCGATCTTCATAGTGTCTTTGTTCTTGTGAATTGGGCCAAAGTACACGCGAAAACTTGTACGTAATAGTAGACATTTTCTTATTTTTCGTCTGGCTGAGAGATGCGCCGCTAACTGTCGCACGGAATATCCAATGAGCAACGTTAATTTCGCAGAAACGTCGCCGGCTTTTATGAATTTCTATGAAATGTTATTTCTTTAAGGGGAAGAAAACGTTTTATGAATTAAAGTAGATGTAGTGCAATGTTAACTTAAATTTTATGTCACTAGAGGAAGAGGTAATAAATAGTGTTAGGTGTGAGTTAGTGTAGATGGGTTTTTTTAAATAGTAGTTCGACATAATGGCTTCCCTACGCCTGATGGAAAGCGAAAGAGAAGCCCCAGTCGCCGTGACAACGGGCAAGTAACTGGTCAGTTACCTGTCAGTTGCCATCATGCCTAACCCTAAAACCCTACTCACCGACAGAAACATGACCCGGAGGTCATTTGGTTGCGGTATTCTATAAGGCGGAGGTCCTTCCCCGAACGGGCGGCTAAATTCGAGCGAAGATTCGCTATGCCCTACCTATGGTATGAAGCTAGCAAAACCGAACTAGGACTTGAAGATTTACGGCCTTATTCACAAAAGTTACTATGCGACGCGCGGATGCACAGTGCCCAAAATCCTATACGTTTTTGGGTTCCCGCGACGCATAGTAACGTTTGTGAATACGGCCGTTAGACACTTCGCATCGCTGATTCAGCGAAATAAGTAAGTAAAGAATGAAGTTGCACACGTAACTCACCTGCGAATCGTCCTGCGAGAATATAGCGTCGAACGCGAACATCTTCGGCGCGGCCACCCCCACTCGCCTGTCCTCTGGCGCAGCCGCCGCAGCTGATACGTTCTCGCATAGACTGACTTGCTTCTTGCGCTTGTCCAGCGAGAACGTCTGGCTGCCGCTGGTGAACGGGCCCTCGCCTGGCGCGCCCACCCGGAGCATCACTTTGACCTGGAAGGAAAGCTCTTGTTTAGTCACATGCCAAACTCAGATCGCGATATCGGTCACCCATCTCTTCAAAACATCCGTCCGTAAGGACCAAGCCTAAGCGGAGTTTAAGCCCACTTGAGCCCATTAGAGCTTAGTAGTTAATTTTTCCTAGGGGTGAAAGTAAGCCTGTCACTCCCCTGCTGTTCGGTGATGATCACGCTTTGGCATGATAGCCAAGGCGGCGCAGTCACTTAGTAAAAAAAAATGATGTAGAAAACATTGTTTCGCAAAGAGAAAGCTCGGCAAGTCTTATCTTGGCCAATGTTTTTACATTATTATAAAAGGGTTGCAAATTAATATGTTATTGTCTGTATCACAAAGAGGGCAAACGAGGCTGAAGGTCACCTGATGGTAACTGATCACTCCAGCCCATAGACACCGGAACACCAGAGGAGTTACAGGTGCGTTGCCGTTGGCCGTTGTGGAATTTGTACGTTCGCTTTCCGCGGTCCACAAGTAGTCTATAATTTTTCATGGAGTCGGCATGGTGTGTGGGACTCACACCTCGCAAAGTGGGAGGGCATACCCACTAAACCCCCCTGTGTCACCAGTGGGCAGCAAGTAGCAGGGACACGGGTAGCACCGAAGCATACGGCCAGACCCCTGCTTGCCCTGGACAGCCGCAGATGACAAGCGGCCGGCACTCAAGTATAAGAACTCAGCTATAAGAACTGCAACTCTCAAACCTCAATCGGTGTAAAACAACGCACCGATCTCCCAAACAGCGAGCAAAGCCGTGATTAACGAACCGAGCCGAAGTAGGCTTTGAGGTGGGGCTGAGCAGACGCGAACGGAACGTCGGAAACGCGACCCTTTGAGAGCGCGCAATGGTCTTGAACGTTGCGTTCATATGACTGAACTACGAGTAGCGAGTTACGACGAATCAACTTGCCTAAACCTATTGTCTGTAACATGACTACAAGTATGCTTTGCATTAGAAATGACGTCGTGTTAGTTTCTCTGTGAAATGGAAGCCAAGTGTAAGGAACATTAGAGGGAGAAATTATCTCAACCACAACAAATATAGAAATACTAGTGACCCGCCCCGGCTTCACACGGCTAAATAGTCTAAAACGTCGGACACCCGTTATGGGGGTAAGCCCTTAGGAGTGGTATTTCGTAAAACTCTTAGCAGATGTATACGCCCTATTACCTGCTAAATCTTGTGGGTGTGACTTTCTAAGATAATAAAATATCTTAATTTTCTTTTCCCAATTGGGTTTGCGCTTGACTGCAGTTCGCCTGAGTCGTGGGTTCGATTTTCGGCGTACGGTACAAACATACAAATGTAAACACAAGTTAATGAACATGTCTGTTTGTATTGGTCTGGGTGATACGTAGGTAACTATTGACAAAAAAATGTATCTAAGTAAGTTTATCGGTTGTCTAGTACCTATAGTACAAGCTTGGGCCCAGCCCAGCTTGGCATGTCTTGGGTTATTTATTTAATTCCAAAAAATAAAAAAATGTCTAAGTAAGTAGTTTTGTTTTTCTGTTATTAATCTGTTATCTGGTCTGGTGCCCATAGTACAAGTTTCAGCTTAGATGGAGCTGCGTGGCCCAGCTTGGAATGTATTAGGTTATTCATTATTTGTTAAGTTACCAATATATAGTTTCACCGTGCAAAACATCCCTTCGCGTACCAAAAAGATCGGCAATTCCTATCTTTGCCGCGTCGTTAAAATGTGGAACTCATTGCCAAAACATGTGTCCTTTGATATGGGATCCATTAAGCGGGGCGTGAAGAAGCACCTTATGGGCCGGCATGGCGGCGGCAGCTGACAGGTGACCAATCGGTTGCTTGCCCGCTGTCGCGGTGACTTGGGCTTCTCTTTCGCTTTCCATCAGGCGCAGGGAAGCCATTATGCCGTGCTACTATAAAAAAAAATTATTTGAAATCCAACCCAGTTCAGATTAATTTAATTCCACAATCAAATTAACAGCAACAATGAATCCGACTAATTACACGTCTTACGCGACTGTACCTGTTACAGATTCAAGACGACAGCGCAGGTGTAATCGATCCCGAACTAATTACGCGCATCGGATCCGCGTTATACTGCAACTAGCGGACGCGTGAACGCGCGTAAACTATTTAATGTGCTTGGTATGGCATAAACGGGAGCTTGGAGCGTATCCACGGGATTCAAAAGGAACTAGCTTCTAAGGATCCTGGGTACTCAACAACGCAACATATCACATGTAAGAGAGGCAGGGCATAGCGAATCTTCGCTCGAATTGAGCCGCCCGTCCGGGGAAGGACCTCCACCCTAAAGAATACCGCAGCCAAATGACTGGGTCGTGTTTCTGTCGGTGAATAGGGTTTCTAGAGCTCGTTGGGGGTTAAGGTTGGGCCGGCATGGCGGTGGCAACAGACAGGTAACTGATCAGTTACTTGCCTGTTGTTACGACTTTAGCTTCTCTTTCGCTTTCCATCAGGCGTAGGGAAGCCATTTTGTCGAGCTACTATAAAAAAAGAAAAAGTAAAAAGGGAAATAAAGTTGCACTCTAATTTTTCGCTCTTATAATCCGGGGGTATGGTAATGCGACAGCTATTTATTGTTAGTGTTGCTTATAAAGGTTTCCAACGAGAGTTTACATACTAACTCTACTACTTTTGACTGCAGTAATATTTACTACCTAAGTAATTTCTTAACAGAAAAGCCCCAGTAGCAGTTGGCATCCGGGATTCGAAAATTTGAACTTTAGGCGGCATTTATAGACTAATGCAACAGCATTTCACATGTTTAGATAAATTGCTTTCTTGTAATAGATACATACTTTTATTGTCGATATTTAATCTTCACGATGACATTTTCAGACGCTTTGAAGCTTGAAAGAAGAATGGCCAGTCCCATTTCCGCTGCAGAATAAAGGAAAACAATTTTCTTGTCTATTTTATTTAAAGAAAATATTGTTATGGGACTGGAAAAGCTATGTCGTCTTGTGCAATGAATGATACTGGCTGGAAGCGGTTGAGGAAAATCATTTAATAGGTACATTTTTCAAATTTATGATGTGGAAATTTTGTGACTATTTTAATTATATCTTCTTAACAGTCTTGTTTAAGTAATGGTAGCACGAACCACCTAATGACCAAGTGGCCTTGGTATTAATGCTGGGCCGAGGACAAAAATTTACCTATTGCAGTCCACTGCTGGACATAGGCCTCTCCAGTTGTCCGCCACTTAAGCAAACATCTGGAGGATTATACCCATAATCGCCACGCTGGGCAGGCGGGTTGGCGATCGCAGGGCGTAGCTTCTCGCTCCGGTGACGCTGCTGCCCGTCATCGGTCTTTGCTATTTAACTACGCCTTCAATTTTAATTGTTATACCGCCACCAGTCAGTTGCCATCGCCTCGTTTGAAATTCGGCAGGATCACCACGGGCAGGTGAGATTGGCTTGAAGCGAAAATATGAGAGGTCGGTCCCTTTATCTCCAGAGGGTCAAGATCTAAGAGTTATTGTCAATTACAGTGAACTTCCTTACTATACGTATATCTGTTTGCATTAACCGTACATAATATACACTATATCTGGGTATGTACGTATCTGTATATTCACCACACGTGATCTGTTTCGTTAATCACCCACGGAGAAATTCCATTACACAATTAGCTAATTAGATGTCTTAGCAATACGTGAAATGCTCTAACTGCGTCTGAGCGGAATTATTCATGACTCCCTAGTGTGATGGGCTTTCAAACACACATTGTGTATGGATGGGCGTTAATCATATTGGCAATATTACAACAATAGAGCTTTTGATTGTAAGTAACGTGACAATTGTCAGACCTACATGTCACATGAGTCGATCTTAACTTTCTTCAGTGGAGGTATAGAGCCGAAACGAATTGCAGTGCTGTCCAGGAGGCGCATTATGTCACAATTGGACCTTAATCAATTACTAACTCTTCAAACTTCATAAAGATGTCGAAGATTGGGCAAAGTGAAGGAGATGTTGTAGGAAAGCAGACCCTAGCACTAGGCCGGGAAAACGCAAGGGCAAAGAAGATTCAAACTTCATAAACACTGGCACTTCACATAATTAAAACAAAGCAGGATGTCTTAAGTAAACTATTACGAGAGGATCACTCCAATAATAAGGTTTACTAGGTATATTTTGATGTCACTTTGTCAACTTAACGTTCAGTGAAACGACAGAGTCAAAGAAAAGGGACGACGTGCATGGGTTGTCGAGCGATTGTCGTCTGTACAACTATTGCAATTATGTTATTGGAGACATATTTCTGACTTTGACTTTGACTGGCTCGATGGCTCATTTGGTAGTGACCTCTGCCCTTTGAGCCAACGGTCGTCGATTCCCGCACAGTACAAACATTTGTGTTCATGAACATTGAGTTTGTATTGGTCTGGGTGTTTTCTATGTATACTCGTAATATATATCTATTTACAAAAAAAAATATCTAAGTAAGTTTATTAGTTGTCTAGAACCCATAGTACAAGCTTCGGCTTAGTTTGGGGCTAGGTGGCGCTGTGTAGCCCAGCGTGGCATGTCTTGGGTTATTTATTATTTATTATTATTTCATCAAAGAAGACTATCAAAATATGAAATTCAACCAAAAACGATCATCAAAGTGAGCTTACCCATTAATGGTACATGTCAACAATTCGGTTTCGTCTTTTTTTACCAAGGCCTGGCCACAGGGGACTGTCAAAAATGCTTTTAAAATTCAATTAGAGCCTGGATTTGAACTCAATGGAGCGTTTGATTCGCACTCGGAGCCACGGGATAAACGCTAAGCCGGGGACTGACGGCGCGTGCACTGCGCAGATATGCACGTCGGCCATTTAGATTATGCTTTGGCGGATATCAAAACATATGGGATAAGTACTTTTATAATAATAGTACCTACATAGTAGTGGGATGTAGGGAGCGGTTCATCATCTTTTAGTTCCAAGCCATCCTCACCTGCCGAATAACAAACAAGGCTCTGGCAACCGACTGGTGGCGGTATAACCATTACAATCGAAGGCGTAACTAAATACCACAGATGATGGGCATCACTGGAGCGAGAAGCTACGCATTACGATCACCAACCCGCCTGCCTAGTTCGGCGATTACCTATGCGTAAGGCCTCTATTCCATATGTTTGCTCAAAGTAGCGAACAACTGTTCAGTAGTGCACTGCAATAAGTGGAAGATATAACTAAGTTACTTACAAGTTTCAAAAGTATAGGTCTTATAGTTTCGAATAAAAAAGGCTGTGACATACGGACAGACAGACATGACAAATCTATAAGAGTTCCGTTTTTTGCCATTTAGATACGGAACCCTAAAAAACCGTCAAAAGGCTTTTTTTTACAGTAGCTCGTCATAATGGCTTACCTATGCCTTATGGAAAACGAAAGAGAAGCCAAAGTCGCCGTGACGACGGGCAAGTAACTGGTCATTTCTCCGTTCCCTAACCGCCCACGAGCTCCGAAAACCCTATTCACTGGCAGAAACACGATCCGGAGGTCATTTGGCTGCGGTATTCTATAGGGTGGAGGTCCTTCCCCGGACGGGCAGTTCAATTCGAGCGAAGATTCGCTATGCCCTCCTCTCTTAAAAGGACAATATTGTAATCGTGTCGTTATCGTATCGTCCCGCGTAAACGACTCTCCCTAACAGATTGCATGGGGGAATGACGTTATGCAAATTATTGTTGTAAATATTAATCCTGTCGGGTGATTAATGTCGCGCACACATCTTGACTTCCGAGGGTGATACGCGCTATCACACGCGCCCGTGAATATATAATAGTTTGACGTCTCGGAGTGGGTGTTGTGAAGTCATTATTGGCCGTCATTTGGCATATTGGAGGGTGAGATCTTAAGCATGTTTTGTTAGACGATTTGCTTTAAGCCAAATGTCAATTTTTTTTTATAGTGGTTCGACATCATGGCTTCCCTACGCCTGATGGAAAGCGAAAGAGAAGCCCAAGTCGCTGTGACGACGGGCAAGTAAATGCTCAGTTACCTGTCAGTTGCCACCGCCATGCCGGCCCACCCTAACCCCCCACGAGCTCCGGAAACCCTACTCACCGACAGAAACACGACCCAGAGGTCATTTGACTGCAGTATTCTGTAGGGTGGAGGTCCTTCCCCGGACGGGCGGCTCAATTCGAGCGAAGATTCGCTATGCCCTGCCTCTTTCAAGAAATAGATATAAAATCAAATACTTAGATGTTAAGCAACCATTAACATGTCGTAATATATTTGGCATAATAACAATTTATGCGTTTCTTCTCTGTGCTATCTGCAGTCACCGAACAGAAAGGAGAAAAAATTTGAAAGAGGCTCACACCTGAGGGTTAGAGACGGGCTAGCCAACTATTTACTAAAAGAGAGCGAGGGGACAATGTCACCGTTAAAAACTTAATATTTCTAGAACCAGGATGGGATTTATTACACTTGGCTCCGATCCCAAAGTTAGTAGCTTAAGCACTTGTATAATGGGTACCAGACGACACGGAACAAACACAAATGTTCAACACACGATTGTTTGGCCCGAGTGGAAATCGAACCCGCGACTCTTGGATTAGAAGGCAGGAGTCACCAATTGAGCTACTTTGCTAGTCAAAGATAACGTTTATAATACTAATTAAATTTACTCAAAGAGGTAACGAAACGAATCCGTAATCTTTGGATCTTGCATCTCATCATCCCATTAAATACTAACACTAAGTAATATTCTACACGACAGCCTAAATGAACCATAATTTACTTCTATGTGAAATTTAATTTAACCGCTAGTAGCAGCCTTAAATAAAGAGCTACTTACACAGGATTTAGTTGTCTGTTACCCAGTTTCCAGTTATGAAGGCGAGTAGCAACCGGACTGAGCTCTGACGGGCAAAGCTGAAAATCCTCTGCCGCTCGCGGACGAAGATACCGACAGAGTATATTTATGTAGTTACATAATTATATCCGTTATTATGAACTATAGTTTATAGTACATTGGAAGGTATATCGAGCGAGCTTGTGTATGAAGCTGGCAGACTAATTTCATGTTTTGTTTGGTTTCAAATGCGGTCATTCAAAATAAATGAAGTTTGTCGCAGTCAATATAATATCCAGAATCAATCCATTCAACAGATCAATCCATCAAAAATACTACAAAGATAACCACAGACTGACTCGATGGCTCATTTGGTAGTGACCTCTGCCCTCTGAGCCAAGGGTCGTGGGTTCGATTCCCGCACAGTACAGACATTTGTGTTCATTTACACGTCTGTTTGTATTGGTCTGGGTGTTTTCTATGTATAATATGTATTTATTTACAAAAAAAAAATGTATCTAAGTAAGTTTATCAGTTGTCTAGTACCCATAGTACAAGCTTCGGCTTAGTTTGGGGCTAGGTGGCACTGTGTGGCCCAGCGTGGCATGTCTTGGGTTATTTATTTATTTATTTTACAGATACCATTTTACATTTCAACTATCTCTTCTGATTTCATCGCAAACAGGGTGCGGAAGATTTTAGGTACCTTCAATAAGACGTAGGAGTGACTGCTATTAACGATGGCCCATGCTTTGCTACTACTGCCTACCGTTAAGAACACATAACGAAATGAAATGAAAATACCTTTATTGACACACATACACATATGAATCGTCAAGTAAAAAATAATGTAAAAATGTAAAAAGTAAAAATGTAAATAAAACGAATGTAAAAGAAGCTACCGCCGTGTTCGGAAAGTAGATTTCTACCGAAAAGAAACGGCAAGAAACTCGTTAGTTACTATTTTTAAATCGCCAATTGTTACATGTTTTAGTATTACAACATTTTTAAATATTTTAATGTTAAACAGTGCAAAATAAAAGTTGAGTCTATATAATGCAAAGTAACGTTTTAGTAACACAAGTTTAGTATTTTTTTCTAAAAGCACCAAACAGTGCTCCATATTGTAATGTGTATATGTATTGTAAACCGAAGACATCCCACATTTTACAAATAGGTACGAGTATATACTTCGTATTAAATCTCGCCCAACCACACACGTAAGGCCACTTTTCGAAACCACCACTATTCCATCAAACGACACTAAAACAGGGCCACATTTGTATTCCTGTATCAACAGCTAGTACAGCGGCCCTGACTTTACGACGTGTTTACGCTCAAACAAGGTGAGGCAGGAGCAGTGGGCAACGCTGATAAAACGCCTCTTCGCTGTCGATACTGAGTTTTCTATAAGCGAATATTTTACGATGTAGGGCTGCGGCTCTTTGGTAGCTTAGGCGAAAAAAAAAACTAAAATACTGAACACCTCATCCCGTGTGTTGTAGAAAATGAATAAGAGAATATCAGGACATGACCAGCATTTACATGGGTGCAAATAAAACCTACTGCGGTCACTAAACCACCTGTCGAGAGTTGTGACTAAGGTAATCCCTTCAAATGACAATTGTCATTGATTGACATTGAAGACCTCCCCCCTATGTCCAGTAGTGGACTTTATAGGCTGCTGATCAAATAAATAAAAGACAAACGTCACATCTGTCTAAACATTCGATATATAAGCGAAAGCTGACTGACTGACATTATCAACGCAGATCCTAAACTATGAGGCTTAAAAACTTGAAATTTTGCACAGGGAATCCATTTTATAACGTGAGGGATCACGAACCCGTAGCATTATTTATAATCAGTATTACTAAATGAGAATGAATATTCTCATCGAGTCACACTTGAGCCACACTGTTATTCGATGTGATTTCGCAACCAGTCACAGTGTGACACGTTTAAGTGTGACTCGTTGAGAATAAACGTTAAGAATGGGTATTTTACAAAACATTGGTTAGGCCCCAACATAAGGAGTGTCGAATAGCTTGTCGACAAGTGAAACCGCAGCCTTAGTCTGTTTTCCTGATTGATTGTCGACCCGAGCGGCCTTTGAGGCGCTCCATAACACGTCTACGTGAAAAGTGACTCGTTTTATGTGCGTTCTTAAAGTTGCCGTTCAAATTTATTACTTGTGGAAACTTTCACTGTCGTAAAATGTGTTGCAAACCCTTTATCACAATTACTCATTCAAATTTACTGCTCACCAGAATGTTTTTAGAACTAACGAGTATGTTATTACTTGCGATAACTCTCGATTGTTTGACAGAACGACGTTATCTTGGTATTAGATAAATATATAGATGTTCTATATTGCACATCGTTATAACTGAGTTAAACAAGGTATATAATCATACAATTTTATTGGTAGATTTACTTGTGTTTGTAAATTAGTAGTGGTTTTATCTCTGTCATGACTTACTGACTAAAACTGCAATCACTCACTGAACAGACCTATTAGATCTGTAAAATCTTAATTTTATCAACATACTATATAGTAACAAACCATTGAAGTTTGAACTTTTATTATAGTTTGGTACAATAACAGATTCTATATATCTAATAGTTTTGTTAAGTTGCATAGGTACGAGATGACAACAAAAAATATAATTGGCGCCCAACATGGGGCCACAAAATTAAAAAGAAGTATCCAAGCGCCAATCTTTCATCGCCACTAATCCCGTAATCGAATCCATTTCAGAACGATAAACAACACCTTCAAACATATACTAACTGCAATTAAACTTTAACTACAACAATATCTCCCGCCGCAACTACTAAGATTGCATATTACCTCGGGAAATAACCCCGGCGCATATTTGCGGTGCAGCCCGAAGCGCAAACGGTTATCCCCGGCCATTATCGGCTTTCGTCGGTTATTTTCGGCGATATTCGTTTCGGGGTGGGTTTAAATTTGGCGAAATTGGGCCGCGGGCGGTGCAGCTATCGTGACGATGCCGGTGCGCGCGCGTTCGTGCATAAAATTAAACTGGTGTAATGAAACGGTGGAGGATCACTTCGATGTGTTAAGCTGAGGAATTTCTTTTGCTCGTAAGAATTGGGATTGCGTGCGAAAGTTCGAGTTTCTCTGACGACTTTTCTGATACTTGAACGGACTTGGTACTTGGTTGTCAGGTACTGCTAAGAGTTATTTGAAACAAACTGATTTTTAATTTTTATATTTTGTGTATTTTTTTTTTCACTTTTATTAAACGTCTGGCCACCTAAGATACAGATTTATTTAGTGTAGGTGCTACAGTTAATTGTATTTATAGCTATTGTCCTCATAACATAGGTTAGGGACATTCCACTGTTCTTGTGTTTTAATTTTAGTGTCGGCATATAAAGACAGTAAAATTTAGCGGTTTCAGTGTTTAATTAAAGGGATGTAATGAAACATTGCGCCTCGCTAGCATGTGTTAAACGAAGGAATTCCTTTAAAGAATTAGGCTGAAGGGCGGTAAAGTGATGACGCTTTGTGAAGCGGGCGCGAAGCGTAGGAGCGATCAATTGGAAATTATCGGCTTTCTAATGGATGTGAAAAGAATATTGGTTATTTTCGAACACGTGGGCATGAGCAACAGAGATTTAAAAGTGGATTCATCGAAATAACGTTTGCAAATGATTTTGAGTTTGTTTGATGTTACAATGGATTGCGTGTAGCTAAAGTGAGCCATACAACGTTTTTGATCTCAAACCTGATCGATCCTCAGTCGTATAGAACTATAGTCCGATATGATTATGAGAGTAAAGGGACCGAGAGTGCAGATACACTTTTTCCCTATAAAGTTAACGTGGCCGCAAACACACTTGTGTGTTTAATATCTTCTACGTAGTTTTCTAAATACCTCCTAGTGTCCTTGGAAACTGGCTATGTGACCGAATTTTAGTTAGAAGAGATTCAACTAAGTTTTTTCTTGTACCTATTCTTTTAATGACTATGAATAGAAGAGTATCTTTCTAGAACACAGGTTAGGTAATTTAATTACAACTTACACATGTTTTAAGACTGTTCACACAACATGAGGCAGTAGAGGCTTCGTAAACATGCGTTTTTACTTCAATGTAACATAACCAACATTGTTAACACAAGACCTCGTCGTCACAACATTTTCGTAAACGTAAAATACGTCATAATAATTCCGGCAGCGACCACGTCACCGAGACATATCCGAGAGATAATTTAAATCCCTATCACGACGGCAAATGAGTTTTCTCCGTTGTTTACGACGGTTGAAAAAAAAAGATGGCCGCCCGACGCCCATTTCGTTTGTTGACAACAAGATTTGTTTTTCTGCGCCGTGACGGTGTTTGTCATTCATCTGGGGATGGCACGTCAAGACAATGGAACACGCGCCCCTAATTTGAACTGTGAAAAGGTTAAGCTTTGGATGTAATAATATATTTTAGAGATGAAGATAAGACGATCTTAAATGAAGAGGAAAATTTAGGTGGCATTTTGGCGTGGGATTTTAATTACGACAAAGTTCATATTTTCTTTTTTTTTTGGGAAATATGATACATGAACGAACAAATGACCAAATGAATTACTTGTCAGTTGCCACAGCCATGGACCGGATAAGCGATAAAAGTCACTTTTCAAGGGCGTTTCACCGAAGATGGTAGGTAGGGTGACGGTGGTCACCAGGTCGGCAAACTCTACGACCAGCTAGAAAGCTGAAATCTCAATAAGTCCTTCAGTCGATTCTATCGATATCCACTGGAAAATGGTCTTTTGTATTCTTAACCATCACCGCACGGATCCGCTATAAAATTCACAAATGATCTTTTATATCACACTAGCTGTGCTCGCGACTTCGTCCGCGTGGAATAGTTATTTTTTCCCCGTTTTTTTTTACATTTTCCATTATTTCTTCGCTCCTAATAGTTGCAGCGTGATTTTATATAGCTTAAAACCTTCCTCGATAAATGGTCTATTCAACACAAATTTTCAATTCGGACCAGTAGTTCCTGAGATTAGCGCGTTCAAACAAACAAACAAATAAACAAACATACAAACAAACTCTTCAGCTTTATTATATTAGTTAAGATTAAGATTGTATAGCGCGGTCTGAGGGTGTGGCCTGGTGACCTGTAGCACAGGTTTCGCTTTGAAGCCTATTTCAGGCATCAGCCCTCACTATTTGGTCAACAATAATGTAATGTACGTATTTATCTTTAAGTTTACCTTAATTGTGAGGGAATATAAATATATTTGAATTTGAATTTCGTATCATGACATAACACACTGTGTCTCATATAAAATGAAATACAAACCACTATATTTTTTAACTATTCAAACCTCCACTAAAAAGGGCCATATCCCCAAGGCAAAAGTGTGACTGGCTACCATTATTTTTGTGAACAGCCACTTAAGGATGGTACCTTGGCATGCATTATTCATGGGCGGCACTTCTAGCTCCGGATTCCCTCGGAGACATAAACAGAGGTGAACCGTTTATAATAACAGTCCTTGCTTTGTGTCTGCGCGGTTAGTGGGGCAGAGCTATGCGTTTTATTGACTGATCAACATAACATATGGGACAATAAATTAGCGGCGTTACCGGTGACTTAATGGTTACCAGTTATCAGGACTGTTTGGAAGAGTTACTTTTTTTGGGTAAGGGAGCGACCTTACCCAAAAAAAATTACATATTATCTCTAAGCCTTCTTCATCTACCTGTAGCCACTTGCGGAATAACAAATGAGGCTCTGACAATTCACTGGTGGTGGTATAACCATCACAATTGAGCGTAGCTGAATACCACAGACCAATGCCTGGCAGCAGCGTCACCGAAGCGAGGAGCTACGCCCCGCCATCGCCAAAGTGGGTGGGCATTTCCATCTTGGCGATTATGGGTAAAGCCTCCAGGTGTTTGCCCAAAGTAGCAGCTGGAGAGGCCTAGGTATATCTAGCAGCGGACTGCGATATATGATGATGGAGATAAGAAGAAAAAAACATGCTACCTCATTGGCAACAACATTAATCAAGAGTTAAAAATGATGAAGATATAATAAGAGAAATTGTGTCAATAACCAAATATATATGTTTGTTTGTTTGAACGCGCTAATCTCAGGAACTACTGGTCCGAATTGAAAAATTCTTTTTGTGTTGAATAGACCATTAATCGAGGAAGGCTTTAGGCTATATAACATCACGCTGCAATTATTAGGAGCGAAGAAATAATGGAAAATGTAAAAAAAAAACGGGGGAAAAATAACTATTCCCCGCGGACGAAGTCGCGAGCACAACTAGTAACCAAATATGGACAAATCATCTTGGAAGCGGCTTGAAATAAACATAACTACTCAATCTTTATGATGATGATACAATGAGAGAAATTGTCTCAGTAACCAAATATACGCAAATAAGACAGCTTGAAATACATGTAACTACTGAATCTTAAACGAATGTGCTTTCGTAAACTAATCCACCCGAAGCCCCGCAAGTCCAATTAACGTTTGGTTTATATTAAATCAAAGCATACGTTCAGCCGGGCCTCGAACCCCCGTCCTCAATGAATTATGCAAATCGTCTTCGGTGGTTAACATCGTAATATTGTAAGCGACACTTTCACCCCCCATTCTTACTTTGTCGGGTGTAGAGTTGCTGGAAGTGGCTTTATTTATTTAACGCTTGTTTTTAGCGTAGGTTACGCTTTGTAGTTTTGTGTCAATTTATACTATACTAGCGTTTGCCCACGACTTCGTCCGCGTGGCGTGTTTACATACAAAACGTGTTCTACGTATAATTATGTATTTATTTACAAAAAAAAATTATCTAAGTAAGTTTATCAGTTGTCTAGTACCCATAGTACAAGTTTCGGCTTAGTTTGGAGCTAGGTGGCGCTGTGTGGCCCAGCGTGGCATGTCTTGGGCAGTTTTTCCCCATTACTCCCGTTCCCGTGGGAATTTTGCAATATCGCGCTGCAAGCAAGCTTTGCGTTCATTAGGATACCTGCATGGCCAATTTCAATCATCTATCTTACGCGGTTTAGATTTTTTCATACAAAAGTTTTTTTCCCGCTAAATCACGTTTTTAAGTTTTTTGGTAAAGTTAAGTACAAAACAATTAATCTATGTACTTATAATAAATCTGTAGAGAAGTCAATTCTGTACATGAAATATATTTTCAAAATAACTATCAGGGGGTGATTAGTGATCGATACTGATGCCGAAAATGCAGGTATTAAAGAAAACAAAAAATTAGAGAAATTATTAATCGTTTAAGGCTCTTGATTTTTAGTGAGACAGCAATTTTATAGCACGCAATCGTTGTGCGTTTCCATTAACCCCTACATCCTCGGCACGACTCCCCAAATTCTTACGATGAAGATGGTATCTGAGGCATAAATTCGTGGAGGCGCCTCGGGCGTCGCAGGTGAAAATTATCAAAGGGGAACGCCAGATTCAAACCAAACATTGGCCCAGCGTAAGGGAGCAACTCAAATCGTACATCTACTCGTACGATTTGTTTGCCTCCGTATATATTTGCTTTATCACCAACTTGGGACCAGCGGTATCTGTGGATGTTCGCGTTCATATTTCGATGAACGTCAGTTTTAATCAAACGAAACAAAATAATGTTTTGACAGCCCTGTCTTGCGCTTCAATTCCGAGTTAGGCCTGATATTACCAATTATTCTGGATTTTTAAAGTGGACATACGAGTATAAAAGGAAAATGTGGAATATACTATAAATCATTTGTGTGTTTGCCTTTCTGTCTATTTGTAAAATCCATTTGTTATAAGTGTAAAAGAGTTTTGCTTTTTGTTATTACGAAGACGAAAATTAGGAAAACCCCCTTACCTCCGAAACTACAGAGCCTAAAATTGTAAAAGTACATAAGGTATGTACTTCATTGCTGTAGAATTGCTATAATGATAATTATGAGAGAGAAAGAACAGATAGAACACCTGTGTTCACGCACACATTTGTGAACTTCAATATTTTCTGTATAGAATAATAAATTCAATTAAGGGCTCGTATAATTATTAATAAGATAATCTTATTTTAAGGTTTTCAGGCTGTTGATTATAATTAATTCATACACAGTAATACACACTCTACAAAAAGTCTAATATAATACCACTAGCTCTCAAAAAGAGGATTTACGTTTTCTAAATAATAAAATACCTTTGTCATAATGTAAGTGGAAAATCTTTTCCTCGAAACCTCTTGCATTTCAGACGCGTGAAAATTATTTTAGAGGGGAGTTTGAAATACAAACCAAACGTCACCTGCGTATCGTCAGCTGGGGCTGAGGTACGATTTGTTGTCTATGGCTACTTGTTATATTACCGCCTCGGGACTTGCTGCTATAAATATCTGTTCGATTTTATGGTTTATGTAGAAATGTTTGAAACTAGATGTGTTATGTAAAACACACACACATTAGTACCCATAGTACACGCTTCGGCTTAGTTTAGGGCTAAGTGGCGTGGTAGGATGTGTGGCCCTGCGTGGCTTATTTTGGGCTATTTATTTATATAAGACTAGCTGTGCCAGCGGCGTCGCACGCGTGGATATCGGGTTTCAAAAATAACGGACTTCCATAAAATGGTGCCTAAGTTTTAAGTTATTTCCGAAGGCAGAGGTCACTACCAATTGAGCCACCGGGTCAGTTATTTTTAAGGTTTAGGTTATTAAAAGTATTAGGGTTTTTTTTAATATAAATTATACCGGTAACACGTCATGCTTCACTTTGTTAGTCGTAAGCCTTTTGTATAGATCTATGTACGTATATGATTCGGCACAAGATAATGTATTAAACCTTAAGCAGAATTATCTGTGGGCTAATAGTCCGAAACTTCGGTAATACACTTCGGAGTAGGCCTGCAGTACAGGCTGCAATGAAAATACTTCCAAAATTCTCACAAACCATTACCAGAAAGATTACCACACTTCCCACCGTTCAATTAGAAACAAAAATTTAAACAACTCGAAACAATTCGGATAGGGTTACCTTTGTCAGCTATTTCCTCAATTTAAAGTAATTAAACCTCTTGCAATCGTTGTAAATTAAGTCTCAGAAAATCTGCTCCGGACTCGGTGCATAGCTGAATTGATAGTGCCGAAGTAAATTTAAAAGAGGGTTCCGGATACCCACTAACGGTCCATAAAGGGGTAACAATGACCTGAGAGAATGGGCTTAGATCGGGTAGTAAGTCAATGCAGGGTCTTTTATTTAATTAGAGAAACCAGATCATTGCAAATCTTGACTTTGAACTTAAACCGTATTTTGAAACAAATACACATACAGGATAATTTTTTTATCAACATTAGTAATCAAAATTTGTAGGACATTTAATAGATATTGCTGTAGCCGACAAATCAAATCAAAAAATTTTTTTCTCATATAAAGAGATAATATCAAGCACTTGTAAATCGTCAAATACAGTTGAAAATTACTCCTCCACTGGGTTCGTAATTGTTCTTGCTTCTATAGAGGACAAGAAACCTGTTAATTTCTTGTCTTCTATAGAAGTTTCATTCATTTAAATGCCAATAATCTCGAACCATCATATTACTAAAATATTTTGTATCAGATGCGAATATTACACTTAACTACATCAATAAAAGGAAATGACTTTTCCTATCCGGGAATTGTACAGGAACTTATCAGACAGGAGCCATTGGACCATAAAAGGTATAAATAAACCGGATAAGACGTTATAACTATCCGAGTCGGCTCCCATCCGTATTAGTATGTACCAGGAATATGAGATGAATTCCTAGAACGTCTTTGTAGATTAATCCAATATCTATAATGATTATTGATGGGGGATATTAGAGGTAATCTGAGGGATATTGATGCGTCAGTATGCGTTTGGTAAGCTTGTAAGGTGTCTACTTGAGGAGGAAGATTGTAACTTGATTACGATCATTTGAAGAATTGCCGTCTTGTTATGCATGATTATAAAGCGCAAAGCAAAAACTGACTATTTTTATTAGGTTTGGTTATAATGTAAAATATACCTATTCGTCCATCTAATGTTTAGCTAAATTAACAGAAGAGTATATAAATATTGAAGATTCGATAGCAGTTCGTTTTAGGGTTCCGTAGCTATTTCATGCGTAGATGTATTCTGTAAACCGCATTAATATTTTTGGGGTTACCCATGGATAGAATTGAAACCCAAATTTTTTTTTTCATCAAACCTATACGTGTGGGTTATCTATGGATAGGTATCTTAAAATGATGTTGAAGTTTTTAACATAATTTTTTTCTAAATTGTTTGCGCGAGAGACTCTTCCAAAGTGGTAAAATGTGTCCCCGCCGTTCTGGCAATAACGATTGTTCCTGTGATCGATAAAATATTTAGATCTCGAAATTATGATCAGTTTTCAACACAGAAACGTGCACAACAAACAACACCTTACCAACTTCACAAGACACAGCAAAGCCCCGTTTAAAATCTTTTCGAACACCGAACAAAAAGTAAACTTCCAGTCTACCGCCCACGGCCAAAAAACCTAGCTAGTTCAACTTCCAAACTCCCTTGTTGGCCAAAGAAAAGCGCACACCCGACCCTCTATTACCCACATCTTTAGCGAAAATCCTTTCAAAAGTTACCGTGCGATCGTTAAAACTGCAAGTGTGCCGTCTAGATGGACAAACTTGCGAATTTAAATCACTGAGTCTGCAGAGTTTACGCAACTCACTGCAAATTGGATTACGTTGCGAGTGCTAGTTTGACACGTCTTGCTACATGTTGAATTAATCAGGTGAATATTTTTGTCGGTGAATGTACTGTGGTGTTATTTCTTATTAAAGAACCTGTAAGAGTGGCTGGACTATTGACCTAAAAAACATGCCCCCACTGAGTGTCAAATCAAATCAAAATAACCTTTATTCGTATAGGCTTTTTTTTATATTGGCTCGGCATAGTGGCTTCCTCTCGCCTGATGGAAAGCTGAAAAGGAAGCCCAAGTCGCTCTGGCCGCGGGCGGGAAACCTCAGTTTCCAGTCAGCCACCACAGCCATGCCGGCCTACAAGATGCTTCTTCACGCTTCGTTTAAAGGATCCCATGCTATAAGAAGTCGGAAACACATGAGCAGGCAGAAGGCTTTTGAAAAAACTTACAAATCGTCAAACTATCCAAATCACCTCTAAGTATAGGTAGGTATATAGATATAGCCTAGTTATCGCGGTTCTTGACAGAGAGACGAACGGACAGACAGCGAAACCTTAGTAAGGCGACTTAAAAAAAATAGGAACAAAACTAGGTTTTTCTCAATAAAACAGACAATATAACCGTTTTGGTCTAATGATTTATAAGTGTTTGGTTTAAGATTTACCTATTATCATTGTAATATACACTGCATTGCCCTATAATTATGTTATTATAAGGAAAAGTAGAACAGGTTTATTGAAATTACGACAGCAGACTAGTATTAATTTCTTTTTCTCCATCAGGCCACTTAACGTAAATCACTATATAACAGAATAAAAAACTAGAAAAATCGTTTGTTAAAAAGTACTCAAGATTAAAGTGTAAAGTGCCATACTTGTACCACACATGACATTTCGCTAAGTACTAGTAATTCGACACATCACTTAACTTATCAACTTTAATGTGCGATATCTACTCGTACCTACTTGAAATAAATTACCGGAAAAAGGTCAATAAAACGGACGGACAAAGAACAGACATAAAAATTTCAAGGAAAAACGTTATAGTTTTATCGCAACCACTAATAATGATGTAGGTTAAGGGTTTTATAGCTCATAAAAATGCATCTTCTTCTAGATTAATTTTTGAATTTATTGCAGCCATATTTGTGCGAGAGCGCCCCGAAGGTAATGGCCTTTCAAGGATTTTAACGGATTTCAAGGGAGATGCTATGTATTTGTTACAAGAAAAGCCAAGATATGGCACGGTGATTATTACAGAGCGCCTAAACTAATCCAAAGCTTGTACTAAACAACTGATAACCTTATGTAGATACATTTATTTTTAATACACAGTAAATACCTAGTTCAAGTTCCTTCATGCTCTTTGTGTTTGTACAGAAGTCGATAAAGGAATAATCAGGAAACGGGCAGCAGCGTTTACCTGGATACAAATACCACCTTTACTACTTGCTTGCTTTTAGGGGTAGACCTATGTCTGGGAGTGGATGTTTGCAAGCTGATAATGATGATAAATAAATACAGACAATATCACATATTGCTTCGATCCCAAAGTAAGTAGCTAAAACACCCAGACACGGAACAAACACATGGGCTCATCACACGAATGTTTGTCCCGGGTGGGAATCGAACCCACGACCCTTGGTTCAGAAGGCAGGGGTCTCTACCATATGATGATGATGAAGCACGTGTTGTCCAGAACCCAAAGTCGAACATCAGCTTAGTTTGGGACTAGAAGGAAGTATGTGGCCTAGCACAGCAAAAAGCAATTTACTAGATGTTTCGGACGAAATCAATGTTATCGTATAAGCAATAGCGTGTTGAAAAGTGTTTCAAGTATGTTTGCTGTAAGGTCAACAGAAGCACGCGCTCGTTAGACAGCAAAGACTGTTTGTTTTGACACTCAACTTCAAACGGCTTCGGTAGAATTGGAGCGTAGCTATTGTGTTTGCTTGCTATGTTAACCGGTGTCGACAGCTTTACTTTAAAGTTTTGAAGAACAATGATATGAGATTTGTTGTTATTACTGCCTTTCTTTGTTCAAAGATATCATGAGAATATACACAGGTAATATAAGATTAGGTAACTCGGGGTTAAAAGAACCGGCCAAGTATGAATTTAACCTGTGATTTTCATACCATTGTCTAGATTTCAAGCGTTTACCTGGTACTGATTTTAATAAGGGCAAGGGGCCCTTTTGTTGTTTGAGAGCTCCCCCTGAATATTGAAATTTAATTTTATATTTATTATCAAAGTTAAACATAACTTAGTATTTTGTAAATACTTTAAGTGTTACCTATTGCCAAAAAAGGGTTAAATAAAATCGCGTATGTTGTATGCGAGCCCCTAAATATCTATTTTTATTCGTTGTTACAATTTTGGGAAGAAAAGCAGGAATTCCTTTACAAAAACTTCGGTGACTGTTCTTTATAACGTTAACGCTTTAACTAGAGAATGGATACGATTCCCAGTCGAGTCAATTAGTGTTTGCTAAATTGGCTCACGTTTTGGTAACTTTCAGTTATAGCTAGCACTTCGAACGCAAGCGAAACCTTATTCAAGATTAGTGTGCATAGTTCGACGCAAATGTTAACCGGAAGGAACAATAGTTACGTTACTATCGAAATCATATTCGAAACTTTTCTCAAGGGACGAATGAAACTATCTAACGATATTCGAAGTAGCGTTAATTTTGTAAGTTGCGTCCCATGCGACGCACAGGCGAACTTTGTAGACCATTATAACGAGATTCCGCTGCAATTGGGCAATGAAACATATTGAAATTGTTCTATTGATTGGTCTTGATACCTTCCATTCGACAGATCAATATCTCAACAATTACAAGGCGTAGCGAATACTATGTAAGTAATATGTGTTTTTATGATCTAACCAAATAGATTATTCGTATTTTTTTATTCTAAATGGGTTTGCTTGACTGCGAAACGTCTGATGGTAAGCGATATCGCAGTCTATGATGAAACGCGCTCACCCAGCAAAAACCGGTTTACGCTCGCCTTGAAGATTGGAAGATTATATCTCCGAGGAAACAAGGAGCCCGGCAAAGAGTTCCATAGTTTAGCCGTTCGCACTATGAAGGTAGAGGCGAAACGCGCTTTACGAGTAATTAAATCGAGGGAATAAATGAGTGATCCACTGGCTGATTCGATAGTGAATCTGCCTTCTAACCCATAGGTCCGTACCAATTTTCTGCCACAGTGGCAAATTATATTAAATCATCATAATATTAAATCATGTCCTTAAAAATGATAAAATAGGTCCTACATTTTATCACACTTTATCTTTGGCTGGCCAGGGTAGGCAGCGACTTGGTCTCATACTTCTATGTCATACACCTGTAAATTCCTGCACTCGAATGAGCTATAAATATGTATATATAGGTAGGTATGTTTGAATTTGAACTTGTATGCGTAACTATTTGTTCAGTCAAAGAAAATCTAGACTTTAGAGTATCTATTAAAATAGACCTATGGAAGCTAGCAGATCAAGTCTCGGCTATCTAAAATAACTTGGTCGCCAAAATCTCGACCCTAACAATTAGGTCATGGTTATTTTTAACTTTTAAGGCTGTGACACCAATGTTTTAAAATAGTGCTGACCTTATTTAGCTAAAAATGACAAACAACTTGCTATGTCCGTAAGTGTTAGATATTTAAGGAATCATGTCCACAGTAGCGATAACTTCTGGCAATCTTCAGCATAAATAAGGTAGTCCAGAATAGTGAGGATCATTCTCGGATTCAGTAGGTAGCCGCGTCATCTAAATAAATGCAAAGTGCTCTCAAGACGACGGGCAACAAGACGCAGGAAACGAAAATCTCAGAAAACGTTATTTAAAATTAAATTGGAAAGCGGAAAAAGGCGAAAACAGAGATGGGGGGAGGTAAGAGGCTCATTAGGCGCCAATAGGGAGAGTTGGGGCCCACTCGGGCAGACATCGGGTGTGCTTGGGGAATTGTTCTATTGCTATAAAGTGGGGTTTTATAGTAATGTGCCAATGAGTTCTGTAGTTTCCGTAAGTCTTTTTTTGTACCTTCTGGATACTTTGATATATTTTAACCGACTTAAAAAAAGAGGTTCTTAATTCGACTAAATATTCTTTTTTTTTTGTATGTTAGTTACCACATACCTATCTCAAAATATTATTTTGAACCGATTTAGAAAATTATTTTTTTGTTCGAAAGGGTGTACCTACTTCCTAGTTGGCTCTCTGGTTGCGGTTGCGGTTATACTAATATTATTTACGGTATTTCGATCTGAACAATCCTGTCATAATATTATAACGATCGAGTAAGCGGAATAGGAATCGCCGTCCTGTTTCATAATCCTTAGGGACTGGGGGACTTCTTGAGAATCAGCTTCTGTATCAGCTATCAGTGTATGAATGGTAAGGGTTTACCCGCCTGATTTGCAGCTACCTACCGTACACTCTGCGTGTTTATTTCAAACCTAAATTCATTCATAAAAAAGTAACATGAACACCTGCTTGAAGCGACCTCATAAAACTTTTTTTTTAATAAGACCTGTCAAATCATACGTGAGTGATCTTTATAGTCTCACTAGCGACCCGCCCTCGCTTCGCTTCGGTATTATACATATTATAAACCTTTCTCTTGAAACTCTCTACTTATTAAAAAACCGTATTTTTTAGGTTTGTTCCGTGTCTGGGTGTTTATATTTGTGTTTAAGTATTTATTTGTGGTACCTTCGTTGTTCTGATACCCATAACACAAGTGCTTAAGCTACTTACTATGGGATTGGAGCAATGTATGTGATGTTGTCTGATATTTATATTTTTTTTTTTTTAGGATTTATACATACATAGGGACAGACACGAAAAGTGAATTTGTTTTATATTTTTGACGATTCATAAGTACTTGTCATAAGTCTATGTGAACAAAGATATTTTTTATTTCATAATTTGATGAAAAATATCTTTATTCTTAAAGATATTTTTCATCATCATCATCATCACTATGTAGTGAAGACCTCTCAAATCAAACGTGAGTGATCGAAAATGTACAGTCGCATCCACATTGTTTATTTATGTGTAAGCAAAGTGTCGACTAACGCACCTATATCGTTGTAATAATAACTATTAATAGACCAGAAAACGAAACCGTTGCGGTCCTCGGTGGGTCCTCCAAAAACACTCGCAAACAACATTTAACTAGTTAACTAATCAAGTGTAGCTGGAAAGTTGTTTAATTTGCGGCTCTGCATTCTGCTTAGTCACGTAGGCGCCCTCGAGCCCACCAGACGGCTATTGACAGCCGATGACAAACTTTCGCGCATTCTACAAGTTTTGTTGGGTAACTTTGAGTAATGTTTTACATGAATTTTATTGGGTGGCACTCGTCTGTACAGTGCAAATGTAATTGAAATCAATTAAATAATCCAACGGAAGGCGTAGCTAAATACCACAGGCCGATGACGGGCAGCAGCGTCACCGGAGCGAGAAGCTACGCCCTGCGATCGCCAATCCGCCTGCCCAGCGTGGCGATTATGGGTATATCCTCCAGATGTTTGCCCTAAATGGTGAACAACTGGAGAGGCCTATGTCCAGCAGTGGACTGCAATAGGCTGGTAATGATGATGATGATGAAATAATCCAAGACATGTCACGCTGAGACAAACATTGTCATATCCTACAAAGCCGAAGTACTATGGGTACTAGGAAAGTTATAAAGATACTTACATTTTTTTTCCCAAAATAGTGTAAAGCAAAGTCGCTTTTGTCTGTCCTTTGTATGCTTAGATCTTTAAAATTGTGCAACGGATTTTGATGCAGTTTATTTTTAAATAGAATGCTTCAAGTTCAAAAGACGTACCTATAATGTTGAAAAACACAGATAACTTTATAGATATAATATTTCTTTCTAAATAGGTACCCGAAGTATGCTAGGACTACTACTTTAATTGTTGCACTCAGTAGAAAGTAAGGCTCAAATTCTTTTTTTATTTGCAGCGGGGCACACTACCTAGTCAGATACTAACTTATCTCGGTCACCCAACTCACAACGGCCCCAGAACAGGAAGGCGGTGACTTCAAAGGACTTGTCATTCTGCAAATCGTCACTTAAAATAAACATTGTGCAAGTTGTGAGCAAAAACGTGACGGGAATGAGGGATGGAAATTTGGCATCGCGCGGCAGGCATTACATCGCCTTTGAAGTTTGGTCTAAGTGAAGGATTTAGGCTATGTACTTACAACTTTGCCACATACGAGGTAAGGGTTGAATTTGTAAGCATTTGAGTGGATGTGGTGTAATAAAATATGCTCGTGTATACCTTATTTCAATCTGTGACACTTTATCCAGCTATTAAAAAAACAGGCCTTAAACTCACCACCAGCCTTGTACCAAGTGTATTTTTCAGCAAATTTCGATTTTGTTTTCACTGTTCGTAGTATGTTTATGTCTATTTTACGAAACCATGAAGTAAATACACGAAAATGTTTGAAAATCATGTTCCCTATTCCTAAGATAAGAACCACCCTCACCTGCCCGTGAATCCTGCCAAATAACAAGCGAGGCTCTGACAACCGACTGGTGGCGGTATAAACATCACGATGGAAGGCGTTACTAAATATCATAGGCCGATTACGGGCAGCAGTATCACCATAGCGAGAATACGCCCTGCGATCGCCAACCCGCCTGCCCGTGTGGCGTCTTCCTCCAGATGTTTGATCAAAGTGGGGAACATCTGGAGAACCTTATCCAGCAGTGGACTGCGATAGGCTGATGATGATGAAGATACGAAGAAATCTTGCTACCTCATTGGCAACAACATTAATCAAGAGTTAAATATAAAGGCTGTCCCACACGCATACCGTTTGTCGTAATATGACGGGAGCGTTAGACAAGTTGGCGACAATTGAGAAGTTGGGCAATTCCGAGCCGCCATTGGTCACTGGCGAGATATGGCCAGCAGTTGCGAACACCCGCCCAGCCCGTAAAGCATTGTTACGTATGTCATTTGAGGTACACTTGTGTGGAAAAGTGTATTACACAAATAATTGAAAAACAACTTAGTACCTACAATCCTCACTTCACGAAACATTTTCTAATAAAAAGGTATAAAAGATCAAAACGCGTTTATAGAAGTAGGTTTTTATACTACTGGAGTTGATAAAATGGCTGCCGGATGTAGGTAATGCGTATGTTAACTAAAGAATGTGTCTGATAATCTGTAAAAAGAGCAAAAAAAGAACTGTCATAAACAAATTCAATTGGTGTTCATTGGATTTCCAAGTTTTTACCATTTATCCCAAGCGTGACATTCACAGCTCGAGACTAAGATTAATATATCGTTTCCTGCACCTTTATTGCACAATAAAAAATTATAGTACTAAAGGCGAACTTAATAATTTTTGACTAAGATCAAATCTAAGTTTACGTGTTCAGGCTAAGATTAATATTTGCACTAAACACTTTAGCACACGAGTGTACCCAAATGACGCGCGACAGGCCGCGTCAACGCGTTGCGGCGACACGCGAACTTGATAACGGCGTAAGTTTTTGTTGCCGGTAGTAAATCTCGTGTGCGATGCCCTTTATGTCACGTGTGCGACGTGCATGTGCTGTGCGGGCGCGGCGTTTTGCGTTGATTAGTTTCGTTTGTGTAAAGACGCCATTACAATGTATTGTGGCTTTGAAGTTAATTGAAAAATGTAGAGTGAAATACTTCTTTAAGTACAATTGTAGTTTTTTATTTCCACCATATAGACACCAGACACCATTAATTTATGCTTCTTGCGAAGATAACTAGAGATTGTGTGCGTACAATTTTAAAAGTCCCCAAATGGGCATTGGGGGAGGCCTATGTCCAGCAGTGGACGTCTGTAGGCTGATGATGAGACGATGAATGTTTTAAAATTATTATGTTATTATAACCAAAGACAAGCCACGCTGCGCCACAGCACGATCAAACTTAGCCGAAGCTGCGATTTGTCTGATGGTAAGCAATACCCGATCTACGATGGAGCGCGCTCACTCACAAATAAACCGGTTCACTTTCGTCCTGAAAATCGAAAGATTATTATAGACACATTTGCCATTCGCCATTGCAGAAGATGATGTAGGTATCTATAGAAATACTTAGATATCTAAATCGATGATGAACGTATATAATGTGTACTTTAAGATCGCTCCCCGAGTATTTAATTAAGCTAAACCCACAAACCACAATCTGGCTGCAACAATACGGTGTTTTATTAACGAACGTGGCCGAGAGTCACCTTTACACCGGCGGCCACGAAAACTCCATAACTATCCTTTATTTAAATTTATTGTTGCGCAGTTTAATAAGCGGGTAAAGGCTTTGGTGTACTGGGACTTTAAAGGTGCGATTGTTGCGTGAAATTAAAAAGTAAAACTCAGGTGCATGTATGAAAATGCAGTCTTTATACATTTTGCACTGTAGATACTTAAAATTGCAGCATTCCATCGGATATGATATGAGAGTAAAGGAGGAGACAGACAGTGCGTCTATGTTTGATACATTTGCAATTTAATATCTGTTATAATTGGCTAGCCTCCTTAGAGATTGGACGCCACAGCCGAAATTCGGTCAGGAGATTATATAGGAGATATTAATCATCATCATCAGCCTATTGCAGTCCACTGCTGGACATAAGCCTCTCCAGGTGTTCACCACTTAGGGAAAACATCTGGAGGCTATACCTATAATCGTCGCGCTGGGCAGGCGGGTTGGCGATCGCAGGGTTTAGCTTCTCGCTCCGGTGACGCTGCTGCCCGTCATCGGGTGGTATTTAGCTACTCCTTCAATTATGATGGCTATACCGCCACCAGTCGGTTGCCAGCGCCTCGTTTGTTATTCGGCAAGATGCACCACGGGCAGGTGAGGTTGGCTTGGTCGCTGCCTTACATCTTAGACAACAATAGCCTAGTGAAAAACAATTGGATGTTTTAAACTTAAAACTAAAATGCCAATTGGGAAACATCCGCTCTCACTGTGCCAAAGCTTAACGCGGAGTGAGCCCGGACAGAGTTCGCGCTTCGGAACTAATAATGCGGCCGCTAGTGGACGCTGTTTGTTTTCTTTGCGCACAGTTTTCGTGGCACGTGGTGTAAATGGACAGTGTTTAATCTTTCGCCGTACGGGGATTTATCGCTGTTGAAAGTGGTGTGTACACGTAATTATTAAGCGTGGAGACTGTAATGTAAGGTAAGTTTGTTTTTGTAACATAAAATTAAAATAAATAAATGAGTGAGGTATTAGCCGCTAGATTTTCTTTTATAATGTGAGTAAACATCAGATGGTGACTGGTAGCGTCTTCTACAATGCTCGAGTCAGCTTAGGTTTTTCCAAATTTGTATTATATGTACCTATTCCTATTTTGTTTCTCCTAGACTGCATAACATTTGCTTGCAGATTCATTGTGGCTCACATATGTTCTTTGGGCTTAAAAGGGCTAGGCTAAAATGTATTCTTAAAAGGTTATTTGTCTAAGCAGTAAACATTCAGTAACAATCTTTGTTTTTTTTTAAATGGCTCGACATAAAGGCTTCCCAACGCCTGATGGAAAGCGAAAGAGAAGCTTAAGTAGCTGTGACAACGGGCAAGTAACTGGTCAGTCGTACCTAACTCCGTTACACTGGCGCCCACCGTGGGGCCAGAGTTACTTACGTACATTAGTTTTTCTTAACTATTTATACCTAAACGGCGAAAGAATTAATAATAAACAACCCCTGCGTGACTGCATGTAATATAAACGAATACTATCGCAATAGCGTAAGTTCACATAACCGTTTATACGCCGTACGTTCCAATACAGCAGGTATTTTTCGCTTCAAATGGCCGGTACACAGTATTGCGTGTACGCTGCACTATCAACACTTTGTTTGCGCCCATAATGGAGTCCTCATTGAAAAATTCCCGCGATTCGCACGCGCGTGCCCACTCGCACTTAGCTTTATCTTGAGCTACGACACTTTCGCGTTTAAAAATATTGTATATCACATTATATACGATTATTGTAATGCTTATTACCCGAACGCCGTTGACTCCAAACTATTTATTGGGTTAATTGAATTAATAGTGGGTTGTCACGAGACAACCCTCTTTCGTTCCCCGTACCGGACAGTCGGTCGTAAATACGTGGTTTAACGGGCAACCGCGTATCCGTTATGGCATTTACGCGGTATTGTCATCGCTTGGGCTGCGATGATGTGACGGCAAGGTGGCAGTTTGAATACATTATCTTTGTTTGTGGTCTTGTAAACTGTACTGGATGACAGTGGGTAACTGGGTAAGGTGTGTGAATGTACGTATTTAGTGACTGTGATTGCGTTATTTGCATTTAATTGGTTTTTATTGACCGTTGAGGGGATATTTACAATTAGTTAGGGATACTTTGGGGTCTAAGTTGCTTAACAGGAAAATCATTAAGCAATTGCATTTTTTATAAACATTAGTATAGGTAGATGTAGTGACTAGGATTGAGAAAGGTATGCTTAGATGGTTTGGTCATGTAGAGAGGATGGATGAAAGATAGATTAACCAAGAAAATAGGATAGCAAGAGCGTGAATGGATCTGTTGGAAGGGGAAGACCTAGAAGGACATTCCATGACCAAATAGAAAGTGTCCTAAAAAAAGGTAAAATACTAAGTACCCTAAACCGACGAGCATGTATGAAGAGATTGATGAATGTGGACGAAGCAAAAGTTATGTGCCAGGATCGTAGAATATGGAAGGACGTGGTCCCTGCCTACCCCTCTGGGAGAAAGGCGTGACGTTATGTATGTATGTTAGTATAGGTGACAGAATAGCTACCCACCTACCCACCCGACGGTAAGCAGTTACGGCAGCCATGAACACCTGTAACGCCAGGGGTATCGCATGCCCTTTACTGACCCTTTGAAAACCTAGTTACCTAAGACGAAACCCCATATGGTTACTCCCCTGAGAAAACCTACAGGGCTTAGAGGTTATGAACAAAAACGTACAAGAAAGCCTCAGGCAAACTTCAACCGGCAAGAAGCTCATTATTAAGTTATAGAAGACACAAAACTAAATAAATAATGAAATCGTAACATTGTGATGATTTCTTTTTCGTGATAGCAATGGCTTAGTGGTTATATTTAATGTCCATTATGGTATTTATATTTGCTCTTGACTTTCATCATCATCATCAGCCAACAAATGTGCTAAGACTGCTGGACATAACCCTCCCCAATGATAATTTACCATTTGGGAAGGATTTGCCGTAGTCTTGACTACACTATCACATAATTGATATTGAAGTGTAATAGGTACTTGAAAAAAGTGTTTTGATATGTGAAATAAACATCACAAAATAACTACACTAAAATTATAAAGAGGCAATATTTGTATTTTTGTGTTAATACACAAAAATACAAATATTGCCTCTTAACATTAATATGTTTGCAATGAATAAATCAGAAACTACTAAGCCGATTTCAAAAATTATTTCACCATTGGAAAGCTACCATCACCCTCAGTAAATCTAATATAATGATATCTCAATAATAAATAAGGATATCTAATCTTTTCTAGCAATAAGTATAGCAACATGCTAACCACCAATAATTTAATACAAAATTCGCGAGTTCTAATAATGTTATTTAAGTTTGTCAGTAAGCAAAGCACTAATTGCACGCTGCTGAAACCACAGTAATTATAACCTACACTGCATAACGCTATTAACATAACTATTGCCTTGTACGCTAATTTGAAATTACTGTTATTATACGTGATTAGTTTAAAATTGCTAATAAATATGGCTTAGAATGAGCTTACGCAAAAAGGGTTAATGCTTATTGTCACGCTACTGAGTTGTGTAATATTTTTCATATCGACTTTCGAATATCGAAGAGAGGTAGGGCATAGCGAATCTTCGCTCGAATTGAGCCGCCCGTCCAGGGAAGGACCTCCACCCTATAGTATACCGCAGTCAAATGTCCTCTGGGTCGTGTTTCTGCCGATGAGTAGGGTTTCCGGAGCTCGTGGGGGGTTAGGGTTAACCGGTAGGTAGGTTAACCGTTAGGGTTAACAGGTAACTAACCAGTTACTAGCCCGTTGTCACAGCGACTTGGGCTTCTCTTTCGCTTTCCATCAGGCGTAGGGAAGCCATTATGTCGAGCCACTATAAAAAAAAAATTAGGCCCAATCAGATTTCCCCGAATTTTCCCAGCATTTCGAAAGCTATTGCTTCTATAAATTATAGTCGCAAGTTTACTAGATATTTCAGATTACTTTTGTTTTCGGTCATCGTAATATGTAGCACAGTTTGTAGCACACTACCTTCTTACTCTTTCTGCTTAGCTTTTTTTTTTCTTGGGGGAAACGCTACCCGGGTGAAGTAGCGGGGTATGTCGGACTCACGCCGCCCTCAGGAACGGGAGGACGGCACCCTGCCTCAGGATGGAGAGGAGGCAGGGAATACCCCGGTCCCTTCGTCGAGCGTCCATGAGGTGGTGTCACGGGACCCAGAAACCGGGACTTCCGCGACACCATCAACGCTGCCCGCCTGTTTCTGCTTAGCTGTAGTAGAGAATGCCGACACGTCGTTAAATCCTTTTTGTGTATTATATTTTGCTCAATAAAGATTAAGTAAATATTTTTTCTGTCTCAGCCTTTTTTACGTTTTTTTTGTTAAGGTAGTAGACCTTACCGAACTAATGTTACGTGTGACGTCAGCCTATGATAGCTGTGGTATCAAACAATACAATACGAATATAGTAATTGATAGATCATTTTTTTTTTAATAAATAAATATCAGACAACATCACATACATTGCTCCGATCCCAAAGTAAGTAGCTTAAGCACTTGTGTTATGGGTATCAGAACAACGAAGGTACCACAAATAAATACTTATATACAAATACAAATTCACATGAGTGAAGTTAGAGATTGCGTGAAGGATGTTAAGACAGAGATGTGCGTGGATGGATCTGGATGAAACAGATAATAGGAACAATGTTCCCAGGCGGTGGTGAATGATGATGATGGTGATGAGTGATTAGTATTGATTCACTATCTGCAGTGAGATTCACCCGTTAAACGAGACATTTGCTGTCATATAATTTCTGGTCAAGGTTCGTGTTTTCTTTAATCTCTGAGAACCTGACGGCGCGGTAGTAGGTTCTCCTGGACGCGTTATGCATGAATTCCATCAGCAATACTGCCTAGTATAGTATTTATAAATGAACAGGCAAAGAGAATACCTACACAAAAATTAAAAAAACCCTACCGTATATTCCAGAAAACGTGAACATTTTTCGTTCTACAATATTTACATGGAAAACATTTGTGTGAACTTGTAACCTTTTTCAAAGCGAGTAGGTAGGTACACACCTACGTGACCGGAGATTTTACGCCGAGTCCCGTTGGTTTAAATATTTCACTGGTTGTATGAATGCCGCGTTTTCCTATGCTAGTTTTGTGCACAACGTTATTTTTTACTAGTGACGACGAGAAAATTTGTCCTAGTACCGTAAAATAGACTCTATGTGGACGCGATAAAGTCGTTGAGCCCAAGTTGTACTGACTGCCAGTGTCCTTGCTGATATTATCATTCCATATAGGTACCACGCGGGCTGCATCTACATACTTTGAAATAAAATTCTAAATCAAAATGACGTAACAGTGCCATTAAAGCGCTTTCGTCCGCTGCACCGCATTTCGTGTCCAATGCTCATAAGAGTACCGACCGCTTTTTTATCAACAGCGCATTGATTTACGCTGAATAGCGCCTCGCAGTACGTACGCAGGACTCTGATATACAGTCATATTTGTTACGTCCAATTAAAACGAGGTAGCGGGCGAATGTTTGTTTTCTTTTGTAGGCACGAAATATAGGCAAAGGAATAAACAAACATGTAATACATAAGTATGCAAATTTTGATAATATTTTCTTCAATTGCTTTAAAGAAATAAATTAAAGTAAAAGTCTTCACAACAAGTCAATGACGCAAGGGCGCCCTACTGCTTATCCGGTAACCACACGGAAGATTTCCTAAAAACTAATCCGTTTGTACCAAATTAATTAAAATCTAAGCAAGATAATCCGACACACATGAAACATTGAAATTCGCGCCTTTTCATTGAACAACGAGAAATGTCACACAATGATTTGATAAATTATGTAAGTAACCTGTGTTGCCTTGGCACTACACAAAAGCAATAGCCATGATATCAGTAGCAATATTAAAAGAAAATAACCCCAATGAAAAATGAGTAATTTAATTTTTAAAATCAGTACACATTTTCTAAAATATATAAATAAATAACCTTGTCCCTAATAATTTGGCCACCTTTTTTTTTAACCGGTGAAAATGCTTTTAGGCATACTCGCCGCTCGGGGGAGCGGAGGGTTATGTGGGACTCATCCCGCCTCGGAAGGATGGAAGTGAGGCAGGAAATACCCACTAAAAACACCGGTCCCTCCGTCACGCGCACAATGGGTGGTGCCATGGGACCTTTAGACCAAGACTGCCATGATAATTTGGCCATCTACTGTAACTTGCACCACCGCTCCTCCTATAGACCGCTGCGGCCCGCGGGACCCCAGACTAATTAATTTCGTGGACATTTGCGGCAGTAATAAGCTTATCAAACGTAGATTTGGGCGGACAATGGACTCACTCGATTTAATGTGCCCCAATATGAAAGCAATTTTCGCCCTAATAAGGGACGGTTTGAACCTATCGTTGATTACCTGGACATAATAGATATGGCTAGATGGTTTAAGGCAATGATTTTAAACTGGGGTTTTGTATGCGAAAGAATAATTAAGTTAAACATTTTGTTCAGTTGTTTGTGCATGAACATGTCTGTTTGTATTGGTCTGGGTGTTTTATAGAAAACACCCAATAATTACATATTATACATAGGTATAATATGTAATTATTTACAAAAAAAATGTATCTAAGTAAGTTTATCAGTTGTCTAGTACCCATAGTACAAGCTTCGGCTTAGTTTGGGGCTAGGTGGCGCTGTGTGGCCCAGCGTGGCATGTCTTGGGTTATTTATTGTTATTATTTATTATTAGTTATTGTTATTAGTGAGAATGTAATTGGAAAAGTAGATCTATATCTGTAACTGACATATTATTTCACTGGCTCATTCCGCTCATTTGATAGTGACCCAGGCGTGTTGCGTCTCGGCCCGGCCATAGTCGATTTCGTAGGTAGAGCCCTTTAAACCTCTACGTTGAGAGGTTCGTCGCGTGGAGAAACATTTAAGTGATGAAACATTTAGGTGATGAAGATTTGTGTTTGTTCTGTGTCTAAGTTAATAGGTACAGACCTATTGAAATTTTGTATTAGTTACATTGTTTCCAATTTTTAACTGACTTCAAAAAAGGAAGTTCTCAATTCGAATTTTTTTTTCAGTATGTTTTTTACCACATAATGTCCGAAAATTGTGAACAGATTTGGAAAATGTCACGATTTATTTTTTTTTGCTAAAAATGCTGTTAATTATATCACAACACAAGTGCTGTTAAGCTACTTACTTCGGGATCAAGTCAATGAATGTGGTTTGAATTTCATTGAGTATGTAATCTGGTGATACATACACAAAAAAAACTGTGAAGGTACATTTATCAACAAGAAAAGAGCTATATATTTTTATCAAACTTTTAACCAAAATCCCCGATGACTAGCCTGCAAGTAAGATAAGTAAGTATAATGTCCAATGTTTCAATTGTCATAAGATTTAACTGAAATACTTAAAACTTTTAAATATACAAAAGACGTTAAAGTTAATCTGAAAAGGGAACTCAGTCGGAATGAAAAGAAATTGGCAACGGAGTCGAAATCAGACCAATTTATTTTCATTGGGTGATGACTCGGAAAAATTGTGATTGGAATAATAAAACCAATGATACGTGCTAAATGATGGGACTCTTAATAATATTTCTTTTAGATCAGCCTCAAAAGTTTTTGTTGACGGTTTTTTACTTTTCACGATGAAGTTTTATTTACTGGAGTAATTCAAATCATATCTTATAATGAAAAACCTATAAAGTATATAACAGACCCAAATACCCAGAGGAACTGCTTTCACTTATTTTAATACTATGTTATTTTTTATAGACGCAGCTTAGGTCTCATTTTCGTGATGATGTTGATTTTTAGCTTTTTTCAAGACATTCCCATTTTTTTACAACATTTAAAAATAACTAATCAGAACAAAATTACAGTTTTGTTTAAACTCGCATGTAGTAGGTACCTGCCTATAATAGAAACTTGGAGAATAGAAAATCAACACACTGTATATTGTTTGCTGTAGTTTACAGGTAGCACACTTTTCTACCATAAACTATACTATTTAGTATACAACGACACTACATATTTATATAAAAAATTTCCGTATATACTCGTACCTACATACATACATTCGTAGACAATCTTCCTCACTCTACACACGTTCGCTCTGCAATACTCTAGGCCGCTACAGTGGCGGTAATAAATTCACACTTGCACAGAGGATACAAAGGAACTCATAATTTAGTTAAAACTCAATAAACATCCGTGGGGATGGGCGGGTTTATCTAGCGGAAAACATACGGGAGCTCATTGTGAACGATGGTTGTACGATACATAATAGAGGCAAAATAGACAGACTACCTGTATAATAAGCTAAATCTTATAAGAAATGGGTTCTCAGAGCATGATAGAAAATGCAATCTGTATATCTGACAATAACCGTTGCCAGAGATTAGAATGTGATAATGTTTACAAAGTCAAAGTAAAGTCAAAAGTCAAAATAATCTTTATTTGTGTAGGTTTTTAAAAAAAACACAGACGATTTGTAACGTCGAAGCTACCACCGACGAAGCTACAAGAAAACAGACTGTCTGTGCTACCATAAAATCAAATAAGTATGTGAGTTAAGGTCAGATAGCAATCGTGTACCAAGGATGCAATACAAATTGTCATAATGTTTTCCTTGAGGCATTCCATATTTTATGATTCTAGGTAGGTATAAAATAAGTTTGCATATTTTTGTTTGATTCTTCTTTCCAGCAGTGGAAGTCGTAAGGCTGATGATGATTCAAAACGCCTGCTAAACATTTTCATATCGCTTCGTCGCTGCCGCCCGTGGAACCCTCCCGTGTGTTCACGTGGTCGGGCGAGCGGTAGTTGCTCGTATTTTTATCCAATTACCTAACTCTTTTAGGTGCACTGGCCTAGGTAATAACCCGCCGCGTTAGACAACCAGACCTCTGGGACATAAAATATTGTGTTTCAAGCTGAAAATGCAGTGGAATAATGGGTAGGGTAATTTAGGATCTTGTTTAAGGAATAACATTATGTCTGCTTGACCGAAAAATTGGTGTTGGGTTGCATACGCCCTCTTATGTTTAAAATGTCCTGGTTTCTAAAATTGATACTAAGGATAATATAATAATAATAATTCTAAATGACTACGATGATGGCCAGGACGGCCATGTCATCATCACCGGACTGTTGGGGGAGCGGAAGGCTCTCACCCCTAGGTAAGCTAAGCAGCACAGCTAAGGGCGCCCCCTAGTGGGGCTCGGGCCTCGGCTTAGGGCGCTGCTGGGAGGGTCCCTACGGACGATGATTGATACTAAGGTTTACCTATCTATCAATAAATAATAATCAAAGACATGCTACGCTGGATTAGTCGTAAAACAAGCAGAAGATTGTATTATGGATAGGCTACGATAACTGATAAACATACGTAGATACTTTTTAAACATAAGTATGTATTAATTTACATTAAGAAAATATTAAAATGTTCGTTCATGCACACAAATTAATGTTTGTATAGTGCGGGAAAAGAACCTGCGATAGATGTGTTCATTGAATCAAAATGGTCGTTAATACGAGTAAGGAGGAATTTAATAAAACAACATGTTTACAATAAACTTATCTACGAGTATGTTGACCAAATCCTGAAAACAATTTTCTTTTGCCATTTTCAAGGGGCAGTAATGACCTACATAACGCTGAGAGGCCCGCTTATGAATAAGTCCTTTATTTGGGCCCTGAATTCTCAGGACAAGGGTCCCGGCACGGAATTCCCAGGGGACAATGGGATTCGGCCGAATATTTTTCTTTTATTGCACGCTTTTTATTGTTTTATCACGAATGATTACTCCGTGATCGGGTAGAGAAAACGTTGAAAGTTATTTAATATAAGACCTTTTAAGGAAGCATAAAAATATATTCGTCGTGAAGGGTCATAACTGGTCTTTGAAAAATATTTTTACTTACAAAAAAAAGTATCTAAGAGTAAAACAGTATTCCCTCTCAACCATAATTTAATATCATAAACGTAGACCTACTTTGTCCCATGCCATGTTTTTTGGTGTTGCCCGCTAATTCGCCATATCTAGTTTTTTACACCGTCACCTTCACATCACTTTACGTATGTTTTAATATTTTTTTTTACTTTAGTGATTTTTATATTTTTATTATTATTAACGGTACCACTGAAAACCAGCGCCGCGGCGCTTGCGTCACGGCTAATGCTTCCCTTTTGGTGCATTACCCTATAGTGTATGTGCTGCTATGTTAGATGTACCTACGTTTTTTACCTTTATGTTACTCCATTTCCTTGTTAAAATTGTTCTTTCTTTCTATTAAAATATCAAGTTTATTAGCTCAAAATTTGGCTTTGTTTAGCGCGATGTGCGTATGTTAGTAAATCTATATGTAGCTGATTAAAAACAAAGTATAACAAAACTGGATTAATCTTATTGCCTTCCATTTTAACATAGAAGAAACTACAAGAGCTCCGAATTTTGAAATGTACTTACAAACAAATCGACTGTTAAGCTGCGGATTTTGAAATCGTGAAATATGCGGAGTGTAAAACGTCGTCGGCCAAAGGTAAGTTTTTTTTTGAGAAATACTCGTACAGGGCGGACGAGGAAACAGTTTACCTGATAAAGGTAAGTGATAACTGCCACCTATGTACATCTGAATCTGATGCAACATCAGAAGCTACGAATAAGGCCGGGTTCCCATTACACCGATCCGGTAAAATTACCGGAAGGCCTAGTGGGGTTACAAATTGTATGAAGCTATTCACATTATCCCGAGTCCGGTTTTTTCGCCAAGTCCGGCATTTTTCATACTTTACAATTTGTACCGCTACTAGGCCTTCCGGCAATTTTACTGAACCTGCAGACCTGCCGGTCCGGCGTAAAGGCAACCCGGATTAATACAAATTTTATGCTTAATAGTACGGTCAATCACGTACTTGACTGTCACAAAAGGTCAATTTGTGTGTAAACAGACGGCTAATTGGTCAGATCGGCGCCGAAGCCTCTACATTAATTGCGTCAACTGTTTTGCGATCGAGAGTGCCCATTCATGTTTAAATTAATTTGACTTTCAACGCTTTGACTATGTCAGTCGATCTTAAATGAGCAAAAAAGAGGCTGATCGGTGGAAAATGACTCCTTTTTGTGTTGTAGTCAAATTATCATTAACAGCCATGACGACCGTCATGGTGATTGGTGACCGAAAAGCAATAATTATTCTATTATGTCTAGTTTCTCGACAGTCAAAGTCTTAATTAATTCTGTGTCTGTCATTAAAATTACCTTTCATTCCATTTTGATCTCGTTAGTCTAGTGCCAATAAGTGCTAGCCGAGAGGTTCCGGGCTTGTGAATCCCGGGTTGGGTCAAAAATTGTTACTGGTTAACCTTATCCGACTTCGCTCCAGAGAAAAAAAGAGATTCGAGTTTGAGTTGGTGGACTTCATACCCCTTAAAATACTTGAACTTTTAATTTCTATGCCTATAGGGATGTAAGAAAGCTTCCTATTATCTTTTCGCTCCAAGTCAACCTTACCTGCCCGTGGTGCATCCTGCCGAATAACAAACGAGGCGCTGACAAGGGACTGGTGGCGGTACAGCCATCAAAATTCAAGGGGTAGCTAAATACCACAGGCCGATGACGGGCAGTAGCGTCACCGGAGCAAGAAGCTACGCCCTGCGATCGCCAACCGTCTGAAAAGCGTGGCGATTTTGGGTATATCCTCCAAATGTTTGCCTTAAGTGGCTAACAACTGGAGAGGCACATGTCCAGCAGTGGACTGCTATAGGCTGATTATGATGATGATAATTTCTATGCCTACATACATACTGGGTACAAAAAGAGATGAAAAGGTAATTAGAATGGCATACAAACAATAGTTAGTGATAATTTTCTGTTGGTGAACAACTTAGATATTAAATGAATGCCAAAGCAAGTGAACGCTTGTAATATTAATTAATAAAGGCAAAGCTACCGTCATTGTTACACGCTTAAAACGTGTTTTGTGAAATTAACAAACGTTTTGTTGTGTAATCTCCGGGGGATTAGCACAAAGTAGGTGTACCGGTGAAATTAATTCGTTCCGTTTTAGGATGTAAGGAATAGTTTAGTTATGAAAGCTGTGAGCTTTGTTGGTGTTGCGATGAGCGGTGAAGTTTTAGATGGTTGTTTGATTAGCTGTTCGCTCATTCGAGATCAGGTATGCATTTACCGTGTTGGTGGAGTTAAGAATACATATTATTTATCTTTTCTACACCGACCGCTAAAATCAACGTAGGCGTTCTCATCAACCTATAGCGGTCCACTGCTGGACCTAAGTCTCCCCAGCTGCTCGCCACTTTGGGCAAACACTTGAATGAAGGCGTCACCCATAATCGCCACGCTGGGCAGGCGGGTTGGTGATCGCAGGGCGTTCCTCGCTCCAGTGACGCTGCTGCCCGTAATCGGCCTGTGGTATTTAGACCCCTTTAGTCGTGACGGTTTTATCGGTTGGTGGATTTAAGAACACTCAATTCTATTTTAGTATTAAATTTTTATAAAATTAATACAATTTTAAATTGCCTATATTGAAATTGTAACTACAACTTCTCCTACTAAGCTAATAGTACTTGCACCAAAATTCCAACGCTACCTTACAAAGACCACAGTACACAATAGAGCCGAAAGTA
Source organism: Conogethes punctiferalis (assembly GCA_031163375.1). Taxonomy (NCBI): domain Eukaryota; kingdom Metazoa; phylum Arthropoda; class Insecta; order Lepidoptera; family Crambidae; genus Conogethes; species Conogethes punctiferalis. Next base: position 22,141,160 of record CM062077.1, on the reverse strand, counting down.
TACCGACGCGCCGCTGTCACGACTTACAGTTTGATATCTAAATGGGTCCGGTATCGCCATTAGCAGAACGCCGTCGGTCGCAAAAAGCGCAAAAGAGCGTTGACAAACCGGCAGGGTTATGCCCTGTTGTTCGCAGTTAGCCGGTGTCCGCACTGTGACACAGTACGAACAGTAAACAATAAGTTGGTAATAATTTGAAAAGATTCACGTTGCATATATAAAATACAACAATCGTCGATGAAGTCTTCACCATGACCACTACCGGCCGAAACGTTGGGCTAAAAAACGTATGTGCGCGTTTAATCAAGAACATTTGTTTAGCTTAATAAGTTGTATTGGACGACACTTTTTCTCGTTTGAAACGAGAATGAGGTAAAGGTTCTGAGAGGGACTCTAGGGTAGATTTGGATTTCAGAACGAGATTTTCTAAACTCGGTGGAATTTCTAGAAGATGACAGACGAATAGACAGACGACAGTCATAGTCATCAACATGTATTCATTGTAGATGGACAAACCTTTGAGATTCGGTGGTTAGAGTGGCTCATTGTGCACTCTGCTACAATATTAAGTTACTTGCCTTTGGAACTTGGGTTTTCCATCACGCGAGAAAAGCTTCTATGCTCTTTTACTATAAAAAAAAAACTTAGTGTGAGCCACGGACGGACATGAAATTTGGACGCAGTTGTTTTACTTTTTTTATTTGCACTGTGACGGATCGGTGTAATTGCCAGACTGTATGAGTGCATTCTTTTTACTCGACCGGACAACACAAAAGAGAGTTTATTTTTTGCTCGAGTTTTGAGCAAAGGTCTCAGGCTAGTCTTGTCTGGAAAACTAAATAGTTTGTTATGTGCTAGACAAATGTTGCGGTATTGCGTCTTACTTTATAACAAATCTTTTAGCAGGGAATGACAGATGAACAAAACCTACGTTGTTACCCATATTAAAACGGAGAATACCTTCCATCTCGACGCATGTTTTGCCACCTTTCTATCATAATATGGGATTCTTGGCAATTGATAAGAGAATGATACAGGCTCGTAGACATTTCCATGATAGTGGCATGTTTGTAATATTACATGAGGCGACTGCCGTCTGACCCCCAAAACCTCAAGAGGAACTACGATCGCCAGCGCCTCGTTAGTAGTCCAGCAGGGTGCACCACGGGCAGGTGAGGTTGGCTTGGGTCCGTAAGTTGTTATTTGGCCCCCGTTCACCCTATACTTTCATAGTCTGATAAAAGTCCTCACTTTTTAAAAGTAGGCTTAGACAGAACGTCATTTAGTTTATTTATATTGCGTCCAACTTCTGGCGATTGAAATATCAACTCTTGACTGTATTTGCTTCTATTAAGTTAGAAGATCTAACTAAAGTCTGCTTCATATGCAAGCATTAGATCGCCAAATAAGAGCTCTCCGCTATAAAATATTCAAGTGTGCGAGCGTTGGATGCGCGCCAAGTTAGATAATTTGATAAAAACAGCCTCCAGTTTATCTACGCCGTTTGCTATCTTCCATTATTGTATTGGGTAAATAGTATTATCCTGACTATTGTTAGTTGATAGTGTGAAAAAACTACGTACCTATATGTACTATGGGACCCTTATAGTTTCGTCATGTCTGTCTGTCCGTCCATATGTCACAGCCAGTTTATTCCGAAACTATTAGAGCTACATTATTGAAATCTGGTGCGTAGATGTATTCTGTAAACCGCATTAAGATTTTTAAATAAAATCAGAAAAAACTCCAAAGTTTTTGGGGTTCGCCATACATAGAACTGAAACTCAATTTTTTTTCATCAAACCTTTACGTTTGGGGTATCTATGGATAGGTATTTTAAAATGATGTTAAGGTTTTTAACATCATTTTTTTTCAAAACTGAATACATAGTTTGCGCGAGAGACTCTACCAAAGTGGTAAAATGGAGGACAAAAAATCCTACTGATTTATTAAATAGCTTGCGAGAGCTAGGCAATACATTTTACAAATTTCAAAAAAAAAATATTTATTTATTTATTTATTTAAACTTTATTGCACAATAAAAAGAGTGTACAAAAGGCGGACTTAATGCCGCATAGGCATTCTCTACCAGTCAACCATTGGGCTAAGCAGAAATAAATGTAGGTAGTGTGCTGCAGAGTTCGATAAAAATTAAACAAAAAATACTTAGATAAATACATACATATTATAAAGTAAATATAATACAATATAGCTCATATTAATATAATATACACATATACATATAAAATAATATACATATATATAAATAATAGTAAGGACGACGACAGAGTAGTGAGACGACTTCGTTACTGTTGGATACGAAAATGTTTCTGGACTCTAAACTTAAAAGCTGCTTTACTTTAAATTTCAAACAGACCAACGAAAACAATCCTTTTTAAATTGAAGAGACTAGAGTTTTAAAAAATAAATAGTGACAATAAAAATAAAACTTTGTTATTTTACTAAAGCTCGTTTCATACGATCGTGCAAGCCTTAGAATGAATATAAAATATTCAACTATGTGTTCTGGCAGAGAGCCAACGTAGGAACATAGAGTTTTAGCCGATTGACGTAGCGTTAAACATGCATATTTAGTGTACAACTACTAAATAGAATAGAATAGAACAACGTTTATTTGGTACTTACATTTACATACAAAAGAATACTTAAAAGACTAACATTAAAACCTAATGGGTACCAAACAGGTCCCCGCTCAGCTATTGCCGCGGCACAGGCGCCACGGCGCTGGTATTCTGCGGATACCTTGGCAGATGGCAAATGGCATCTGGTAGCGAACAAACAGTTTACAATGCTACTATTTAACAAATATAGAAAAGAAAACAATTTAAAATGGACTCTTCAAATTCGCATTTATACAAGGAATAAAAATATAATGATGCATGCATAGATAGTGTTACAGATGTTGTAGTGTGTGAAGAGTTATATTATGTAGGAAAATATAGATAGGTACTTATACTTATAAAGCGATACCCTCTAAGTTACATTAACAAGTACAATTATAGTGTAAACTCTTTATAACTATAAGTATTTCAACTATACTATTTCAAAGGACCAAGAATTTTTTTTCGTTATAAACAGTTTTCGTTTCGAGAAAAATGAACCGAATTTTACCAGTTACATACAATATTTTTAATGTTATATTATTACTAACCATACAATATGTATGGTATTATATTATGTTTAAAACAATCTACTTAATTATTCTAAACACATACATATTCTGTTAACTTGGCCTGACTGATTGGATATGCCAATATTGGTTTTGGATCTTTTTAAAATATTTTGTGCGTATTTCGGCATGTGGGGGAACAAATTGAAGTATTTCTACGTTATAGAAAGTTTTTCGTTATAACGAGTTTACTGCGGATCCGCCCTGAACTCGAACTAAGATTTCTTTTTGAAGTAGGGGACTTCAAAAAGTCTCAGTTTGAGTTCAGGGCTGGTATGCATTATCTACAGAATTTATTATTCTATAACTTCTGTTGTATTTCGTATCGGAGAGTACCCACGGATATCCTTATTCTCACAACACTACTGATGCGTAATGGCGTCTACAATTCAATCTCAAACGTGCAAACAAACACGTTGTTATTTTATCCGATCCCTTCGTCTCTATTTTTACCGACACGGAAGAAAAATACAGTAAAAAACAACGACAACAATCCCCAAATTGATATGTTTTCAGCCATCACGTGTACATCAAAGAGAAAAGAAGTAGGTCTGTAGTTCGTATCAATAACGGGACCCTCTACCTACTGTATAAATCATCTATGCTCGGGGGATGCTTAGGAGAGGGAACATTGGATAGGAGGAAGCGGGATGTTAGTACTACAATCACCCCTCCCAGAACGATTTGCGATTTGTATTAAATAAATATATATATCAGATCATCATCATCATCAGCCTATAGCAGTCCACTGCTGGTCATACCACCGCACCAAGAGGTTTAGTTCCTCGTTCCTGCCCCGTGCCATTAAGTCATGGAATGCTCTTCAAGCTCATGTGTTTCTGTCCTCTTACAATCCTGAATTCTTTAGGCGGGCGGGGCGTGAAACGGCATCTCAGTGGGCCTTAAGTAAGATTGAGGGCGATAGGCGCAATGGGTTTGTTCTGCCTGTCAACCTAACTTTTGGGCCCTACGACCGCTTACCATCAGGTGGAGTGAGATCATCCTGAAATCTCTCATTATAAAAAAAATCTATATTCAGATAGACTTATCATAATCATCATCATCATCAGCCTATTGCAGTCTATTGCTGGACACAGGCCTCGCCAGTTGTTCGCCACTTAGGGCAAACATCTGGAGGACATACCCATAATCGCCACGCTGGGCAGGCGGGGCAGGCGGGTTGGCGATAGCAGGGCGTAGCTTCTCGCTCCGGTGACGCTGCTGCCCGTCATCGGTCTGTGGTATTTAGCTGCGCCTTCAATCGTGATAGTTATACCGCCACCAGTCGGTTGTCAGCGTCTCGTTTGTTATTAGGCAAGATGCACCACGGGCAGGTGAGGTTGGCTTGGAGCGAAAAGATGATAGGCCGCTCCCTTACATTCCCTACTAGTGTCTACTATATCTATACCCGAGCGTTTCAAAAACCGCCGTCCTCTCTCAACTTAGACGCACAGGAATAAAAAAGGGTCCAATAATCAATAAGGAGTTTAATCCCGCGGGCCGCGGCCGTCGATCTCATTGGCCGGTACAAATTGACAGCGAATGGAGGAGGAAGACACATCGAGGCGGGAACGGGCGCTGGACATTCGACGGGCGTTCAGAAACTATAAAACTTGGACAAGATGACAGGGGGGACCGTTCGTATTTACAGGATCTTGTTACGGGCTTAAACGGCGAGGTAATATGTGTTCGCACTCTTAATAAAATAGCAACCCACCCAAGCCAAAATTTTGGAAAAATGAGTTTATGGCTACAAATCACTACAGGATGATTTTCATATTCGTTTTTTTTTTCAATATTTTGAGGTTAGGTATTAGTCCTACTTTGGACTATCCTAATACTACTAATATTATAAATAATAAAGTTTGTTTGGACGTCTGTCATTCCTTTACGAGAAAACTGATTTTAATGAAATTAGGTAGGTACACCAAACAAATTTAATATTTATCAGATATCATTGTTATCCTTGTAGTGTTATCATGGACGTGGGATCCGAACCCGCAACTGTCGGTACCTATTTTTTTTTATACCTTTCCTCCGCCCACAAAAACAACATCACAACAGTGACATCACTATATTTCTCGCAGATTAATTAAAGAATGTGCCTTCACAAGGTTTCTCAATTACAAGGCTTCTGATTGCCTAATTCATTCGTGGATGCTTGGAAAAGTTAATAATAGTCTATAATAACTGCTTCTTTTGTCTACAAGACGCAAACAGCTTCTTTTCGTGATGGAATCAGACCAGCGGATTGGTTTTTTTATAGTGGCTCGACATAATGGCTTTTCTATACCTGATGGAAAGCGAAAGAGAAGCCCAAGTCGCTGTGACAACGGGCAAGTAACTGGTCAGTTACCAGTCAGTTGCCACTGCCATGCCGGCCAACCCTAACGCCCCCACGAGCTCCGGAAACCCTACTCACCGGCAGAAACATGACCCTGAGGTCATTTGGCTGCGGTATTCTATAGGGTGGAGGTCCTTTCCCACCATCTATCTTCTTCACAAACATTAGCTTATTCAAGCAGTTTGGCTGCCTTCGAACTATGACATATGAGTTAAAATAATTTCTGGCCTTGGATATCCTGTAGATTAATATAAGCTGATAATAGTTTTCCCTAACCAGAGAAGTAGGTATCTCTCTCTCTCGTAAAGTTTCTTATGCGAGCTGTCAAATTCACAAAATGAAAAAAGAACGTGCGAGAAAATGTCCGAATCTAATCCATGTCCCGAATAAGGGGTTGATAGTTCTTAATAGTTTGACTTCACTAGACTAGTAGATTTTTGTAGCTATTTTAGCTACAAAAATCTACTCGATACCAAATCGACCATATCAAAACATCGTTGTACATTCCACTAAACACGAAACTGTGGAACTAGCCCACTATTTCATAGCGGATTCCCGAGGGAGCCCAGCCAACAGCATTAAGTCCTAATAACGCCAGAGATTGTTTTGACACACGATGGGGGAATTTCGGACACGTCTATCTGTTGTTGGTAGTATCTTCTGATTCGTTTGTAGTAAAAAAAAATATTAAATGTTTGCGAGATAAAATACACTTCCGTTAAACTGACCTCGAGCGAGGAAGCTGACCTTTTGGCCATATTTTTAACACGCCTTCAGCGGATTTAGGCTAGATATACTCGTACGTTAGATATGAATATGAATTCACCTTTAGCAATTTTATAAGGGGTCGTGTTTAAAAGGGAAGCTCTCTAATAAGCTTGTATATAGACCTGGTATCCCTAAGTATTTATAAAAATCTAAATAGGAACCTCAAATTTTTCGGTTCCCTTCAAGTATTAAAAAACACATTCTAAACCATTCAATCAATTTGTCAGTGTTTCTTTACTATTTTAGCCGTGATTTTAGCATTTATTAAATTATAAATCTCTGTCTTGAATCACTTTATCTATTTAATACAACCTCATCATAATCCGCTGCGTAGTTTTAAAGATCCCATCATACATAGGGCCAAACAAACGACTTTAGTTATAGATAGACAGATTTTCTTGACGGTGCCATAATACAAAATTTACAGACTTCTCTGTAAATTTTGTCTTCTTCTTTTAATGTAGCCATAAATACCTATGTATATATGCAGACACGAGTGGTTTGATGTGTGGGCGTGTGTACCCTTACTGTGTTACATGTGTTTTTTTTTGCTTAACTGTTTTGTTTATTACCTTTTTGTTGTGTTGCCAATAAACGTTTTTTCTTTCTTTCTTTCTTTCTTTCTTTCTTTCTGTAAATACCTTCGTCTTTAATTACAGACAACTAGTAGTACAACTTAGGTGGTCTTATTAGTAAGTGATTTCTTCCAGACAACAGTGATGGTGATATAATTAAGGAAAAAACTTAGTAAAAGTATTACATAATGTTCGAATAGGTTCATTAAAGTAACTGCACTATCCTAGCCAGTGCAGCGATGAAAATTCACACCGAAAATAATTTTATTTAATAGGCCAGTTCAAACGGCAGGCACGATTTAAGTTTCCAACATTCATTCTCATTCATTCAGGCATTCTCTACCAGTCAACCATTGGGCATTTAAACAAAAAATAACAAATATACAAGGCATCAAAATGTAGGAGTGGGGGTCTTTGACGTCACTCATTTGAGAAAAAGCTCCCAAAATCTGACGTCACGCGTAATTTTAACGGGCTATATCTTTGTCATTTTTGGTCTAATTTACAAATAAAAAAATACGTATCTTTTATTTTTTAACAATCTAAAAGACGGACTAATTACTTTTATTTCGGCATCATGCCTATTGGATTAGGTTGGTTTCGAAGCTACGTTTACCCCAAATGGGTGCAGCCACCTTCATACTTATGAATGGTGCTTTATCTTTGTGCCTTAAGCGCTTACCAGTAGCTGCGGCGTTCAGCGTGACACTGAAGCGACCCTTACTGTACAAACAACGGCGTTTCCTTATCGTGTGAGGCACCACCAGTTTTTGTCCCGTTGCTGGCATTTCAGTTTATCTGAAGCTAGATTGCTCCTTGAATTGCAAATTCGCCTTCCGCGAACGCTCCGCCTGTTTATTTTTTTAAACAGGGTGTTTGGGTCGTGAGGGTCATGTTTATAGGTTAGACATGTAGGGGAGGTTCCTCTAAACTTAGGAAACTATTTTTGAAAATGGTTTTTCTAACAACAAAGTTAAATCAATTGACAGTGAAGATTCTAATTTACTTTTTATTATGTAGTTGTTTCTAATATTCCGATTATACTATTGTTAACAGACGACCATTCAATAAATTGATTAGTATATATTTTTATATTCTACGATCTAACCTAGTGATGATACATCAGTTATCTCGATGAGACCACACAAGTAACAAGGTCTGTTCGAGCTAGTTTTAAATCAATTGTATGGCGTGCAATAAAGAATCTATCTTTCAATCTTACTTAACTTAAAATGTACTATCATTCACCTCTAGATTGTTAGCAGCTATAAAGACTTAAGTTTAAACAAATACTGTAATATATCTGTAATGAATTTTTGTCTTATATGTAGTGTCTTAAATACCTAACACAATTCTAGTATAGTTTTTTAATCGGTAAAGAACAACGGTTTAACGGTTCTATGTACACACTTACTCAAGCTGTACAGCTTTGTACACCCTGTATAATAGTCAAGTAGAAAGAGGGAATGTGGACGTTCATTGTTTACGTTTTTCGCTGAAGTCGACTTCGCTGCACTAAGGATTTCAACAAAAGAACTGTGCGATTTTCAGTTTATCAAGAACTTGTTTGCTTAGTTTGAAAACGAACAGTTAAATTAATGAGTTGGAAGAAAAATCGAGTACCTAAGTACGTACATATTTAAGTACTTTGGTGGGATTTTCCCATAGAATGATCTTCTAAGTCCGATAGAGTAATGAGACTTTGCCTTTTTATAGTAGCTCAAAATATTGGCTTCCCTACACCTGATGGAAAGTGAAAGAGAAGCCCAAGTCGCTTGTGACAACAGGCAAGTAACTAGTCAGTTGCCACCGCCATGCCGGCCCAACGCTTACACCCCACGAGCTTTCTGGGCTTCGAGGGTTCGAAGGGTTCGATCCTCGCACAGTACAAACATTTGTGTACATGAACATGTATGTTTGTATTGGTCTGGGTGTTTTCTATGTATAATGTGTATTTATTTTACTTGTAAGCTTACTGTAACGTCATGTTATCCGATTTATACGTTATACACTCGTAATTTTTAAGGAAACAAGCATAAAACAGATGAACCAACAGAACTGTACCGCAATCGTTTCGCATGTCAATCCCATTGTTCTTATTGCATTAGCCAGGAGCCTCCGTGATCCTATCGGCCATTCGACAATGACCCCTATTACCGGCGCGGAAGGATCACTCGGACAGCGATTTTTGCGAAGCTTCCGGCATTTCCAGACAATTTATCTGCAACGTGTCTCCTGTAAGGCCGGACACAGACTTAAAGATTCTGCTCTGAATGTACTAAAATAGTATTGATTACACTACACAGATGCTGCGTTCCAGTGTTACATGAAATAAAAGCACACTTTGCCTTCACTGTAAAAAAGAGATTATTAGGTAAAAAAACTATACCTCTTTCTGTTCAGACAAAACGTACTTAACCCATATCTTCCCAAGACTCGAAATCATAAAATATTCGCGGTTTTTATTACGTATATTTAAAAAATACCTCTTCAATAAGACAAAAAATGACCTTAAATTTTTCAGACTTTTATGGAACCTGAGTTTCAGGACCGCACCTTAAATGGGGCGCTGGGATAATATGCCCATGGATTTTGTATGGAGAAATAATATACGTGATGTTATGTTGGACCTCTATTATTTGCAAAATTAAGAGATATTAGACTAATTAAAAATTTTAAATATTCAAAGTAATAAATAAAGTGTAGAAAAATATACTTTACAGTGTAAGTGGCATAATTCAGGACAATGGTAATGGAAACCCACGTCACATAATTTGCTGCAACGAAACTTCGTATGTTTGTAGCCTTTATGAGATCGAATTCGGGTTGTTTCTTTTTATAGTGATACAGCATAGTAGTTTTCTTTTGCCTGATGAAATGCCAAAGCGAAGACCAAGTCACTGCGGTAATGGACAACTAACCAAATCAATTACTTGTGATTCGCCACCGCCTCGCCGGCCTGTAAAAAGACTCTTGCCACTGATCCTGATATGCGATCGAAGTAAACTCCAAGAGTGTTTCAGTGAGTGTTCGGTAGTCGCCAGCCTGACGGGTAAACCCTGTTACTGGTGGAGACGATGGAATCTAAAGACACCTTAGTCGATTCATACAGCACCCACCGAATGAGATAGGACGATGATTTGTATTGTTTATCTGTCACCGCATGGTTTCTTATTATGTAGAGATGCATTATGCATTACGCATGTTATGTAGTCTCATCAATTCAGTCAGTTTTTTAGTTTTTTTCTGGAGTGACACGTTCGATTCAAAAGAGACAATGTTGCTTTTCCTAAGATTCTAGTAAGGTTATACTATTGTAGGTAGGTAAATAATAAAACATAGTGAGAATCTTTTACGTATCGTGCTTTTGAGTGTCGATACAATTGGTACTCGTTATTATCACACTAATTTATCGGAAACAAATGATTTGTTAGTACCATTTATTCATTATTATTGCCAACATTTTGGACAAGCCTATCGATTCCACCCATACAAGAAGCTTTTTTCGTCAGGGCAGAGTCCATTATGGCTGGTATAATTTTATAAACTTTCAATAAATAACAAATATAACATAAATTATTGCATAAAACATATAAAAAGTACATACAAATAAAATTAAGGTAGTCAACATCCACGGTGCCTCCTGTTCCCAGCGCACCTTAAATGGGGCGTTATATATAACCTGACAAAAGACATATATAAAACAAATTTTCTTCACATTCATAATGTTACCCAATAGTACAACTAATAAGTTACTAGAAACATAGTTTCACTAAAATTATCAATGATTATTGTAAGAGTTACAACTTACTTTTTGTTGGCATTGACTTTGGTTGAAATTCACAAAATTCGAAGATTTATAAATACTTTACGTATGAGTGAAATCACTATCAAATTTTATTAGATTAACCGCAATGGCGTCTAGTGTAAGATAAAATTTTAAAATCTACCCACACCTTCATAATTTTTATTTTGTCATGTAAAATGAAAGTGCACCTTAAATGGGGCGGTGGGAAGATATGGGTAAGGAATGCTGTTCGATTGATATTATCCGCGATCGGTAGCTAAACTCACTCAAAACCGAACTACAAAACCACGTTACCCCGTGTTACTCCCGGTAAAATGACACTCTTTACTTGACGAACTTGACGTTGGGGATTTGCCTTGGTAGCCACGCTTGGCAGCTGGGTTGGTGACCACAGGTCTTATTTTGTACCCAGCCAAACGTTGCTGCCCATTTCCTGCCATTCTCTCTTAACCGTTTTATAGACACCCACGGCATTTCGAATTCCAATTTTAAATCTTTTCTATTCTTCTGCAGTATAACAGTCTGTAGGTCTGTGTAGAGCTTTATCAGTGTCTCCGATAAGCGCGTCTGGCCTCTGTCCCGGCGCAGTGCGGCTCGTTAGCCCCCGCCTTATGACATTAGCGGTCCGGAGACGGCACGTGCGGTCTGACGGCCCTGGTCCTGCCCCAAACTGATTTAGGGTTAAATACAAGGAGCTGCGATTGAGGTGGTGGTGGCTAGTACGATGAATATTTAATTTCTTATATCTACTTTTACCTGAAACCTGTTCGGAGTTTTTTTTATGGTTGCGCTGGTAACGTGGGTATAGTAGAAAACGACTATGGGAATATCAGGAAACGGGTAGCAGCGTTTATTTGGGTACAAATAAAACCTACTGTGGTAACCAACCCACCTGTCAATCGTAGTGATTAGGGCAAGCCGAAGTTATGAGACATATGGGTTATGTGGGGCTCACTCCTAAAAACTACTTTTGGGACAAAAGGGACGACTCATCGTCTTTTCGCTCAAAGCTTTCGCTCCAACCGCCACCAGTCGGTTGCCAGAGCTCCGTCTGTTATTCAGCAGGATGCACCACGGGTAGGTGAGGGTGGCTGGAAACGAAGTGATGTGTCGCTCCCTTACATCGGTATGCTTTCCCCGAAACAGCTAGTGAATAGTACTTCGCCAAAATATACCATTCCTTTATTATTTTAAACAATTTTAATGAGGTGCACTGTTTCGAATTCGATTGATAATACGATTTAAATAATAATGATCGAGTTATTCCCGATTCGAACCCGGAGCACGTAGCGGGCGGCTTCGCGGCATTCAGCGCTAATCAGTTTACCGGACGGTCTAGACTGCACGCCGCTATTAAAATATAAAATTCCGATCATAATTTTATGTAATTTTATTTTTTGTGCCAACCAGACCTATTTGCTACGTCTTTTTTATATTAAATAAATATCAGACAACTTCACATACATTGCTCCGAACCCAAAGTAAGTAGCTTAAGCACTTGAATTATGGGTATCAGAACAACGAAGGTACCACAAATAAATCGTCGCCGTAGAGCGAAAAGTCACTAAGTAGGTCATGACGTGTTTTGAGTTATGGCGGTTTAAAGTTTTATAAAACAAAAAAAAATATAACTTAATTTTAGTAAAAGATAACTCTAATTTCATTGCTTTATATCTTAAAGAATAGATAGACAAATAAGATTGTAATATCACTTTCAATTAATTATGTTTAATTACTGAGATAATGACAAAAAAACTGAGTTAGTGACTATTTCACTCATGTTTGGATCATATCGAGAGTCAATAAGTCGACTTAGTTAGTTTTCGCTTTCATGTTTTGTACCGAACCAGTAATTCTAAAAGTAGTTAAGTCACTTTAGGTAATTTTTAGTATGGATTGGGTCCAAAATTATGATTTGATTTGTAAAGGAGAGAAATAACCAACTCGACTTAGGTACAGATTTGCTTTGTTAGATCATAAAAAATGGTGTTAAGTAAAATTGGTTAGTTTTCGACTGCCAATGAGTAGTGCAAACGTAAAGTTAATGTGTTTTCGCTCTCTGTAAAACAAAAACTATGGCGCGTACAGAAATGTCAAAAAGAAGAATTTGTGCAGAAAAATTTGGGGAATCTGGTTAGGTATTTAACTCCATTTTGGCCATATGTCGACTTAGTGACTTTTCGCTCTACGGCGACGAAATACTAACTAATACAAATATAATCCAGACACGGAACAAACACAAGTGTTCATCACACGAATGTTTGTCCCGGGTGGGAATCGAACCCACGACCCTTGGTACAGAAGGCAGGGGTCACTACCAATTGAGCCACCGAGCCAGTCGAAATATAATCCAGACACGGAACAAACACAAGTGTTCATCACACGAATGTTTGTCCCGGGTGGGAATCGAACCCACGGCCCTTGGTACAGAAGGTAGGGGTCACTACCAATTGAGCCACCGAGCCGGTCAGTCTTTTATACTCTTTTATAATTTCTTGCTAACCTTGTAATTTCTTATTATTATTAATAGGTACGTCTTCGCAAAAAAAGCCGTTCGTTGATTATTTTCTCTAACCACAATACAATTGAAGCAGGTCTACGAAAGAATACAAAGTATATTTTCCTTTGGCCGCTTAAGTTACCGAGTGCTTCAAATAAAAATAGAAACTAAGTAAGGCTTGTTAAGAAGTATCGACTTTTAAAAACCGTTTAAGAAGTCCGTACAAAACTCTTCAATTAGCACAGCCATAAATCGCAGGGGATAAAGCTGCGTTCACAGGAGAACTAAATAATTATTGGTGAAAAATAAGAAAACATTGACATACCCATAATAATATCCGGCTGGTTTTCAGTGTTGTCTCCAGACTTAGGGGCTGCGCAAACGACAGATTTTTTGTGCGATAGAGTCTGCGTCTGAGACATTTAAAAAGAGCATCTAGGTCTGCCGACAGAATTATCGAAGATGCGTGTGCGTTACTGCATACAATTGCAAAAAGTGCGTCACGGATAGTCTGTCGTCTGCGCTGCCCTTTAGAATTATTTTTATAGTAGCTCGATATCCTTACGCCAACAGGCAAGTAAGTGGTCAATGTCACCCGCCGCCATGCCGGCCCAAACCTACCCCCCCCCCCCCCCCCCTGAAACCTTACCTCAACATTAGAAACACGACAAGAATCCGATTTTTTTTAAAACTAATTATTTTCTGAGAGAGGTAGAGCATAGCTCGTTTCCGTTGCCTTTTGAAGGCACTAACACGTAAACCTACGTAATTTGGTTTATTTGACTTCTTCATTTTTCTTTGTTTACCTTTTTTTTAATGGTTAGCGCGTCTCTTATTCAACTGATGTGTATTACTAGAATTTGTAGAAACTAATTAGGCTAATGTGTCAATCATATTATTGTTAAGTCCATAAGTGTTATAAGATGCTGTATGTTTTTCTAATAAAGAAAATAAAATAAAATAAAAATAGCCAATCTTCGCACGGATTGTGCCGCCCACCCGTGATACTTCACGTACCTCCACCCTATAGAATACCGCATTCTGCTGGTAAGTAGAGTGTCCAGAGCTCGTAGGGTAAATGCTGGATCAGCAGCCGGAGGGTAGAGTGGGCAACACGCGGATGATCCCTTTGGTGTTAGAAGTGTCCATAGGCTGCGGTAGTGTTGCCCAAATGCAAGAACAAGACGAGACTTAGCCAGTCTTGGTCTTGGTCTTGCGCCAATACACCTGGTCTTGGTCTTGGTCTTGGTCTTGCGCTCCCAGTCTTGGTCTTGGTCTTGGTCTTGCAGCAAGAGTCTTGCAAGTCTTGCAATTACTTATTAGTCTATTACTATTTATTAAAGTTTACTTTAAATCTTAGAAAAACGTATTAGAATTGGAACATTGTGAGCTTGAATTAACATAGCCATAGTAAAGATCAAGCAGATTAATAAATAACTGAAGATTTGATAAGAAATTCGAAAAATCAACTGACCTATATGTCGTTTTCCATGGAAGTAACTGTTTCTTAATAAACATTTCCTATGATAAAATATGTACAAATGTACAATAATAGTACCTAAGTAATTAGTTTAAAAACCCTTAACGAAGCCTGAAACTACGCATTCTGTTCCTATAGCTGAGTACTATTTTCAAATATTTTGACAGGGAAATGATTTTGGTTTTTATGAGTAAAAAAACAGCTGTTTTCAAGACCACGCAATGTACAGCGCGTAGGTACCTATGTCTCGCGGCGCGGTCGCCGGCGCGCGGCATGTCTCCGCTCTTTCGCTAGATACCTACGCGAACGCGCGCTCGTGCGATAGAAATTTATGAGAACTACAATAATAAGTTTAAACTACCTATTGTACCCTTATTTTACACTTATTTTACACATAAAAATACTTATTTTGAATGTATGAAATCACAGGTTTTAAGACAAACGACATGACGCAATAGGCGACGTCACTGGCATTTGATACGCTTCCATACTTCGCCATAAATCGCAGCTCGTGTTGACTGTAGTGTCGCGTCTCCTTAAATGAGGTCTAAGTACTTACCTAGTACTCGTTGTCTTCTAGTGTAGGTCTCTCCAAGCGGACAAGATGTGGCTCGAACTGGCGACCCTCCATGAGCGAGTGGGCGGTCGAAAACCTTCATAAAGGTCCTTGACGAAGCCCCACAAAATGAAATCCAAGTTAGTCAAGTCTATCGAACGCGCGGGTTACGTATGGGGCCTAAACCGCCCGATCTACTGGTTGCCAAGCCATTGCTCACGGCCGGGTCTCACAATGTATGGCGGAGCTCCATCGTTCTGGTACCAAGTGGAACGAACGATGAATACAGC
Source organism: Conogethes punctiferalis (assembly GCA_031163375.1). Lineage (NCBI taxonomy): Eukaryota > Metazoa > Arthropoda > Insecta > Lepidoptera > Crambidae > Conogethes > Conogethes punctiferalis. The sequence goes on along the minus strand of CM062077.1, from coordinate 22,125,649 downwards.
CGCAGTGCCTCAGAAGCACTTTTCCATGTATGGCCATACCGTACCTACACCATGTTAACGTACTCGCAAGCGCTGTATGCATGGAATGGCACCTTCGACACTAGTCACTGACCACAGCACAACACAACAAATAACACTCAACTCAACACAAAAGAAAAATACACAACGAGGCGAAATTATCCGAAATCAAAACGCATTCGATGTTGTTTAGAACCGAACTGAAAAATTAGGTACCTAACTTCCGCGGAAGCGCAGAAATCCTTTTAGCCCGTTTACACTCGCGTGCGAGTGACGAGGCGAAGCGCGAGGCGAGCGACGAGGCGAGAGTGTGAACACTCGCTCGCGCCTCGCCTCGCGCCTCGCCTCGTCACTCGCAGCGCTCGCGTCGCGAGCGGTTTTTTGGTCACGAGTCAAAGGGCCTCGCGACGAACGCGAGCGGGGTGTTTACACTCGCGCTCTCGCTTCATTCGCGGTTCAGCGTTGTGCCGCGCAGGTCGTTAAAATGGATTAGTCTTATGAGGAAACATTTAGATTCATTGGAGCATTTCAAAGGGAACCAATAGGCTATTATGGCTAAAATTTTTTATTTTGTCCGTCTTTTAGCTTATTCATAAATAAAAGACACGTATTTTTCCTTTTTTCAATTAAATAAACAATACCAAAGATACAAGGCATCAAAAGTTAGGAGTGGGAGTCTTTGACGTAACTCGCTCCCGTAAAAATGGCTTACCGAGTGACGTCACGCGTAATTTCAACGGGCTATAACTTTGTAAGTTTTAGTCTAATTTACAAATAAAAAAATACGTGTCTTTTATTTTTGAATAAGTAGTGCAGTCAATGAAGCATTATAGGTCCGAATTTTTTTACTGTGATCCGATTTGCATGAAATTTTGGAATTAGGTTCATCTTACCATTAACTTCAAAAGTGAAAATGATTTGAACTCCGCCACCACCCTGGGGGTGGTTGCCACCCCTTCTCGGAAGTCAATGGTTTTTTTTTCAAAATAACCTCGGATATCGATTGAAGGTCCAAATTTAAGCAAAAAATCATCTATAAAGATTTTCGAAAAATCTAATACTTTTCATGTTATTGGCAATTGAAAACTTGAAAATTTTTCACTTTTTTCATCGATTTTTTTCAAATATCTCCAAAAATATAAGTTTTATCGAAAATTTCATAAGGAACAAAATTGAAGCAGGTAAAAAAATTAACAATTTGGTTTTTTATAAAGTATTCTAAGTGCAATATTAAGCTAGATATTAAAGATCAAAGCCGTTTTTTATTTTATCTGGAATTTCATCGATGTAGTCAATAGCATCTATCAGCGAGCAAATGCATTTTATGCTTTCTAATCAAAAAGGGTTTTGTAGTGCTTAAAATAAGCTTTAAAATGAGCACTATTAAAAGTCTTTTACATGTAAAATAAGTGAGCTGTATTGCAAATAAGAGGAGCATCGACTGTTTTTTCTTTTGAATCAGTGGGTTTAAATAAGTGCCATTTCCACCAAAACTAAAATTAATCATATTCCGCCTAGAATTAACTTAATTATGAAGAGTTTTATAGATTGTATTAGTTTGGCTGCTTTAGGACACATAGTTTTCAAAAAAGTCACGATTGAAAAAAAATCGAGAATTTCAAATTTTTAAAAATCCCACCCCTTTTTCATAATATCTCAAAAATGACGACAGATACGTATAAAAGTGTAGGGATAAAAAATTTAGGTATTTTTCTGACAAACAATTTGGTTTTTTTGTTTTTTCTATCAAATAAAAATTGACGGAGATATGATTGTTTAAAGAGCGCGTGGCAGCGCAATCACAGCCTCCCTTAATCGTGACTTTTTTGAAAACTATGTGTCCTAAAGCAGCCAAACTAATACAATCTATAAAACTCTTCATAATAAAGTTAATTCTAGGCGGAATATGATTAATTTTAGTTTTGGTGGAAATGGCACTTATTTAAACCCATTGATTGTAAAGAAAAAACATTCGATGCTCCGCTTATTTGCAATATAGCTCACTTATTTTACGTGCAAAAGACTTTTGATAAAGCTCATTTTAAAGCTTATTTCAAGCACTACAAAACCCTTTTCGATTAGAAAGCATAAAATGCATTTGCTCGCTGCTAGATGGCATTGACTACATCGATGAAATTTCAGATAAAATAAAAAACGGCTTTGATCTTTAATATCTAGCTTAATATTGCACTTAGAATACTTTGTAAAAAACCAAATTGTTCATTTTTTTACCTGCTACAGTTTCGTTCCTTATAAAATTTTCGATAAAACGTATATTTTTGGAGATATTTGAAAAAAACTGATGAAAATCGTGAAAAATTTGCGAATTTTCAATTGCCAATAACTTGAAAAGTATTAGATTTTTCGAGAAACTTTATAGAAACTTTTTTGCTTAAAATTAGATCTTTAATCGATATCCGAGGTTATTTTGAAAAAACAACCATTGACCCCCGAGAAGGGGTGGCAACCACCCCCATGGTGGTGGCGGAGTTCAAATCATTTTCACTTTTGAAGTTAATGGTAAGATGAGCCTAATTCCAAAATTTCATGCAAATCGGATCACAGTAAAAAAATTCGGAGGTTAGCCCGTATTTTTCGCTTCATTGACTGCACTAAAGCTAAAAGACGGACTAATTACAATTTTTAGCCATAATAAATGAACCAAAAAGTAAACGATGCGTGGAAGAGGTTGTCATTACAAATGAAATGAATAGACCTTTAATTGATTTAAAACATAAGACATTTTACTTTTTTATTTGTATTTAATGTGTGTAGTTCAATAAACCATGACTTGTTGCCGCTAACATTTCGACGTCCTCCATTGTCGCGAGCTCAAAGACAACTGAACTCGTAACGAGAGTGTAAACACCAAGCTCGTTTCGGGGGGCGTGGCGCGAGTCACGAGGCGAGGTAGGAGGCGAGTCGCGAGGCGAGAGTGTAAATGGGGTATTTGAGTCGCCGCGCGCGCCGAATGTTGCCATTTTATAAACTAGGTTACATAATTTTGTTTTGCTTGCGGTAAATTACAAAATCAGATTAGCGATTAGTTAAATGGATATACTGTACAGTACCTAGTTACTTAACTAGTAATAATTTTAATTAATAAAATTTATTTAAAATACCTAATAAGTAATTCACCTAAAAATCAAATTAAACTAGTTAACAAATCTGCATCAATAATACACGTTATTGAAAGTTGCTAAGGCAATGTAATAATTCTCACTCATTTAACATTTTTGCTATAAGTAGGTACCTAAATTTTATGGAGTCTGAGCGTTTAAGGTTACAGAAGTTACCACCTAATGATTGGAGTTGTTGTTTTTCTAGTATTATTCATCGCTAATGTGTTGCATTCAACAATTTATCATTAGGTTCTGATACCAATAACCAGGTTAATAACCGCCCATAATCTTTATCTTAACTAATATTATAAAGCTGAAAAGTTTGTTTGTTTGTTTGTTTGTTTGTTTGAACGCGCTAATCTCAGGAACTACTGGTCCGAATTGAAAGATTCTTTTTGTGTTGAATAGACCATTTATCGAGGAAGGCTTTAGGCTATATAACATCACGCTGCAACTATTAGGAGCGAAGAAATAATGGAAAATGTAAAAAAAACGGGGAAAAAATAACTATTCCACGCGGACGAAGTCGCGAGCACAGCTAGTTTACTTATACGCTGCAAATGTACCTACTTACGTAAAAACTTGGTTAGCTAGCTAACTTACACCCAATTATGAAATAAATGATACATTTTATTGTCTTGATAAAATTATTACTTTAAATAATAAAAGTTATTTATTTGAATGCTCTAATGGCAACACCACCACCCACGGCAATGTCGGCAATAGAAATTATCGTATTTTTTCACAGGTATTTTATGTTTTACTGATTATGTCGTAGGTAGATACCTACTCGGGGTAAAATTAAACATGTTTTTAAACATAAGTAGTCTCTTCAAACATAATTCAATTTCAATACGTCTCAATTACCTAACAATTAGGTACGTAAGAAGGGCCCTACGTAAAGTATCATTTTAATAATTTCTGGCTTTTCTAAGAGTTTACTTATGTATTGTTTTATGTACTTGGTAGTCAACAAGTACCTACTTACATTTTGACTATTAGAAATGCTCTTCTGATTGTGAAACTCTAATTTCGTCCTTGAATCAGAATAAGGAAAATGGTTAGAATTCCCTCAGGCGCTTGGAATGCGCTATTTGTATGAAAAAAAAAGTTACATATTATACCATCTTTTAATAATAATAACTGAATTTGAAAATCGTCAATTAAATATCATGCAATCCTGCAGAAAAGTTAATACGAGCAAATTCTACCTGAATTGCAACACGACTGAAATTAAATGCAAGTTTTCGCTACCTGCTTTATGTGCCCAATAAGATCGATTCATTGGTCTGTTTATTGGTCGCAGGTGTCACCCGTCAATCGAGAAGTCCCGGGTTCGAATTCCAGGTTGTTTCTAAAGTTGTTCATAGGTAGGTATTTCTTTTTATTAAAGAAATTAGTTAGTAGCAGCTCCGGAGCCAGGGTAGTGCCGGTTTTACACCCCAGTGCATCGGAAACCACGTTAAGACATGCGACCGATCTCTATCCGATGCTCCGGTCGGAATGATATGATTCGAATCGGATTACAACTGTGCGTACTTGACAGGCTAGTCTCCTACGAGATTAGCAGCACCGATTGGCGGAAATTCGATCTCGAGTGGACATCATGCATGATACAAACTAACATGTACAATTAGGTAGGTAGGTATTTATCTTTTCTCCATCGAAAATAAATCAATGAACGCAGTATTTTCAAGCCCCCAGGAGCCCCTAACACGATCTGAGATCAAGATCCCCAACTGAGATTACGGTAGGTAATGCATTCCGTATGTCGATAAAATTATGGAAATGAGATGATTGTTGTAATTGGCCATTGACTTATGTACTTTTAGCAAGTGGTAGGCAGAGGGTGCCTAGTTGCCAGTAGGGGAGCAGAGTGGTCTGCTATTCTCTTCCAGTAGCTGGTAATTTCTTCTTGAAGGTTCTTGAGGCAGAAGTAAAACTCCGATCAGAAGGTAAATAAATGATACAGAAAACAAACAGATTAGGTAACAATACTAAATGTGGCACGTGTAGGGGGAAAGGGATGCAGGATGTATCCGTCTCGCTCGCACGCACGATGGCGCCGCGCCAGTCGCGGCTTTCGCGCAGCGCAGTCATGATGAATGAAATTGGCGCGCGCGCTCTTGCTCTCATTCCGGCAGCGAGCGGCGAGGCGCGCAGTGCGCACGAGAGGAACTGCGAGGCACATGACGCGACGACTTGGGCTCGCGCATGCGCGCGTCTTCGAACTGCGAGGCACACGACGCGACTACTTGGGCTCGCGCATGCGTGCGTCTTCGTTGGCGTCGTGTGTTGTTACGCGGCGCGTCGATCAGCTGTGCGGTGTGCGTGCAGTGCTCGGTGTCCAGCAGTGTAGAAAACGGCTCTTTTCAGAGCCACCATCCATTGAACACACGTAGAGTGACAACGGTTCTTTTCGGAGCCACTTCATTGAACACACGGAAGAGTAACCACGGCTCTTTTCAGAGCCACCATCAGTGAAACACACGAAAGAGTGAAATAGTTCTTTTCAGAACTGTGTGCTTCTTATTTCAACGAACACGTAAGAGTAGCCACATACTTACTTACACCTACGTCAAAGGTACCCTAAGCAATGTACCTACCTAGGTAAGGTAACAGGGTCGAGTCGAGCTATCAGCTGGGTTTTCCGCTCGCGCCCTTTGTGTCGTTGACCTCGCGCGAACATCTGACGCGCGCCGCGTGTGCGTGCGCTGCTGTCGCTACAAGGGATAGTGACTGTGTGTGCGCGTGCGATGTACATTGCGGGCCGTGATTTGAATGGCCTTATTTGCTGAGAAATATTCTAAATTGGGATATGGTTTCTTTAGAAGAAATGTTAGTAATTACGTTTTAAAAGCGTTAATATGAAAAACGTAATTTTTTTTTTAACTTTGAAGGTCAATATCTCGGTAACCATACATTTCCCAGGTATTTTTCTAGAACTAACGATGTTCGTCATGACCAGGAGAACATGTAGTTCACGGCTTCGTTAAGGGTGTTTTTACACGCGATATACTTACTAGAATGAATTAATATGACATCTACTACCTATCCTTACCATTTTATCCTAATCTTAGTACTACTTGCGTGATTAGTATAATGTATTCATTTTCATTCTAAGCACTCTGAAACTTACTTATTTTTTGGAACACCTGTAGGTACTCTTAAAATTCGAAATTATTTTGCATGAGTATACCTACGCCCTATGGCGGCAATCAAATATGTAGTGTCAAATGTTATGATTTCGGCGTGGCGGCAACGATTGTTTAAGATTTCAAAAGAAGCCGCCGGCGCGTGTATCATAACCATGTACTTCCGAAAAGCGGCAAATTTCTTTGAGAAGTAAGTACAAAACCTTTGATGCCGCATTATCAAAGTGCCGATGGTTAAAACATAACTATGCATGCACTCAGTTTGATTTTAATATATATTTTTTTATTCGCTATGTTTATGGTATTAGTCGTAATGCGCATAGGTCCAGTTTTTCATATTCTTTGATACAGTTTTTTGCGTCTCATAGAATTCCTAAGCGTACCTACCTATACACCTAACTACTCAGTGAAATAGCGCTAAGTCCTAGCTGCAAGACGCAAGAGTCTTGCAGGCTAGGTCTTGTTCTTGCTCAAGTCTTGCACGGTCAGTCTTGGTCTTGGTCTTGCTCAAAATACGCGGTCTTGTTCTTGGTCTTGGTCTTGCAAAAACGCAAGAACAAGACCAAGACTGCAAGACCAAGACTGAATTTGGGCAACACTAGGCTGCGGTAACCGCTTTACATGGGCTGTAATCTTGTTTGCCCACCTTAAAGGTATAAAAAAAGAAAAACAACCTACATCGGGGCGTGAAGAGGCATCTTATGGGCCGGTGCATGGCGGCGGCAACTGACAGGTAACTGGTTTGGTTACCTGCCCGTTGTCGCAGCGACTTGGGCTTCTCTCTCGCTTTCCATCAGGCATGGAGTGGCCATTATGCCGTGCTATTATAAAAAAAAAATCCATTTCAGCTCCGTCACTATATCTATAATCTCAGCCTTAGTCCTCTCGCAAGCTCGTCACGAAGTCAATGCTCGAAGGGCGCCGGCCCTCGCTAATTGGTCGCGCTAATGAGACAACTGATGACCTCCACTAATGAGTACCTCCCGGTACCTCCTCGCGAGGGTTAGCGCCCGCCGTTACGCTCAACTCCCGTCTTTATAGAGACTGGACAAACTTTTAGCTCTTACACGTCTAAGTTGTTGATGATAGACGGTTATTTTGATGAAGATAAAAGGTTATCGTTATTTTAAAACGATGTACATACATATCCTAAATACATAATCAGCCTGCAAACATTCTTTATATAAACATTTTTTAAAGTTCTTGATATTCTTAAAGGCTACGAGTTACGAGAGAGGCTAAAGCAGTTTCTATGTACTAGTACGTAGGTATACGTCCTAAAAGGTAAGGCACTATTTTATAAATGGGGGTTTTAGGGCTCCGCTGACTAGCGCAAGTGATGTTTCGGCAGTTCAAGACCATTCCAGGCCCCGTGACACCACCCGCCAAGGATCCCGGGATTTCTGAAGGATCCCCGGAGATTTTGTGGGTTTTTCCTGTCGGGCGAGAGAAACACAGAACCGGTTTTACGAACGGCGAGTATAGGTGCGTTTCCCCGGTTAAAAAAAGGTTCCTGGTATTCATCATCAATTCATTTCCTTAAAACAGCTTTTGAGGAGAGGAAAAAAACTGATGTACCTATAAAGAGTTTTTTATATCGACTCACCTTGCCGACTCCAGTGGTCTCCTTGACCCCCAGCCGGCGGAGCAGCGCCGGCGGCGGCGGGGGCGGAGCCCTGTGCAGGGCGGCGCTGAAGCCGCTTGGCGCCGCGTCCTCGTCCCGTCGCCGCCGCTCCCTGTGTGGCGATCCGCTTGGGCATTTCGTTGTGGACGTCCTGGAATGAAGAGAAGGGATGCGTGAGATATGATCAACACTATTTATTTATTGGGATGTAAGGGAGCGGCCTATCATCTTTTCGCTCCAAGCCAACCTCACCTGCCCGTGGTGCATCTTGCCGAACAACAAACGAGGCTGGTGGCGGTATAACCATCACAATTGAAGGCGTAGCTAAATACCACAGGCCGATGACGGGCAGCAGCGTCACCGGAGCGAGAAGCTACGTCCTGCGATCGCCAACCCGCCTGCCCAGCGTGGCGATTATGGCATATCCTCCAGATGTTTGCCCTAAGTGGCGAACAACTGGAGAGGCCTACCAACTGAGCCACCGGGTTAGTCATCATCATCATCACCAACATCAGCCCACATCAGCCCATTACTGGATTAGGCTTCTCCAATTGTTTGCCGCCTTGCTCGATCTTGGGCTTCTCGCATCCATCACTTGACAGCCATTTTGCACAAATCGTCACTACACCTGGCCTGAGCGCATCCTACATTTGCCGAAAAGCGGTGTCTATTCTAAAACTCACTTTACTATCTTTAGTTAAGTTTTATCTGGCTTGGCACCCGAAAACACTGCCAAACACTACTGCCTACTTAAGTTGCCGTTAAGTTGCAATGCAACGCTCTATGCTGTAATTGTAGCAATCCATTTGTCTTGTTTAGAACTAGACTAGCGTTCATGCATTCACTGTGCACGTAAACATCCACGAAGCGAATAACTATGGCGTTTTATTGTAGTACGTTGAAGTCGCGATCCCGCATGCCACCGTCCTTTCTTAATGTTATGGCGACGGTTTTACGAAATAAAGCTTTGTTTTAATACAAGGTTAATATAGAAATGTATTCAGAATAGAAATTTTACTACAAGATTAATACAGAAATGTATTAAGGATAGAAATTTCACTACAAATAAATAAATATCAGACAACATCACATATTTACATTGCTCCGATACCAAAGTACGTAGCTTAAGCACTTGAGTTATGGGTATCAGAGCAGCGAAAGGTACCACGAATAAATACTTGAATGCAAATATAAACACTCAGACACGGAACAAACACAAATGTTCATTACAAGAATGTTTGTCCCGGGTGGGGTTCAAACCCACGACCCTTGATTCAAAAGGCAGGAGTCATACCAATTGTGCCACCGAGCCAGTCATACAAAACCATAACCATGGTTATAGGCAGAGATATAGTATCTCAAAAGTGATTATTTTGGTTACATGGCTTCTCATTCGATTTTCGATGATGATACCAGCACCAGCCCTTCGTAATCTACTGCTGGCCTCTCCAAATGTCCACTTTAACAATTAAAGTGGCCCAATATCGATATTGGGCTTATCTAATTCAGCACTTGCCAGCTATCCTGCGCAAATTGTCACTGCACCTGGCCTGAAGGCGTCCTATTATACTACGTTTGCTGAGAAGCGATAACCACTTCATAACACGTTTACTAAGCGTAGAAGCGTATTTTTATCAGCCTTTATCAGTCCATTGCTGGACAAAGGTATCTCTTAGTGTTCGCCACATTGATTAGTCCTGGGCTTCTCGCATCCAGCACTTGCCAGCCGTCCTATCACTCCACCTGGCCTGAGGGCGTCCTACACTACGTTTGTCGAGACACGGTCTCCACTCTAGAACTCTTTTACCGTAAGCCATCATGGGTTATCGGTTCTGCGGCTGATGTGACCAATCCACTTTAGAAGTACTTTACTAAGCGTAAAAGGTTAACACTAATTGTTTAGTTTTAATTTACTAACCTATGGAATCTGTTTTACCGGCTTTGAAAAAGTGAGCCAATAAAATTTTAAACGAAATTATGTTCTGAAATCCATTCCTTGTTTTGCATGACTGACTTGCCAAGTGTTAGCAAGTTGACTTGTGATTGAGCGTCCTTGCCGGCTCACACAAAGGCTTTCCGTAATTGAAAGGGGCAGAAGACATTAATATTGTTGACCCTTGGGCCGAGTCGGAAATAAATGAATACTACGTGACGCGATGTCTCCGGTGGTCTTTTTACATTTTTCAAAAATTCACTTCCCGTCAATACAAGATTGAAACGGTGAGCTGTTTACACACTAACGACTATTTCTTTTGATGTTGCAAGGGTTTCATGCTCGCAGCGGGATTTTAAGCTAAGTCCTTATGAAAATATACCTCATGGAAGAGGAAGCCAATGAACAAACCAGTTATATCAATGTGGAATCTAGTGACAAGACTACAAGTAAACTGAAAAGAATAAGAATAATTAATTTTCAAGGAAAGAGGTCATAAAAGAGTTGTAGTTAAAATTAAATTCTAAGTTTTCAAAAGTAGTAAATTAGTCGTAGTAGTACGTACGAGTAAACTTAATGCAGAAAAATTTAAAGGACATAAATCAAATAAACTGTAAGAAGAATGAAAAGATTTTGACCGAAAAATTTTAAGGCCTATTACTTTGTTTGGTACAGTGTTATTTTATTACGAAAAACCAAGATGTTTTTCATAAAGTACAGATAAACGTCGCTGTCGACTTTCATAAATTAATGTCATAATTGATCGATGTGACAAACAGGCCCGCCGCTAGCGGTTTGAACGCCGGTGTGCAATTCCTATCGTGCCGCTCCCTATCTAACTACTTACAAAACCTAGGTGCTTATAAAAATGTGAAAAAAAAATGCTGTACAGTGAAAAACTATGTTATATTAAGTTATTTTATACAAGATAGATACACTAATACGACATTAAATAAAAAAAATGAAGGCAAGAAAGGTGCAGTTTATACATATTATGTAGGTAGGTATAGGTATTAAGTTATTTTACAGAAACTGGTGCTGGTGCATACTTAGTTGATCACAAATAGTTTTTTATTATTTTTAACTTTGAAAATGACCTTTCACCAGATGCAACTGAAACCGGCAATGTAAGTAGTATCCTTAGCGCTATTGCTGTATTCGGAAATGTTGACATTAATTCATTAGCAAAAATGTATTGAAATAGGGTTCCTTTGTGGATCATTAGACTGGTTTTCAGTTAAATGCAACGTTAAAGCATTGATTTCATTAAACATATCTATACCGTCAATATCTGCGTCACTACTCGAACTATCTTTTAGCTTCACATTCAAATCTTTACAATGTTTTATTAAATCATCTTTGGAGTAACTAAACAAGTTATTATTGGTGAAAAAGCCAAAAACGTCGGTAAAAGTTTCAGTTAAGGTTTGGTCCAGGATCCTAAAAAAACATCTACCTTGTATTTTGTTTTAGGGTCTAGTAAGACTTCATCACTCTGTTCATACTGAAATTGAGTTGGTTTTCTTCGTGGACGAACGGTATCTATAGGCGGAACTAATTACAATCACTTTCGCATTTGTGTTAAATAAATAAAAACAAAGGAATGAGAATATAGTTTTAAGGGGATTTCCCCTGATATCTGTGGGATTTCGCATAGAGCACGATACGGATTAACTTTGTTCTCATGAATTTCAATAGATGGCGCTATGTAATGCTACGATATAAAAAATATTTGGGCGCCGTTCATCTTATTATTTTATAAGGATAATCTTTTTAGTATTGTGAGGTGACAATGTCTGAATTTTAGTCGATGATTGTCTGATTTGCCGCCCCCCCTAAATGCGCCGCCCGCGTGCATTGCACGCCTTGCACGCCCGCTTACGGCGGGCCTGGTGACAAATAAGTAAGCAGAAGCTAAAGACGTACTCGATGTTTAAATGAATTAGGGTGCTTACATAAAGATACAGGTTTCCGGTAGAGACAAAAAATCTGTGCGGGTCGGTACGTCTTGAAATGCTAATAGATATATATTCTTTAAGGCACAATATTCAAACATTTACACAGAAAACAATCTGTGTAATGTTTGTAAAGCATTGCAGACAACTAGTGGTACAATTTAGGTGAACTTATCACTGGTAAGCCATCTCTTCCAGACACCTTCAGTATTTCAGCAATATACTTGATATTCTCGTAGTAGTAATAGTAGGTATATAAACTGTCATTCTATTGGCAAATGTCACACTAAACTTTAAAACAAACTAATCCCATCGATACAGCTTCGGTTAGCACACAAACCAGACAGGGTCGGTGTTGCCAAACTTGCAAATTACTTTAGGCAGGACTTGTAGCCTGAATGGCGATCGGATGCGCATTATACCGACTAGTTGCGCGTGTTTGGCAGCTTAATGCCTGACAATGCATTGCATTGTGCTACGAGAGATAAAGACTTGGGAAACAAAGATATCGTTATTTTATAGGCTTCAAGGAAACTCTTGGAAACCATCATGTTGTTGAAACCGACTTCAATATGGTGACTACGAGACCAACTAAGTAAGAAGAAGTACACTCTTTTGAACAAAAAAGAATTTTCCGAATCGGTTCACAATTCTCGGACTCGGAGGTATGTGGTAACACACATACAACAAAAAAGCATTTTCAGTCGAATAGGCTATTATGGCTAAAAATTGTAATTAGTCCGTCTTTTGCTTATTAAAAAATTGAGAACCATCTCCTTTTTGAAGTAATAAATAGCGTTGGTAGCATAAATGGCGGTCAATCTCCAAGAAGGCTAACAGAAAGGAATACGCAGGAAATATAATAGAACTATGCATAAACGTGTGAGCGAATTTTCATACTCTCGTTTCTTACACTCTGATGACATGGAGACAGCAGTTCAACACGACTACAGAGATTGCGCGAAGGGTAAACAGTTGGACATGCTTTCTGATGCTTGTGGTGTATTATCCTGCTCTGATGCTTGCTCTTTTCAACGTAGTGTTTATAATATTATCATCACATATTTGAACCAAGATAGTGCATTCTACACGTTAGCAACTATTAATGTAATAATGTCAGAATAATTTCTCAAACCAAATCTTATTATATTCAGTACAAGTTTCACTGTGACAATCGTTCGATGCAGTTACCGACTTCATGCATCCGATGTCACCTAATTCAACCATTGTCAAGCCGTCACCCAAAACATCTCGATGACATAGCTAATATTGTACAAGTCCCAACTCCTAACTTGCAAATTCTCGTGCACGCTACGGGCTGAGCCTCGGCATGCTAAGGCGACGTGCATCACTTGCCTCGTCGCCTGTCTGCGCTCGCCCTAAGACTCCATACACGGTACGATTGTGGTCATTACCTGAGCTCAAACAAGAGCTATAGACGGTGTGTCACGGAGACGAACATGCTGCGCTGGATTCATCGAATTTCGTAAAGAGACGAAACTTAAGAGAGACATTTAATGTCTGGGACATAGCAGACAATCTTCGTCGTCTGCTGGCAAAGGCACGTGTTAAAGATACCTGTAAGCTAAACGAGGAATAAATGTCTGGCTATTTGGGGTTACACCTATAAAGTCTAGGCTTAGCGTTAGTGACAGTGACGTGAAGACTACTATCTATTATGTAGGCTACTTGTAAAAGATGTAGCAGCAGATGGATATCAAACTGCTCCGGTGTATGCAGATACCTCTGGGCAAATCTTTTTAAGATTTGCCGAACGATCTACAGAAGCATTATTTCGGTTAGAGGCTTTGAGAAATCTTTCGTCCCGATATCCAATCACAACGTTGGTCGTACCGTACATAGAAAGAAGTCTTCTTAATGCGATCGAAGTAAAATTTATCAACCGTAACGATACATCGTTTGAGTGGCAGGCTTCGAGAGATCTCATCATCATCATCAGCCATAATCGCCACGCTGGGCAGGCGGGTAAGCGATCACAGGGCGTAGTTTCTCGGTCCGGTGACGCTGCTGCCCGTCATCGGTCTGTGGTATTTAGCGTGATGGTTAAACCGCCACCAGTCGGTTGCCCGAGAGATCTATCGTAACGATATCCCGTCGCAAGGTCGGGTCGTAGCGTGTGCAGACCTAAGGTCTCAGCCTGTGATGGATGGCGCTTACGTGACGACTCACGACTCCAGCCGTATTTTATTTTAATGCCATCGACGTTACGCCGCCCGGGAGAGGCTTAAAATTGAAAATTCTCTCCAGAATATTGGAAAGGCGGAGGCATTCCCGAAATGACGGGAGAGCGTAATGTATCTATTATTTTTGATGGATCCCAGGTTATGGACGGGACTGATATTGTGATATTTGTTATTTTGCTTTTAACACTTGTTTTCTTTTTCGGTTCGTTGTTAATATTTTATTTATTTTCTTTCGGCTACCTTAGTTACAATATTTTCGGTTGCATCTTTGAATTCATTCAGTCATTTATTTATTTAGGTACATCAATAACATTATAACAATTAACAGCATTAGGTCTGCAGGGGGATCAATTTCACGAGCAAGTTTTCCGTTTTATTTTGCTTGATAGATCAATGTTAAATATTGCATCACTATTGGCCTATGGCTGTCTCATCATGCAACAAATTTAAGTTGCAATTTTTCAAATAAGTAAGTTATTTTTATGGATCCCTCTTGGTCCTATGCAAATAACCTTCTACTTTATATTATGAAAGGATGTCATTCATGGAAGCATTTATTTGTCGCATTTTCAACTTTTATTTCAGCAACTTAGTCATTATTCTTGGCGACCCAAATATCGAATTTGATAATTATGTAGAAAAGAACGTCGACAAATGATTTTAAAGTGCGCTTGCCAAAGAACGTGTATGCGTTACCTAATCTTGTTACGACTACTCATAAACTAACTTCTGCGAGAATTCTCATTAAATCAGTCCAGGATTATTTATATATTAATAAAACATGTATTAAATGAGTCTCTAAGCTACTAGGTAGGAACTGAGATACTTTGTAGAAACGTAACTTATTTTAGAGAAGATACAGTCGGAATATAGAAATTGACTAAATTCACTGAACATCTTTGGCGGACTGTAAAAGCCTTGTCTCTCATTCAGTTATCAGATGAAACTAAAGAATAACAATTTCCATTTTCCAGAATTTCTAAACTGGAAACAATTTTCTATCGAACATTACAAAAGTCTGTCCTGTAGCCTTTCGAGGCATATCAAATATCGGATAGGGACCTTTGAGATTGTTTTCAGTATGACCGTTGGGTCGTGAAATCAGTTTCATACGGGCATAAACCTCTTATAAAACGGCAACATTTTCATCTTTTTAGCGGACGATCTGAGTATTTCAAGTTTATATCCGATCAGATCAGTTTAGGAAACGGTCTGGCTGTTCTAGAACAGTTTTGAATCCGATCCCTAGTATGACGGTGGTAAACTTTTTTTATACCACTGAGTGGCAAACAAGCCTACGGCCCGCCTGATGTTAAGCGGTTACCGCAGCCTATGGACACCTGCGACACCAGGGGTATCACACGCGCGTACAGGTAAACACGCGCGCGGTAAGTTAAGCGGGTACATCCTACTATCGGCTGAGAAGATGTGATTTGAAGTTGCTCAGTTCAATACCATTCCGGTTTTGACCACCACATAATCCGGGATAATGTATCGCGTGCCATGCCGAATCTTCGTCCGCCACAAGAACATCGCATAGACTTTGACATTTTGCAACTTGGACATTCTGAGACTGAAGGATATGCCTCTATTCTCGATGTTTACAGCGTGCTAACACAACATGAAGCTTCGCTTGCAAATTTAGTCCCAGCATTACAGAAGGAGCGATCATTAGTACTGAAATAAAAGGTCGTCAGTGCAGTATTCAGAACTATTCAAGACATAGCAACGCATGGCGTGTGCGGCCCGCGCCATGCATATTCCACCGTTTACAACTATTAACATTCTTTTGTGGGAATGTTTAGATAACTCCGCCTTCTGATGGTGCTATACGCCTAATGGAATCCGTTGAAAAGTTCCTGTGTCATATTGATTTTGTATTCGTTTCGAGTTGTTGTTATTTTGCATTTCCTGCGGGAGTGTATGTGGTTGGTACTGAGTCGGTTTATTTCCTGGCCTGTGTCTTTCAAGTAACAGGCGAACAATTAGAAAGGCCTTTGTCCAGCTGTGGACTGCGAAAGGCTAATTATAATGCTGACATAATAGAACGAACAGTGATGGTTATCTTGTAAGTGATGGTATCATCATCATCATCATCAGCCTATTGCAGTCCACTGCTGGACATAGGCCTCTCCAGTTGTTCGCCACTTAGGGCCAACATCTGGAGGATATACCCATAATCGCCACGCTGGGCAGGCGGGTTGACGATCGCAGGGCGTAGCTTCTCGTTCCGGTGACGCTGCTGCCCGTCATCGGTCTGTGGTATTTATCTACGCCTTCAATTGTGATGGTTATACCGCCACCAGTCGGTTGCCAGCGCCTCGTTCGTTGTTCAGCAGGATGTACCACGGGCAGGTGAGGATGGCTTGGAGCGAAAAGGTGACAGGTTGCTCTCTTACATCCCTCTAATAATTAAGTAATGGTAAAGGCCTGTTTAATGGAAATATAAACTCACTTATTACAACCTGATTTTGTCCTTTGCATGTAGAATTAAAATTGGTTTTTGTTCTAATTTCAAATACGGTGGATGGTCTTATGCTGCGAAGCCAAAATCGACCTTACTGCTGTTTAGCAGAGGGCAAGTAGCCTCAACACTGCAAGATCGACGTATGCTACTTCTGAAACCATTTACAGTTCGTGCGGTACACACAATAGAGGTTTTATTGTTTGTAACCCACCGGTTGTTCATTGCATACGCAATGTGTTAGGTAGTTCAGTGGAAATTCACATAATAAAAACAATATCCAGTCGATATCATCACCTCGCCTCAACAGCTGCAACATTCGCCTTCTGCGTCGTGAGTTATAGCCCGTGTTTGTTCCTGACAATTGCACTACACGACTGCTAGACTCCTGCATATTTTACATGTCTTCTTGAATTTATGCCGGCCGTAGTATGCGGAGAATTCTTGAAGCTAGGAATAGGCGTTTAGGGGGATACAGTTTCAAACATGTGACGATCTGGATCAGATCGAACGAATTGTGAAAGAATAGAATATGCATTATAACCTTAAGTATATTTGGTAAGGTCTATTTTTAGGGTACTTCTGATTACATTCTTGTCCATCTGTCTGTCAAAACCTTTCAGATATTTTTAGATTAAAACTAAAATTTCCTTACAATCAAGATAAGGACCAGGATAATTTGTCTTTGATATACAATGTAAAAAATATCTCTAAAATCTCAATATGGCCTTTAAAGCTACATAAAACTCTTATTTCGGAACACGTGCAAGACCAAAAAAATCTATTAACTTACCACTGTTACAGAGTTGCGTGACGTCACCGCCCAATTACAGCGCACAATTAACAATTAATACTCGTAAACACAACCTTACCTTTTGTATTTTTCATTCATTACACTTTAATGGTGCCAAATGGCTGAATAAACGTTTTATTTACGCTCGTGATTTGAATTATGCGACGGAAAGCAATACGGCCCCCCGGGGGGCTGTTGCCGAAACGAATAAATTATGCTTGCGAGCAATGCACGTTGCAGGGTTAAATATGAACAGCGAGTAGTTGAAGGGTTTGAAGTTCATTGTGTTAAGCGTGTAATATACGGGTAGTTTTATGTTAATTGTGTAATAGACTCCACCACTTCCGGACTGGTCTTTGGAATCAAGCTTCTGGCTGCAATTTTCCCGAGTGGATATATATGACTTAGGGAGCGACTTACCTTCAAAAAGCGAGTCTATAGATTTCTCAAGGGACGGCAACGCACCTGTGACTCCCCTGGTGTTGCGGTGTCTATGGGCTGAAGTGATCACTTACCATCAGGTGACTTTCAGGTCCGTTTGCTCCCTCTATCATAAAAAAAACCTGGTCATCAGTGAGCTGGAGTCACGATTTGCGGAAGATGGCTGACAAGCTGGCTGTAAAAGACAGTGTCGAGAAACGTGGCGAACAATCGATGTGGCCTATGTGCAGCAGTAGAATGCTAGTCCTAAATTCAGAAACAAAACTTTGCGTGCAAACTCGTATCTTCCAGACGAAAGTAAGCGTAAATTCTTGCACACAAAATAGTGGACGAAACATTTCAATTCCATTGCCAAAACATTTGAATGCCATGTCAAAGATACTTTAAACAGCAAGAAATGGAAACTTCCGAGCGGGCCGAACTCCGACTCCATCCGGACACGAATCCGCTGAGCGAAACAAATTATGCCCGGAAACTCATAGCAGTCCATTGAATACGCGGAAGTATGGGAACATTCCAGAAACTACACATTTCCGATGTCGTTAACGGAATATTAAATAAAATATTGTTATCAAAACTTTTTGCACGCAATCCACGACAGTTCAGGAATTCAAACATTTATGCTTTACACCTTTTATTTCTCTGGCTAGACGAATTTTTTCCGGCAACATTATATGGCAGCCAGCCAATAACCGCTAACCCTAATGCACTTTTGTATTTAACGAATCACGCATTTTTGAACTTTATTCCAATGGCAGAGCAATGTGAAGTCACTTTTGCAGCAGTAGCTGGTAAGGTGGCAATTCTAGTATTGTTTGGTAAAATGATGGCAATAAATATAAAGGAAGGCCTTTAACTGAACTATCCAATAACGCCAGAGCTTTTCAACTCGGTACAACTGATACGTTTGAGCAAGTTGATTTTTTCCTTTGGGTCGATCAGGACGATTGGACCTTTGTAGTAGAAGCCGGTACCAAATATACTGCGTCCTTTCAAAGGGTTGTTCAGATACGTGTCACGCTCAATTTGTTTCTGACTTTTAGTCTGGCACAGTTCATTGTGTCAGGATTCGTTTGGGACTAGAGTAGTCGATTCAAATTTCGACTGTTGGAGCTTTACTTTCAAACGATCGAAATTGGAAATTTTAGCAATAGTGATAACAAAACATGGAATAAAGGATTTGAAATTTATATTCATGAAGCTAGAACATTGACAAATTATGTGAACTTAAGTCTGATCGAGCAGAAATAATATTTTATGATGACATTTAAGTTAGGTTTAGGAGATTTTGACTATAATTCCAATGAATTTCAATAGTATCTCACTTTTAAATTTGTATAACGTAATTACAAGACTTATAATTTACTTAAAAAACGGCTTTCATTGATGTATAATTTACCTTAAGAATAGCTTATCTTGATATTACTTGTACCTAAATGACACAGAAAAAGAGTTATAAAATTCAATCAGGCGATATTTTGCCCCAAAAAGCCACATAAGAGTTCCAGTTACACATATATTCCGCGTAAGGATTCCAACGTGTTCATATTAAATTAACTGGTAGTACATTCTCTCTTGACTCCGGCATTACTTATTCAAACAGAGATTTACTCCATTCTCAAGTCATAAGTGCAAGTTTATTTATAACATTTTCCCAAGCAGCTTTCCCGCAGATACATTACAGAAATGAGTATGGATTAGGGATGGGCATTGTTCCGATTAAAAGATGTTATTCAGAAATTCGAAAATATACTAAAACCAAGTGCTTAAGCAAGATAGATTCTATATTGCCGATTGTAGTAGTATTATTGACTTAAAACTAGGTTTATTAGGCATTTGTTGCAGATACAGCTCTTATTGCTATAAGTAATATCATCTATACAACGTTTAGTTCTACCTACTATCTAGTCAAAAAGAAGGGATGAGGTGAGCTATCAACGAGCAGATTCAGAATCGCTATAGGTTTAATGTTTTGTCAACCAGTAGGTACCTTTGCTCTTGGAGCAGACAGAGAAAATCAAGAAAAACTCGAACAAGCAAGCATGTTTAAATTAAGTATTATTATGATTACGTGAGATCTATCCGTAAACTACACTTATAACATTTGACTGGCTCGGTGGCTCAATTGGTAGTGACCCCTGCCTTCTGAACCAAGGGTCGTGGGTTCGATTCCCACCCGGGACAAACATTCGTGTGATGAACACTTGTGTTTGTTCCGTGTCTGGGTGTTTATATTTGTATTCAAGTATTTATTTGTGGTACCTTCGTTGTTCTGATACCCATAACACAAGTGCTTAAGCTACTTACTTTGGGATCGGAGCAATGTATGTGATGTTGTCTGATATTTATTTAGGTATTTATTATAACAATCTCGTGACTTGATTGCTGCATACACAATCTCATACATTATGCAATAAATAATCAAAATTTCTACTTTGGTAATTCAAAAATCAAATAATTTCACAGGACAAAGCGAATTAACTCTGTTCGCCATTCACGAAACAAAATTCGCATTTCTAGCTGTCCGATGTAATCCATTCGGCCCGACTCTAGTCTGAAATTCAAACAAACGCACACACATTCTCACACGCAACTGTTCCTTGAATATTTTATATGAGAAATTGCTCGCATCCTACACACCACGTGCAAGATTCTTTATGTGTTGCGTATAAACTTGCTGGTTAGGGAGCCGTGGAATAAATCATGCCTGACTTAGGATTCTGTATTCCAAAGAGTATTATAATATGTATAACCCGGCACTTTTAATAAAATAATTTTTATTTACCACTAGCTGTGCCAGCGGCGTCGCACGCATGGAAATTGGGTTTCAAAAATAACGGAATTCCATAAAATAGTTCTTTCTAAATTTTAAGTTAGACTTTTAGCAATAACAACAAAACCGCATTCAATTCCATGCAGTAAGTTTTCGCGTGATGCGCAGTCAATCATACAGATAAAAATTTCTTCCGTTTTCCCAACACTTGTCTTTACTGCTTTGCTCTAAGTGATTATAGCATAATAAAAAGTATAATATATATAATAATTGTACTAAGTTTCGTTAAAATCCGTCGAGCAGTTTTTGTTTCCATAACGAACATACAGACAGGCAGACAAAAATTTTACTGATTGCATTTTGTCATCATCACTAATCACCCCCTGGTAGTTATTTTGAAAATATATTTCATGTACAGAATTTACTCTCTACAGATTTATTTTAAGTATAGATATCAGAAAAAATACACAAAGTAAGCCTCATAATACTGCCATGTCAAACAAAATTCTAGTGCGAAAGAGCTACTTACATAATTTTATTACCAGTGACACAGATGGCAACTATCACTCGCTAGTTCGTTACGCCAAAATCATTCCCAGACGCCCCTGCCGAATACCTCTTCCAACTACATTTCGCAATATTAAAAGCCTACAAAATACACGTGAGCGTAAATATCGCGCACGCGTGGCACACTAAATCTGTCTGCGTAAAAAGTCGGGTACCGCCGTAACTCGGCGTTAAGCCGTAAAACACGTGGAAATTCTTCTTTACGGCTAGAGGAGGGGATTATTCGTATTTTATAAATGTCAAAGAGTAAGGGAAAGATTGCGGAGGATAAATTATCACCCCTTTTGGAAGGAAGTTGAAAGGCTAAGTTTGCACTTGATGGATTGGTTTATTTTAAATGTTTGAAAGACCTTTGAACGAAATTATAAAAAAAAATTGTATAATTCTAAACAAATTGGCATTCATACTCCAATATTTCCGTAATTATCTGCCAAAACATAACATCTGTCAAAAATTTGGTAGATCTCTGCTGGACAATTTTCTAATTTAGTCGATCATAAAAACTAACAGAACATAAAGTAATATCTACGTACATTTTAGACAGTTTGACTGTCATCATCATCACCATTAACCTGCAACACGCCTACTGTGGGTTGGTGACCGCTGTAGGTTTTATCTGTAACCAGGTAAACCCTGTTTCCTAATATTCTTTTAGTCGTCTTCTATCACACCTACGGGCTGAAAACTGTAGGTCCTATTCAAAATTCGAAATCACACAAATTAACTGTACGTCTTAATTAATGTGTGTTGACCATAATTCCATCCCGGATTTTTCCGCAAAACAAAGTCCATCCTTCAGTCACGAATATTAATATCCCGCAAAGCGAACACATCGCCTGTACAAACGGTCCTTTTGTTCTGCGCTAATAGGTACTTCCCGACAATACAGTACCTACCCTTTACCGAAAGTTTCCGCCATGCCCGTGTGTACACAACCACAGGGTTTAGGGCTAAATTTACCCTGATCTGCGATGGAACAAGTAATTTAATTCAAGCGATTGTTACAAATTTCCGTGTAAATATTTTGTGAAAATTGGAGTTTTGGACGCCCGTAACGTAGTGTAGGACGCCCTCAGACCAGGTGGAGTGAATTTGCGCAGGACGGCTGGCAAGAGCTGGATGCGAGAGACCCGGGACCGATCGAAGTGGCGAGTATTGGGAGAGGGCTATGTCCAGCAGTGGACTGATGTGGGCTGATGATGGAGTTCCGATCAGCTTTGGACACTGTAGTGCAGTTCTGAATTGGGAAATTATACATACATGCATGCAGTACACTGCAGGTAATGATCAAAATTAGTACTCATCACATCACCATGAGAACGTTCACTGCTGGACATGGAAAAAATCAAAATTGAAAATATCTTTATTCAAGTACGCTTATGACAAGCACTTGTGAATCGTCAAATAATGCAAATACAACCAATGAATCTACCACCGGATTCGGAAGGTCGTTTTCTACCGAGAAGAACCGGCAAGAAACCGGCACAAATGGGAGGGATTTGTGGAGCCCTATGTACGCGATCCGTTCAACGAACGATCGTCGAACGTCGATCGATTTTGGTGGTAGGGCTCCTGGCCTGTCTGGCTGGTTGGTGGAAATACTCGTAGTCTGGCGATTAATTCTCAGTTAAACAGCAGATCGCCGACTTCTTATAACTTATAATACAGACAGTTTTAAAAAAAGCCGCGATTCACGGTCGGCAGAGCAACTCCGGCACGCAACAATGCTATGATCTGTCTAATGAAGAGTTTTGTACACAAAGGGACGCTCTTTTATTAATACGTCGTGTTATGAGCCTGTTGCGGGCTTTACCTTCGGACGATTGTGGTTTCTGTAGATGGAATGTTGAGGAAGAATGTCCGTTTGGAGTATATAAAGTTTTATTATTCGGGATCAGATTCGAATTGCGGTGACCAGACAGAGAACCAAGGTCAACGACACAACTCGACGAATTAGTAAGTGGCAGTGGGCTGGCCACATCAGCCGCAGAACAGATAAACCGAGGTCTAAAGTGAATAGCGCTTTTCGGAAGACGTAGTTTAAGACACCTTCAGGAAAGGTAGAGGGACAATTTAGTTTATTTAATTTAGTTGGTAGTTATAATTGGATTGTGCTACATTTGTAGAGCGTAAAACATGAAAAAAAAGTAGAACAAATACAAACTACCCATTTTTACATTTTACAATTTTTACATTTTAATTGGGATGATGACTAAAAAATAATTTAATGTCCATCAGATAGATTAATGAAAAATATTGGATACGTATTTTTTATTTTGCCTCTTGTTCAAAAACTTACGAAGATACATTGATTTTAAATGTCACATGACGTCACGTTAGAGTACAAAATACTCTAACGTGACGTAGTTAGCCCCCACTCCGTAACTTTAATGCGCTATATCTAAGTATTTTCTTGTTATTTCGACAAAACAAAAAATACGGGTCTTATATTTTTTTATTATCTAAGAGACGGACTAATTATTTTCTTCATTTTCATACCTTGTCATCATCCGTATTACTGATGGATATGGATAATAGCGAGACAGACGCCTACTACAGATTTCACAATGTGTTTAGAAATAGGAAACATTGTTGTCAAATTTGATAATGTCAACTACAGTTCTTCAAAAATTTTGGCCGAATAATCACTCTTTCTTAACAATTTCCAACTGAAATAGCAATTACAAAAAGCATTTCAGACCGGCTACTTACTTAACAAGTACGCAGCCTCAAGTGAGCCAAAACCGCACGCTAACTCCGTCGAGCGAACAAAGCGGGCGGTCTTTAATTCTATTTATCTTTGGCCGAAACTTCGGGATATGACGGGACGGATCTGCGGCACACGTAATAAGCCCAGATGCCATTGTTCAGGACGCGGCGTCGCTACGTGTAGCTGCCAAGTAGGGGGTGAATTAAGTGTACTTATGGCAATAGAAATTTGAAGAGTTCATAATTAATTACAAATGTTTTGAAAGTGTTTTGAAAGTGTACTTATGGCAGTAGAAATTTTAAGAGTTCATAATTAATTACAAATGTTTTGAAACGTTAGAACGAAACAGTCGTGAAGTTTCGTGGTACATGATTGACAAGCCCAGTTGGGTCTAGTATAAAGGTGTGTGAGAAACAGCATTCACTGCCACTGGACCAAACTATTCGTACGCCATACATCGCCATCTAGCCCCAAACTAAGCTGAAGATTGTACCATGGGTACGAGACAACTGATGAACTTATTTAGATACTTTTTTAAAAATAAATACAGTTATTATACAAAGTAAACACCCTATGTCCAGCAGTGTCCTGACACGGGTTGATGGTGATGACGATGATAGTAAACACACAGACTAATACAAACAGACGTGTTCATGAACACAAATGTTTGTACTGTACGGGAGTCGAAACCACGATCATTGGCTCAGAAGCCAGAGGTCACTATCAATTGTTTGAGATACTTAAACTAGTTAACATTAAAACTAGCAAATACATATTTTTTTAGTGATACAGAATGATGTCATCCCCTGAGCACAAGCGAACTAAAAGCATAATAAAGTTGTTGCTGCTTCTAACGATACCCGGGGGGAGGGGTATTTGCCCTCCTCGGACCAGGAGTGCCGGTCGCTTATCATCTGCGGCTGGCCAGGGCAGGCAGGGACGTGGCCGTATGCTTGGCGCTACCCGTGTCCCTGCAACTTGCTGCCCACTGGGGACACAGGGGGGCTTAATGAGTATGCCCTCCCTTTTGGGAGGTGTGAGTCCCTCACACCAATCCGCCTCTCCCCGGAGACGGCATGAAGGTGCCTAATGCATTCTCCTCTTAAAAATAATAAAATGCTTCTAACGATGAGTATTTTTTTTTTATAGTGGCTCGACATAATGGCTACCCTACGCCTGATGGAAAGCGAAAGAGAAGCCCAAGTCGCTGTGACAACGGGCAAGTAACTGGTCAGTTACCTGTCCGTTGCCACCGCCATGCCGGCCCAACCCTAACCCCCGACGAGCTCCGGAAACCCTGCTTACCGGCAGAAACACGACCCAGAGGTCATTTGACTGCGGTATTCTATAGGCTGGAGGTCCTTCCTCGGACAGGCGGCTCAAACAAACAATGATAGGCACCTTTGCTATTAATTTGCCAATAGAATTTAGTAACTTTTGCAAAGGGAATAATATGCCATTGTAATACGTAATTCGTTTCAGGAAAGATGAAGGGACAAACCGCGCTGTTAATCTTTGTGCAGTCGCCGCCACAATCTGACAGAAAACAGACTACCTATGCTGTCCGTTACTACTGGCTTTAGTTAAGTAGATCTCTTAACAAATACACCGTCAAATCAGAACCAGGCAAGTAGTATTTTAAGTATTTATTGAGTAAAATTAAAAACCCAAACTCATATAAACTCTTAATTCAATTTACTTGCGACAGGTACATAAAACTCTCGTTTTTCCACTTTGGAAGCGACTTTCGCGCAAACTATTCAGTTTAAAGGTGTCAAAAAAATAATCTAATTTTCTAAATAGATTCAGCAATATTTACGCGTATGCATGTCAAACCAGCATTACGATCTGAAGCCTGATGAAAATAAGCTCTGCGGGAAACTCAACAATCAACCTTTTTTGTAGGTGAAACATAAACTGTTTTGCGCTACTTATTCTACTTTGATATTACTATTGCAAAAGTGAGACGGATTTATTAAATAGCAAAATCAGACGTTTTCTTCCTTTATAGTTAACTGCATTAACTGAATAATATTATTCACTTAATACAGCCGACTCCAGGAAGATTCCTGGTTTCCCCAAGCGGTCCGCGTCAACCCTACCGTGGGGGATACAAGCGAATATGGTTTTTCTCATTTCCTCGCCCGGAATTCCTCTTGTACATTTATTTTTATTCGTATTTGTATTCGTTTCCTGTGAGCCCATATTTTTTTCGCGACGTTTCTATCCGCACCCCTCTGCACCCAGTGCGCACGTGTGTTTTGAACTTGTAATAACGATCTTAACTTTTTTTTATATTTTTGAAATGTTTTTTGTGAATGGTGTTTTTGTATGAAAATAATTGAAGGCTTGTGAAAGACTTGCTCCCACGTATGTTTCGGATTCAGTTTCAAATCAATGTAGTAAATGAACGGACTAGTAGATTTAATTTAAATATTTATGAATAGCTTCAGTCCACGAATTTGTATATAATAATAACCTTAAATATATCAAAGCCTTTGTAATAAGCTATAGTATCGTAAAGTTTCTTTAAAGTTTATAATATTACTAAGAAGATAGATATGACTGGCCCGGTGGCTCAATTGGTAGTGATCTCTGCCTTCTGGGCCAAGTGTCGTGGGTTCGATCCCCGCACATTTCAAACATTTGTGTGCATGAATATGTCTGTTTGTATTGGTCTGGGTGTTTTCTATGTATAATATGTATGTATTTACAAAAAAAATGTATCTAAGCAAGTTTATCAGTTGTCTAGTACCCATAGTACAAGCTTCGGCTTAGTTTGGGGCTAGATGGCGCTGTGTGGCCCAGCGTGGCGTGTCTTGGTTTGTTTATTTATTTATTTATTATATACCTAGTTACAAAGACCTCTTTCTTGTACACAAAAAAAATATTAGAACTAGGCAAAGTACACAATTAAGCGGTCCTATCAATATAAGTGATATCTTCATGGATACCTTTGGGTAGAGGATAGCAATACAATAATATTATTCTAACCTGGTACATGTACAACAATACCCACTTGAATAAGGTAATATCATTATTAAGATCAGTCTAGTTAGGTAGGCCTGTAAAATGCGTCACTCAGGGAGCGTAACCGTTGCCCTTTCTAAATCCTTTATTTTCCTGAACTAAATTTAGCGTTTACAAAGTGCTACCCGTCTCAGTTGTTGAAAAGATATCCACGAAGATATCCTAGAACTTCTCAGCACTTTAAGTGATCTGGATCGAGTAAGAAAGTTTGCTGGCGGCCATTTGCTCCAGGGAGGTTCGAGAGGGATCAAACCACTATTTTCTAACACGAGTGTGAATTTTCAAAGTTCCATCTGTATTGAATTGGATCCTTTTGATTTTACGCTGCTGGAATAAGACCTTAAATATCTTATGACTATTAAAAAAGGCGTTTTCGTTTTGGTTGGCCAAATCGTTCTAATGGCAAGTTTAAGAATCTCTATGGTTTCATAATACAAAGAATAACTTTCTGAAATGCATCCCACGTGACACGAAATAATTTAAAAAACAAATTGTATTGTATTTTGTTCCATATCTCATCGCTTTCTAATCAGTAAAGAAAAAATCATCATCAGCCTTGAATCAGCGT
This sequence comes from Conogethes punctiferalis, assembly GCA_031163375.1. Classification (NCBI taxonomy): domain Eukaryota; kingdom Metazoa; phylum Arthropoda; class Insecta; order Lepidoptera; family Crambidae; genus Conogethes; species Conogethes punctiferalis. The sequence continues at coordinate 22,098,292 of CM062077.1, read as the reverse complement.
TTGAATTGACATAAATAATAACATATCACAATATGATGTTATAGTCAATCAACTTGAATAAAGTTGGTCGGTTTAATTAAAATGTAATTGTTATTAGCTTAATCCATCCGTATTTCATTATTTTTATAGTAGTATTGGCGTAAACCATTTAATTAACATGTCTAATTGAGCTTAAAATTGCATTATCATGTTTAACTTGGGCCTAATTAAGCATTTCTCTCATTGTCACGTAGTCAATGCAATCAAAACTTATTGTTAGACCGAAATCACGTGATTTGTAATGGACAATGCAAGCGGAGATATCGCGGTTAAATTTAATTAATTAATCAGTCATATGAGTGGTTGCAATTGTAATACGAAGGTCTTTAACAAATAAATAAGATAAAATCACGTACATTGTTCTGATTCTAAAGTAATTAATAAGCAAATGAGTCATAAAAAAATGGGTGCACCACGGGCAAGTGAGGGTGAAAAATGATGATGGATCCCTTACATCCCCTCTTTTTTATATAAAGAGCTTTCAGGATGACCTCACTCCACCTGATGGTAAGCGGATATCTTCCTCTCAATGCTCCGTTTAAAGTTTCTTTTTCCTTTGTTTTTAGTATGTCATTAAAGTACATAGATTTTACATCGCAACAACAATTGCGTCGTCAACCCTAAGTCCCAACAGAGGGCGTTTTAAAAGTCTTCCCCACCGCGAGTCCGCGGCGGCAACGCGCAGCCGTTTTATTTCTATGTAAATTTACATAATGATATTTTTGTCGCGCAACTTGCGGCCGAGATTTAGTGCGAATCTCTCGGGGAGAGATAAGGCTGTGATTCTCAAACTTATTTGGCTTGGCTCTGGCGACGAATGAAATGGGTAGGGAGCGTCGGCCGCTTGCCATTTGCAACGGGCCAGGCAGTGATGCGGCCGTATGCCGTATATTGCTGCCCACTGGCGACACAGGGGGCCTTAGTGGGTATGCCCTATCATTCTGGGAAGTAAAAGTTCTATATTCTACGCCTTCTCCCCCTTGAGGCGGCGTGAAGGTGCTTAATGCATTCCCTTCTAGAAAAAAAGGCGACGAATTAAAGTAAGTATAAGTTTATTAACAGTTCCTATGAATATATTCTCATCGAGGATATGAGCCTACCCAATAAGGCTTAATTTTTCTAGAGGGAAATGCATTAGAAATGGGTAGAAAAATCACGCCGTATCCGAGGGAGTCGGCGTGGTGTGTGGGACTTACACTCCCAGAATAGGAGGGCATACCCACTAAGCCCCTCTGAGTCGCCATCTGAGTACCTGATAAGCCTTTATTCAACTACGCTGGCCAAATATTACCTTCACTTTGAGAAACTCTGACGTAGTGAATATGGACTGGTAGGGTGAATGACGGAGTATCCCGTTTGGAGCTGATATATTGTTACCCACTTTGATATTCTTGGCAAGTCGGAAGGTGCCATAAAGTGCGTACGTACTAAGCTTACGGCTGTTTTGAGACATGGCAATTTTCAGCCGTAGTTCTAAACGATTTAAATGTCACCGGAAAATATCAAGAATGGATATAACGTCCGTAAATTAATCAATTTACTAAAATAAATACGTTAATACATTTCAGCTGCCGTTTATTATTTTCCGGGAGTTGATCTACTACTTAGGAAATTGATTAACTTACCGAGTCTTGTTATTTTCCGGTGACATATACAACTAGACGTATGGTTAAATCATATTGTTCAAACAAAGCTTCAGCCTAGAATTGCTATTTCTTTATTACTAGTAAGCAGCGGTCCAGAAGATGTTGTCGTTCAATAAGTCCAAAAATGAGCAATGTGGGCAAATCAATTCAAGTCAATTTACATAAAAGCCAATTTCTATGGACTCAAGCGTGTGTCATCATCATCAGCCTATCGCAGTCCACTGCTGGATATAGGCCTCGCCAGTTTTTTGCTACTTTGGGCAAACACCTGGAGGCTCTACCCATATAGGTACGCCACGATGGGTGATCGCAGGGCATAGCTCCTCGCTCCCGTGACGCTGCACGTAGGTATATAATATAAAACTGTTATTGTCATGTTACTTTTAAAACAGTCGAATAATTACTCGTATTACCCCAACAATATTAACCGACCAACGAAAAAGCTTTACTGTAAAGCGAATGAGAATTAACTGTGGCTTACCAAAAGGATTTTGGCACGAATGCGAGCTCGCAACTCGCGCTACGAGTGTACACGTAGTAATCGAGATAAAAAGGACTTTTTGCCGGAACGAGATTTTAATTTCACCTGTGCAAATATATTGGGTACATACGCGAGAACACTACATACCTACTGACATAGCCGGACACAGAACACTGGCCGGGGAAGAACTGGTGGCGAGGAAAAAAAAAAACAATATGGCAGGCTGTGTGGGAAGTGACGCTGAGGTGGTGTGGCGGAAGTGATCTTGACTGTTAGGCAAGGAGATAGCTATATAAATAAATAAAGACATGCCACGCTGGGCCACACAGCGCCACCTAGCCCCAAACTAAGCCGAAGCTTGTACTATGGGTACTAGACAACTGATAAACTTACTTAGATACATTTTTTTTTTGTAAATAAATACATATTATATATAGAAAACACCCAGACCAATACAAACAGATATGTTCATGAACACAAATGTTTGTACTGTGCGGGAATCTAACCCACGACCCTTGGCTCAGAGGGCAGAGGTCACTACCAAATGAGCCACCGAGCCTGTCTATGATATGATAGTTTTTAAATAAATAAATATCAGACTCATCGCAACCATTTGTCCGTACCCAAATCTTGAGGTGTGCAAAGCGAGAGTGAATCGATATTTTCTGGGTAAGCGTGCATTTCTGCCAGTGTCGAACATACCAACTTAGACAGATGAAAATCAACTACCTACTGTGGATTATTGATGAATTGGATGGATTACGAGGTTTCGTTTCCTCAAAAATTGTTGATAGAATATTTAAGAAAGTTATCTGAACAAATTAGGAAAATACTCGTAATATATTTTTTTCGGTTAAGCTTTCTTAAAAACACGGAAACATGACCTAAAAAATCAAATAAACAAATCAATGAAGAGAGTTTGAAAACCACAACAAAACTAGTTGAAAAAAGAAAACTTTTTAACAATTTATGTTTGTAAAAGTTAAAAAATATATCCCCTGGCCCTTAACCTATTTCACATGCCAGCCCGACGTACGGCATAAAGCATCGTTCAAACCAACTGTAAAAACAGTTTTTTCGCAGTGATTAAAAAGAGGGATGGTGCGATGACGCGGGCAAATACACTCCGGACAAATTACTATGTGTACAGTGCACCATTACTTTGACACCGGCCTTTATAACCCTTACTTCCTTACAATAAGGGCCACATTTCCACAATAACTTTTCGTTCACAAACATATTTTTTACGCTGTATCGCGCCACGTTTGGATATTTTAATATTTCATATTTACAGTTCGACACTCGTAACAACGTACTTTGATATTGTGGATTTTATTTTGGTTTTATCAGAATTTAATAGGGCAACGAAATTTCGAAATTGCTTTAAACTGTATTTTTTGTTTTAAAAATATGAATCTTTTTTTTTATTTATAAGAGGACGCAGCAGATATTCGTCATCATCAGCTCGAATAGGTCTACTGCTGGAAATAGGTGCCACAACTGTTGCCCGTCTGCCAACAGTGGTGACAAAGGCATTTGCATTTACGGGTTAGTAAGCGCAGCAGGTTTTATTTGTGCCCAAGTAAAAGTAAAGTTGCTTGCCCTTTCCTGATTATCCCCTTAGTCGTCTTTTACGACATCCACGGGGAAGAGATGAGGTTCTATTCTGAATCCAGACGCCACATGGACAACACTAAGTTTCAAACTATGCCAATACAATGCTAACGAGAGAGAGAACACACAAAAAGTCAACGAAGGAAAACATAAGCAAACAAAGAGAATGCAGTCAGCATTATCAGGCTAGTTTATCAGGATTAATGCTTGGCGGAGCGGGGAATAAATTCAGCCGCTTGGCAGTAGACCCGTACTGTTCTTGTTAGGACTGGGTGAGAGGATACTAAGGCTTTTTAATGGAAAATGTTCGTGTAGTTTCCGGGATTAAACTCTCCTCGTCTCTCCATCCAGGACTCCATCTCGTCCCGTGGGTCGTAGAAGACAGCTAAGGGAATATCAGGAAAAGGGCAGCAGCGCTTATCTGGGCAGATATGAAACTTACTGCGGTCACCAACCTTCCTGCCAAGCGAGGTGACTAAGGCAATAACAGGGGGTCAAAAATGCAATCAGTAAAATTTTTGTCTGTCTGTCTATCCGTCTGTCTGTCTATATGTTCGTTATAGAAACAAAAACTACTTAACGTATTTATACGAAACGTGGCGTAAAATAATTCATCATCAGCATTCAACTGTTGAACATAGGATCGCAGGACGTAGGTTTTCGCACCGATGACGCTACTGCCCATCATCGGCCTGTTACATTTAGCTACGTATTGGTTGAATGGTTATACCGCAATCAATCGGTCGTCAGAGCCTCGTTCGCTGATCGCCAGGATGCACTGCGAGCAGGTGAGGGTGGCTTGGAGTGAAAACTTTTTTTTTTATACTAGCTCGACATAATGGCTTCCCTACGCCTGATGGAAACCCAAAGAAAAGCCCAAGTCGCTGTGACAACTGGCAAGTAACTGGTTAGTTACCTGTCAGTTGCCACTGCCATACCCAACCCTAAGCCGTCGTTGAAGTTGTTTTTTTTTATAGTTGCTCGACATAATGGCTTCCCTACGCCTGATGGAAAGCGAAAGAAAAGCCCGAGTCGCTGTGACAACGGGCAAGTAACTGGTCAGTTACCTGTCAGTTAACTAACAGCTAACCCCCCACGAGCTCCGGAGACCCTACTTACCAGCAAAAACACGACCCGGAGGTCATTTGGCTGCGGTATTCTATAGGGTGGAGGTCCTTCTCCGGACGGGCAGCTCAATACGAGCGAAGATTCGCTATGCCCTACCTCTCTTAAACATGATAGGTCGCGCCCTTACGCTTGGATAGCTTTGGAATCGGAGCAATGTATGTGATGTTTTGTGCTTTAACAAAATGTCATTATCAATATTCATTAGCAAGCCAAACAAGCCACCTAAGCAGATAACCCGTTGTCGCGTTGTCGCCGAGTGTTTGTCAACAGTGTCGCGCGCCGCGGGCGACACGCGCTGTGTTAATGGGAATGCAAATGCGCCGACTGTTTGTCGCGTGCTGTGTTGAGCGGGTTCGGCTCTGAGTGTTATTTTGGTGCATCTATAGGTGAGAGATGCAATCGACTAAGAGTGATTGTCGAAAACTGTACATGAACAGTAGTAAGCACTTTTTTTTATTGTTTTTTGGTGGCAGACGAGCAAGCGGCCTTTCTGATGTTAAACAGTAACCGCCACCCATGGACTTCTAGTCTGTCTGAATTAAGTAAAATAGATGATTGGGCTCCTGCCTCTATAGGTAGTGACCCCTACTTTTGGACTAAGGGTCGTGGATTCGATCCCCACCCAGAACAAACAAGCATGTGGTGAACATTGCTATTTGTTCTATGTGCATTCCTTTGAAGGTATTATGTTTGTGATACCTCGATTTGAGTTGTCTGTCAATGTGTGGTGTCGACTGCTTACCATTAGGCATCAAACTTGCTCGTCTGCCGCCTCTTGCATAAAAAAAACCTTCGTTTATTCCGATTTCCATAACACGAAGCAAAGCACGGATCTACCTGTTAGATTCCATCGTTTACCCACTTACACCGTTTCACGATCTAAGCCGGTACCATCAAACGAGTCATCAAACGCTCCACAATACCCGTCGTGCACACTCCTCTCAATTATGTTCACCAGGTGGCAGTAATGTGAGTAAAAAGCAGCGAATGTTCACAGAAGTGCGCGTATTCTGCACAGAGCTTATAACTTTTTTCTAAGTGACAGTGAACCGGTTTTTGTAGGATGAGCGCGCTCCATAATGACTGGCTGACTCGGATAACTGGCTCGATGGCTCATTTGGTAGTGACCTCTGCCTTCTGAGCCAAGAGTCGTGGGTCGATTCCCGCACAGTACAAACATTTTGTGTTCATAAACTGAAACTAAAATCTGTTTGTATTGGTCTGGGTGTTCACTATGTATGATATTATTATGTATTTATTTACAAAACAAAGTATCTAAGTAAGTGTATCGGTTGTCTACTACCCATAGTACATGCTTTGGCTTAGTTTGGGGCAAAATGGCGATGTGTGGCCCAGCGTGGCATCTCTTGGGTTATTTATTTATTTATTAGCTCGCTTATCGATGAGACGAGTTAGGGTCAAGCGCTATATACCCGTTTACATAATACATATAAAACAAATGATTGTGGTGACGGCCTTGATTGAACTATTTAAAAGCCGAATGACAGCTGTCACCGAACTTTTGCTATATTTTTTTTTTATGGAAGAAGGGGCAAACGGGCCTGAAGGTCACCTGATGGTGAGTGATCACTTCAGCCCATAGACACCGCAACACTAGGGGAGTCACAGGTGCGTTGCCGGCCTTTGAGAAATCTATAGGCTCGCTTTTTGAAGGTCCCTAAGGCTATATGTAATGGACGAGAGTATTGAGTTGGCCTTACTAAATTCTTTAAACCACAGCTTATCGCAGTCTGCGGCTGGACACGAGCCTCTTCAGGTATTCGCCCCTTTGAGCAAAAATCTAAAGGGTTAACCCATAATCCAATCATAGATTGTCAACCTTTAATGGAATTTGCAGAAAAATAACCCAAATTTTTGCGAGATCCCATGTCATTTTTATAAATGTGAAAGTTTCTTTTGAACGATGGACGCTTGTTATAATTCATACAACATACCTAATTTATAAGGAGGTTATTTCACATAATATAGCCGATATAAGTAGGTAGTTCATAATAAAATTGTATGTTTTAAATCAAAGTAACGTACTTATTTTGACTTTAAATCTAAAGTATCAATCATCAAAATGATACTTTTAGATCTCCCGGAACAAACTAATAAATAATGTGTTTTAAGTTCCAGGTTTTCCGTTACGCCAAACTATACCTTATTCACTCGGAAAACTCTAACTATAAGCCTTAATAAACAATTAAAATTGCATGTCTCATTCCATAACAAAAGCATAAAGCAATAAACGCCACATTTGCATTTCCAATCGAAATTCATAGTTGCTGTTGAGCGATAAATTCGCTAAAAGTGAACAAACAAATTACACGACTCCACGGTATTTATAGTTCCCATTCTAAACTAAAGCCAGTAGCACATTATCAGACGCATAACGGCCGCGCAATAAAGGCTACATTTGCATTCCTAATGAACCAGTATCTAGCCAGCCTATGGTATGATAATGTGAATATAAACAGTGAGCCGGGCCGGGACGCACGCCGGCATGTAATATTGAGTGTTTGGTAATCTATACTTATAATAAATCTGTAGAGAGGTCAATTCTGTACATGAAATATATTTTCAAAATAACTATCAGGGGGTGATTAGTGATCGATACTGATGCCAAAAATGCAATCAGTAAAATTTTTGTCTGTCTGTCTGTCTGTCTGTCTGTCTGTCTGTCTGTCTGTATGTTCCTTATAGAAACAAAAACTACTCAACGGATTTTAACGAAACTTGGTACAATTATTCTTCATACTTCTGGGCAGGTTATAGTATACTTTTCATTACGCTACGATCAATAGGAGCAGAGTAGTGAAGGGAAATGTTGGGAAAACGGGAGAAGTTACTCCATTTTTCAAGCTTCCGTCGCGTGTGCAGCTTTAATGGTTAAAGTTACATAGAAATTATGTATGACAGAAATATTTTACATAAAATTGACTAAAAAATATCCCGCAACAGCATATGTCTATCTTTTATGGTTGACTCACAATAACACGTGTAACTCCTGATAGCTTAGCAGTTCGGAGCATTCTGATTATATTTGTTTACTCTTACGTTTATAATACTCTCATTCATCCCTAATTTAAAAAAGTTATCATTATTACCTATTCAATAAAAAAAGAATCATAGAAATCGGTATAGAAACACCAAACTTATACATGAAATAAGCCATCGCGCCGTCGCACGTGAATACTGAATAATGCTATAAGGATTATTTTTGTGTAACGGTTGCCGCGCTCGACACGGGTCGCGGCGGCGGTAGGGTATAAAAAGGCGGGAGGTCCGAGAGCTTGGCTGTTGATGCGTTCAGAGCGATCGACCTTATTGACAGACAATAATTGATATTGAGAAACCGTGCTTATCAGCGCGACTTTTAGTGTTTAAATAGTTTTAAATTTGAATTTCTTTTGTTGTTATATTGTAAAATATTCGTTCAAATTAAAAATTATTAAGCGTAGGTACTTTTATTAATTAAAGTAGTTATAAGTATTTATTTTTAAGTGAAGTAGGTATAGGTAGATAGTTTTGCACAGGCGTTTCAGCTTAAAAAATATATTTACAAAAAAAGTATCAGGGGGTGATTAGTGATCGATACAATCAGTAAAATTTGCAGCCAAAAATGCAATCAGTAAAATTTTTATCTGACTGTCTGTCTGTCCGTCTGTCTTTCTGTCTGTCTGTATGTTCGTTATATAAACAAAAATTACCTACTCAACGGGTTTTAACGAAACTTGGTACAATTATTCATCATACTCCTGTGCAGGTTATATGATACGTTTCATCACGCTACAATCAATAGGAGCAGAGCAGTGAAGGGAAGTGTTGGGAAAACGGGAGAATTTTTTATCTGAATGTTTGATTGAGCATCACGCAAAAAGTACTGCATGGAATTGAATGTGGTTTTCACCAATGTATTGCTAGAGGTCTAACTTAAGATTTGGGCATCATTTTATGGAAGTCCGTTAGTTTTGAAACCCGATATCCACGCGTGCGACGCCGCTGGCACAGCTAGTGTTATCTATTTGTTAGTTTTCGGCTTCTGGACTGGAAGCGTTTACGGTAGGGTCGGAATTGAACGTGCAATTATAGGTTTTTAATGTTTTTTGTTTTTCAAACGAGCAAATTTAATGACTGATGGTAAGCAGTCAACTACGCCCATGGACATCTGCAACTTAAATCGGGTCCTGGGGTGCTGCCGGCCTTTTAAATAAGATATGTTTTTAATTATACTAATATCGTTTAAAATTGGGAACTGTTGAAGAGGCCGATTACCAGCAGTGGACTGCGAAGAGCTGATGATGATGATGGGCGGGCTGATAATGATGATGGTGATTGTAAATCATTCCGTAATGCGCGGTGAGACGGAAGAAGTAGCGTATGACCAACGGCACATGAGATACGGCAAATGTTTCCACTGTGCGGGGATCGAACTCACGACTCTTGGCTCAGAAGGCAGAGGTCACTACCGGGTGAGCCATCGAGCCAGTCAGCCAGCAGCGTATTGGAGCGAAGAGTTATGCCCTGCGATCCAATCCAAGCCAATCCGCTTACCCAAAGTAACCATTATGGGTAAAGCCTCCAGATGTGTAGCCCAAAGTGGGGAACAATTGGGGAGGCCCATGTCCAGCAGTGGACTGCGATAGGCAGATGATAATTATGAAACGAGTTGACGACGGCAGAGGCGACAGCAGTAGTCACCGGCTAGTACCTAGCTTAACACAGTATTTAGCTACGCCTCCCATCGTGATGGTGGATACCGCTACCAGTTGGTTAGAGCTTCGTTCGTTGAGCGAAATGATGATAGGTAGCTCCCTTACATCCTTTGCTCGTGTAATAGAGCCTTAAAGGTTTCATAGTATCCAGATATATAAAAATAAAAGAGATGTTATTTGGGAAAGAACAAAGAAGCAATGTAGTATTTTTAAACCCACCATACTCTATAGACGCTGTTGTTCCTCGCTTTAACCCTTAAACGGCGCAGTATCAGCGCAACACAGTGCGCAACCGGCGCATTTACGCTCCAATTATGAATGCAGTACCAGAAGTCTCATCAACAACCATTTAATTTTATACATTAAGGTTGAATGCGAATTTTGCATTGCGTTAAAACATATGGGAATGGAAAATCGTCATAACTTTTTGCGATTTAAATTTAAATGAGAATTCAATACCTCAAGAAATTGCATTTTTAGCAGATTGCTCTATAAACTGTCTAGGCGGGAATATATATATTATTGTTTGTCAAAACTCAGGCCAGGTGGAGTGACAATTTTCGCAAGATGGTTGATAAGTTCAGGATGCCAGACGCCTAATATCGAGCAAATGAGCGAACAATTGGAGAGCAGTGATGGTGATGAATATTAAAACTGGCGATTGTTTTGGTATTAAGAGAAACGGGGCTATTCCTGAATTTTAGTTGATACAAAATCTACACTACAAGGGAAAATTTTACGTATGGAATTTTAAATATAGCATCCATTAAAACAACTCTTTTATATCTATCTATGGCGAGATCGTGTCTTAACCCTTGTGTTGTTTCCGATGTCAGTTTCAATTACCGGTTTTGACGTATATGGGATTAATAAAAAATACATCGATAGGGGAGGGTTCTGATGTTGATGCACCGTCAATTACACATATTTAGATGGAGGGGTGCTGCGATAGGGAATTAAAACAGTATTTTGGGAACAGTTATGCTATTTTCAGTGACAAAGTAGTAACTGACCAGTTACCACAGCGACTTAGGCTTCTCTTTTCGCTTTCCATCAGGCGTAAGGAGACCATTATAAAAAAATATGTTTTTTTTTTCAATCTCATAATGCGATGGGATGGCGAGAGATCTGGCTTAATTTGCTTTCCAATGGAGAAAACTGCTCAAATCATTATCAAATAACGTAAGAAGTAAGTTTAATTAATTTTGGCTTCATATCAGTTCATATACTGAAATTATGATCACTTCCTTACCGCAAAATCAGAAATACCTTTCGAATCTCCTCATTCCGAGAAATCTCAGTGCCGTCTACGTCCTCCGTATTAAAATCTGCAAGTCGCGGTATGAGACAGTCGGTACTTTCGAGTTCATCTCCCTTGTGCTTTGTTACTTTACGAATGTTGGTCCTAGTCATAAGCTTTAGCCGGTTCTATTTGCGACTTTATACTACAATTTTTTTGGGTTCTCGGTCTAATTACTTTACTATTTGGAACAAAGAAAATGTATCGAGGTACAATGAGAAAACCCTCCCAATGATATGGGTTCCTACAAGTATCCGTAGTCAAATATACTGTTGTGTTTAACATGGCTATGTCACTAACTGATAACTGATTTGTGCTGTGAATGGTCTGTTTTCAGTTTCCCATCGGGCGAAACGAGGTCACTTTTGGTTTCATAAATGAGTTTTTATAGAACTGGTTGTTCAAAGTCTTGAAGTGGCAAATACTTCGATGCACTTACAAAATTATTGTTTATCGTCGTAACCACTCGTGCTTACCTGTGAACAAAAATACAAGTTTAGGATCGATAGAAAGATCTTAAAATTACATAAGGACTAAAACTTTAAATCTTTTCATGCAAAGATTCCTACACCAATGACTTCAATCTCTTCCCCTTCTATCGTAGACTGGTAGCGCTCCCCTTTTCCCATATAAAACATAAATCAATATTACATTCTTAGTGGGATGTAACTTACATCATGTAAGGGACGGCCTGTCATCATTTCGCTCCAAGCCAACCTCACCTACCCGTGGTGCATCCTGCCGAATGACAAACGAGGCGCTGGCAACCGACTGGTGACCGTATAACAATCACAATTGAAGGCGTAGCTAAATAGCACAGACCGGGCAGCAGCGTCACCGGAGCGAGAAGCTACGTTACTAGCTACTTTATCTAGAAATTCTAGCAAAAGCAACAAGTCGCATTTTTTTTAGCAATAGTCACTACGTCCCGTGCCTTGTGCCGAGGAATCCGGAAGGCTTTCATTTGTCTCCAATCGAGTCGAAACGCCGCGACTACTGTTATTGAAAGTGCTTTATTAAACGTCTTTTACTTGGAAATATCTACAGTTTCACTTCAAAGACGTGACATGAGTACATTTTCAAACGGAGCAATGTCTTATAATAATTCTCTGTACTTATAATAATAATATTATTTTCAAACTTATAATATATTTGAACGTTCTGGCAGGGGAGACAAGTACTGAATATGACACGGGTCATAATAATTTTGGCACGACCCGGGATTCGAATCCATTAGCTCTTTATACTTAGCCGGCACTTGTGACCTAATGTTTCACAGAAAATCGAATTCTTTTTTTGACAGAAATATCTACCCGGAATTCGAATCTAGTTCCTCTTGAAAAAGTCGGCGCTTACGACCTTTATAACAATTAACTAGTCATAAACAATGTATTTACACAGATGAATTTCACTGTTATACTCATCTTTTAAAGTCGCTACTTTTCTCTCCATTCTTACTAGATACGTATACTCACATATTAAATTCATATCAAACTTCTAACCAAACAAAAAGTAGTTTCAAAATAACCAAAGATAAATAATTCCTAAACACTCTAAACGTCAGTTACAGGAAAACCATAAATTCTTGCTACGTTTAAAAAAAGACAGTGTATGTTGTTGAACGAACAGGGCGAACATTACAAAACTTCTTTTCACATTATACACTCATTAGGGTATTATTTCTGAACGCTTGTCCACAGATGTAGACTAGTGCTAGATATGGCAAGAATATGAATTAAACACATACGTATTCTAAGGCCTTGTTCAAGTGGATAGGAAATTAGTGGGTCTTAACCCAATAGCTGTCCGCAAAGCAGACACATTAGATAAAACAATAACACTTACCTAACACAGTCAACGTGTTAATTATGTTACTTCGATTAACTTTACGTTTTAGCCTGAAATTAAGTATAAATAAATAAATAACCCAAGACATGCCACGCTGGGCCACACAGCGCCACCTAGCCCCAAACTAAGCCGAAGCTTGTACTATGGGTACTAGCCAACTGATAAACTTACTTAGATAAATTTTTTTTTGTAAATAAATACATATTATACATAGAAAATACCCAGACCAATACAAACAGACATGTTCATGAACACAAATGTTTGTACTGTGCGGGAATCGAACCCACGACCCTTGGCTCAGAGGGCAGAGGTCACTACCAAATGAGCCACCGAGCCTGTCATGCTATGACCAGCTATTGAAGGTGTAAATGCTCCTGCCCGTTTCCTGATATCATCCATCATCCCTTAGTCATCTTCTACGACACTCATCACGAGAAAGTCCATCCTTTCCTATTTAAAAATCCGGAAGTCACACGGACAAATAAAACTGTGTTCACCAACCCAGGGGATGGCCTCAGTCTGGCTAAAGCAAAACCTAACAAAAATCCCCCCAATTCCCAATGTCCAGCAGTGGACGATTTCTAACGATGATGTTGATTGATGGGATGCTGGGATTACGAAAATACAAAAAAAAATGTATTATAGTTACCGCATACATACCACTACCATTACAGCTAATCTGAATTTTTATGGTTAAGTGAAGTAAGTAGTGCCTACTATTCATTTATACTTGTCATTTCTAGGAGAACTACATCCAAGTCCATGAATACCGTTCAAAGCACGCAACATTAGCAAGGCGCCGGGGATCTAAATTCGGTTCCCGTCTTGCTACATTACGTCCGTTGCCCATAAAAACACCCAGAGATGTGACGTTTCTTATTTGACAATCTATTGTGGATGTGTAGACTCCGTTTATAATGACATCGAAAGGAATTGACAAACACGTCACAATAAGCGGACGTCTTATAAAGCGTTATGTGAAATGAAAAACCTTTTTTATGCAAATATGTATGTATTTAAGTATTTTAATACAGAAACATAGTAAATACATATGTATACGTACCTACATATTGTTGTATTTTTACTGTAAGTAGGTAATCTGTAATTTTTGTCTACTTTTGTTTTTTCATTTTATTGTAAAAACAGTCTCTAATAAGTACTATTGTGTATAGAAGACATAGCTATGGTCAAATTATCACTTTCAATATTGCTGTGCCGAACGTCGTCGGGAAACAACGAACATTACCGAAGGTAACATGTCGGTCATTTTAACCGGACATAATTGATTAAAAATGGGTCATAATAAGCGACATGTCACTCTAAGGGAAGTCATTATATCCGACTTTTTATAAAGAATTTTATATGAAAACCAAACTTCGTAGTGCAATTCCGTCATAATAACCGGTTGGTCAATATAGGCGGAGTATAATAAACGGATTCTACTGTCTATGCTTCATTTGTTTCTTCATTAATTTTTTCCATGTGACATTTTTTTTTTCACTGAAGAACGGGAAATATTTTTGGTTCTCTCGTGTTCAATTCAGTGGTAAAGTCCTTAAATAATTATTGACGTAGTATTGACGATTTATACATAAATCTCTCAGTAGCCTGATGATGTCGCTATGCCCTACCTCTCTCAAGTTGTTTATGATTGGTAATTGGGATGTGTGTGTTTAAGATTTTAGCATTTAAATACATATCTAATATCATTTTCATTTTGATTTATTTTCAAGTAAAATGTTGAATAGACTTCTTCTTTTTTTTTCTTTTTCTTTTCTTTAGACAACATCACATACATTGCTCCGATCCCAAAGTAAGTAGCTTAAGCACTTGTGTTATGGGTATCAGAACAACGAAGGTACCACAAATAAGTACTTAAATACAAATATAAACACCCACACATGGGACAAACACAAGTGTTCATCACACGAATGTTTGTCCCGGGTGGGAATCGAACCCACGACCCTTGGTTCAGAAGGCAGGGGTCACTACCAATTGAGCCACCGAGCCAGTCAACTTTAAACACGCCCTAATTTTTCTTTTACTTAATAAATTTAACAGTTGCAAATTGCAATTAAAATTGTGATTCTTATGAAAGTACCCCCACTTGATTCCTCGAGAAACATTTATAATGTTCACATAACTGTCTGTTAATCACAACTGTATAGTTGAAGAACTTTCTTTTCATTTTCTCGCAGCCCCTACGCCATTCAAATAAACTCGCAAAGGTAAGTTAGCCCCGTTCGATCTCATACATTACTAGAGATAATCTCCCTTACTGACCTACTTCCCCCTTCCCCCCACGCCCTAATGCCGTGTTCTACGGTAATTAATATGACGGCAGACACTATTTATTCCATTACTTGTGCTGTGACAACGCGTGTATTTCTGAGTTAGAAGTTTGTTAGCCAAGTTTGTGACAGAGGTATTATTGTGACGAAAAGTGTGTGATTTGAGTTTGATGGTAGCGCTACCTAGTCGATATTATGTATGTTAAGGAGCTAATTGAAAGTGTTACCTTTTTAGATATACTTAGCATCTTAATATCTAAAGGAAAAAGCCTCCAAAACATATTTTTCCAAATATAGCATAACATAATGCGAATGTCTTCGTGGAAATTACGTGCGAATTTAAATACAAAAAAGGAACATGATTTACTGGGTTATTTTAGGTAACTGAGAGTCACTAGATTCTCCGTAAAAGAAGGTATACATACACATCCTTAGTATTCAAAGAATAACACAAGGTGATTGGTGTTTCTCTGGAGACAAGAAATTGGTTCAGATAGCAGGGCTCACTAACGAGTATAACACATAACGAGTATAACGAGGACATAAGTAAGACTTAATTTTCATCGACCGGTGTCATGCTATTAAGATCCTTCTTATTTCGTTACATAAAATAAAACGAAATAGATTCAAACGAAATCCAATATATGTATTCACCATACACTTTCGAACCCAACTGTATCATTTCACCTGCATGCATGCTTCCGGAGGTACAATGAGGCAAAAATTAACTACATAAATTGCGCGAATCGTGATTTACGTTTGTTTGTTTGTTTCGTGTGTCTGCACGCTAATTCCGCACGGCTGGCAATTTCACTACGAGCAGAGTTCTTGTTAACTAATTAGCTATGGGGATGTAGCGTTAGTGTGATAATGAATTAAGTGTAATATCTGTTAGTTATTATCCTTTAGTTAGTTACTCGTATGTTGCTGGAAATTGTGAGATTGCTAGTTTAGAATGGTTTGTAGGTACTCCTACTATCTTATTATATGAGGTACTGTCATAATCTAATATTGGCCATAGATACCGTACGAGATATTAAAGTGCACAAGTCTCTGCGCAAACACGGATATTGAAGTGATGTGAAACATGTCAAGAAATTACTAAAATCAAATAACAAACTATCATCATCATCATCAGCCTATTGCAATCCACTAATGGACATAGGCCTCTCCAGTTGTTTGCCACCTAGGGCAAACTTCTGGAGGATATACCCATAATCGTCACTCTGGGCAGGCGGGTTGGCGATCGCAGGGCGTAGCTTCTTGCTCCGGTGACGCTGCTGCCCGTCATCGGCCTGTGGTATTTAGCTACGCCTTCAATTGTGATGGTTACAGCGCCACCAGTCGGTTGCCAGCGCCTCGTTTGTTATTCGGCAGGATGTACCACGGGCAGGTGAGGATGGCTTGGCGCGAAAAGGATCCCCTTAAATAACAAACTATAGAGAAATCAAATGTAAGTATGTATTAAGTGACTGCCGTAGAAGACAGCTAAATGACTACATTTTTAAAAAGCAATAAACCGATCACCTTAACGAGCCGTTCAAAAAGTTTTAATTAAAAATTTCATCATCCGATAGGACATAACGTGCCGACGGCCGCTCCCATTGTCGCATTTTTTTAAAGATTAATAACGACGGACACAAAGATGGAGACATTAAAACCTTTCTAGTGACAAAAGTGCTTCTCGAGATAAAATGAACAAGAAGCTGTGGGGCCGACGCGACGGCGGATTCATAAGCGGAGCGGGTTGAGTATACGAGGAAGCGATAATAATATTTATTTAAATCTATGTATCAAAATCTACAGTATCATATAATTTAGTTATTAATTACTAAGCATGCATGGTTCACCGACGTTCTATTGAACACTTAGTTTAAGTGTCAAAACTCTGTATACGTTATGTATTTTTTTATACTAGTAGCTCGGTATAATGGCTACCCTTCGCCTGATGGAAAGCGAAAGAGAAGCCCAAATCGCTGTGACAACGGGCAAGTAACTGGTCAGTCACCTGTCAGTTGCCACTGCCATGCCGGCCCAACCCCAACCCCCCACGAGCTCCGGAAACCCTAATCACCGGCAGGAACACGACCCGGAGGTCATTTGGCTGCGGGGTGCTATAGGGTGTATTGTTTAAGTGTATTAATGAATGGTGAACCAAATAAATAAATATTATTACAACATCACATACATCGTTGTATCTCAAATCAATCACTGGTTCATTCCCACCGCCATTCTGATCTGTAAGATTTCAATTTCTTTGTTTACTTACTTACTAATTGTACAGTGTGGGTATTTTACAATTTAGGAAAATATGACTTAGGTACTCATCTTCTGGGTATTACTACGCATACTGATCCCAAACCGCTACCGAGATCGCTTCACGGGTGTTCTAAGAATAAAATATCATGTTATAATTTTAACCGCTCAGTTTATGGTCCTATTAGTAAGTCGGTAATTTTAAAATGCTCGAAATTTTTCAAAAGAGTATAGACTAAGGGGTGGGGGCGATGCTCACCTGGGATAACTTTCTTTCATCCTATGAATACAAAGAAGCGGATCTGGTTAGGCGAGGATCAGTGGATTTAAATCTTGCTTTATAAAAAACGGATTGTGCAGTGAAGACATTGTAATAAGATACCAAATGCTGCTTCTACTAATAAAATGAACATCGTAAATTACGATGTTGTATACTAATTTGTTGCAACTTGTATTTAAACATAAATGGTACCAATAGGTATGTAGTGGCTTTTTTAAATAATGGCAACCAAGTTACAACAAACACAGCAGCTTCACCGGAGTCTGAAGCTATGTCCAGCGATCGTAAACCCGCCTGCCCCCAGTGTGGCGATTATGAGTATATCCTCCAGATGTTTGCCCTAAGCAGCGAACAACTTGAGAATCCTTTGTCCAGCAGTGGACTGCAAGATTGATGATCAACCTACCAGTTACTTATCAGATGCCACTGCTATGCCACATCTCCTGTGCACCTAATACTGTCGGCAATATGAGCATTTGTGGGGAGAGGCCGTAGCTCGGCGTCGCATTAGAATTCATGAACGGTGGGCAGCAAACTTGGCCTCGTTAATATGCGCCCCGGGCGCTAGACGGTGGCGCCCTCTAGCGGTGCTTTTTAACGAATTTATGAAGTTTGTAGGAGAATTTGCGCGCTCGTTTTGCTGTTGATATGCTTGATTTCGTTAGTTTTTTTTGTAGGGAGATTGCCTAAATAGACTTTGTTAGATTTTCTACCGCATCATGGGGAATGTTCTGAATAATTGTTTGGTTTACTGCCTGCAGCTGATTTTCTTTACCGCACCACACGTAACTGATTGCAATTTCATTCTTAACATCTCGATGATTGGCGATCCTCGACTGTGCGCTTTATGAGGAACTTCTTTCTTCGCGCCTCGGTTTTGTGAAACTCACTTCCTGCGACAGTCTTTCCGAATATCTACGACTTGGGAACCTTCATGAAACGAGCGTATTCATATTTAAAAGGCCCCAATACTCGATTTGAATTGTGCGTGTCCATGGGCGGTGTCGACTGCATCAAGCATCACACTTGCTCGTCTGCCGCCTCTTGTATAAAAAACGACGTATTTTGTCAAAATTCCACAATATAGACAAAATACGTAATATTTCTGAAACCTCAAGCATAGCAACATGTTCATCTTCTTAACAATTACTAAACTAATACTGAAACGTACTTGACATTTCCAGTACCTACTAAGAATATTCGACTGACAATATCCAAATTGTTCAACCCACGCCTTAGTTAAAGAGACTTGATATTTATAGCATTGGAAGAGCACAAATATATTTACGCCTAGAATTTATATTAAAAAGAAGCCCACAATGGTAGACGGCAGTTGTTTTTCCGATCTCCAATTGTCTGTGGTTATCGACTGTCAAAGACAGCTGCGCCGCGGTCGGAATAAGATTTTTAAATGGAAACATGGCTATGCTAATCTTGTCTATGGATTTCGTCATCACAGTCCTGTGGTGGATTGTTAACGTTTTGATAAAACAATAAAGGCTCCAAGCTCGTCTAAACGGTTTTTTTATACAATAATTTTGTACGAAAAATACTTATACCACCTTTACAAAGTTATATTATTTCGTAAGAGAGGTAGGGCATAGCGAATCTTCGCTCGAATTGAGCCGCCCGTCCGGGGAAGGACCTCCACCCTATAGAATACCGCAGTCAAATGACCTCTAGGTCGTGTTTCTGCCGGTGAGTAGGGTTTCCGGAGCTCGTGGGGGGTTAGGGTTGGGCCGGCATGGCGGTGGCAACTGACAGGTTACTGACCAGTTACTTGCCTGTTGTCACAGCGACTTGGGCTTCTCTATCGCTTTCCATCAGGCGTAGGGAAGCCATTATGTCGAGCCACTATAAAAAAAATATATATATTTTAAAGGTGGGTTTTCCCGGGAATATGTTCGTTTTGATAGCAATCAAATCTGTTCGCTGTTTGGATTAATTATATTGCAAAGAAGGTTGATTTAGAACTAACCGGTGCGTTGTACAGACGTGGTCTTATCAACTGACTTATAAATTATTTGTCAAAGAAGATCAGATTTATTATTTTAAGGAAAGCGAAATTACTTTATAGGAATTTACCTGCTGTTACCATGCGTTTATATAAAATTTTGGAAACATTATTGTTAAAATTTTTCATCAACATTTTATAATTTCAATGTTCTACCTACGTACATAGATAGCATTAGTGAAAACGAATCGATTTGCAGCGGCAAAACAACCATAAAAAGTAAGGTTATATAACACAATGTCCTGTCCCAATCGCATCGGTAGTCAAACGTCCTTCGCCCCAGTTCCCTCAGGAGCGTGGAGTTTTTAACCAAATTAAAATTCCATGATTTGCCCCAGTAACGAGGGAGACGCGGCATCAAATCATCGGTTCCCGCTTCTGGCTGATTACATTATGTAAATTACAACCTCCCCTTGACGGTGTCATCTATACCTTACAAAGATGTAAGGCAAGAAGAAGTGGTTAAGGCTAGCTAGTTTTAGTTTTAGCTAGCGGCCTATCATCTTTTCGCTCCAAGCCATCCTCACCTGCCCGTGGTGCATCCTGCCGAATAACAAACGAGGCGCTGGCGACCGACTGGTGGCGGTATAACCATCACAACCATGAAGGCGTAGCTAAATACCACAGGACGATGACGGGCAGCAGCGTCATCGGAACGAGAAGCTGCGCTCTGCGATCGCCAACCCGCCTGCCCAGCGTGGCGATTATGGGTATATCCTCCAGATGTTTGCCCTAAGTGGCGAACAACTGGAGAGGCCTATGTCCAGCAGTGGACTGCAATAGGCTGCTGATGATGATGATGATTGGTGATATTGCTGTAGGTACCTCCGCCATTACGATGCGTCCGTCCGGGCGTCGCCGGAGGCCATACAACGCATCGCTTGCCCTCTGAGCCTCTTTTCCGGGAGCGCGGTCCACTCGATGGGGCATAACGGTGTGGTAAGCGCAGCCACGCCGTTGTACAAGGTCAACCTGAGGATCGACCAGCATCTCATTTGTTGAAGTTTTCCACTTGATTTAAAAAGTATTCCATTTGATTTAGGAAGTTTTCCACTTGATTTAAGAAGTGTTCCGCTTGATTTAAGGAAACTTCAAAAACTGCGTATGATTGAGCTACCAGAAACAAAGCTAGTCCTTAAAATCTTAAGCTCAAAGCTATATGCATGCGATGCCCCTGGTGATGCAGGCGTCCATGGGCTAAATGCTTACCATCAGGCAGGTCGGTAGCCATTTGCCACCACTACACACTAGGTATAAAAAAAAAAGTATGCAACACAAGTACACAACGTTCGTCACCTCATATTTTGCAAGTTCTCAGACCGGCTCTAAAAAGGTACAAGTACACTGTCACATCTAGTAGCCTGAGTCTGCAGAGCCACTTCTTGAGACATTGTAACGACGTTTCATCACCCTCGTGTCGGCGAGCCAAGATTAGCAAGATCCGTGTTTCAGTTTAAAAATCTTATTACATTTGTCACAGACGGTTTTGGCAGCCTGTAACTTCGGATAACCGGAAGAGAAATGTAATGCCGTTTATGATAAATTTCAAAGTATCAATCACGATGAAGAAAATATTGGTGGGTTTGAAAAATCTTGGTTTCGTATGATTTAATTTTATTTGGTTGCACGTGAAAAAATGTTAATAAGCCTGTTCATTAAGCAAGCCTGTGATTTTTTTTAGGGATGTAAGGGAGTGGCCTATCATCTTTTCGCTCCAAGCCAACCTCACCTGCCCGTGGTGCATCCTGCCGAATAACAAACGAGGCGCTCGCGACCGACTGGTGGCGGTATAATCATCATAATTGGAGGCGTACCTAAATACCACAGACCGTCAGCAGCAGCGTCACCGGAGCGAAAAGCTATGCCCTGCGATCGCCAACCCGCCTGCCCAGCGTGGCGATTATGGGTATATCCTCCAGATGTTTGCCCTAAGTGGCGAACAACCGGAGAGGCCTATGTCCAGCAGTGGACTGCAATAGGCTGATGATGATGTGATTTTTTATACCAGCCATATTTATAAAATTATTGCAGAATAATAATAATGATTCCAGGAAAAATTATTATATGTAGTTTGGCTTCAACTTCAACGTTCAATAATATCAGCAAGTTTTGCTGACGTCATAATCCAAAACAATCCCACTAAGAAACCGAGTGAAGAGAAAATCAAGTTCAATAAATCATTTTACTGGAAACGTACGCCGACTGTCAAAACGGTGAGGTAAAAAAAATTGTATCTGTCGCGGAGGAGACGTCCTACATATCAATCATGGCTGAGACTGGATCACGTGTGAGCCCTTGCCACTACCCTTATTCGGCCTTTTGAATATCGCTTACGGAATAGTCGCTGGAGTTTGGAAGCTAGATACATAAGTTATGTGACTGCTTGATGTGTAGGCAGTTTTTTTGTTTGGAACAGTTACTGACGGAGTAAAAAGCAATACTGAAAGTGACACATAGTAACAAGATTTCCATGTTATGTTTTCTGTATTTTTAATCTAAAAATTGGATTAGTTAATGTCACGCAAATTCTTGGTCAAGCAAAATTAAATATGTTGATAAGATGCTCATATACCTCAAGCTGTGAATATCACAATCAATCAATTTCTTAATTTTTAAACATCTTGTTAAAGATAAAATTGAATTATACTGAAAACAGTTCAAGTTTTCAGAAAGTTTGTAAGCAAATAAAAACACAAAATATAACATACAACATAATGCAGCACGGGAACATTATTTTATTATACAGTCTTAGTAATTTGGATAAACCCAATTCATTGCAGACTTTTAGCAATAACTTTCTTTACCGAGCCTTCGACAAAAACATCCAGAAAAACTGGGTCATCCAATAAAACTCCACAAAAAATATGCCCCAACCTCCGAGCTCGCCAACTCGTTCATTCAAAAAGTTCCGGCGAATCCTAATTGTTTCCCAACTTCGAGTTCCTCAAGGAACGACCGTACATCAGCGGCATTTGGGTCATCTTCGGTATTCTCATCACGTCCGTCCATTTGTCCGGATGTATTGCTGGAACACCTGCTCGTTTAGATATTGCCGTTAGAGCTTACGCGATTTGGCGAAATGGTCTGCGCGGTGGATTTGTTTTTTTTTTATTATTGAATCCCGGCCGGTTTGCAAATAGATGGAGCAATTCGGTCGGAGAATATGGAGATTATGCTGCATTACCATAGCAGAATTGTGGTAGTCTTATTGCATAAACGTTTAGAGAGGAGAGCGAAAACTGCAAGTCGAATTGTGTTTCGAAATTAGTGCAGATATGGAACAATATATTTGTGTTTGCTGCATTTCTAACAACTAATTTATGGCTATGGCATACTTGTAGCTTGCTGACATAGACTAACGTGATGTTCAACGCCGTGTGTAGGATATTACTCGTTTGAATACATTCAAACATAAAAAGATTTTTTAGCCTCAGAAGATTAGCAGGCTGAAATTCCAATGGTCTGTTGGAGTAAGTAAAATTCATTGAGTGGTTGTTGTGTACTTAGTAGTAGAGTGGATATTGGATACTTTTCGATAAGAAATACTGTGTGGAATGCCCACCAGGTGGACAGAGGACTTAATAAAAGCCTCAAAGAATCGCGCTAGATACAGAAAGCCTGCAACGGGCCGTTGTAAATGGTTTCAGGTATATTCTATGTCTAGAAGTGGAGCTCCTTTGGCAAAAATGATGCTGATAAAAAGATTGAAGTACTAACTATTTAAGATGGCGTACGGAAACAAAATGAGTCTAACACCCGTATTCACAAACGATACTTATCTATGAAAACAAACAACACTATGCGAAGGAAGGCCTTTATTATGGCGACAGGCACTGAAGTGTAGTCTATGATTAGGTTTTTGGGTACTCTGCGTCCGCGCGACGCATAGTAACTTTTGTGATACGGGTCTTGGCCTCCAACAATAAGGATCTTTGGTATATCCTGCTTCATCTCACGATTTAAGTACAATTAATTTAAAAACGGATCCACGAATCAGCTACCACTGTCCTACCACGTGCTCGGTGGGTGACTTTTGCGAAGCGATGGACAGCGACATCTGGATCGCCAGGTTTCAGGCTGGTTCTATTTAAGGCAGAGTACCATTGACTCGAAAAGAAGAAGAAGCTACTAATGTTTAGATGGATCTTTATCAATGTACGTATACATAAAGACAACAATACGTCTCGGCACTTTCTCGCAGATCTAAAGTAAGACGGATATTGTGCAGGCGCGGTCCAGCGAGCCGCACGCGCCGCAGTCTTAGTCTTGTTGGCCGAGCGGCCATTACACGCCACAACTGTGATTCGATAATTTGCCGACTGCGTCCGGATATCTATGCGATAGGTAGCGAGGTTTTATTTCGAATCGGATAACGGAGTGCTGGATATTTGAAAAAAGTTAAACCGGATATTTGAAAACGTTGAAATTGATCGTGTTCCTCAGAATGATTTTTGGTGTATATAAATTTTGATGAATTGGAGAGATAGAACACTAAGATTTAAAAATAGAGAATAAAATCTGTAAATACTATGTTTTACATTATTAAAATCAGAAAAGAAATATGAAATGTCACTTAAGGATATACAAATGCTGCTGTGTTTAAAATATCTATCTAGTTGTAATTCCAATCAGAATTTAATCGATTCTGAATTAGTTGGTAGCTCAAGTCCCCCTTCTTTTTTCATTATCCTCTACTCAAGGGTTGTCTGGAAGAGATTTCTTATAGCAGTAACACCACAAATGTTTATTATACCTAATTTTAAGTAAACTGTATAGTATGCAATGAAGAATCTCTATGTATTTATGAAATCACTATTACGAGTAAAATGTACTTAGCAATTACTAAACGTAACTTTTTTATAGTATTTTATATTTAATTTTATATTTTATATTATATATTTTTTATAGTAGGTCGACATAATGGCTTCCCTACGCCTGATGGAAAGCGAAAGAGAAGCCCAAGTCGCTGTGATAACGAGTAAGTAAAAGGTCAGTTACCTGTCAGTTGCCACCGCCATACCGGCCCAACCCTAAACCCCCATGAGCTCCGGAAACCCTACTCACCGGCAAAAAAACGACCCGGTCATTTGACTGCGGTATTCTATAGAGTGGGCGGTATCCTTCCTCGGATGAGCAGCTCAATTGATTCGCTTTGCCCTACCTCGCTTAATTCAAATCAAATTACAAAACGTCCTCAAAACAGTACACACAATAGCTTGACAAGGAAACATTTGACGAAGCAAATAGTTATGTTACAGCTGTTATGAATTTCCAATGAGCTAATTTGCCAAACTCGGCGATAAATGGCGACATTCATTAATATTTGACAATTTGACAGCATTAATTCCGAGCAATACGCCATTCGCATAACAACCTTCGTGATTACTAATATTACAAAGTTGATTTTGATGTTTCCGAGTGAATTAATGAATTGACGGATTGTTATTAAATTTAATGTTCAATCAATGTAGGCTATAAGAGCATAATGTGGATAATGTAAAACGATCTGTTCAGTAATTATGGTATTGGATGTTGTTGTGTAATTGATTTTGTATCCAGATCCATGAGATCGACTACGAATAATGATTTATCATTACTTTTACATGCTGCCTTGCGTTTCAATTGAATGGCTAGCGCGTTCATGGAATGACGACATTCAATTGAATGCCTAAAGGACAACTCGTCAAGTTATTGATTGAAACGTTCAACGTCATGACTGAACGTCATTTTAGCATAGTCGTTGAATGGGTAAAAGCCAACTTTAGTTTACAATTTTTCTTTAAAAGTATCCGGCGGCGGCGTATTAATAGATAATTCCATGCTGTCACACTATTTTATTACGAATCAGTCAGTTTATAGTAAATCTAATCAAAAAATTATCAACACTGTTTATATCTTTTTGATCATCTTTGACGCCATATTTGTTTTGGTGACTACTAACGCCGCGTGGGAAAAGAATGAACTAAATTACAATCACCTGACTGCTTTTACGTCCGCTCTTTTCAAAGGGCTATGTTTTAATCCGCCACCTAGTTGGACGTTAAGTGACGCGTGTTTAGTTAACGTTCGGTCTAGTCATTCAATTGAATGTCGTCATTCAATGAACGCGCTAGCGATTCAATTGAATAGGAGATTCAACTAGATGACTGCGACATATCTAATCAGTTTCACTTTCATTTCACTTCACTATATAAATCGCCTTCTTCTTAATCTCTTCTCTCACGCAAGTTCAACCAAAACACACGAGGTGACATTCTAAAATAGCACCCTATACATTGTTACCGAGAAGTCTATTTTTATATTGTTCAAATTAATCTCCGCTCGGCTACACCGCTACATAAAACAGTTAGTTCTGGCAACTTAACGACACATGTACGCAATTTGTGACCCGGGTTTAATTAACAAACACTCGTGTGTGGTACGAATTAATTATTTTACCGAAAAACGCGACCGCGATCGCGAACGAATAACAATGCGATTCTGTGACGCGTGATGGAGTGTCGAGTATGTTGTACTTGAATTTGGGGGATGGACAATTATATAAATAATGTTAGCATTTTATTGCAATCACAGGAAAGAGCCTTTCCAGTACAGTACTTAACTGGACGTAGGCCTCTTCAATTGTTCCCCAATGTGTCTTAGGCTTCTCGCATCCACATCAAGAGAGGTAGGGCATAGCGAATCTTCGCTCGCATTGAGCCGCCCGTCCGGGGAAGGATCTCCACCCTATAGAATACCGCAGTCAAATGACCTCTGGGTCGTGTTTCTGCCGGTGAGTAGGGTTTCCGGAGCTCGTGGGGGGTTAGGGTTGGGCCGGCATGGCGTTGGCAACTGACAGGTAACTGACCAGTTACTTGCCCGTTGTCACAGTGACTTGGGCTTCTCTTTCGCTTTCCATCCGGCGTAGGGAAGCCATTATGTCGAGCCACATTTAAAAAAAATCATCATCATCAGCCTGTTACAGTCCACTGCTGGACATGGCCTCTCCAGTTGTTCGCCACTTAGGACTAACGTCTGGCGGATATACCCTCATCATCATCGGACATTCGCATCCACCACTTGCTAGTTATCCTGCGAAAAACGTGATTGTACCTGGCGTCCAACATTACGTTTGTTGAGTAGCATCCACTCCAACTCGTTTACTCCAACGATTATCGGGTCTGCGGTTGATGTAACCAGCTTATTACCACTTTAGCTTACTAATCTGGTAAGCTACGTCGATGAACTTGGTCCTGTATAGGATCATCTCATCTCGGATCCGATTCCGCAGAGAAGCACCAAGCATAGCCTTCGACAATTTTAGCTTTTTTTAGTTGCAACAAATGTTAAATCATGACTTGATGGAAAATTTGTAAAGAAATTGTAGAGAAAATTGTTTATTTTTCACACTAGCACAGCATTGTCGCCTCACATCTCCTGATAGAAAGTTAACGAAGTCATACATTTGGTTCCTGAATTAAAATCGCAGTTAAAGTCAGAGATTTAAACAAAATGCTTTCTGAACGACGCAATCAACAAAGTTGAAATAACTCATCGAAACGAACGAAAGATGCAAAAACGTCTAAAACAGGAGCCCATAAAACAATGTTCCCCAAAGCACACATTATTTGGAGCAATAAATAATATTTTTCATGAATAAAAAGAGAATAGATAACGAAGCCGATATACAGCAGCTATATCGCATACGTGATGCAAATGACAAGGTTTCCAACGAAACTGGGAAAAATTATATATTTCACACGTATGCCACGGGGCGTGAGACCCGCGACCGGAATTGCAAACAGCCGCACACATTTGAAGTGCGTTTTGAAATTTTTGAATTCCACCAAAACATCTGTGGATGCCTTAAAGCTTCGCTGTCTAAAGTTTATATGTATATGGGCCGTGTGTTCAAAGTTTTGGATCAAAAATTGTCGTGATATAATTATTATATTACATTTTTATTTTTAGTAGCTCGACATAATGGCTCCCCTACGCCTGATGGAAAGCGAAAGAGAACACTTATACCAAGTCGCTGTGAGGACGGGCAAGTAACTAGTCAGTTACCTGTCAGTTGCTACGGCCATGCAGGCATGAGCCTTGTCTTGTGTTAGGAATGATCGTAACCCCTCACGAACTTCGGAAACCCTACTCACCGGCAGAAACACGACCCGGAGGTCATTTTGGCTGGGATGTTTTATAGGGTGGAGGTTTAAGTTTTTTTTATAAAAAGAGCGTTCAGGATGACCTCACTCCACCTTTGTAACCTTAATCGACTTTATTAAATACAATTGTTGACGCGATTTGCCTCTCTTTCATTTTCTAACGAAGGGAGGCCATTTTGCAGTTCTTTAATAAAAAAAAGACTACAATTTTCTTAGAATTGGCTTAAATAGCCATTAGACACGCTGTCGCCTTACCAGAAGCTGCTTGTTCAGTCTGTAATTTATAATACTAGAAAGCATAAAGGGAATAGAAGGTCAAGGAAATTCTTCAATGATAGACCGTTAAAATAATCACCTGAAACATTGTCATACACACAAGTAAAACAAAAAAAACAACAAATGTATGACACGTTTTTACGATAGCCGGTGCAAAATACATTAATCGCACAGCATCGTCCAACGATAAAGACTAAGTAATACCAAAAGTAATAACAGAACAGCAAGAAAACAACACAAATATGAATACTGAATAATCTTCTTTGGCGGTGGCGATGCAATTTCTTTTCGTATTTCCCCCGAGCGTTGCAGAGTCTGCGAGAAATACGGAATCAGAAATGGTAGTGGTAATTGAAGTAATGATGAATTGCTATGTAATTCAACTTTACATGTGAAGTGAGGTTTAACAAAAGCTTTTCTTAAGTCAAGAAATTGTCGTGGCTTAACCCACGCCTGCCTGTTTAAAACTTCCTTGTACCAATATGAACAAAGTTTATTACTTATATTATAGTTTGTTCTTTATTTTCTTGTAAAGTCACATTAACATGACAGTATCGCTTTGAACTAGATTTTTTTTTAATTTATTCAAACAAAAGTTCCTCAACAAACTGCTTTTATATGTTGCATTTGCTCTGAACCAAAATTACCTTTAAACTCCGCCTCTCATATTCCAATTCATTTGCGATCAAATCGACATGAAAACTTTCCCCAATAATCCATTCAATGAACAGCTCTAAATCAAACAAAATAAACTTTTCTCATCTAACCCCGCCCCGTTGAGCACCTTATAATTCATCCCCACACTAATCGCGCCATAACTTATAGTGAAAATGCACCCCTGCACCGCTAATATGGCAACGCCATAATGTCCTTCGATCACTTTAAAATAAAAATTTATTGCTTGCCGCCGCTCCAAAATGTAATACTCAGATTTATGCTGATCAGGATTAGAATATTTTGCAGGTATTTTATGTTCTTTACGAGCTAAATCTCGCTGAACGGGGGCTTGCCTTATTTAAAAATGTCTATTTTGTATGGAGAGTGCTAACGTATTGCGCGGCGTTGAAATTTTATGAGCTGGATTATATGCATGCACGTAGTTGCATTCAATGGGTGTTTACGTTTTAGCTGCTTTATCATTGTAAATGACTTTTTAAGTTATGTTTGCTAATTTGTATAATTATCTGAATTATTATACAGCGTTAAATCTAACTAATGTTTATATTTATAGCCCAAACTTGTATTTATGAATAATTCAAATACCTAATTTATATACTGTACATGTGACATAAATTCTACTTAGTCCTGATTTCAATAAACGGTTAAAGTTTAACTGACTCACAAAAGATAAGACGACTGATTGCAAAGGTCATGATGTATTCATTAAAGCGTTAGGTCCTCTCATCAATCAAGTACCTTACCTTACCTTACCTTTTATAAAGCTGTTGAATTTTAACCGATAATTGAAAAATCAGAGCACAATCTGGTGTTTTAAAGCACCAGAAGGACAGAACATGAAACACATAGAAAATTTCGCAACATTTTTGCCAGCAACAACTTAAAAGCGCCCTTCAACGATTAATTCGATAAAAAAGCCACTTTCGAAACCAAGTCAAGTAACTAATACAAGGGAATGGCAAGTGAAGTCGCAAATAAGAATAAATTGGAGCGTCTCCTGCGTCGCGGCGACGACGCGAGGCAACAAGACGCATTACCGGCCTCCCACAGGAGTCTGGAGAGAAAGTTTAAAGATATTTCTCTATTAGCTGGTGCCTTTGCAAGAAAGGGTTATTAAAATAATGACGTCATTACGTAATGTGACATGTCTGGAAATGCTGTGTAATGTGTTAATTATGATGCAATGAAATTAAAAAAAGCATTACCATACCCATTTTCGACCGAGCACATTTGAAGGTATCATACCTGAAAATGGTACACCGTTGAAAGCTATAAAAATTTATATTTTAAGATAAACTTTGGTAATTTTGATCTTTAATTAAAGCCAACTGAGTAATATTTACACTAGATATTGCCAATAAAAATCAAAGTTTTTCTGTTATGACTGGCTCGATAGCTCATTTGGTAGTGATCTCTGCCATCTGAGCTAAAAGGTCGTGGGTTTGATCCTCGCACAGCAATCAGTTGTATGCATGGGTCTGTTTGTATTAGTCTGGGTGTTTTCTATGTAGATATAATAACATATCAATATCTATGTATTTATTAGCAAAAAAGTAAGTAAGTTTATCAGTTGTCTAGTACCCATAGTACAAGCTTCGTCTTAGTTTGGGGCTAAGTGGCGATGTGTGGCCCAGAGTGGCATGTGGCTAGGGTTATTTATTTTATTTTTATTATTTATGTATCTTTTAAACGTATTAAAAAATATGTATTGTTTTGATAGAGATTCGAACATTCCAACGGCAGCTACGTCACAATAGTGCGAACAAACTCAAATAATCGGAAAACAACACGCGCATCATTTTCCATCGAAATTGCAGCAATAAGCGATAAATTCGGCGTATATTAAACTCATCACGCTGCAATATTAAAAACGGCATTCAGGCCAGTTGGAGCCGTTTAATAACTCTGGGAATTTCATCGTTCGCGTAGTGTTAGCCCGTGAGTGGCATGTTGAGCGGTGCTATAAATATAATAAATTAAAGCGTTAAGATTCTTTGAGAGCCATTATGTAAACTTTATTAAGCTAATTGTCAATTTTTTATCTTTTTTTTTTTTTTTTTAATTTATTTATCATTTTACAAAATGTTACACATGAAAGTTTAAAATTAAGGACATTGGCAAAAACCACAGAGGTTTGTCTGCAATGCTTAATACATATTAGTAAAAGACACATTATAAAACTTAAAAATAAAAAAGGTACATTTAAGTGCCAACGACTGAAATAATTATCGTAGGTGCAATCCCATCCTCGTAAGGAAAAAAGACTTAAGCTTAATTTTAATATTGATTTCGGTTAAGTTGTCTTTTATTTCAACGGGTATGTTATTAATAAGACGCGGCAGTAAATAACGGGTAGTTCTCTCTCCATACGTGTTGTTGGCTCCCGATGTGCATAAGCGCTCGCGAGCTACGGCCCGAGTATATACAGGGTGTTCTATCCTTTTGAGCAATGCATCAGAATTGAAAAATTTTTCTTTTAGTAGGCTAAATTCAAACTGGACATGAACGGGTAGTACCTTGCAGTGTTTGAAGAGACCAATCTGGTTATCTCGAAACTGTTCTTTAATTTCTTTCGATACAATTGTTTTTAATAATGCTGTTTGTAACTTCCGAATGCTATCTAAATAACTAGTATACGTACGACCATAACTACTTAGCCCATATTGCACATAAGAATCTGCAAGAGAGTTATACAGCATTATTTTTACTTTGTATGGTATGCGATCTTTTAATATTATCATATTTGCCAAAAACTGTCTTAATTTATTACATACATGGTCGATATGTGGCCCCCAGTTGAATTTTCTGTCTATAATTAGCCCGAGATATGTATGGGACGCAACAAGTTCAACTTTAGGACACTTGCAAGAGGTAAGATTCTTAGCATGTAAGCAATCATGATTGTGAGCTACAATGATAGGATCTGCGATGTGTTTTGTGTATGGTGATTTAATATGCAATAGTTTGGTTTTGCTGACGTTTAAAACCAGACCTGCATCATGGCACCACCTGGTAAGGTTTTCGAAATCCGATTGCAGTAATTCATTTGCTTCCATTAGATCCTTCCTACCAATTACCAAGCAGGTATCATCAGCAAACTGGTAACACGTGCAGTGGTTGATGCAGCCACTCATATCATTTACGTAAGATAAAAAGTGTAATGGGCCCAACACTGACCCTTGTGCCGTGCCTTGAGAAGCAGGTACTGTATCACTGTAAGTATTGCCAATTTTGACTACGAAACTCCGGTCCTTAAAATAACTCTCACACCATTTCAGTAATGGTCCCCGTACACCACAATCATCTAATATTGCAATCTCGAATCTAATCTAATATCGAAGACTGTAGAGGATTGTGTTGACTGTTTTTTATTTTGTGCTTGTTGTTGTAAGATGCTGTATTTTTGTGTAATAAAGAATTTCTACGTATCTACATAAATTGTTCACAGATATTATGATGACTGTGTCAGTTCATTGTGGTAGTATGTTAGTAAAATCGTCAAAATGGCTGTTGCGGACAGAAAGACCTTTTTTATATACGTTTACAATGTAAATAGTTTTATATATAGTTTTTGTATTTAGAAGTGTTTTTTAAGAGAATTTTAGTTGCTATGGTTATTATTGTTTTGTAAGAAGTTGAGTTATACAGTCCTTCTGCGGCTGGGATTAAAGTGTTTTTGTGGTTTCCCGTTCTTTGCTTTGATTCCACACCCCTAGACGCCAGTTCCAGCCGTAACAATGGCTTCTCCTCAATATTGGTGTACAATATGATGATGGTGCTCTCCGAAAACATATAACAATACCACAGGAATAATACTCGTACGAGTAGAATCCTATTTCCAGTTAAGCTTTAACAAAATCAGATTTCAACCTTCACAAAAGATGTGTTTTAACTAGCATGTTTTTTGATAGCGTCCAGGATGAACCTCTAAAATCGTATATTTGGGACCTACAACAAAATTATTTTGGATAATGAGAGCGCGTAGGTGTCGTGACGTAGTGTGACGTTTTGTCCGACGCGTTTTTGTACTCTTCAATAATAATAATAATAATAAACGTTTATTTCTCACCATAAGTACAGAGTAGAATGTACAGTAGTTTATACTTAATTAATAAAAAATAAGGTACATGTAATTATGGCGGGTTGATATCTGAACTAGGATAGTTCCTGTATCTCAGATTATCAACCCTCCACCCCAATAACGTGATCTCAAAAGTATATAGACTACCAAGACAGTACACAAATTAAAAGAAAATAAAATATAAAAAATAACAAATTCATATATAAATTTTGTTCGGGTAGGTTACAAATATTTAGAACATGTTCGCCAGCGCGCATTCGCCAAGCGAAAAAACAATCATACCCACTTTGTTCGCGCTTACGTTCAAGTAGATAATAATGGTGTGTGGTACAAGTCACAACCTTTTTGTTCTATCATCGATAACCTGTTGTACATTACTTAACCTACATTTTATTATAAACTAAGATCTGTAGCTAATTTTCTTGCTTAAGATGGGAGAATAATCGATGTGCCAACAATTTATTTTGTAGTGTATTATTTACTTTGAAGTTGCTTTTGTCATGAAAACTTGTGTGTAAGTATGAATATGTGTTTGTTTATGTGTTTGCGTAGATAATTGTGTATGTTTATGTGAGTATGTGTGTGTGTGCGTGTGCGTGTATGTGAGTGTGTGTGTGTATGTGTGAGTGTGTGTGCGTATTTGTGTGTGTATGGTTTGTGTATAATTTGGTGTGCGTGAAGTATGTGAGAAGGTGTGGGGTGAGTGTAGTATGTATTTGCTTATGATTCAATTTTTAGAGTACTTTCTGTTTGAAGATAATTGAGTGTCTTTAAGTTTTTGCTCAGAGTACTTTTGAGTGAGGTTTTGTTTAGGTTAACCACTTGATGTAGGTCATTAAAGTGCCTATATAGGAATGGTCCCATATAAGATGCCTGACGTCTAGCAAAAAGTGTCTTGACGGATGGGACTGGAGTTCTAACCCGTCTTTTACCTTTGGGAAGCTGGGACAAATCTATATTTTTATGAAAGCGGAGGACGGAACTTAGAATAAATAATTGCCGAACAGTGAGTAGGTCAGCTTCCTGGTACAGCTTTTCTGTTGGGTACTTTCTGGGCTTATGGGTCATAACCTTAATTACAGCTCTTTGGGCTCTTTCCAGTTCCAAGAAATGACAAGCTGCAGCGCCTCCCCATGCAGTTATGCAGTATGTCAGAATGGATTGGCAAAGGGCATAGTATATGTTTTTGACAAGGTTTGGATCCGCAGCATCTCTTAGGTTTCTGAAGATAGGTAGTAATTTTCTCACTCTTTTGCTTAATGCTGAGATTTGGGCATGCCAATTTAGATTCTTGTCGATTTTTACTCCAAGGTACTTATGGTTATCTGTTTGCAATAAGGGAGAACAGTCACAAATGGCCGAAGCACAGAGAGAGGAATGAGCCTTTATTCTGAAATGGGTCGGAGGATTAGTGGCAGCTGAGATCCTGAAACATATGTATTTTGATTTTGGCACGTTTAACGTTAGTAGATTATTATCGAGCCATTTTATAACTTGCCTAAGACCCTCCTCTGCCACCCTCTCAGCCACCTGCCATGTTTCTCCTTCGAATATTAATGCTGTATCGTCTGCAAATGCTATAGTATGTCCATTCTTAGATTTTAGGTTACAGAGATCATTTACATATGCTAAAAATAGCGATGGACCAAGCGTGCTTCCTTGTGGTATGCCATATGTAACAACCGAACTGGAACTAGAAACATTGTCCACCCTCATAATTTGGCTTCTATCTGATAGATAGTCACGCAGCCAATTTAGCGGTAATCCTCGAATGCCCATGTTTTCGAGCTTTGACAATAGGATCGGTATGGAAACGGTGTCGAACGCCTTTTTGAGGTCTAGGAAAATACCGACACATTTTTTTCCCGAATCTAAAGCTTTTGCTACCAACTCTGTTAGCTTATTCACTGCGTCCTCGGCACTTGTACCCGAGCTGAAACCATATTGTGAATGTGCTAGGATATTTTTACTTTCCAGGTACTTGGTGAGCCTAGTATTGAAAGCCTTTTCACAGATTTTGCCAACAGTGCTGAGTAGCGATATGGGTCTGTAATTCGACACCGAGTCCACACCGCCACCCTTATATATAGGGACTACAACAGCTTGTTTAAATATAACCGGAAATGTTCCGGTGGAAAAACTTAGATTGCATAAGTGAGCAATCATGCTGCAAAGTACGGCATGTGAGTTTTTGAGGATTGTGGTAGATATAGTGTCCATACCAGGAGCACTGTTGCTTTTGAGATTGCGGATGATTTTATCGATTTCTGTAAAATCGGTTGGGGTCAATGACATAGAATTTACATTGTTAGAGGGGGTTACCTTTTGTAATAACTGAGATTCGTTAGATGCTGTTTTCGTTAATATTTCGGAGGCTAGTGTTTTACCAATTGATGTGAAGTATTTGTTAACATGGTCAAGGGACTCGGTTGGTGATGGTGCAAGACTAAGCAGGGCAGACGCATGTGCCCGGGATGTTTTTATATTGCATAACTCTTTCACTGTTTCCCATGTTCCTTTGTTGTTTTTATGGTATTTTTTAAGTTTATCCTTGTAGTAGTTGACTTTTAAGGTTTTTTTTTTTTTTTTTTTTAATTTATTGACAGAACCACAAACAAGTTTACAATAGGCTTACATTAAATACAATTTTATAGGTAAACAAAGAGTATGTCATTGTAAACTCAACAGCGTTGGTTTCATTTTACACATAAAGATAATAAAAAATTGAGGGACCCAATGGTATGGTATGGTATTAAATATAAAGTTGTAAAAGTATTAGTAAATTTGTGTGCGTGAGTGTGCGTGAGTGTGTGTGTGTGTGTGTGCGTGAGTGTGTGTGTGTGTGTGCGTGTGTGCGTGTGTGCGTGTGTGTGTGCGTGCGTGCGCGCGCGCGCGTGTGTGTGTGTGTGTCTGTGCGTGTGTGTGTGCGCGTGTGTGTGTGCATGTATGTGTGCGTGTGTGTATGCGTGTGTGTGTGCGTGTGTGTGTGCATGTGTGTGTGTGTGTGTGTGTAATTTATACGAGTGTATGTTATTTTTCCGATAATAAGTTGACTATTTCTTTATTGTACAATCTGGGATTACAAGAAAAGATATCTATAGAACTAAACATTTTATTGTATGTTTCGACCATTCGATGCAAAGGAGATCGTATGCCCGCGTTCGTCCGAGAGTGTGTGACAGCAAAAAGTTGATTGGCCCGAAGGGATCGCATATGTGCACGAGTAGGAACAGAATAACTAATGCGATTAATTATAGATGAGCAATCATATTTATTATTACAGAGGTCATAAAGTAATTTAGCTTCAAGTTGAGTTCGTCTGGACTTAAGGTCCAAAATTTTAAATTTTTTTAAGAGAAGTGAGTACGTTAAGCGTTTGCGAAAGTATTTATTATGAACCCGCCTTAAGAATCTCTTTTGAACCATTTCAATGCTATGATTATATTTCTCATATAAGGGGTTCCAAATTGATACACCATATTCAAGTTGAGGCCTAATTAAGGATTTAAAGAGGTATATAAGAGATTGGGGGTTTTTAAATTCATGGGATAAGCGCATGACGAAACCATACATTTTAAAGGCTTTATTTATTATTGTTTGAATGTGGATATCAAGGTGCAGTTTCGTGTCGAGAGTAATTCCCAAGTCCTTTATCGTATTAACCCTAATAAGATCTTTTCCGCATAGAGAGTAGTTAAATTCACTAATTGACTTTTTTTTTGTAAATGTTATTGTTTTACATTTATTTAGACTAAGTTGCATACGATTACTAGAGCAGTATTGGCTGAATCTATCAAGATCTTCCTGCAGTAGCTGGTGGTCATCCACGCTATTAATACGTCGGTATATCTTTAGATCATCCGCGTATAACAGAATACGACTATACTTGAAGCATTTTTTAACGTCATTTATGAAGATCACGAACAATAAAGGGCCCAAAATTGTTTACAGGTTTTGGCACATTGATTACAGGTGTTTCGATACTTTATGTATTCCTGTTTGATAACTTCATTTTCAGGGTATTTTTTAACAGTCTTATGCATGCGGTCTCTGGTTCTGAAGCATTTAATGATACCAGCTGTTATCCAGGGTTTAAGAGGGCGACTCTTTCTGGTAAAGGTTACTGAGGAGGTATGGCGTGCCATGAGATCATGCAGTATTTCGGTTAGGGTCTCCGCAGCCAAGTTGGCGTCTTCGATGTCAAGGAATGTTTTCCAGTCTTTGGCAATTATTGCTTTCTTCAAAGCCTCATAATTTACTTTCGTCCTGGTAACAGATTTAGTGACAGAAGATGTTTGTCCAAGAGAACTTGTTACACTTAGCAGTATGGGGAAGTGGTCAGTAATGTCTGTATCGAGGACAAAACAGCTATGATCGGCTACAAGCTTGCACATAAAGTGATCTAGGCATGTCCGCCCGTGTGTTGGTATATCGATTACTTGGTGTAATCCGTTTGATCCCAAGATCTCCAAGTAGTCTCTAACTATACTATTACAGTTACTATTACAGTAGTTAAAAGAGTGTCTAGTGAATCTAAAAATGTGCTCAGATTTTTGAAGCCATATGGGCGATATATTCCTACTATAATTGTGTTTCTAATAGTCGCAGTAAGGCAGTTAGCCTCATCTAGTTCTATTTCCTGCACAGTGGCCTTAAGACCATCGTTAATGTACATGACAACTCCATCATTTTGGTTAAAGCTTCGTTTAGTGAAAGACATGCTAAATCCATCAATAGATGGCGGAACCGAGTTCTCATTACACCAGCATTCTGATAGAATTATGATATCTATATTAATTTTTAATCTAGTGATGTATATCAAAAAATTGTCTAAGTTTTTGTGAATGCTTCGGATATTAAATGAAAGTATGTTTAGTTTTTGTTTGTTTTGATTTTTGTTTTTTAGGAGTTCTGAGCCTAGTTGGCTGGGATCATCAATCAGTGTACAGGGAAACTTGTAGGATTTATCAATTTCTTCTTGTAGCTGGAATCTATTCATATTTGGATTTGAAAAAGGTAAGACAGTTTATGAGTAATGGCTCTTGAATTAGCTGGACTGGGTGTGATACAATGAGTGTCTGACATGGGTCTTGGTTTATTTGTCTGAATACAAATACAGTTTTTGTGTGTGTGATTTGTGTGAAAGTTGTATAGATGTTGGCGTTTGTGAGATCGATTTTTCTTATTATAAAGTTATCTAAAATTACAGTTGAGAAAACACTTACGATAACATTGGGTAGTTGTAAAATTACGATAGAGATTTCCGCACTTAGGTTGACTAGTCACTTGTTCTTTAGTTCTTGCAGCTGTGCTTCACTTCTCACCAGGATGTATGGATCCCCTTGTTTTTTACGCAAATAAACAAGTCCATTCGATGTCCAGCAGTACGAGTAATTCATGACCTTACGAAACTCCCGCGCGAGGAAGTACAAGCGAGATGACTTCGGAGTAAGATGTTCGGACATGTATATCTCCACGTTTTCAATGTTTGTGATTTTGAATTTATGATATAGGCACACATGGATCTATAAAAATAAATTTGACAGACCATTGGGCCAGCCATTGGGCTCATTTAATAGTGAACTCTGCTTTCTGAATCAAGCGTCGTGGATTTGATTCCCACCCGGTACAAACATTCGTGTGATGAACATATGTGTTTGTTCCGTGTCTGGATGTTTGCATTTGTATTTAAGTATATATTTTCGGTACGTTCAATGTTCTAATGCCCATAATACAAGTGCTCAAGCTACTTACTCTGGGATCAGATCAATTAAAAAAATTGTGATTGTTGTTTGATATTTTATATCAATTTATTTATTTATCTGAGTTGTCAGCTTAGACCCATCACATGTCAAACACGCCGGGCAGCCATCAGTGTTATCAGATAATTTCGTCTCCAACAAACAATAACCGATGACAGCTGATCGATTGTCATTTGTCATTGACAGGTCCCGATAATACTGTTAAAATATAAATTAAACAATCGAAATTAAATATGGGTGGTCTGGAAATTAATAATTCAGGACGCGAGAATGACGTGACAGGTTAAGATAAGACTTATTCATAGTGATGTTTTTGAATAAACATTGCGAGCAAATAGTGGAATATCTTTAAACATTGCTCATGCATGACACACTAATAAAAACAATACTAGAAGGCAAGGTAACGAGGAAGAGGGAGACCATATAAATAAATATCACACAACATCACATACATTGCTCCAATCCCAAACGAAGGTACCACAAATACATATAGTGCAGTCAATGAAGCATTATAGGTCCGAATTTTTTTACTGTGAACCGAATTGCATACAATTTTGGGATTAGGTTCATCTTACCATTAACTTCAAAAGTGAAAATGATTTGAACTCCGCCACCACCATGGGGGTGGTTGCCACCCCTTCTCGGGGGTCAATGGTTGTTTTTTCAAAATAACCTCGGATATCGATTGAAGATCTAATTTTAAGCAAAAAAGTTTCTATAAAGTTTCTCGAAAAATCTAATACTTTTCAAGTTATTGGCAATTGAAAATTCGCAAATTTTTCACGATTTTCATCAGTTTTTTTCAAATATCTCCAAAAATATACGTTTTATCGAAAATTTTATAAGGAACGAAACTGTAGCAGGTAAAAAAATGAACAATTTGGTTTTTTGCAAAGTATTCTAAGTGCAATATTAAGCTAGATATTAAAGATCAAAGCCGTTTTTTATTTTATCTGAAATTTCATCGATGTAGTCAATGCCATCTAGCAGCGAGCAAATGCATTTTATGCTTTCTAATCGAAAAGGGTTTTGTAGTGCTTGAAATAAGCTTTAAAATGAGCTTTATCAAAAGTCTTTTGCACGTAAAATAAGTGAGCTATATTGCAAATAAGCGGAGCATCGAATGTTTTTTCTTTTCAATCAATGGGTTTAAATAAGTGCCATTTCCACCAAAACTAAAATTAATCATATTCCGCCTATAATTAACTTTATTATGAAGAGTTTTATAGATTGTATTAGTTTGGCTGCTTTAGGACACATAGTTTTCAAAAAAGTCACGATTGAAAAAAAATCGAGAATTTCAAATTTTTAAAAATCCCACCCCTTTTTCATAATATCTCAAAAATGACGACAGATACGTATAAAAGTGTAGGGATAAAAAATTTAGGTATTTTTCTGACAAACAATTTGTTTTTTTTGTTTTTTCTATCAAATAAAAATTGACGGAGATATGATTGTTTAAAGAGCGCGTGGCAGCGCAATCACAGCCTCCCTTAATCGTGACTTTTTTGAAAACTATGTGTCCTAAAGCAGCCAAACTAATACAATCTATAAAACTCTTCATAATAAAGTTAATTCTAGGCGGAATATGATTAATTTTAGTTTTGGTGGAAATGGCACTTATTTAAACCCATTGATTGAAAAGAAAAAACATTCGATGCTCCGCTTATTTGCAATATAGCTCACTTATTTTACGTGCAAAAGACTTTTGATAAAGCTCATTTTAAAGCTTATTTCAAGCACTACAAAACCCTTTTCGATTAGAAAGCATAAAATGCATTTGCTCGCTGCTAGATGGCATTGACTACATCGATGAAATTTCAGATAAAATAAAAAACGGCTTTGATCTTTAATATCTAGCTTAATATTGCACTTAGAATACTTTGCAAAAAACCAAATTGTTCATTTTTTTACCTGCTACAGTTTCGTTCCTTATAAAATTTTCGATAAAACGTATATTTTTGGAGATATTTGAAAAAAACTGATGAAAATCGTGAAAAATTTGCGAATTTTCAATTGCCAATAACTTGAAAAGTATTAGATTTTTCGAGAAACTTTATAGAAACTTTTTTGCTTAAAATTAGATCTTCAATCGATATCCGAGGTTATTTTGAAAAAACAACCATTGACCCCCGAGAAGGGGTGGCAACCACCCCCATGGTGGTGGCGGAGTTCAAATCATTGTCACTTTTGAAGTTAATGGTAAGATGAACCTAATCCCAAAATTTCATGCAAATCGGATCACAGTAAAAAAATTCGGAGGTTAGCCCGTATTTTTCGCTTCATTGACTGCACTAATACTTAAATACAAAAATAAACACCCAGACACGGAACAAACACAAATGTTCATCACATGAATGTTTGTCCCGAGTGGGAATCGGTAACACGAGTCTTGGTTCAAAAGGCAGGAGTCACTACCAATTGAGCCACCAAGTCAGGTAAAACAGACATTGTGCATGTCTATTTGGTTGCACAACTGATAAACCTTACTTAGATATTTATTACATCAATCTTAGAAGAAAATCTAAGGTAAAATATGTACCTAATTAGCAAACCTGTAAAGATTTCGAAACTATCGAAACTAGTAGATACTATAGCAGTCTAGTTCAAAGTAAGTATCTGTTTCTATCCATGTGACAGGATATCAAACTATTATGTCAGGAGACTGCGAATGTGTTAGCATTTGGAATCTCCTACTATACAAGTTGTGTGTGTTTTACAGAGAGAAGAGTTAACAGATATATTTATATTACAGATTCATTTTTGTCAAATTTACCGTTATAAAATTTATGTAGAAGACTTTATGAGTGAACACGGACGGAATATATGGCCTTCAATTGTGATGGTTATACCGTCACCAGTCGGTGGCCGGCGCCTCGTTTGTTATCCGGTAGGATGCACCACGAATGAGGTGATGTTGGCGAAAAGATGATGGTCGCGCTCCCTTACACGCGGTTTGTGTAAATATTACAATAGGAATGTTTCTGGTTTGTTCTGCAATAACAAACCGCATTCCAATTGTAAAATAAACAATAATACACATGAAAGCTCGTGATTACTAAACGCCGGCTCTAAAATAAACAATACGACACGCCAGTGATCTTTGCTGCAGCGCTGTATCGATTCGCTATAGCCAACCGAACAGCCGCCGCGTGAATACGAATCCGAGCAACCAGTGTTGTTATCGACTGCTCAGTCAATTTCAGTTAAAGTTTTTTTTTTATATCAGCTCCTCAAAATGCATATTACCGGATGTTACGCGGAAGGATTTCGGTTTATTGTAAAAAGTTAGTGCATTCTTCTTATTCTTG
Organism: Conogethes punctiferalis; assembly: GCA_031163375.1. Taxonomy (NCBI): domain Eukaryota; kingdom Metazoa; phylum Arthropoda; class Insecta; order Lepidoptera; family Crambidae; genus Conogethes; species Conogethes punctiferalis. The sequence goes on along the minus strand of CM062077.1, from coordinate 22,056,425 downwards.
TATAGGTGATCATTGGGGGAGACATCTCTGCTGATGCACAGCTCGTCCCGCCTACGATAGGAAAGGCATGCCGGGCAGACCACGAGGTGAGAAGAGATTGAATATGTACTTGATAAAATTCTGATTTATACGTATTTTTGTTCATTTGATAAACAGCGTTTTGTCAAGAGAAGGGTATTTTTTCACTAGGATAATCAAATAGATAATCAAAAGCGCACAAATGTGCGGTTTTTATGGCACAAATCCAGGAATTGGACTACGAATTAATAATTCAATCATTCGTCCTAATCTTCAAATTGTGGTAAGCCTCAATAGAATAGGATGAATGATTTGGACACCACTTCTCATTCTCACACCTGACACAAAGATCACCCCACCGATGAAATGAAGGTATCTACTGATAACACAAACTGATGAGTCTTTACAATATCTACGAGTATATCTTTAAAAATATGATGATGACTTTTGAAATTAGTACTTAGGCTCCTTCTGTGATTTGTACTGATTCTTGAAAGGCTAAGGTTACATCACAGGCAGCCAATGTACTTAGTACGGTACCTCCATTAGAGTTGCAGGCGTGACACAATGCGACGCATCGCACTTTCGTGACCCACTTTGGAGCTAAGAGCCAGTCGTCCGAACGTCTAGAGCATCCTAGACATGCCTACGTGTAGGTAGATATGAAGCTGAGCGGAGCTTAAACGCCGAGCAAAACGCTCTCTTCCTTAGCTTTGTTAGTTGTTGGAATATTGTATTAGTACCTATATCAATGGGATGTAAGAGAGCGACATGACATCTCTTCGATCTAAGCCAACCTCGCCTGCCTGTAATGCATCCGGCTGAATAACAAACTAGGCGCTGGCAACCGACTGGTGGGGGGGTGGGGTATAACCATCATAATTGAAGGCATAGCTAAATATCACAGGTCAATGACGGGCAGCAGCGTCACTGGAGCGAGAAGCTACGCCATGCCATCGCCAACCCGCCTGCCCAGCCAAATGTTTGCCATAAGTGACGAACAACTGGAGAGGCCTATGTCCAGCAGTGGACTGCAATAGGCTGATGATGATGATGACCTATGTCAAAATTACTGCATGTTGTCTGATAATAAGCAGAAAATGAAGTCCGAAATGTAAGCCCTTCACAGAGTGCTTAAACAGTACAACGTAACACATAAACATTACGCTATGAAAGTTTGTATAAATACGCTTTTTCACCCTAAATTTCAAGAGAGGTAGGGCATAGCAAATCTTAGTCGGGAATCGAACCCATGACCCTTAGTTGAGAAGGCAGGGTCTGCACACCGGACCAGTAATACCTACATAGCTATGTATTTAGGAAATTAATAAAATCTTACCTTGGTATTTCTTTAGCAGGGCTGGACTGCGTTTCTTGGTGATTGTATGACGCCATAATGTTATTATTCCACCATTTTTAATATGTAACAGTCACTCAGTTTGTATGCACTTTCACTTATGAACAAAAGTTATTAGGAACATTATGTGAGCTAGAACAAAACAAAGAATGTGTTAGCATGGCTTAACCCGTCAAATTCCATGAGCGATGTTGGCCGCGATACAACAGATAGGCCGGTACTTCGCACTCTTAATAAAAGAACGCCTAAACTTAATTTTTTGGAAAAAATATGATTTAAGTGAAGAAACACTAAAATTTTGACATAAGCCGTTATTTTATTAAGAGTGCTACTTGAAAAGTTAAATGAGGATATCAGCACAAAAGTGGTGTGACAACAACAACCCAGACAACTCTATCAAGAAGATATACTGAATTTATATAGTGAATTGTTTTTTAATTTAATTTATTATGTAAATTTTTTAATTTTTAATTTACAAAGGGTAAATATTACCGACTTTCGAACTTTCAATATTACTATACTTTTATCTAATTATTGAAAAAACTAATGTATTTCATACCAAAATCAACAAAAAATGGGAAAAAATCGTAACACATAAAAATTACAGGATCAAGAAAATTATGGGTTACACCACTTTTGCGCTGATGGCCTTAAATAAATTAAAGTTATGGACCGAAGCAATAGTAAAAGTTGTATCCTATATCTTATTGTAAACTCGTTGCATTTATTAATTTTTAGACAAGTTTAGATAATATAAAAAATAGACTGATGGAATATAAGCATTTAATATTTTCGTGGTGAAGGTTTTCAATTTATATCAATTGTTAGACAAAGAATTACTGTTCGTTTGGTACAATTATTTTATTTTATCTGTATGTGGCATACTGTACCTACAATCACAATTACCACAGAAATATATGTAGCTATAGAGTATATAGATAAGCCGTCACATCTTTTTTTAAACAATCATACCGGTTGAACTGTCCAACATGTAGTAAAGTGAGTTTGACAAAAATGCGCATGTATCGATCAGCCTGCAAACGTCCACTACTGGACCTTCCCTCAATTGTCATTTCCCCTAAGGCGGGTTGGTCATCGTCGTTCTCGTGCCCACATCGCACTCTAAATGAGGTCGGCACAATATGTTCTCTTCTGCCACTCTCCTCTATCAGCCGTCATCTCCACACTCAAACCTTTGACACAAAGGTTGGTGACTAAGGTACATTTGCTCAAAGTTAAACGCTGCTGCCCGTTTCCTGAAATTCTTTAGTCGTGTTATACTATATCCACCGGACGAGAAGGGAAGGTCTATTCTAAACCCAGAAACCACATAGACAGACCCTTTATTTTCTTTAAAATAATTCTAAAAATCGTTTGCACATTTTTGATGCTTTCTCATACTTTACTATAAACTTTTCCAGATTTCAATTCTTACTTCCAGTTCGCTATCAAAGCACCAGTTACTCGGAACCTACCCCCAATTACACGGAATTAGGTTGAGTGGTGCACTTAAATTCTTTTGAGAAAATCTCCATTCTGAAACGTAATTATTTGCCTCGAGTGAATCTTAACTGGGGGTTTCCATTATGAAAATGTTCGTTAAAATCTAGGTAATAATATATTTGTACTGTGTTGTATAAGCTTTAGCCAAATTTGTTTATGCATGAAACACAATGTCGTGTTTTTATTATGTTATATTCTCAGAAGAAACACAAACAAACCCAAATAAGAACACTAATAAACAAAGTGTTCCTTAGTCCATATCCAGAAAGAAAGATAAAACATTATAGCGATAACTTTTCTCTTTCGACATACTGATGAACATCAAATAAAATGTTACAATAATAAAATCAACATTTTCCTTTATTCTACCTTCCTTTATTCCTTTCTAATCATCATACTCATATACTTTTCCACCTATAACAAAACAAATGTTCAACATTACCACAACCATATCTCACAACAAATAAATAAATAACCCAAGACATGCCATGCCACGCTGGGCCACACAGCGCCATCTAGCCCCAAACTAAACCGAAGCTTGTACTATGGGTACTAGACAACTGATAAACTTACTTAGATGCTATATCTTACCGTCTACAATGAAGTCGCGTTAATTTACGTTTAATTAACATCGTCTGAGCACATCAAAAAGCAGTAAAGCAAGCGTTGTTAAACGCATACAGCTAAGCACGGTGCGTTTCACGACCAATAAAACGCAATATCGTTGGCAATTGAATTATAATCGAATACAGGATGTGTTTACGTGTCAGGAATGGAGTGAAATAAAATGGTTTCTTTTGTAATAGATCCACTGAGGCATAATTTTTCAATCCTCAGTTAAAGATTTTGATAATAGTCATTACGACTGATTAGAGAAGTTATTATATAAATATGTATATATCTATCTGCAGATACATATCTATTTATTATCAACATAATGATATGTAATTAGTAACATGAACACACAGGCTTACCTCCCTTTTTTCAGTTTTTAAATAACTCCAGACATGCTACGCTGGGCCACACAGCGCCACCTAGCCCCAAACTAAGCATACAATTTTTTTTGTAAATAAATACATATTATACATAGAACACACCCAGACCATTACAAACAGACATGTTCATGTTTGTACTGTGCGGGAATCGAACCCACGACCCTTGGCTCAGAGAGCAGAGGTCACTACCAAATGAGCCACCGAGCCTGTCGAGTTTCTTAAAATAACCCGCCGCGGCGATTGAAACTGATGCATTCAGTCAGTGTTAGTAATAGATTTATTTTGTCTCTAAGCTATGTGTAAAGTTGTACGCTGCTCTACGGGACCTTCAAGAAGCTAGCTTAGAAATTTCTCAAAGCCTGATAAAGGGTTTGTAATCTCCTAGATGTTATGGCGTTCATGGCCTGAAGTCTATTACCATCAGGTCCTTAAGGCACTAGACACAATAGAAAAATAAAACTATTTGTCAGCTCAACGTGTTAAGCCCGTTTGCGTTCTCTGTCTGTAAAAAAAAAACATTTCTACCCTACTTCGATGCTCATGCCAGTGTGAGCGGCCGATTAACCTATGAGCGGCAAACTGTAGCCGTCGTTTGCGGCTACTCAGCCGCTCACGGAATTAGTCAAAGGCGAACTAGAGGAAAACAGTTAGCCGTGTAATCCAGGCGACAACTACCAAAATAACCCCACAACGCAAACATTTACATACAGGCTGTATAATTTTACAGCGCTACAGGGTGCGGATTTATTGGGCAAGTTGAGCGAACGATCGCTCAGAGCGAGCTATCAAAGCGAAAGTTTACAATCGCGTGATTTACTCGGTAACTGTTGTAAATCTTTCTCGCTATAATATCCGATTTGTTTAATTTTCAATAATGGCCTGTTTTGTTTGGAATTTGGTTTCATTTGTTTAAATTATCATGACGTCATTTTTTGAATTGAATTATGATTTTTCCATTGATTGAAGGGCTGCAGCTGCAAGGGAGCGGCCTATCATCTTTTCGCCCCAAGCCAACCTCACCTGCCCGTGGTACATCCTGCTGAGCAAAGAATGAGGCTCTGGCAACCGACTGGTCGGGGTATAACCATCTAATTTGCAGCTAAATACTACAGGCCGATGACTGGCAGCAGCGTCACCGGAGCGAGGAGCTACGTCCTGCGATCGCTAGCCCGCCTGCCCAGCGTGGCAGTTATGGGTATATCCTTGATTTATGGGTATATCCTCATTGACTGGCTCGGTGGCTCAATTGGTAGTGACCCCTGCCTTCTGAACCAAGGGTCGTGGGTTCGATTCCCACCCGGGACAAACATTCGTGTGATGAACACTTGTGTTTGTTCCGTGTCTGGGTGTATATAATTTGTATTTATGTAAGTATTTATTTGTGGTACCTTCGTTGTTTTGATACCCATTACACAAGTGCTTAAGCTACTTATTTTGGGTCTTGGGATTAGAGCAATGTATTTGATGTTGTCTGATATTTATTTATTTATCCTCATAGATGCTAAGATGTTTGCTCTAAGTGGCGAACTACTGAAGAGGCCTATATCCAGCAGTGGACTGCAATAGGCTGATGATGATAATGAAACGCTGCCCGTCTCCTGATATTGCCTTAGTCATCTCCTACGACAACAACAGGACGACAGTGTTCCTATTCTCAATCCGAAAACCACACGGAGAACATAATACTGTACCGTAACATAGCTAAAAGCTGTAGTTCCCCGCCTAGCTCTTCTCTCAAAGGGACTAAATGAACACCGTTTCGTGAAGACGTTAAAAATTTACAACCTCGCCGGCTTTGTGCTTTTATTGTGACGTCAGCGATAATTAAAGTAGGTGCATAAGCACTGAATACATTAAAAGTTGGAGGCGGGGAAAAGAGTTGTTACGAGTTTTGAAGAATTCGTAATGTAGCCGGGTTGTAACTTTTGAGTAATGAGATGAGTTGCCAGATCGATACTTTGATTTGTGTGGATGCTGGATGCTCCGAAAACTGGGAGATAAGATGTTCTATGGTTTTGTTTTACCTATGTATTAACTTATACATGTGTTGGTAGATTCTGAGTTTTGAACTGAAAGCTAGGTTTTCATAGCAATGGGTTCATCAATACATATGAAAATAAATATAATATAATAAATAACGCAAGACATGCCACGCTGGGCCACACAGCGCGCCGTCTAGCCCTAAGCCGAAGCTTGTACTATGGATACCAGACAATTGATAAACTTACTTAAATACTTTTTTTTTGTATATAAATACATATTATACATAGAAATTACCAAAATGTGTGGTAACAACCGATTATTATTATTAAGCAAATCGATTATTTACAATAGACTGAATTTTATCGATTTACCATATCTAAAAATACATCTCTAAGAACACAAGTGATAAAAATCCGCTAAAGGAACTCGAACCAATCTTTTTGCCCGCAAGAAACAACATTGTCTAATACGTTTATCGTACGAAACGTTCATCAAACAACCTGTATAAACACTGCGGACTATCGCTGTCTAAGAAATATCTTGGCTTGGCGGTAACGCTATATGTTTAAAGAATCACAGCGAGTAACATTTTACAACCAAGGTTAAGTATTTAGAGAAATTACTTAGTAACAACTCCGGGCTACTGAGTATTACTCAAAATAAACTCTGTATCAATTTTGCCTTGACCCATTTCAACCTGACTTCTCAGTTCTTAGAAGCAGTAAATAACCCTTTCTTAATACAAAATGGAACCACTCGTTTAGAGCACAAGGCCGTTCTATCCTTGATACATTTCTGTAATCGCCGTCCTCTGGCCTCTAAAATACGAAGCGGAAGTAATCCGAACATTAAGGAGACAAATCTACAATGACCCTTCGTTAGACTTCGTCACGGGCCGCATCTAGATGAAGCTAGAGTTGTGCCTTCAAATATCGATACGAGAATCATAAATATTATAATCGAAATGTATCCGGTGCACTTTTTAAATAAACTTTTGCCTTTCATTACAAGTACTCATCATCATCATCAGCCCATTGCAGTCCACTGCTAGACATAGGCCTCTCCAGTTGTTCGCCACTTTGGGAAAATACCTGGAGGATTTACTCATGACCTAACATCTTTTCGCTCCGAACCACCCTCACCTGCCCGTGGTGCATCTTGCTGAATAGCAAATGAGACTCTGGAAACTGACTGGCGGGTGATAAAACACCACGATTAAAGGCGTAGCTAAAAACCACAGGCCGATGACGGACAGCAGCGACAGCGGACGAGAAGCTACGCCCTGCGATCGCCAAACCGCCTGCCCAGCGTAGCGATTATGGGTATATCCTCCAGATGTTTGCCATAAGTGGCGAACAACTGGAGAGGCCTATGTCCAGCAGTGGACTACAATAGGCTGATGATTATGATGACAAGCCCGCCAAACCTCTTGTGACCTGTCTGAAGTACATAGTGTACTACATAAAGAATCTCGCACTTGAGTCGCGTAAGAGACCCCGCAAACCACAGACTTTCTATCGACCGATAAAATAAAGTCCGATCAGTATAAAGATCAGCTGATATCTAATCGTTGTAGTATGCGGACTTACATACATATTCATACTGATTATGAGCCCGACCAAACTATCGGCCGATGGTAAGTGTTTGCGCGGGCTCTATAGGTTTTAAATGTATCCGTTACTTGAAATATCTACATTTGAATTTTATACGAAATGCAGCGTTCTAACAAAATACATAATGCAAAACTTACAGTTGCTCGATTTATAAATATTTAAGCGGTTGTCGTTTTATTAAATTTAGGTTAGGGACTTTGCGGAATCAAAAGTTAGCATTTATAAGTTTGCTCCATTCTCTTTTTAAGCAAACAAAGTGAGATTATTAAACTCTGTACTAGAGAAATAAATCGAAACATTACGTTCATAGTAATAAAGTATTTAGATGGAAAACATAATAAATTAAAATAAATTTTGAAGATTTGTACAGGCTTCATTCATGATGTTTTAATTCAACCCGACCCCGTTCAGATATTAAGCATCTAATGTGTGTAGTCCTGAACAAAAATGTATGTAGTTCTAAAAGCGCGCGATTAAAACGCACGTTGAACGCTTTTCATCTGAACATACCCTAAAAGCGTCGAATGAACGTAAATAAGGCATGTGTAGAAGTATTGGTACGTGGCAGAACTGGCAGAGTTCAAATCGTCAAGAAAGTCAAACGATTTAGACCATTGTTGATTCGAATTATCGATATATCGATAATAATAAAAGTATTACACGTCACTATTTGACGCCTGCTTATCATTCCAATGGCCAAGTTGGTCTTGGGTAAGTTTAATTAATTTATGAATTAAATGAATTCCTTGCCTATCAAAATCTTCAAAACTGCTATCTGGGTCAAATAAGTCCGCTCTGTGAGTTAGTTTTGGTGACTTGGTGAGAAGTTCACGTGTTACAATTAAAATGGCGTCAAAAGATTTTTTACTGAGTAATACTTAATAGTTTCTTTCACGTTTATCGCAATGGCTGTCACCGGTGACCAGCAATCTATATTTTTTCTATAGTGTCTACTTTCTTGACAATGCAGACCAGTCAAAGCCTAATTGTTTAACTGGCTAGGTGGTTCATTTGGCAGCGGCCCCTCCCCCCTGAACTAAGGGCCGTGGATTCGATCCCATCCCATTCGGTTTGACCCAAACATACATGTCATGAACTATTGTTTTGTTCCGTATGTAGGTGTGTGTATTTGTATAAGTATATATTTGTGGTACCTTCGTTGTTCTGATGCCCATAACACAAGTGCATATGCTACTTACATTGGGATTGGAGTTTAAAAATAAATTTGTCCGTTTTCAAGGACTGCCCAAGCCTAATTAAATCTCTACTAATCAAATTTATGTAAACATCACATACTTTTACCCTATAGTACCTAAATGAGTGACTTAAGCATTTCATTCTCTGGATTTTTTTTATAGTAGCTTGACTTAATGGCTTCCCTACGCCTGATGGAAAGCCAAAGAGAAGCCCAAATCGCTGTGACAACTAGCAAGTAACTAGTTAGTTACCTGTCAGTTGCCACTGCTATGCCGGCCCAACCCTAACCCCCCACGAGCTCCGAAGACCCTACTCACCAGCAGAAACACGACCCCTCCGGGTCGTGTTTGGCTGCGGTATTCTATAGGGTGGAGGTCCTTCCCCGGACGGGCAGCTCAATACGAGCGAAGATTCGCTATGCCCTACCTCTCTGAAAAATCTGAATCAATGAAGATAACACAATAATATTAGGTATATTTAATAGCCTGTCAAACCAAATATGGCCGCGAAATAATAGATTTTCTACAGCGTCTAGAATGCGGTCGCATAAATGTTTTAACCCTCCATTCGTTCAGCCGGCACCAAGTTTTCCATATTGCATTTGCAGTATCTCCGCACAAACCCTGTTCTAATTTCGCGAAGGCTGGCAAACAGGGATGCGGTTAGGGGGTAGGGGGCGTCACTCTCCTACGCAAATACGATGCCACTTGGCTACCGTATTGGGTCTGCACATCTAGTTTGCAAGCAGATATTGATGTTACAGGAGTGTTTGAGTGAATATGTTTCGACTATTCGCTAGTTGTGTGTCAAGGATGAAGTTTTAGTGGCTCGGGGTCTTATTGGTAGTGACTCTTGCTTTTTGAACTATGGATCGTGGGTGCGATTCTCACCCGGGACAAACATTCGTGTAATGGACATTTGCATTTGTTGCGTGTCTGGGTGTTTATATTTGTATTTAAGTAAAATATCCAAGGGTCTTGGGTTCGATCTCCACCCGGGACTAAGATCTGTGTGATGAATATATTTTGTGCTTGTTCTATGTCTGGATGTTTATTTTTATATTTTATGTATGTAGATATCTGTGGTACCTTTGTTGTTCTGATACCCTAACACAAGTGCTTAAGCTACTTACTTTATACTAAGGATGTCCAGTTTGGTTCAGTTGTAGTGAACGCTGCTTATGACAGTGGTCGCAGGTTCGATACCCGCGCATAAAAATTTGTGTGCATGAACATGTCTGTTTGTATTGGTCCGGGTGTTTGCTAGGCCTGATGTATTTATTTACAAAAAAGAAGTAAGTTCATCACTGTGTGGCCTAGCGTGTAACGTATTGGGTTATTATTTATTTTCCTAGGGGGAAACAGCTTTCCCCCAGAGGATTTGCCTTAACACGCTTCGCGAGTTGGTGACCGCAGTAGGTTTTGTTTGTACCCAGATAAAAACTACTGCCATTTTCCTGATATTATCTAAGTCGTCTTCCACGACACTCATGGGATGAGATGAAGTAATCCTATTTTAAATCCAGAAATCATAAGGGCAAAACGGTTAAAGATCATTACTTTACGTAAAACCTTCAAACTATACCTCTACACAGAGCTGAACATTATTAGGTAACGAACATTCAACACTACTGCCAAACTACACACGTAGGTACACAGCGGTCCGCCAGCGCGGTTTACGATTATTGCACTTTATAAAACAACGGAACGCACCCCCGTTTTATGGATTATAAATTTCATTAGCGTATGTTGTTGGACGATCGCGTTTATGACTGCCGGGACACATTGTTACCCGTGTTCGGCGAGTAGGTGTTTAATGAATTATTGCTGTTAGAAATACGCTGCTGGAAAATTGTTTGGAATTTTTCGTTTGTGGTAATAGATTTTTTTTTATATTAGCACGTCAAAATGACTGCGTCCTGCCTGATGTTAAGCAAACGACGAAGTCCAAAAAGTGTAAGCGATCCTCATCACACATGGTTAGTGCAATGTGGATCGATCACACTATGACGGCCTGCATAAGTGCCGCTTCACGCCCCGTTTAAGAGACCCAAGACTTTAAGAGACCCAAGACTTTAAGAGGAAGGGAACACGTGTGCTGGAAGGGAGGTCCACAGCCTAATTACAACAACAGTAAGATTTACTGGTTATGAGATTATCTTTATTGCACAACAAACAGTTGACAATAATACGAGTATAATTAACCGACTTCGAAAAAGGAGGAGGATCTTAATTCGTATGTATGTATAATATTTTTTTTTTACTTCGACTGTTCCGTGCACTGCTTGTAGTGCACAGTTATTGTTTAGGATCTTTTGTGATTGCTTTGCGGACAGATAATGTAAGGGTGCTCCCATTAACCTGCTCGCCACTAGAGAGGCCTACGTCCAGCAGTGGACTGATAGGTAATCTTATCGCTTTAAGCGATCTTTTCCAACAAAAGACCTTGGGAACTTGGCTAGAGAATAATTATTATGAGATAAGAAAGGGTTAGGTACCAATTGATGAGTTAAAACTATAAATTATTATTTTAAAATAAGCTTTTGGAAGTGGGAGTGTATAAACAGCCCTTTAGTGCAGTCAATGAAGCGAAAAATACGGGCTAACCTCCGAATTTTTTTACTGTGATCCGATTTGCATGAAATTTTGGAATTAGGCTCATCTTACCATTAACTTCAAAAGTGAAAATGATTTGAACTCCGCCACCACCATGTGGTGGTTGCCACCCCTTCTCGGGGGTCAATGGTTGTTTTTTCAAAATAACCTCGGATATCGATAGAAGATCTAATTTTAAGTAAAAAAGTTTCTATTAAGTTTCTCGAAAAATCTAATACTTTTCAAGTTATTGGCAATTGAAAATTCGCAAATTTTTCACGTTTTCATCAGTTTTTTTCAAATATCTCCAAAAATATACGTTTTATCGGAAATTTTATAAGGAACGAAACTGTAGCAGGTAAAAAAATGAACAATTTGGTTTTTTACAAAGTGTTCTAAGTGCAATATTAAGCTAGATATTAAAGATCAAAGCCGTTTTTTATTTTATCTGAAATTTCATCGATGTAGTCAATGCCATCTAGCAGCGAGCAAATGCATTTTATGCTTTCTAATCGAAAAGGGTTTTGTAGTGCTTAAAATAAGCTTTAAAATGAGCATTATCAAAAGTCTTTTGCACGTAAAATAAGTGAGCTATATTGCAAATAAGCGGAGCATCGAATGTTTTTTCTTTCCAATCAATGGGTTTAAATAAGTGCCATTTCCACCAAAACTAAAATTAATCATATTCCGCCTAGAATTAACTTTATTATGAAGAGTTTTATAGATTGTATTAGTTTGGCTGCTTTAGGACACATAGTTTTCAAAAAAGTCACGATTGAAAAAAAATCGAGAATTTCAAATTTTTAAAAATCCCACCCCTTTTTCATAATATCTCAAAAATGACGACAGATACGTATAAAAGTGTAGGGATAAAAAACTTAGGTATTTTTCTGACAAACAATTTGGTTTTTTTGTTTTTTCTATCAAATAAAAATTGACGGAGATATGATTGTTTAAAGAGCGCGTGGCAGCGCAATCACAGCCTCCCTTAATCGTGACTTTTTTGAAAACTATGTGTCCTAAAGCAGCCAAACTAATACAATCTATAAAACTCTTCATAATAAAGTTAATTCTAGGCGGAATATGATTAATTTTAGTTTTGGTGGAAATGGCACTTATTTAAACCCATTGATTGAAAAGAAAAAACATTCGATGCTCCGCTTATTTGCAATATAGCTCACTTATTTTACGTGCAAAAGACTTTTGATAAAGCTCATTTTAAAGCTTATTTCAAGCACTACAAAACCCTTTTCGATTAGAAAGCATAAAATGCATTTGCTCGCTGCTAGATGGCATTGACTACATCGATGAAATTTCAGATAAAATAAAAAACGGCTTTGATTTTGAATATCTAGCTTAATATTGCACTTAGAATACTTTGTAAAAAACCAAATTGTTCATTTTTTTACCTGCTACAGTTTCGTTCCTTATAAAATTTTCGATAAAACGTATATTTTTGGAGATATTTGAAAAAAACTGATGAAAATCGTGAAAAATTTGCGAATTTTCAATTGCCAATAACTTGAAAAGTATTAGATTTTTCGAGAAACTTTATAGAAACTTTTTTGCTTAAAATTAGATCTTCAATCGATATCCGAGGTTATTTTGAAAAAACAACCATTGACCCCCGAGAAGGGGTGGCAACCACCCCCATGGTGGTGGCGGAGTTCAAATCATTTTCACTTTTGAAGTTAATGGTAAGATGAACCTAATCCCAAAATTGTATGCAATTCGGTTCACAGTAAAAAAATTCGGACCTATAATGCTTCATTGACTGCACTACTTTGGTCTAGTGGGCGCAGACGTATGTGATAAGACGGAAGGTCCTGGTTTTGCATCCCGGGTCGGACCAAAGTAAAGGAGTAAAAAGTGCACCTGTTTATATTTACTTTATTTAAAAGTCCGTCAAACGTGTTTAAAATAACAACTGGAAAAAGTTAAAAATAAAAATTATGCTGATTTTCCTCAGGGCTTTACAAGTAAAATACCTAGTTAATCTTATTTTAATACTTTGTTGATTCCAACGCCAGTGTGTACCGCGTAAAATTTGAGCTAATAGTTTATAACAACATATAAATGCGTAACAAATTTACTAGTTTCACGGTAACGAAATAATTAATTTGCTAGCTGTTGAGCCGGTAATATAAAATGATAACACACTATAAACTTTATAATGAAACATAACGGAATTCAGATATTAAATTTCCAACTATTAAATTAATTAGTGGCTTGCTTAATATCGAACCTGAATTCAGTAGCAGTTTTCAAACTGGATACAATAAATTTTATAGGGTATTTAGAATAAACACCGGGTGATCGAAACATTTTAATTTATATAATTGGCTGGCTCGATGGCTCATTTGGTAGTGACCTCTGCTTTCTGAGCCAAGGGACGTGGGTTCGATTCCCGCACAGTACAAACATTAATTGTATTCATGAATAAGTCTGTTTGTTTTGGTCTGAGTGTTTTCTATGTATACCTAATATGTGTTTATTTAGAAAAAAGTATCTAAGTATGTTTATCAGTTGTCTGGTACCCATAGTACAAGCTTCGGCTTAGTTTGGGTCTAGATGGCGATGTGTGTCCCAGCGTGGCATGTCTTGGGTTATTTATATATTTATATAGATAGATTACTCTTTATTGCACCAAAATAAAACACAACAGGAAAGAGATTTTATACAAATATGTAGTAGTACAATGTAGGCGATCTTTTCGCCGATAATATTATTTTCCATACTAATAATAAAATAAAACAAAAGCGAAATTTTCGAATTTCTTGATTCTATTTTTGGCGGTTCTATCATAAACAAATACGCTCACGTAAAGGAGCAAAGTAGATAAAATGCACTGATGCGTTTAATCAACTAAAACACGTGGGCAGCCGAGATAGATCATCTGAAGCCGCGTTTAGCACCTAAACGGCCCTACTTGCGTTTTACGAGCCGATTTCACTGTTAGGCATGTGGGGGTTCCGTGAGTGAAATTCTGAATATGCAGTACTACAGTCTGTGTCGAGAATGGATTAACTAGGAGTCACTTATTGCTACGTGAGTTTCATCACGTCTGTTCTAATAAGAGGGCTCAAAGTCTTTGTTTTTCTCTTATTATTATTATGAATGATACTGACTAATTTGAACGGATAAGGGATAAGAACAAATTTATATTATGTCTATTTCCAAAATTGATCTTCCTAAGAAGCGAAATCACTATCTTGTGATATAGGTCATGAGTATCTAGTAATAAATTGGGGTCTAGGATTGTTCATCTAGAATGCAATTCTGACACCTTGGAAGATCTAGTTAGTGACGTTTCGAATTCAGATGGTCCAAGCCAAGTGCAATCTTACAGACTGTCATGGCAATGGAAACTGAAAAGTGACTGATTTAGTTACTCATCAGCTGTCACGGCGACTTGGGCTTCTCTTTCGCTCCCTATTAGGCGAGAGAAAGCCACAACTTTATGCTACTATAAAATACAGATTTATAACTCTAAATGCTTAAAAACATGACACGCCTTTTTCAATCATTTAAATGGTAAATTGTTTTTTTAAATCTATAAAAATTTGGTAGAATTTATCTAGAATCATAGTTACCGCGTGATCCAGTTTCCTAAACAAAATCTTCTAGAACAACTTTGATAACATGACCACTGAAAAATTTTCATATATTTCGCAGCAGAAATTGCCTTTTTCCTTACAAAGTCATACGAAACTACGGCACCTTCCTAGCACCCTGTACCAAGAATTCACAATTACCGTAAGTGCAAAACTTTCACGAAGACTCGATAAAACCACGGCGAATGCAAAACCTGTGCCGAATTGGGTGGTTTCGCTAAAACACCCACTTTACCGACTATGTACCTACTCAAAATGATCGTAGAGTTTATCCTTATTACGATGAACATTGTTTTCAGGTTTTGCTATTATGCGTGCGATTGGGTTTTGTTTTATGACAGAGCAGGCAAATGGGCCTGACTGGTAAGTGATCACTTCAGCCTATAGACATCGCAATACCGGGGGATTTTCAGGTGCATAAAAAGTTAATTTTTATCGTTATAAATATCAGACAACATCACATACTTTGATCCGATCCCAAAGTAAGTAGCTTAAGTACCCGTGTTATAATCAACGAAAGTACCTCAAATAGATACTAAAATACAAATATAAACACCCAGACACGGAAGAAACACAAATGTTCATCCCAACAATGTTTGTCCCAGGTGGGAATCGAACCCACTACCATAGGTTCAAAAGGCAGGGGTCACTGCCAATTGAGCCACCGGGCTTGCCTTATACTTCGAGATTAACAAGGTTAATATAGGCCGATATAGATTTATTTATTTATGTAGATTATAATTATAGGCCGGTACTTAATGTCTAGGTTACATAAGTAACCCGGCTCCCCGCCGGGAGACTTTATCAGGTGGCAGATTGACCACCTTTCAAAAATCAACTTAAATTTGGTCTAACGATAAGTCAAGACGGTCATTGCAAACGGTTAGAGCAAAATTTAAGTTGATTTTTGAAGTGTGGTTTATCTCTACCAGCTGGTTATGTCTCCTGGACTCTCCCAACATTGGTGATTGCGCGTGTTCGACTGAGGTATTACGTTATTATGTTTCTTTACATCTGGTGAATCAATTAGTCAGTGAAATGAATATCATTTGTTATGACTGAACCAGGCACGGTTTAATGATGTATAATAACTATGTCTATAAATTAAACTTATGTAATTACATTATTATGTATGATCATGAGTATGTGTAACAAAATGTACAAATAGTTATATATTATTATGGCATAGGCGAGGTAATTACTGATTTCGAGTGTTTCATCTTAGTTCTTAACGTCACTTACCGTTAGGTGAAATCGTGCAGAGTTTTGTTTATGGTTTTATGTTCTTAGTTGTTGAATAAAACGATGTCGTGTTTTACTTAAAACATTATAATAATTCTAATTTGCTAAGTTTTCGAATATTTCAAACCAAGTCATTTGAGATTCTCGTATCAAAGTCATATAGATCCTCTAGTTTAACTTCGATAACTAAACTCAGTCATACTTGTATTTTTGCTATATTGCACATAATGTGCACCTTGCGCTTAAAATCATTATTGATTTACATACCCTAAAACTTTAGAATTTATTTTTAGATATATGTAATCACGCTTTACTCTAAATTGAAATGTAACATTTATATTTTAAAGTATAATAATATGGTCCCACTTTCAAAATACGAGTAGTTAATATTAAATAACTTGACAAACCTTCACCACCAAAAATATTTAACAATTCGAAGCGCATTAATTTTAACAACTTTATCTATACGATTATATTGAACTTCTCGAGTAAAGATAACTCTTTTTTGAATTACAAAAATATAAAAATACAATTTAATTAAACACTTTGAAACTTTAAGTGACTCAATCATTGAAACAAAACTTACTACTGCCATATCACACTAGTATCAAACTTTTTTTTCCAACTCATAAACGAAACCAACCTGCTACAAATCATGAAAACAGTACAACGGAACACCGGCGAACGTACACAAACACTTTCACATCGACGACGTCCGTTCGCGGGCGCGTCGGACGCAACACTGAACCGAACTGAACCAACGTGGCACCACACTGCAGCTACGAAATGACTACGGGCGGCCGACGGGAAACGAGTGCTACGAGACACTTCAATGGCGTTGTGTTTTTAACCGACTTAAAAAGGAGGAGGGTGGATTTTTAGGGTCAAAATACTTACATTATAATTTAAGTCCGTATTTTATATTATAAAAAAATATTGGACACGTTTTTTTTTTCGATTGAACAAAAAATAGCAAATATACAAGGTATCAAAATTTAGAAGTGGGAGTCTTAGACGTCTACCCTTGCGAAAAATGCCAAGAGGAGTGACGTCCCACGTGACTTTAGAGGGCTATATCTTTGTAATTTTTGGTCTAATTTATAAATTAAGAAAACCCTAACATTTATTAACGGCAACGAACCTTTTCGACTAAATATATTTTTTTTGATATTATGTTGTCACCACTGAGAATAGTGAACCGATTTGGGAATTCTTTTTTTGTTCGAAAGGGTCCTTCCTAGTTGGTCCTATCTTAACTAATATTATAAAGCTGAAGAGTTTGTTTGTTTGTTTGAACGCGCTAATCTCAGGAACTACTGGTCCGAATTGAAAAATTCTTTTTGTGTTGAATAGACCATTTATCGAGGAAGGCTTTAGGCTATATAACATCACGTTGCAACTATTAGGAGCGAAGAAATAATGGGAAATGTAAAAAAAAACCGGGGAAAAAATAACTATTCCACGCGGACGAAGTCGCGAGCACAGCTAGTTCTCAATATATTGAAGTCAATTTTGAATTGTTTTAAAAGCAATTCTTATGTTTCGTTGTATTGATACTTTAATGAAACAAGGTGGCACGTTTCGGCTACGAAGTGACTACGGGCGGCCGACGCAAAACGAGTGCTACGAGACACTTCAACGGCGTTGTGTTTTTGTGTTTGCGCTTGTACTCGTATCGATGATGGGAAGTGGCTGTTACGAAATTTCGACTACGCGATGTGTTGTATGGTTTTAAAGGCAAGAATTGCCTTGTGTGTGAAAAAAATGTTTCTTTATTTTGATATTTCAATGAACCAACGTGCCACGGCGCTGCAGCTACGAAGTGACTATGGGCGGCCGACGGGCAACGAGACACATCAATGGTGTTGTGTTTTTAAGCGACTTAAAAAAAGGAGGAAGAACAATTTGATGTATGTTTGTTACTATAACCACCGAGAATAGGCCTGTTGCCGTAAAAAATGTAATTAGTCCCTCTTTTAGATTGTTCAAAAATAAAAGTAACGTATTTTTTTCATTTGTATATTAGACCAAAAATTACAAAGATATAGCCTGTTGAAATTACACGTGACGTCAAAGAGTGGGACTTTTTCCCCACAGAGTGACGTCAAAGACCTCCGCTCCCAAATTTGGATGCCTTGTATCTTTGTTATTTTTTGTTTTAATGAAAAAAGGAAAAATGCGTGTCATATATTTATATAATCTAAATTACGGACTAAATATAATGTAATTATTTTGACCCTGGAAACATCCCTATTATTGTAAACCGATTTGGAAAATTATTTTTTTGTTCGAAAGGCGAAACTTCCTAGTCGGTCACATTCTCACCATATTGAAGTTGATTTCTTTTTGCTGAAAAAATGTTGCCACCGCCATGCCGGCCCAACCCTAACCCCCCACGAGCTCCGGAAACCCTACTCACCAGCAGAAACACGACTCAGAGGTCATTTGACTGCGGTATTCTATAGGGTGGAGGTCCTTCCCGGACGGGCGGCTCAATTCGAGCAAAGATTCGCTATGCCCTACCACTCTTAAAAAATATATTTTTATTCATTACTAGCTGTGCTCGCGACTTCGTCCGCGTGGAATAGTTATTTATTCTCCGTTTTTTTTTACATTTTCCATTATTTCTTCGCTCCTATAGTTGCAGCGTGATGTTATATAGCCTAAAGCCTTCCTCGATAAATGGCCTATTCAACACAAAAAGAATTTTTCAATTCGGACCAGTAGTTCCTGAGATTAGCGCGTTCAAACAAACAAACAAACTCTTCAGCTTTACAATATGTATTAGTTAAGATGGGTTTGCGCTTGGCCACAATTCACCTGGTGTTAAGTGATATTGAAGCCTACGATGGAGCACGCTTACCCAGAAAATACCGATTCACTCTCGCCTTGAACACCTCAAGATTATATGTCTCCGGAAACAAAGAGTCCGGCAAGGAGTTCCATAGTTTGGCCGTTCGCACCAAGAAAGTAGAGGCAAACCGCACCGTGCGAGTCCTTGGGAGCTGCACCATAAAACGGTGTCTCTTGGTCGTATCTCTACTCGTCCGGTGGTAAAATGGAGTTATTGTGTTCGTGCTTGTATCGATGATGACAACTAGCTGTTACGAAGTTGAGACTACGCAATGTGTTGTGTTATTATTCTGAAGAATTCTTAGGTTGTATGGTTAAGCTGATAAACCAGCTTTCAAATAGCGAAAGGACTCCGGTTTACTTAATTTATGTGTCATACTAAAAAAATAATACTTTTCCACATTGGTAACGAATTTAAACGTGGGCTAAAAAATTAGCAAGTACTTATTAAAATTATCATATCTAAAAGTAAACCATATACCGTCAGTGTGAATTTTAATCCTAAACTAAATAAGAGATGAACGAAGCCGTATCTTGCGAATTGCTACGAAATGACTACGGAATCGAATAATGGACGAAAGACAAATGCTACGAGATCTTACAACAGCTATATAGTAATCCGCTTTTATTTAAAAGGCTTAGTGATTCAACGTAAAGGCAGGTATTGGATGATTAAAATGGGTTAAATATAGAATGAGCTACAGATTTTTCACAGTGAATACCAAAATGATAATTAATTAACAAAGAACAAAGTTTTCATTCGCCAGATAACGATACCTTTAAAAGGTAGCTTATATTAGGACGCCAACTTCTGTCTTCGGTGAAACTATATCCATACTAATATTATAAACGGGAAAGTGTGTCTGTCTGTATGTTTGTCTTTCCTTCACGGCAAAACGGAGCGACGAATTGACGTAATTTTTTTAAATGGAGATAGTTGAAAGGATGAAGAGTAACATAGGCTACTTTTTCCCCTTCCTAACCCCCCACTTCCCTAAAATGGGGGATGGAAGTTTGTATGGAGTATTCCGAATTTAACGCGAGCGAAACCGCGGGTAAAAGCTAGTAGAGTATAATTCATTTTCTGCGATATGCAGCAGCGACCGCTAGATTTACTTATCTGTTGCCGCAGCGACTTGGGCTTTTCTTTCCCTTTCCTTTCCATCAGGAAACTAGAGACTATTACGAGTATGTTTTGCTATTGTTTCAAAGAGCAATTTCGCGTTTTCATATAGTGGGATATATGTATAGTCGATATCGCATATTTAGAGACTGTCATTTTTCTTTCGTAACCAAGTTCCATTTCGTAATTGCCCACCAAAAGAAACACGGAAATGAAAGCTCTTCCGCGAGTATCATTAAACTGAATACTTAAAACACAATATCTCCATAAAAATACAGTTCCATTACAGAGATACGTTTTACCGCAAAAATACAATTGTATCTGATGGTAATTTTTACGGTGCTTACCCTCTCTGGGACTGTTTTGCAGTTATTAGGGACTAGCTGTGCTCGCGACTTCGTCCGCGTGGAATAGTTATTTTTTCTCCGTTTTTTTTACATTTGTCCATTATTTCTTCGCCCCTAATAGTTGCAGCGTGATATAGCCTAAGCCTTTCTCGATAAATGTCTATTCAACACAAAAAGATTTTTCAATTCGACCAGTAGTTTCTGAGATTAGCGCGTTCAAACAAACAAACAAACAAACTCTTTAGCTTTATAATATTAGTTAAGATAAAAGATTCAATTCTAGCAGCTGTATCATAAGATTCGTAAGTTCAATTACCATGAAGGACAAATACTCATCATAAGTCTGTCCTACTGTATGTCTATCTTTAAAAATTAGCAGTGAGTGTTAATTGTTTTATATAGTTGACTGGCTCGGTGGCTCAATTGGTAGTGACCCCTGCCTGCTGAACCAAGGGTCGTGGGTTCGATTCCCACCCGGGACAAACACTCGTGTGATGAACACTTGTGTTTGTCCCGTGTCTGGGTGTTTATATTTGTATTTAAGTATTTATTTGTGGTACCTTCGTTGTTCTGATACCCATAACACAAGTGCTTAAGCTACTTACTTTGGGATCGGAGCAATGTATGTCATGTTGTCTGATATTTATTTATTTATTATTTATTTTAAAAAAAAATAATAGTACTAGCTGTGCCCGTGGCTTCGCCTGCGTTCAATTAGTAGCCTATGTTACTATCCATCCCATCAACTATCCCCACTTAAAAAATCACGTCAATTCGTCGCTCCGTTTTCCCGTGAAAGAAAGACAAACATACAGACAGACACACTTTCCCATTTATAATATAAGCACGAATTGAAAATAGATATTTATAGGGATATAGTGATCAAGAGGGAGATTTATTATGTATAATACATACATAATCATGTAATAGAGAAACATTTTGTAGAAGAGTGGGTCGCTAGTATATTGATAATTTATGTATGTTATCCTCGTGTGCAATAAAAGCATGGAATCTTGCACGGTTGTGTATTGTAAAACTTCTGAGTTGCGGGCGTGCAAATCTAATTTGAACACATTAAAAAAATTAAGTATCATAATCATCAGCCTATTGCAGTCCACTGCTGGACATAGTCCACTCCAGTTGTTCGCCACGGACGAAAAAAAAAACGAAATACTGTATTCGTTAACGTCTCCATTACCGAATCCGTAATAACAATAGGCTATTACTCGAACAGCAAACTGACTATAGTTCATTCGCGTTAAGAAAATAGTGACTCATCACCGACTGCCGGCCAAGCCACACCCCCTAGCCAATTAAAACGCTAGAAATTATAATTTCTAGCGTTAGCCACACCCCCTAGCCAATTAAAATTATAATTTCTAGCGTTAGCCACACCCCCTAGCCAATTAAAACGCTAGAAATTATAATTTCTAGCGTTTTAATTGGCTAGGGGGTGTGGCTTGGCCGGCAGTCGGTGATGAGTCACTATTTCCTTAACGCGAATGAACTATAATCCGCCTTTCTCTCAACGCCACGACTCCCATTGTTATCGAGTTAGTGCCAAAACGTTCCGTGTAACTTGTGGCAGGTTATAGTCTGTATTATCCAATATCGGGTCTATTAAACGCCAAATGGCTTGTAACTAGCGGACTTGTTAGCAGCTTGTCCGTGCATAATGGCCTTCAGCGAGACACAACAGTGCAGTATAGATGCTATGACAATATACTGACAAGCGATCATTAGGTAAAGTCGAGGCTGGATTTGTTTATTTAGGTCTACTGACATTTATTTTGAATTGTTTGTTTTTATAGGTAAATACCCAACCAACCCGCCTGCCCAGCGCGGCGATTTTTTTTAATAACCCAAGACATGCCACGCTGGGCCACACAGCGCCATCTAGCCCCAAACTAAGCCGTAGCTTGTACTATGGGTACTAGACAACTGATAAACTTACTTAAATACTTTTTTTTTGTAAATGAATGTAAAATAAAAACGTGTATAATTATTGTCTTATATGAATACATTTATACATAGAAAACACCCAGACCAATACAAACAGACATGTTCATGAACACAAATGTTTGCACTGTGCGGGAATCGAACCCATGACCCTTGGCTCCGAAGGCAGAGGTCGCTACCAATGAGCCATCGAGTCATCGATTAAGGGGATATCCTCCAAATGTTTGCCCTAAGTGGCGAGCAACTGGAAAGGCCTATGTCCAGCAGTGGACTGCAATAGGCTGATGATGATGATGATAAGTAAATAAGTTGCGCTACGTAAGTTCAGCGACTTAACAACAGTGATCAAGACTTTGAGGCCTTGCGTCATAGAGAGAGCTATTACCGATGAGACTCATACCACTTATATCTTATTTGTCTCCAAAGCCTCAAGTTGGTATATAGCTGACCCATTTCAAAAATAGTCTGTCTGTATGTTCGTTATAGAAACAAAAACTACTCTATTGATTTTAACGAAACTTGGAACAATTATTCTTCATACTCCTGGGCAGGTTATAGTATACTTTTCATCACGCTACAATCAATAGGAGTAGAGCAGTGAAGGGAAGTGTTGGGAAACGTATTTTTTTTTATCTGTACGTTTGAACGCGCATTACGAGAAAACTACTGCATGGAATTTAATGCGGTTTTCACCAATGTCTTGCTAGAAGTCTAACTTAATTTAAATTAAATTTAGGTACCATTTACCGGTTTTTTTTAAAGCCCGATATTCACGCGTGCGTCGCCGCTGGCACAGCTAGCTTATAATATAGAGTTTCATCGCTAAGACTTTTTTACTGGCTTCCGCAGAATACCAGTGGCCGTGACGGCACTTCCGTCGCGACCTTATACTGAGCGGAGACCATTTTGGTACACATATTTGTAATACTATGTTAGATACTATTAGTTATTAAGTTTGTTATAGTGTTAAGCTTTGAAAGTATTTTCTCTTATGTGAACCAAATAAAGATTTTTCTATTTCTATTTCTATTTTTCTAAGAGGAATAACGGAAAAGCTAGCCTCGATGTGGTAAACTAATATTAAGTTGTCATGTCAACTAATATTCGAAATCTAGTGAAGTACGCAGGCATCCTGTCGGCCTAACAATGCGGTAAGCCGTACCGATAGTAACCGATACCGACTGGCAACAGCAACACCAATTAGCTTCTCGATGCAAATATCGAGAAATTTCTACGTCAATCCAGCAAAGGATTAAAGCAGACTGTGAAATTGCGCTAATTGGATAGCTGATGTCATTAACGAGTATCATCTAAGCGTTAAATCTAAAGTTCTATTTCTGAACGCGTGGAGGCTTATTATTTCCAGCTTGCTTATTAACTTCTACTACAATAAGTGAACGCAGTGTAGTAAGCAAGATGGCTGGCAAATGCTGGATGCGAGAAACATTGTGCCCGCCTGCCCAGCGTGGCGATTATGGGTATATCCTCCAGAAGTTTGCCCTAGGCGGCGGACAACTGGAGAGGCTTATGTCCAGCAGTGTACTGCTATAGGCTGATGATGATGATGATGATCTTGTTTCTGCTTAGCCCAATGATTTGTACGCTATTTCTATTGTAAAATAAAGATATTTTTTTTGTTTGGAAAGAGGGTTCAGGATGACTTCACTCCACCTGGTAGTAAGCGGTGGTGAGGTCCAAATGTTAGGTCGATAGGCACTATAAGACAAAACCAACGCGCCTGTCTCCCTCACCCTGAAGGCCCACTGAGATGCCGTTTCACGACCCACACGTTTCAATTCTCATGTTTCATAACGTGAAAAAGACGAGTTGAGATATAATAAAGTTCATTCTATTATAACCCATAAAACTTTATAAATTCAAACACTTCTCAAAGACTATTTCTACATTGAAAAGGACTATCTGGATCCTGTAAAGGATTGCAAATGAGTCCACCGAAGGCAGATCTTTCTACCCTTTAATTTTGAGGAAATTGTTTCTCCGAATTCCGCCATCTTCCTTCTAATTACTTCGCCCTTTCGAATCTCGGCGAGTAATTGCAAGACACTTTTTTTCTTCAGTTAGAGTAATGTGATATCTTTAGCAGGGGATGCAGCGGAACGAACAGATTTTACGTTGAAAATTCGCAATCAATAGTTTTAACGGATTTTTAAAGGACCTTTGTTTTTTTTTTGCTAAAATAGAACAGCAATGGCTTCCCGTCATCTGATGAAAACTGAAAGAAATGCCCAAGACTTTGCGGTAACGGACAAGTAACCAAATAGATTGTCAGTTGCCATTTAGGCCTGTACGACTATTCTGGCTATACAATAACTGATAGCAGGCATTTCTTTTGCACTTTAATGCAACGTTTATTCATAAAAGTCTTTTGTTAACCTCTAACTGAGATCTGGGGTTCCTTACATGTTATCTAGGTGACTTAAAAATGGGAAATCAAAGTCCGGTCAAGTAATAAGGAAGGGATTTGACTGGCTCGATGGCTCATTTGGTAGTGACTCCTGCCTTCTGGACCAAGGATCGTGGGTTCAATCCCCAGCCGGGTCAAACATTCGTAATGAACATTTGTGTTTGTTTCGTGTCTGGGTGGTTATATTTGTGTTTAAATATATATTTGTAGTACCTTCGTTGTTCTGATACTCATAATACAATTAATGTTTAAGCTACTTATGTTGGGATTAGAGCAATGTATGTGATAGAAAAAGAAGGCTAGGCGAGGGCACGACCGTGCCCCTAGATTTCCACCGATTTCAGACCCTGCCCCCTTTTTATGTTTTTTAAATAGGTTATGGAAATGTTTTTAATAACATTGAGAACGCTACAAGCAGGCATTACATCAACAAAATGACCCCGTTCCACAAAATTAAACCAATTATAAGAACAATTCAAATAAAACCGCGTCAAATCGTCCACTCTACATTCAAGGCACAGAAATAATACTCCCATAACTTGGGGGTCCCCTAACTGAAAATATAAATATCAATGATGCATTAAAGTGGGTAAATTCTGTTAGCTCCCCAATATTTACCTGTGCAGTGACCCGTTTGGGGCACGTGACCTCACCATTGCACATCATTTGGGCACTTGCAACTGATTTTTATGTCCAGAAGTCATGATCTTATTGCTATAGTAATAAGGTTTGGAATCGGTTAATTCTAAGGGTTACGGTTAATAAAATGAGGGGAACACGTTTTAACTGCAAGATGCGTCCACCCCGGTAATACGATATTCTTTATGTCGTGGGAAATGTGAGGGGAACTTTTTTTAGATAGAACAGTGTAGATTAACAGTGCTTGATTGTGGGGAATGAGAACGTTCTATTTTTGATTATAGTTTACTCTTGTTCTTATTATGATATTACGAATATATTCAAATGCATTATGCATCTTTGTACAATATAAACTACATAATGGGGCATTTCACGTCAATTGTGAATTTTGTTTAAGTACCTATATTCTGATCAATTACACCTTTCTAGTAGACGTGGATGTCTACCTCCATTCTTTTTTGGTGTGATGTATTATTGCTGAGTTTTCAAAAAGAACTTTGCACCCCCGTGAACTATGATCCCATACGTTCGTGAAGGAACAGGGTGCACATACACTCGTGCACTTTGATATCTCTAGCATGTTTGGTGGTTGGCCACAGTAGCCAGCATTGGGTCAAGAGAGTACGTAGCTTTAATTCATAATATGTAAGCCCTTGATACTCGTACAATACTTAGTAAAAACCAAATACTAACATTGAAATCCGATCAATTAGGACAGTAAACAATACTTTCAACACTGTTTACCAAAAACAGATGTAGTTAAGTGAACGCTTAAAAAAGCGACCCATCACTATAATTCGGTATCGATAACAACACATTAATCATGTTTGATTACACCATATTTTCGAAATCCTCAACAATGTAACCAAACACAACTTTCTCTGTCCGTAGATAAGGTTGAATTTTACTTACCATTAAATTAACTGTCAGAAATGAATTCCTAAAGGTGCTGCTAGACTTCAGTATTCGCTTGTTACAGAGCATCGAGCATTCACCGATTTAAAATTTTACGAACTAATTTTTACACGCAGTTCCATGTTTTACTTACTTACTAGTAAGTACCTAAGTAAGTTCCATGTTTTGTTACAAACCAACTTAAAATGTAACGATAAACTCGTCAGATTTCAAATCCTGTTCATACTTTACTCAAAGAGATTTCGGTATATAATAAAAAAATAACGTGTGTGAACACGTTATTCGAAGTTAAACGAAGTCCTTATTCATAGCATGCGTAAAGGCAGTGAAAACACCATCTCTTGTTCTCTATGAATGTCAACGTATCGCAGACTATTGGATAAATGTCTAGGTCAGCTTAGGGAAATTCATGAGACATAAAACTACACGCCATTAGGGTACAAATTTTGTGCAATAAAGATTAAATCTTCTATACATCTATCTATACATATAATAAAAATGTAACGAATCGCTGTCTGTACATGGAAGATATATGTGAAAAAATATTATGGGAGGCCTTTATTAATGCAATAGTACCCAAAACAATGATTTTTGGAATTTTTGTCTGTTTGTCTGTATGTTTGTGCACGCTAATCTCAGAAACCGCTTATCCGATTAAGATGCGGTTTTCACTAATATATTGCTAAAAGCTTCCCTTAACATTTAGTGTTTGTTTCATGTTAATCGGTTCATAAATAAAAAAGTTACGCCGATTTAACTAATCACGTCGAGCCTGCTGTACGTTTGCGCGGGTATATAAAGCGCGCCGAGATCTGCGCCGCGCCGCTGCCAGCTGCCAAGCACTGGGGGTCATTAAAATCACTACCCAAGAAACTATTCCACGCGGACGAAGTCGCTGGCACAGCTAGTAAATAAATAAAATCCTAATATCTTGGAGGTACTCAGTTAGCAAGACTAAATTATTGCTCCGTCGGCGCAGAGGTGGCCGGGCGCGGCGACAATATCGCCGCCTAATGCTACCTGACGGGGTCCAGCCGGTGGTCGGTACGGGGGTTCCGCCACCGGCCTTGCACGGTTCCCCGTCTTCGTTTAATGGGAGTGGGCTCACCCTTCGGGCCACTCCCATCGCTCCCGCTACGGGAGGGCGAGCTGGGCTTGCTTAAGCAGGCAGCGTTTGTGGTGTCATGGCAGTTATAGTTTTAAGGCCCCATGACACCACCCCATAAGGCGCCTGATGGAGGGACCGGGGTTTTTAGTGGGTATATCCTGCCTCACCAACACCTTGAGGCAGGGGAGTCCCACATACCCTGCCACTCCCCCAAGTGGCGGGGATGCATAATCGCATTTTCCCCGGGGAAAAAGAAAAAAAAAAAAAAAAAAAGCAAGACTAAATTAGGTGAATATGGTCCTACTCATGAGCGCTTGATATAGTATTGTAGAAAATACCCATTTAGACTAGCTAGGCACATCCGATGTTTCGTACATTAGCTTGTAAATGCTCTAGTGTGTACTCACCTTAATGGTAGGGACCATACCATTACTTAGTCTGGGTAATTGACGTGGCCATTTTAGGGTAAGAGAGATTGCTCGAGGCCTGCCCCGTCCACTTCACTTGCCGTCACCAATATTGGCTGCAGGCTTACCTGAAACGAAATAAGAGACTTTGAACACTTCGCACGAGACAGGAAATTTTCATTATCTTAATAGGGTTTTCGTTATTGACTGGCTCGATGGCTCATTTGGTAGTGACATCTGCCCTCTGAGACTGGCTCGATGGCTCATTTGGTAGTGACCTTTGCCCTCTGAGCCAAGGGTCGTGGGTTCGATTCCCGCACAATACAAACATTTGTGTTCATGAACATGTCTGTTTGTATTGGTCTGGGTGTTTTCTATGTATAATATGTATTTATTTACAAAAAAAAGTATTTAAGTAAGTTTATCAGTTGTCTAGTACCCATAGTATAAGCTACGGCTTAGTTTGGGGCTAGATGGCGCTGTGTGGCCCAGCGTGGCATGTCTTGGGTTCTTGGGTTCAAAAATATTAATAACTCATGTAAGAAAATTACTATCACTATCCAATTTTTTTATATATTTATGTACCCTTAAAATTTAAGAGATTCAAATCGCCAAACAAATTCACGAAATAAAATACTCAACTAAAAAGAAACAAAACATTACCCCAATCACTTAAACGGGCGAATGGTAATGAATTCCTTGCGCAGCCCGGCCTTAAAGAAAGGGGGGGACAAACAAATTTTTTTCATCGTCACAATAGCAATTTCATATTAGAGTGAGTGCCAAGACGTGAACATTGAACGCTGTACAACAGGTAATTTTGAATTACCTCCGTCTCAGTGGGCCCGACCCTCCCTGGGAGGCTATTGTTGAGCTCTTCGATATTTTGTACTGTACAGTATTGCAATTTTATAACGGGGTAAACGAGTTCTGGAGTGGAGACCGCGTCTCGGCAAACGTAGTGTAGGACGCCCTCAGGCCAGGTGGAGTGACGATTTGCGCAGGACGGCTGGCAAGTGCTGGATGCGAGAGGCTCGGGACCGATCGAAGTGGCGAGGTTTGGGAGAGGCCTATGTCCAGCAGTGGACTGATGTGGGCTGATGATGATGATGATGAGTGTTGCAATTTTATTAGCACTGCAGTGGCATACAACAGACGCTATTGTGATAATATTTTTAGTTTATACGAAACTTTCTTTCTGAATTATAATTGAGTAGTTTCCTATATTTTGGATGATAGGGATTTCATGATCAACTGAGAGAATTGTGCACAAACTAAAACCATAATTATGAGATATTGCAAATAGTAGAGGATCCCGCCATACAACGATCTTCACCCAGACGTATATTGGATGAAACTTATTTTACATGTAATGAGGTACTTATCCATTTGTGTAATCTTTTGTGATCACAAAATGCAATAAATATTATGATTATGAAATTTTAGGTTACAGAAATGAAAGAAACGAGAAACATTATCTAGCGATGACTAGTTACACCCCCTTCTGACATAAGACATGGACTTTCCGCTCTCTCCCGACATTTTCTTACTGCCCGCAATAAAAATATTCGTTCAAAATGTGGTTTTGACATTAGCGTATTTATAAACCTTTTCTTATTTGAATTCAATTTGATTGTATTACTTTTGTGGGAAAATATACTTATAGACTTTATGCTGATGAAAGCTTCACACAATATCTGCTAATAACATTTCAAATTAAATTGCCAACTAGTCTAGCATCGAAAAAGTATAGTAGATAATGTATCAGGTTCATAGATTTTATATTTCATTTGAATAATGTTAGAAAGACAATGGAATGAAAAATTTTAATATTTTTTTCTGTATCAAAATACTATACCTAATATTTTAATTGAATAAGTATGTAACATCTTATTTTATTCATCACCATCCATCCGCCAATGACAATGTTGTCATTTGGGGGGATTTGTCTTAGTCAATACGTTTGGCAAGTGGGTCGGTGACCGCAGTAGGTTTTATTCGTACCCAGGTAAACGCTGCTACCTGTTTCCTGATATTCCCTAAGTCGTCTTCTACGACACCCACGGGATAAGATGGGGTGGTCCTATTTTAAATTTGGAAACCACACGAACAGTCGATATTTTTTGAGGTTATAATGGCAAAGCACGGCTTGTGCTTATGCCAGTTGCGATAAAAAAAAAACGAATTTTCAATCTATTCTAAATTAATGTTCAGTTTTAGTTTTCTTCGTTGCTCGGCAATATTCTTACCAGCCAGCTTTTACAAGAGTAGCTAAGTACTAAGACTCCAATGTCTTAGAAACTCAAAAGAAGAACGGTGTGAAAACTGCGATGAGCTCTCAGTTGGAGAGGCGCGAACATTTTAAAATTAGAACGCGAGGCTATTTGCACTCGAGGCGCTCACAAAGGCGCCGTGCGTGAGGCCGGGGGCGCCTTTCAGCCGCGGGCGCGCAAATATGGAGCCAGGGGCTGGCGAGTGGCAACAGTGGATTTTGTAGGAAATCAATATGACTATGATTTAAAAAATAACATGACATTTCGCTACTTGGCTATGTTTTATTTTGTATGTTGTTTTATGGTTACCAGCTCGTCGGAAAACATGTTAAACCGCTATACAAGGTGACTTTTTAATCACTATTCAATTTTTTTCTGGGCATTACGTATCGTTAGTGGAGCCCATTTCTGCAAGAAAATATAGGTTTTTCACAACGAATTCATTGCCCGAACCCATTATAAAGCCTTTATTAACGATACCTAATGCCGAGAAAAAATTTGGATAGTGATTAAAAAGTCATCTTGTATAATAAGTTGCTTGAAAAAAAAAAGATATTCTTTGCACTCATTTGAAAATCAACTCGATCTGACTTTGCGTTGGACTTTTTTCGTTTTTGTTTTTATGGCTTACTGTGTCGTGTTGGTATTACTGCGATTTAAGATTTAAGTTTGGAATAAAAAAACAAAAGAACAATCCAATGCTTGCTTCCACTCACTATACTTCATTTGCCGTTTCCATCAGCGAACGAGTAACGCTAAGAACTCATGGAGTAATTTCACCCGTACCCGCTGCTCCACTGTAAAGAAGCGATCATCTTTCGCTCCAAACCACCCTCACCTGCCTGCATAGAGGTGGTGATGAACAACGAATAAGGCTCTGGCAACATAATGAATTGTTGCTAAATACCACAGGCCGATGATGGGAAGCAGCGTCACCGGAACAAGGAGCGTCGCCCTGCGATCGCCAACCCGCCTGCCCAGAGCGTGGCGATTATGGGTAAAAGCCTCCAGGTTTTGCCCAAAGTGGCGAACACCTGGCCTGTGTCCAGCAGTGGACTGCGATAGGCCGATGATGACTCATCCAAAAACAGACGAAGTGCAAGTTGATAACATGTACAAAATATCATAGTTAAGCCACACTCTTGTAATTACTCAATTAAAAGAAAAGAAATACAGGGTGGAGGTCTTTCCCCGGACGGGCAGCTCAATTCGAGCGAAAATTCGCTATGCCCTACCTCTCTTTACTCTTACTTAAGGCCTATGTCCAGCAGTGGACCACTATATGCTGATGATGATGATGACCGCGACAGCAAAACTGTCTCGTGAGTTTTGAAATAAAGCCGCAGCGGGCGCGTGTGAAAATCCCTCCGTGAGTTCTTAGCGTAAGCGAGTGCTAACTTCCCTCAACTGATCGGATCCAATTGACCTCATCGAGCCTTATCAAATTACTGGAGTAAGTGAGGTTGAGTTTACCACTCTAAGAGTTCTTTGATAGAAACTCTTTATTCAATTGTAGTTTCGCTTTATGTGGTGTTTAAGTAGCTAATTATTTTGGGAAGTAAGAAGTGTTTATATATACCTATCTGTTTATATATATCTTATTAAAAAAATATTCATTTATAGGTCATAATTGCATCTACTGACACCTGACCTCTTCTCTTAATTATCGTTTACCAATAGGTACCTAATAAGGAGCCTGTTTAGAAAGGCAACGGAAGGGAAGTACCGATTTATGATGCGGGTGCCAAAACTAAGCTACTTGTAAGCAATGGAGCTCTTTGCCACAGTCCGTGTTTCTCGATAGATATAATCTTTAGATTTTCAAGAAGAGAATCGTAAGCTCTAACATCGCCTTAACATCAGGCGAGTTGGAGACAAGCGTTATCGCA
The DNA here is from genome assembly GCA_031163375.1 of Conogethes punctiferalis. Taxonomy (NCBI): domain Eukaryota; kingdom Metazoa; phylum Arthropoda; class Insecta; order Lepidoptera; family Crambidae; genus Conogethes; species Conogethes punctiferalis. The sequence goes on along the minus strand of CM062077.1, from coordinate 22,024,371 downwards.
TTTACCTATGAGAAAAGACGGGTCCCCTACGTAGCTACGAACGCCGTTGTTGCGAAGCTCACTGTTTCGAATTTTTTTCCACTGTCTCATTGGTTCGAATGCTTATAAATGGACTCGAATAATGTAGTCGTGAAAGACGCTGATTCGAAAAACATCTTCTCTGCCTCATGTCGAATGCTTGTGACTTTGATTTATTACTTTATAAATAATAAAAAAAAAATAAACAATCTAGTAATTAAAAAAACATCATATTCCATCGATTACAATCTACCGAAAAAAAATTGTTAAATAAAATAAGTGAAGATGTTTTTCGAATCAGCGTCTTTCGCGACTACATCATTCGAGACCATTAAGCTTTCGAACCAATGAGGCTGTGGAAAAAAATTCGAAACAGTGAGCTTCGCAACAACGGCGTTCGAAGCTACGTAGGGGACCCGAAAAGACAATTGCATGGTGTGCAATGAAGAAAATTAATGTATGCTTTTTATATTTTTGACAAATAGTAGGTACGTAAGTGCATACCTAGACATCACCACCGTATCAATTTCTCCATAAAATCGAATTTTCAAACCACATCAGTGTTTCGGGGAAGTGCACTCTTTGCCTTTTGACTCTTTGCTCTCTAAAAGCCCAACGGGACGACCATTTCGACACAGGCGAGATATGCATAAAGTTCCTGTTGTGATATGGAGTATAAAGATTCGATAAAATTCGAAGAAAAGTAGGTAGTTCAATAACAGAATATATACGAGGCAGGCGCAAGGTGGTAACCAGATTGCTAATCCTACTTATATTATAAATGTGATGAAGGTTGGTTAAGATGGATCAATGTTTGTTACTCGTTCACCTAAAAACCACTTAACAGATTTGTATGAAACTTTGCAGTAACTCATACGTCAACTCAAATTAACGTATAAATTACAATTATAACTTCACAAACTTAACATCATGGATGTCGTAGAAGACCACTAAGGGAATATCAGGAAGCGAAACGAATAAAAGGAGCAACGTTTACCAGGGTACAATTAAAATCTGTCAAGCGTGGTGACTAAGTCAAATCCCCCAAATGAGAATGTCACTGGGGGAGGCTTATATCCAGCAGTGGACTTTTGCAGGCCTACGAAAATGATTCTATACATGTAACATCAGGTACATGATAAAATCATATTTTTTTTTATAAAAAGAGCGATCAGAATGTCCTAGCTCTACCTGATGGTAAGCGATTGTAAGGTCCAAATGTTAGCTCGACAGGCAAAATAGGACAAACCCACCGCCTGTCGCGCTCACCTTGAAGGCCCACTGAGATGCCGTTTCACGCCCCGCCTAAAGAAACCAGGCAATTGTTTATATTCTACACTGTCAGCCTGGCAGGCCACATATAATCACCGCCCATAATCACGATACATTACGCAACATAACTAAAATGGTCGCGTTTGGTATAAAACGCGTCGCAATGAGCCAGATGGGTTCGTAAATCGGTCGCGGCGTCAGCGCGGTCGCCGGCCGAGCGCATAGCCGTAACTCTGGCGGCTGCGAACTGATGTTTACGTCGGTATTACTACCTTGTGTGGTGTGACGTCACTATCATTATGTTATGTTTATGTTACGGGTAATGCTAGAAGGTGGAGTAAACCTAGGTTTACCCGGGTTGACTTAGTATTACCCAAGCTTCTTGGGTAAAGTTCGAATAATAAGTAAAATAAATTTTGATTCGGGGTTTACCCATGCTCACCTAGGTCTACCCAACTCTGGTTGGGTAATGTTAAAAAATTTGTATAACTAATTAGTGAAATGAAACTTCAAGGGCATTTTAAACATTTAAAACAACGCTTAGTGAGCATAATAAAACTAATAGCGGTCCTTGTTATTAAAATTGAAATTATTTATTTGAGCAGGATAAACTGCTGAGACATTACTCGAAATTCCTGATGTTGCAGATGTACATGAGCGGCGGTTATCACTTATCATCAGGTGAACCGTTAGTAGTGAACCCTATTTCATTGAATAAAAAAGAAAATTATGCAACACCTAAGTTTACCCAGCTAGAGTTGGGTAGACCTAGGTGAACATGGGTAAACCACGAATTAAAGTTCATTTTACTTAATATTCGGACTTTACCCAAGTAGCTTGGGTAATCCTAAGTAGACCCGGGTAAACCTAGGTTTACTCCAACTTCTAGCATTACCCGTAACATTTACATCGGTATCGCGTCACAATGAGCCCGAAGGGTTCGTAAATCGGTGGCGGCGTCAGCGCGGCCGAGCGCATAACCGTAACTCTGGCGGCGGCGAACTGATGTTTACGTCGCTGTTGCTACCTTGTGTGGTGTGACGTCACTATCATTATGCTATGTTTACATCGGTATCGCGTCGCAATGAGCCCGCTCAGTTCGTAAACCGTAACTGTGGCGGTTGCGAACTGGTGTTTACATCGGTGTTGCAGCTTTTTATAGCGTAACGTCACATCAAAATAGATTTTAAGCTATAGCGGGTTTTATTTGTACTCTATTAAAATAAAAAAAATACTTTATTAACCTCTTGGATATTACAACATAACAATAACCATACCTACTTCGTTTATATAGCATTAAAAATTTGGTAAACTAAGAAGTAATACGGAAGCTTTTTCTACAGACGTGTTATATAACAACTAGCGACCATTTAATTATTTCAAAAAATTACTTATTGTAGCAAATAATTGAACGCCACCAATGCATTTATTTATTTATCATAGCGATAAGATCGCCTAAATTGGGCAACAATTGTGTCTTTGTTTGTTGTACAATAAAGGTTATCCATCTATCTAACACCCGAATTACTTTGTAAACCTGTAAATTTTCATTAGTTATTTGCAGAAATGGACTTCGATTATTTAAAAAAAAAACGCCAAATTCAGTCTAACCTAACCGCTCTAGGATGGATGGTAGTTCGCAAGTTCTATTATAAGTTAAAAGCTTTATAGCAATTTAAAGCATAATTATTACTATCGCAAAGGGAACACGCTACCCTATCAAAAGGTCTCCTATCAAATATGGGTAGAAAAGGGTGGATGATACGGTATCTGTGCGATGATGAGACAGATATACCGACCGAAATTATCGCGCTTCTTTAAAAATCCCGACAATTAACAAAAGCCCCCGGGTTTATCCGGCCGGCAGATCTATACCCGGGTGTATCGCAAATCCGGCGCATTTGTAACCGGCCCGGATTATCGGGTGCCCGGGGCAAAAACAGACCCGTTTCACGGGGGCAATACTAGGGGACATCAGTTGGTAGGCATAAATTCCCGACAATGATTCATGATGGCGGTTTCAGAGAAAGTTTTTGCCCGTCCGATTAATCGTGCACTTTAGGGCAAGACGAAGGACCGTTTAAGTAACGCGTGTTGTGTTAAAAGGCTGTTTGTCATATGTGTAAATGCGCAAATTGGTTAAAAGCATGAAATTACCAGCGGACAGGCTTATCGATGCGAAATTAAATGGCGACCTTATGCGCTTTCTCGTTTAATCTTCTGAATCACGTCCATTTTTAAAACAACGCCATGTAGGTAAACATATTTTTTAAAGGCTTATATCATGTCAATGAGCGGACAGAATTAATTATGCCAATGTCGAGAGATTAAAACGACATGTTAAATGATATTGGATACTGGCTGGTGAGGAAAATAATGAGATTGGGTTTAATATTCTGCTTTAAGTATGTACTCTTTGCTGTCATTGTCGATTTGAAAAAAAAAAGCGAAAATGATTAACTTAATAGTCGAAGAAAGAGACAAATGAAGTCCTTACTCTATATTTGAAAATGGAACATAGTGACTATTTAATAATTTTAACTCAACCAAACAAAATGAAGATCGATTTATTTTTTAGTACATTTGTTAGTTACACATTCGAAAAAAGAGTCGATACTTCAAATCAAGAGTTGACATTATGGAAGACTAAGCTTATTTTCTAAATGTTTTCTGTATATATGTAACAAAGATTATGTTCGTGTCTATAACTAGTTTCACTAAACAGGTACCATTTAGAGTCATAGCGTAAATCTACGAAACAAAAAAACAACATTAACCAAAATTCCGTATTTTTTTCTCCAATCAAGCTGAAGCAATAATCACAATAAGAGTACAAAAAGCAATTCTGTTAATCGGAACGTTGGCCGTTTGTTACCGCCCCGGCCGGCAAATGGACAAATCAGATTATTTCACCCACTATGAGTTCGTAGATAACGGTGTGATTTGGTCCCAAGTCATAAGATATGGCGACCGGTAGATGGTGATACTTTGAAGTCATCATCATCAGCCTATCGCAGTCGTCTGCTGCAGCTTGTAGCAACGCCTCGCGTCCTTTCAGGTATTTCGGGTAACATTATTGGCGTTTTAGTAAGGATCCCTAATTTTTTCTAGCAATAAATATAACCTATGTTACACAGGGTGAATGTAGTTTTCTAACGGTGAAAGAATTGTAGTAATCGGCTCAGTAGTTTTTGAGTTTATTCATTACATACACACTTATCATCATCATCAGCCTATTGTAGGCCACTGCTGGACATAGGCCTGTCCAGTAAGAGTAAAGAGAGGTAGGGCATAGCGAATTTTCGCTCGAATTGAGCTGCCCGTCCGAGGAAGGACCTTCACCCTATAGCATACCGCAGCCAAATGACCCCCAGGTCGTGTTTCTGCTGGTGAGTAGAGTTTCCGGAGCTCATGGGGGGTTAAGGTTAGGCCGGCATAGCAGTGGCAACTGCTGTCAGTTGCCACTAGTTAAGTAGTGCAAGTAACTGGTCAGTTACCTGTGTAACTGACCAGTTACTTGCCAGTTGTCACAGCGACTTGGGCTTCTCTTTCGCTTTCCATCAGGCGTAGGGAAGCCATTATGTCGAGCTACTACTATAAAAAAAAGGTTTTCGTCACTTTGGGCAAACACCTAGAGACTTTAACGAGGTATAATCGCCATGCTGAGTAGGCGGGTTGGCGATCGCAGGGCGCAGCTCCTCGTTCCGCGAGCTGCTGCTGTCATCGGCCTGTGGTAGGTATTTAGCGACGCCTTCAATTGTGATAGTAACACCACCAGTCGGTTGCCAGAGCCCCGTTTGTTATTCAGCAGGATACACCATGAGCTGGTGAGGGTGGCTAGGAGTGAAAAAATTATAGGTCGCTCTCTTACATCCCCACCTACATCAATTGAAAAACCACCTATAGCATACAAAACAGTATATTATACAAAACACGGTGGCTATGAAACCGCTTACAGCTTGTACCACAAAAAGAAATGCAAGGCTATAAATTAAGAGATTCCTGCTAAGTCCCCATCAGTTCGCGCGCCCCGCGGCGTTCCTCGTCCTTAAGGAAAGACATCGAACCACTTCACTTGAAATTATCTTAGCCAGATTATCCCTATGGCGACATTTTTCTTTTACCTCTAAATGGGGGTGGATGACTTATTTTGTTTTTCCCAAAACGTTAAAGATACATTTCGTTAAAACATTTTCCTTTGCTACACGTTTTGGAGATCAAAGCTGGTTACTAAACTAAGATTAGGAAAATAATAAGATGACAAACATGAGATAACTGAAAATAAAAATATTGGCGTTGAAATGACTCGTGTCGTGTATAACGTTCTATATATTTACTAGCTGTGCCCCTGCGGCTTCGCCCGCGTTTAACCCCTATTTTACCCTTTTAGCGGGTGAATTTCGAAAAATCCCTTCTTAGCGGGCGCCTACGTCATAAATGTAACCTACAAGCAAAATTTCGTTGCATTCGCTTCAGCGGTTTCGGTTCTGCGTTGCTCGTTCAGTCAGGACATGTTCTTTTATAGAAGATTAAAAGAATGAAAAAGAAATTTTCTTTTTACGTCTATGTACAAGTATCTCGTCCATTTTGCAGTCAATTTTAATTATGTTTTCACTTCATAATTTCTTTTTACTTTTCGGAGTATATTTTCATCTAATTTAAAAATAGTACGAAAGTATTTTGATATATATTCCCTAATTGCATACCTTTTCTCTATTTTACTCATCATACGACTTACTATAATACCACAAGGTCTTATCTTAAAGCAAACTTGTGCTAAATATTTAATTAAACTTTTATCTAAACACAGATTTAATTAACATCTTTACAACCAAACAGTATTCTTATTCCGCTACGGCCAACATCAGAGCACGTTATCAAGCCTAAACGGCAAATTCAATATACAAATTTGCATTTGAAAGAAGCTGAACGATAGCTTAACATATTGTGTTCAGTGATTTGTAATACTTATCTTGTATCTTTTATCTAAATTAAACATGGTGTTGGCGTTATAGGGAATTAACAGTCATTTTTATGACTACTGAATACGCTACGGCGCTTTGTATTAGCAAATCGACTAACCGGTTTTTTTATAGTAGCATAGGATGGTGACTTCTCGTAGCCTAGTGGAAAGCGAAAAAGGCCCCATTTGCTACGACAACGCCATCTATCCATCCACCTGCTACTCATCTACAAGCTATCCATCATAATGATGTCGTTGGTACATTTTCTGCTACAGATTAGGCGTTCATCTAAAAAAAAGTCGATTTCCGATCAGGACTTTTTACATAAGCTCCAATTTGGGCGTTTTGGGAAACAATTATTATCACTTGGTTAAGTCGGAGAGACTTATTGTCCTGATTCCGATTCAATACGGTTCTGCGCTACTCTCACCGAAGATTTTGTCGCTACTATACTCCATTTGGAAGGCAGACATATGCGACTTCATTATCGTCCATCCTCTTTTCGTGTAAAATGTTCATCTCCACTTCAATGAGCCTTATCCCGTCAAAGCCCATGTCTACAACAGCCCTTTAAGCTAGGAATCCGTTTTCCCAAGTACCAGCATACAAGACGTCCGATATCGAGTTCAAGGGTGTTGACGGGTTATGGGCATAGAACAATGTAAATACTTTATTTAAAACGGATCTATGTAACTAAATTGTAAGTACTCACTCCTCACATCATACTTTCCCTCGGATTAAGCCGTTTGCTCCAATAATGAACTGCATTAGTCATCCATCACACTACATGGGCATAGCAATAGTGGTGTATTCAAAAATAGACTCTAACACATTATCTCAAGAATCAAACTGTACTACTTTTGCTGTATCATAAATGCTACCGTATTAGTACAGAAGCTTACGAGTACCGCGCTTTGAACTGTGTGGAAGCAAACAAAGAGACTGTCCGTCTGTCCAAGGCGACGATAAACACAGCTGGGACCAACCGTCCATTAAGTACTGGGAAACGTTACACTTCAGTAAGTGACTTTACAGATTTAAAATTAAACAAATACTTATGTGCAAAAAGAAAGAACACTTTGGACGGAACTTTCGTGAGAAACCTAAGCTTATAGATTTAAGATAATTTCCTTGCTTTTATCATAAGTTTTATGTCTTGTAAATGTTTTTTTATGTGTACCAAATAAAGAATTTCTATTCTATTCTAAGTATTGAATGTTTTTCCAGGATGTGGCGTAAAAGTAAAGTAGGTAAAAAAATAAGTAATTGGGTCAGACAATTCACACTAACCACTGGATTTTAAACCAAGATTGTCCCTTGTACGATGGACACCAGATAACTGAGGGCATCTCCCAGAATAACCAGACAAAAACAGCTGAGAATCGAACTCGGAACCTTCGGATTGTCATGACAATAGTGGACCGCCTATATAAATTGTACTTTAATATTTTTGTGTCTAGTCAACTTTTTGGTGTGTGTATTAAAAAAACTACCTATCTGGTACATCTTGCACCAATAGAAATATAACATCCTTAAATCGATGGACATTTTTTCCACTTTTGGTTATTTTCAACGGTTATTTCAGTTAAGACTTCCTAACTGTTACTGTGTGTCTCATGTAATTCACATACCTGTGTACGTTCATACACAGGTATGTAAAATTGTACATTGTACCCCCATGTGTATGAAGTAATGAGTTACTACAATGTAATGAAACATTGTTGCATAAAAGCGAGTTAAAAACTTTTAAAAGCCAAGCTATTAACGTTAACAGGTTGTTTTACAAGCATAATTTGTGATAGCATCAACTGCAACAGGAAACTAGAGCAGCATTATTACATAGTGTAATTAACAATTTATTGTAACTTGGTTCAGGTCAGTTTTGTTCAGTACCAGTGGACGCAGCCTCTGAAACAGTAGTCACGAGTTCGATCGCCGCACAGGACAAATATTTGTGAGCATGAACGAACATGTCTCTTTGTTATTGTCTGGGAGTTTGTTAGAACAATAAATTTAAACAAGTTTATCACTTGTGGAGGATATCAAGGAGGAAAGCGGACCCCGGGCCCGAGGCACGGCCTTTTGAAGCAACCAGGACTAACGCTCTTGTTACGGCTGGAGCTGGCTGGGGTGTGGAATCAAAACACGACAATTGGGAAACCACAAACACTACACGGTGGACTGTAAAACTTCAACTTACTTACAAAACAATACAAAAACCATAGTAACACTTATTACTCTTAAAAAATACTTCCAAATATAAAACTATGTACAAAACTGGTAAAGAGGTAAAATCATATAAAAAGGTCGTTCTGTCCGCAACAGCTCTGATGATGAAGTTTATCACTTGTCTACTTTTTATATATCTATTTAAACTTTCTTTTTCTTTTTCTTCTTTTTTTAACCTATGCTGTCCCACTGCTGGAAAAAGGTCTCCCAACTTTTCCATAGTTCTCTGTGTCTCTCTTCTATTAAATAGACTTCATTGCACAAAAATGATTCTCTACCAATATTTTCTACCAATCAACCCTTAGGTCATGCAGAGAGCAGATTTGTTGTGCGGCGAGTGTACAAAAAAAAATACTACCTATAATATTAAAGAGGTAATACCTACAAGCTTTTGCCTAGTTTGAGACTAGATGCCACTCTGTGACCCGGCGCGACATCCTTATCATCTAGTCCACTAGTGGACATAGGCCCCTCCAGTTGTTGGCTTTGCCCATAATCGCCACTTTAGGATCGCAGAGCATAGCTCCTCGCTCCGGTGACATTATTATTTATTTTATTTTAAGAATATAATAATAAATAAAGTTTATGAATGAAGCAAGCAACCCAAATCAGAATGTGAAACACGATTTGAGCACAACCCGATGTGAGTAAGTAGCGGACGCTTCAGCAAAAGTAGCTATTGTTCTGCATCGGTATGAAATATTGTAATAAAGTAATTTTCTCCTCCATTATAGAGCTAGTTTATTATTCATCCCGCTATCTGCCTTTAGGGATGCCAACACGAGAACTGTATACCTACTTTGTTCCTTTTTGCATTCGGAAAAACACAATTGGAGTCTTTTAATAAATAACCTATAAATTAATCCAGTTTACTTGGACTGTGAAAAGTGTAAACAATGTACATTAAAAAAGATCTAAAGAAGAAGGTTACATACTTGAAAGAAATAGTTAAAATAGTTTGACAGGGTTTGATACAAAAAATTAAAAAGTAAAATTTAATCAGTTAAGGTGTCTTAAGAGCCGCCTACATTGCACTACATTACGTTTGTAAAGTGTTTTCTATAATAGGTATTTATGCAATAAAAAAATCTATATCTAACCTTAAAATTTCACTGCTAGAGGAAAAATATGTCACAACAGAATAAAAATCCTTTCTTCGGGTCGCATAAATCATACATGTAAACTACACAACAGCAGTCGGTCCCAAAGCCATCACACACAGATTTATGACGGTGGTTAATTTTGGAAGCAAACTACATGAATCACATTCACAATAGGAGAGGAATGCGTCATAAATCCAAAGTTACATTGTGGTCCTAACATAAGTTACTCGTTTCGATTCAACAGTTAATTAAAGGGAATAGTTACCTTACTATACTATACTATAGGTATAGAAAGCACGTAATTTTATCATTTTGTTTTTGTTTATTAAAAGCAAGTAAGTTTTTAGGTATGTATGTATTGTACGACTTTTTAAAATTATTTCTTTTTTAAAAGTCGATAGAAGTACCTATAATTATAATTAAAAAAAGACCGATTATGTAAAAATGTCAAATAAAATTATTTTTTTAAAAAAAAATTAAACCGACTTCAAAAAAAACACAAACGACCAAAACTAAAAAGCGATAAATAACGTATGTAATTCTATCCTTAATACATAATTATTTAAATATTACAATTTTCACTTATTTTTGAAGTCGGTGCCAGCCTCTCGGTTACCTAACGTATACAGTTGTTGTATGACGCGCGCGGCCGGCAAATCCACTTGACAACATTTACTTGTTTGGATGGCACCGACTTCAAAAATAAGTGATAATTGTAATATTTAAATAATTATGTATTAAGGATAGAATTACTTACGTTATTTATCGCTTTTTAGTTTTGGTCGTTTGTGTTTTTTTTGAAGTCGGTTTAATTTAAAAAAAAAAAAAAAAATATTTCACTATTTTTAGTTGCGTTAATGTGTTGTGACCTTGAATAAAGGCTAATTAATGTCCTTAAGAGTTTTAATTAGAAATGAAAAATTTTGCTTTAAGTCAAGTGAAGACTTTGCGATCTAGAATCAAGCATATCACTTACCAAATCACCTGCCCTATTAGCCCTGCATAAGTACATACTACTACCTAGTTTAATATCGACCAATGTCAGTACTGTACCCTAACTCCTAACCGTTAAGGAGTTCTGTGGCTTCATCATCAGCACCAGATGTTGACGCCCGGAAGCATATACCTGAGTTAAATATGATTACGTAACAAAAACACCATATGAGCATACAATTTTCGGTTGTTGCCCTCAATTTCTCCAGGATCCCATCATCAGATCCTGACTTGCTGATAATGGGACCACCTCGGAAGTGTCCTCTGTCGAACTGTCGAAAAATTTTTGAAATCCATCCATAATTGACGGAAATATCGGTGAACATACATAAAAAAAAAAAATTATACATACAGACGAATTGAGAACCTCCTCCTTTTTTCGAAATCGGTTAAAAAGGGTACGTTATGAAGATCGTAAATAAATAAAGTATGCTTTTACTTTAAGTTGTGATGTCCAAAAATATTAAACGTTTCTTATTTCTTAAACTTATTTGGCACAACCCTGCTTAATCTACGGTTACGACGTGAGATGCCAAGTCAGCGATTCGAGTTAACCGTATTCTTACGCCACGACACCGAGAAAAATATCCAGCAACTAAGATGTCGTCTAGATAACTACAAACGCAGTACATTTGGAGATAGCATTTTTAGACAAGAACAGTAATATTTGCGCTTTTACAACGCTTTTACAAACACTTTTATACAACTCATATTTGGTTTAATGCTTCTAAAAATAATATTTTCAATCATCATCATCAGCCTGCAAACGTTGCTGGACATAGGCCTCCCCCAATTGATTCTTTTCGACAATTGACAATTATCTGTTAGGGGGGTTTGCCGTCACCACGCATGGTGGAAAGTTTGGTGACCGCAATAGCTTTTATTTGTACCCAGATAAACAGGCCTATTCCGTAAAAGACGACTAAGAAATATATTTTTTTTTTATATTGGCTCGACATAATGGATGAACGCCTGATGGAAAGCGAAAGAGAAGCCCATGTCGCTGTGACAACAGGCAAGTAACTGGTCAGTTACTTATCAGTTGCCACCGCCATGCCGGCCCAACCCTAACCCCCACGAGCTCCGGAAACCCTACTCACCGGCAGAAACACGACCCAGAGGTCATTTGACTGCGGTATTCTATGCCCTACCTCTCTTAAACATCAATCTCTTAAATATCAAGAAACAGGCAACAGCGTACTTTTATTTAATGTTACTGCGAAAATGAAAAGATAAAGAGAAGCCCAGGTTGTGCCAACGGGCAAGTAATCAATTCAATCATTTGTCAGTTGCCACCACCATGCCAGCATCCTTTATCCTATAGTTGTCAGGAAAAGATGACTTAAAGTGAAAAGATCGACTACCTAATTGTACAAGAAATGTCTATTTATATTTATGCTAGATGGTGTGCAATAAAGTGTATAGATCTATCTATCGGTTGGAAGTTTGAAAACAGATACGAGTAATAAAGATTATTATACGAAACTCTTTCTTAACCTTTCCCACCCCACACACTATAATTCAAAATAAATATAGCTTAAAGTTCACGTGTGCAGACATGAATGGAGGGCGTCGGTGCGTCCAACGGAACCGTCACGGTCGCGCGGCTGAGAAAAATGTTGCCAAGCTTAAAATATTGTGATTTTAATGGCAACACGCTTTAAAGGAGCCAGCGTGCACTGAAAATTTACTATTGAAGTGGAAACTATTGTCCGTGGTTTAGCCTGAACACTTAGCCTATAGATAGGCTAACTACATTTGGTGTTCCTACTGGGGTTCACCTCTTCCTGCCAAATCTCATGCAACCTATCTGCTCATGGTCAACTGACTGAACGCAAGATTAAAACTCAAAAAAAAAAACATGGCAACACGCTTTAAAGGAGTTAGCGTGCACTGCGGGATGTAAGGGAGCGACCTATTATCTTTTTGCCCCCAGCCCACCTCACCTGCGCGTGGTGCATCCTGCCGAATAACAAACGAGGCGCTGGCAACCGACTTGTGGCGGTATAACCATCACAATTGTAGGTACGCCTAAATACCACAGACCGATGACGAGCAGCAGCGTCACCGGAGCGAGAAGCTACGCCCTGCGATCGCCAACCCGCCTGCCCAGCGTGGCGATTATGGGTATATCCTCCAGATGTTTGTCCAAGTGGCGAACAACTGGAGAGGCCTATGTCCAGCAGTGGACTGCAATAGGCTGATGATGATGATGATGATGCGTGCACTGAAAATTTATTATTGTGAAGTGAAGTGGAAACTATTGTCCGTGGTTTCCTGGTTTAGAATAGGACCACCTCACCTCCAGTGGGTGTCGTAGACAACGACTAAGGGTATATCAGGAAGCGGGTGGCGTTTTTCTAGGTACCAATAAAATCTACTGCGGTCATAAACCCGCCTGCCAAGAGTGGTGACTAAGACAAATGCTCACAAATGATAATTGGAAAAGGCCAGGGTATGTAAGCGAGCGACCTATCATCTTTTCGCTCCAAGCGAACCTCACCTGCCCGTGGTGCATCCTGCCGAATAACAAACGAAGAAGAGAAGCTACGCCCTGCGATCGCAAAGTCGCCTGCCCAGCGCGCAGTGTGGCGATTATGGGTATATCCTCCAGATGCTTGCCCTAAGTGATAAACAACTGGAAAGGTCAATGTTCAGCAGTGGACTTCAATAGGCTCGGAATCATAATATGTAGGTACGTCAACGCAGAGTTAACGAAAATAAATTTTAAAGCCCGCGAAATATCAACTTCGTAATTAAAACGTTTGTTTTTACGATGATTACAAAATAATTTGCTTAATTTCAGTACCGACGGTGTTCCCAGTAATAAAACAATGCATGTCAATATCAATTGAGAAATTAAAATGCATCGGACGCCGGACGTGGCGTCACGGAGTGCATTATAATAATAAACCCGCTGCAGCTGATTACACGGCTTAATGACGTCACTTATGCGTGCCAGACAATGAGAATAATATTTTAATAATTCGTTTTCATTGTTTTGTTGCTGTGAAAAATGTGAAGGTGTTGTAGGTATATCTTTTTTTATAGTAGGACGACATGGCTTCCCTACGCCTGATGGAAAGCAGAAGAGGAGTCAGTCACCTGTCAGTTGCCACCGCCATGCCAGCCTGACCCTAACCCCCGGCTGCCTATGTGGCGCATAACCTTCGTAGGTTAGAGTAGGAGCTCGTGCTCTGGAAACCCTACTCACCTACAGAATACGACCCGGAGGTCATTTAGCTGCGGTGTTCTATAGTGTGGAGTGGAGGTACTTCCCCGTACGGGCGGCTCAATTCGAGCAAAGACTCGCTGTGCCCTACCTCTTTTATTTTTATTTTCACAACCAGTTTGTATTTTATTGTTATTGGGATGTACGGGACCCATCATCTTTTCGCTCCAGAACCCGCCTGTGGTGCATCGTGCCGAATAACAAACGAGGCTCTGTTAACCGACTGGTGGTGGTTTAACCATCACAATTGAAGGTGTAGCTAAATACCATAGGCCATGCGCTTGCTAACCCGCCTGCCCAGCGTGGCGATTAGGGGTAAAGCCTTCAGGTGTTTGACGAAGGTGTCAAACAACTAGAGAGGTCCAGCAGTGGCCTGCGACAGGCAAATGATGATGATGATGATGACCAGTTCAAGGGTGCCATCGACGCTTAGTACAAACATTTGTGTGAATGAACATGTCTGTTTGTATTGCACGAGTGTTTACTGTATTCATTATACAAGCGTTGGCTTAGTTTGGGTCTAGATGGCGCTGAGTGGCCTAGCGTGGCATGTCTTGGGTTGTTAAGTTCAGGAATCCGTGACGACTGAATCAAATTAGAAGCAACGTTCTGAACCAAACTGGTTGTAAACAATATAGAGGAATGTATTGGCATGAGGCAGCAAGTATGAGGATACTTCAACGTGTTATCCAATTTAGCATCAACTTTGGCCCGTCACCGAATGGAGTGCTCGCGCCTTCAAAGCTCCGCATGCACAAACAAGCTTGATGCTTTTATCTCTAAAGGCAACTATGGACAAACAAACTTGCGTTTCCCTTTTTACGCTTAGCAGCAGAAATAACAAGATTACGTACGAGATTTGTACTTTAGTGTGATTGTGTGGTGATGTTCAGACAGGCTTTTTGTTACACAGTGGATATTATTGTTACGTTTGATACTTTTTTTTACAAAGCAGTTGTAAACTTCTTTAAATTTATTTAATTTCTTTTGTTCTAGCATAGTTCTTCACCTGCTATAGTCTAAATAATATTAATGACTTTTGATTAATAAATTATCATCATCATCATCAAATCATAGAACGAAATAATTTCATCAAACTTTGAAGATAATTAAACTTTCTAAAGGTTAGTAGCTCGTATTAGTGTTGGGCGATGAATTAAAAATGTTCTTCAACTTTTACGCTCGAATTTACAATACAAAAGTTGTGTAAGTAGGTACCTACTATCTTTCATATACTATGTTCAGTATGCCTAAATCGGTACGAATATGATTGTGCCGGCGCCTCTGAAAAATTACACCGACTAATGAGTGTTGAATCAAGAAGTAAGTGGAGATGTAAGAAATGTATTGGAGTAATAAAAAATCAGAGCAAGCTACCCTCTGATAGTACTAATATTACGACCAGGAGAAAAATAATGACAACGTCACAACAATCTAAGTCAAAGAAAATAACACAAGATAACTTAACGCAATATGATACTAACATCGTCCAATCGCCGTCAGACTCGCATATACTAACGGACAATGACACATCAGGTACATCTATAGAGTCCATCGTCTCGCCAGGTAGTAAAATGTCAAGAAGTATCGATGGCACCGAATATAACAGGACCGCAGACACTTCCGCGGTACAAGAACTTAGGGAGACAATTATTCAACTCACGAGCTCATTAGACAGTACCCAAACTGAACTGGATAATACGATCCTTGAGAATATCGAATTGAATAAAATTGTAAACAAACAGGCACTGGACATCAAGTTTTTGAAAACACTATGCTATTCTTCTCCTGGACAGAACAAACTTACCAGTTCTTTAAAGAAAAGTCGCAGACACTCTGTGCTTTATCCGGGATTAGATACCGAGACAGCTTCCTCACCGGTTTACCGGCATGATAATATGATGAATGACAAAGATAGAAATGGCAAATTGTCATGTTTAAACGAAGAAATTCTCGACTTGCAAAATCAACTGAAAAATGCTAAGACAGAAATCATAGATCTACATAAACAAATAAATAACTTAACGCAAAAATTGCAAACTTCAGACAAATCTTCACTGTTACCTTTGTCAGTATGCTCTAGAGGAGACAGGTTCAGCGAAAAGTTTCAAAAAAGGCGGATAATGATCTACGGCACACAGCAATGCGTCGGACTGGCGTCTGCGTTGTCTTATTCGAGGCGGAAGACCTATTATGAAGAGTACGAAGTAAGCGCTGAAACAAAACCTAACGCTCTCAGTTCAGCAGTCGTAAGGAAGGGAGCACTTGACAGTGTGAATAGAGAGGACAAGATAGTGATTTGTGTGGGTGAAAACGACCGCAACTTGAACTCAGTCTTATTTCATCTACGCATAATTTTAGATAAACTTGAAAAATGTAAGGTCATTGTATTGAGTGTTTGTAATAATATTAATTTAAATACATATCAATTGAATAGTAGCATAAAAATAGTATGTAGTAAGTATAAAAATTGTACATTTTTAGATTGTAAGTATTATAGATTAACGGACATGTGTAAAAATATAAATTTAATTATTGATTCTTGTGACTATGATAGCAAATATTTAAATGCAAACAACCTTAAGAAGTTGATAATGCGCAATGAACCAAAAATGACAACAAAATGTCACAAAAAAGGTACAATTCCTTATTTCTTCGCCCGTGTAACTAATCAAAATAGTAAATATTTAGTACCTAAGGAATCTGTCAAAGAGAAAGAAAAAAAATGTATCAAAAAAGGGACCATACCTTACTATTTTCAATCAATAAAGGACACTCAGTTTTTTCGAGGCGACCAATAGTAGTCCACCTCTTAATTTTAAAATCCTTCATCAAAACATTGCCAGCGTCTTGTCTAAGCATGAAATATTAGAACTTACGATACAGGAATTGGCGGAAGAAGGTAACACACCGGATGTTATATGTCTTACAGAAACATTTCTAAAATCAGGTTATGAGCATTATTTAAAAATTAATAAGTATTGTCTGGCTGCTAGCTATTGTAGAGATAAGCAAAGAGGTGGATGCTGCATACTGGCAAGAGAGGGTTTATCTTACACAGAGCTTACTTTCGTGAACAGTTGTGCTATTGTAAAGTCGTTTGAAGCTTGTGGTGTATATTTTCCATCAATTAGACTAGTGATAATATGTCTCTATAGGACACCATCATCAGACCCCTGCATCTTTTTGAAAAAGCTAGATCTTTTAATGCATGACTTAAATAAAAAATACAATTCAAAAACACATATTGTATTAGCGGGAGACTTTAACATAAATACATTAAAAAAAGGGAAGATTACAGACGAGTTATCATCCTTAGCCCTCAACTACAATCTCAATATTCATATAAATACTCCTACACGTAAGTTGTCATGTATAGACCACATTCTAAGTAACATCAAAAATGCAAAAGCATCGGTATTACCCCTTCACTTGTCAGATCATGAAACGGCGCAAATGTTGAACTTTCCTATAAAAAGTAAACAAATTAAAATAATTAACTATTTTGTTTTTAGAAGAGATTACAACATGGAAAATATAAGAAAGTTCAAACAAGTTTTGTGCAGTTTGTCTTGGGTAGAAGTTCACGAAGAAAGTGACTTAAATTTGGCGTTTAATATCTTTCATGATACGCTATCACTGTTTTATAATCTTTGCTTTCCTATGGTAAGAGTAAGAATAAATAATGAATGCGGAAAAAGGAGAAATTGGATAACCAACGGATTAAAAACAAGCTGTAAAACTAAACGCCATCTTCGGTATTTGTATTATAAAAAAAAGAATACCGCTACTAAACAGAAGTATAAAATGTACTCGTGTTTATTAAAAAAATGTATTTACAAAGCCAAAAAGAATGCGAATATTAAATTCATCAATAATAGTGATAATAAATGCAGAGCCACATGGTCAATTATTAAAGATACTATAAGTAGCACTATAAATAGAGATATGATTCAGTGTATTAGAGTAAACAATAAGGTATTATCAGAACCAACCAAAATTGCCAATGCGTTGAATAATCACTATATTGACACTATACAAGAACAATCAAATAAAAGCGCTAAGGGTAGTTCAAATAATAATAAAAGATCTAACTCCATGTTTCTAAAACCAATGACAAGGAATGAGGTTAGATTTGAAATAATGTCTTTGAAGAACACAAATTCAGTAGGTTACGACGGAATTCATACGAAAATAATCAAGCAGTGTGTTAATGAGATAGTAGGAATTCTAACTAACCTTATAAATCGGTCATTTACTTCGGGTATATTCCCGGATATGCTAAAAAAGTCAACTGTAAAGCCGTTGTATAAAAAAGGCAATAGAGACGATCCAAATAGCTATCGTCCGGTAACATTGATTCCAATCATATCCAAAGTATTTGAAAAATGTATGGCTAAGAGATTAATTGAATATTGCGACAAATATGATATTATTATAAAGGAACAATACGGGTTTCAGCGGTGTAAATCCACCAAGTTAGCTATATATTCACTAATAAGATTGATTTTGACTAGTATTAACGAAAAAAAACTGACCACGGGGCTGTTCTTTGACTTAACAAAAGCTTTTGACTTTGTTTCACATAATATACTACTGAGGAAACTAGAGAGTATTGGAATTAGAGGACCACCACTACAGTGGATCTTATCATACCTCAAAAATAGACAACAATGTGTTACTATCACAAACAAAGGAAAAAATGATGATATGATATTTCAGTCATCGGACTATAGATGTAATCAATACGGGGTACCTCAAGGTAGTGTTCTGGGACCAATACTCTTTATTTTGTATATAAATGACATCATAAATATAACTAATCATAAATTTATTATATATGCTGATGACATATCCATTGTAGTGACATCTAATAATAAATGTAACTCTGACCATGAAAATGAAATAAATAATACAATTGACAAATTAATAGAATGGCTCAATGTGAACAATTTAAAAATTAATTTGAATAAGTCGAAATATATAAATTTTAATAATATTAAGGAAATGAATATCAAAAAGATTGACAGGGTAGAGGTAATCAAGTTTCTTGGAGTAATAATAGACCAAAAGTTAGACTGGAAATCTCAAGTAGAAGCTGTATGTTCCAAAATAAATAAATTTGTATTTGCATTGAAACATATTAAGAACGTAACAGACGTTAAAACAGCAATTACATCGTATCGAGCCTACGTGGAGTCGGTGCTTCGATACGGTTTGATAATGTGGGGCAACAGTACAGACAGCCATAAAGCATTTATCTGTCAGAAAAAATGTATTAGAGCGATTTATGGACTACCGCCTGATGTAACTTGCAGACCACTTTTTAAAAAGTTTGGTTTGTTGCCTCTTCCGTCACTTTATATATATGAGTTATGCATGTTTGTGATAAATCATAAGATACTTTTTAAGAGAGCATGTGACGTATATCCTCGAAACACGCGCAATACAGACAGACTTGTGCTAGATATTGTGCCAAAATCAGCTAAATATAATAAAAGCTGTCTGGCTATGTGTATAAAAGTATATAATAAGATACCGAATGAACTAAAATCATTAAATAAAATACAATTTAAGAATAAATTATATGAATGGATTACGGGAAACAATTTTTATGACATGAAATATTTTAAGTAGTAGACTTGACTAGGTACTTGTAATGTGTATGTGTATTCATAGATTTGCATGCTATACTAAATTGGCTAAACATGCGGAATTGTAAAACTTTATTCATCCTTGTATACCATGTTTTGTGCGAATAAATAAATTATTATTATTATTATTCATAACATGTTTTGTTACTAATCTGATCTCACCTTTGGTTTTCGTTTCCCTTTATCTTAACCTTTGTCTTTATCTAATATATTTACCATTCACAGCATGTAACTAGCTAATTTACTAACATCATAGATTATCTTCTTAAACATCTTATCAATATTGTCGTTTCCGCAACCAGCTTCTGTTAACATCGTAAATTATTTACAGAGCAAACGTTTACTCGGCCCGATCTCAAACATTAAGTTGTAAAGGTTATTTACGATTAATAAAAACAACATTAACAGGTGGTTATCGCTTTATTGCGGTTATTTAAGGCTTTTAATAACACGAGTTATTGGCCTGACTGTACATGTTTGCTATGCTGTAAATCATTGAATGTAGTAAGATTTTCATTGTTATTCCAAAATACCCTACCAAATACCTTTTTAATAAAAGAGGATGTTTCGTATATCAAAACACCTGGGTTGCTTGATAATGAACTTATACAATTTACATTTTTTATTTCATTAAAACCGATCATGGACGTGGCAGCCGATTGATAGCATAAGCATCACAATTGAAGGCGTAACTAAATACCACAGGCCGATGACGGGCAGCAGCGTCACCGGAGCGAGGAGCTATGAACTGCGATCGCCAACCCGCCTGCCCAGCGTGGTGATTATGGTTAAAGCCTCCAGATGTTTGACTAAAGTGGCAAGCAACTCTCCAGTTGCTACTCCAGGCCTATGTCCAGCTGTGGACTGCAATTGATGATGATGAAAAGACGAGTTAAGTCACGACGTCAAGTTTCCTTTGAAGCCATACAAATAAGCAATCACGTTTTGAGAGTAACATGAAAGTATATATTATAAAAGTAGCTGTGCCAGCGACATCGCACGCGTGGATATCGGGTTTAAAAAATAACGGACTTTTATAAAATTTGTTTCTATAACGAACATTCAGACAGACAGACAAAAATTTACTGATTACACTTTTGGCATCAGTATCGATCACTAATCACCCCCTGATAGTTATTTTACAAATACATTTCATGTACAGAATTGACCTCTACAGATTTATTATAAGTATAGAAAGATTTATAATTCACTTAACAACAGTTTTTATGACTGTTGTGGTCAAGCGCAAATCCATTTCGATCAAAAACCATAGCAAAAAAATAAAATCTAAATAAAACAATCGACAAACTGTTAAGTAAAAGACATGTAATTTAAAGTATTTTTTAAAACGCGTAAGGAAATCCCTTGGCAATTCTGACCCTTTGTGTGACCATAACACAGTAGCAAGTTAATCTTCAAAAGATCCACCGCGTGATAACTGTCTGACTGATCTATTAAACTAAAACAGTTCGTTTAGATAAGGCTTAATCGTCACAATACCCGGTCGGTAGCCAAGACCCCTATGAATTAATTCACTACAAGCTTAATTGTAGTATTTCGTGAGGAGAACACCCACTTTTAAAGCTATTTACATATATAGAGCACTTTTGTTTCGGTTGTGTTTGTTTGACGAGGTAATTTACACAATCGATTTTTTTTATCTTCTTCACATGCACGTGCGGTGATGGAAAAGAATAAAAAAACACCATCATATTTTACCCCAAAAAAAGGCGGTGTCTCTCAAAAAAAAATCGACGACAAGTTCATCGCCAGTTTTTGTTCCTTGTCTTTTTAAATAGTTTAAACGTGGTTTTAACTTTTACAACGGAGCTTGAATCAAAGTTATGCCATGCAAAAATTACCGCGATCTTACCGTCTAACGTTGAGGTAAGATTCGTTAAAGTAACGGCTTACTGTTTAAGTAGGGCTAGTATAATAAGTAACCTCTTTACCTAACTGTCATGTGCGAAATGTTGGTTCTTGAAAAAACTAGTTGTTGTCTAACTTTCATTCCGGCATATTCTTTAGCCCGCTTATTCGGTAGGCAAAAAACATATTTTGCATGAGACGCAACCTGATCAGATATATTCATGACGCACCACGGGTCTTCGTCCAAATGCATTTGAATAAATTTTATTCCTTCATAACATTCTTATTTGTATGCATAGAAATCTTAGCTATTGCTTTAATCATTCAAGGATATACAAAAGGCGTATGATTTGCGAATTATAAACAATATTGTTATGTGACATATAAAATTCTAAGGTTATTATTTTATTTTGTTCATAATTCTTATTCTGGGAAGGCTGTAGCAGTATCATATACCTACTCATAACTTTTCGGAAGCGGATTCAAATTTAAATTTTGTCGTTTACTAACCTCAACTTTCTGAATAGGGAACATTTTCGATAACATAAAATAAAAATTGTTTGTAGCTTAATTCTTTACAAGTACAGCAAAAAAACACTATAGAACGGTCTTTTCCAAAAAATCATTTTTCCAAAATTTTGGGGTCGATCGTTATTTTATTAAAAGCGTGAAATATCATAAGTATTAATATTGTCAGTCTATGCGTATTGAAGGGAAACCAGCGTACAAATCATAAGTCTAAACATACTTAATATATTTGTTTAAAGTTGAATAAAGCATTAAAGCCATACATTTTGTCCTTGCAAAAATAAGCTAAAAAAATGGCTGCCGAATGACAGGCACTCCCAATCAAAGATGGCGTCACATAAATCAATGATCTCTCGTGACACTCATTTGTCGAGCGGTAACCGCGTGAAAAATGGCGTCTAATAGAGACTAATGCCCTTTGATATCAACAGGCAGGAGCCCGCATTTCATTTCATGTCCGCCTATCAATTTTCGATGTTCCAATTACCTACGAGACATACAGACTGAGAAAATGTGGCGCTTTTCAACAAAAATATTTCGAAAATTTTTGTATCGAGGCTGGCATGCCTGATATGATATAATAAAGCCCTTTTATTCCGAACCACATTACAAATACAAACAATACAATATAATATTTATTTATAGTATGTCACGCAGTTCGGCGTGCCTCTTGGCATAGGCCTTCTCCAGCCTGATATGATACACTTACGTAACAACATACCAATTTTTCTAGAGAAAATAATAACAAACAACAACTACATACTCTTTCATAAAATGTCGTATTCAAATCATATCAAAGAGTCACCTTTTGAAATATTTCCTTTTGAATATATTGTATCGACTGATGTATATTTCTTACTTTGAATAATGGTTTCATAGTACTAACCATAGATTTATAACGCCAATTCTAAAGTACTACACCAGAATATGAAAATGTTGGTGTATTTGGACCTGTAGGTATTACATTAAGGTTCAGTGTCTTAAAAAATGTGTTCTTTTTATTTTGACGGGTTTGGAATACGAGTAACTATTACAAATAATATTACAATAACTGAACAAAAAGTAAAAAGATTGCACTTGACTTTTAATAAATAACGTTGCAACGATTATTTACAAATAATTAGCTGATATCTTTATATTTGCTGTCTATTTCACACATTTTTAAATGAACGCAATAATATTCCAAATTTGAACCAATATTTTTTTGTCAAAGACAATAATTCACTTTTAAAGTGTAACAAAAAGGATTACTTGTAGGTACTATTACTAACATACAGAACAAACGAATAATACGTTTGAACGTATACGTCATAAAGCTAGGAACAATGACTAAGCATGGAACCCGGGCTAAAATAAGAACATAACTCAATATATTTGGTTCACTCTGACTTATGGATGCTGCTGATATATTAGAGAAGGACAGGCATAGAAAAGACGTTTCGTAATTTCGAAGGTTGTCACTAGTTTCGTTTCAGGCCAGTGATGTGACTATTAGTATTTTATGGTGACCAAAGGTGACCATTTGACGTATATTTTTTTCGTTCTTGTGGCACGTTCAGAAATAATAAGAACACATAGCGTCGTTTCGTTTCACTCACACTTGTGTAAAATTAATTGACAATATGAATAAGATGTATAGTTCATTCGCGTTAAGAAAATAGTAACTGACAGGTCACTGACAGGCCACTAGCCAATTAAAACGCTAGAATTATAATTTCTAGCGTTTTAACTAGCCAATTAAAACGCTAGAATTATAATTTCTAGCATTTTAATTGGCTAGTGGTCAGTCACTATTTTCTTAACGCGAATGAACTATAGTTTAACTCAGTTTTTATTTCAGCCCGCTTAGTTCCTAGTCATAAAGCTAAAATTAATATCCGACATTGAAAAGGACCCAAGTCCCAGCCGTATTACGGACACGCACAGGCCCACATATCGCTATCGGTTAATCATTTGACGATGGCTCAATTACTCCGGACCTATTACCCGCCATAGATTTATCGTGACACACCGTTATTGCAACGGGCAAACGCGGAAATGTAACACAATAGAACTATAGTAAGAGATCAGGCATCAT
The DNA here is from genome assembly GCA_031163375.1 of Conogethes punctiferalis. NCBI lineage: Eukaryota > Metazoa > Arthropoda > Insecta > Lepidoptera > Crambidae > Conogethes > Conogethes punctiferalis. The sequence goes on along the minus strand of CM062077.1, from coordinate 22,000,432 downwards.
CATCAGCCTATTGCAGTCCACTGCTGGATATAGGCCTTCCCAGTGTTTCGCCACTTATGGCAAACATCTGGAGGATATACCCATAATCGCTACGCTAGGCAGGCGGATTGCCGATCGCAGAGCTTAGTTTCTCGCTCCGGTGGCGCTGCTGCTCGTCATTGGCCTGTAATATTTAGCTACGCCTTCAATTGTGATGGTTATACCGCCATCAATGGGTTGTTATTCGGCAGGATGCTTTATGAGAGGTAGGGCATAGCGAATCTTCGCTCGAATTGAGCCGCCCGTCCGGGGAAGGACCAGAAGTTATTTGGCTGCGGTATTCAGCCAAATAACTTCTGGGTCGTGTTTCTGCCGGTGAGTAGGAGGGGAGTAGGAGTTTCCGGAGCTCGTGGGGGGTTAGGGTTGGGCCGGCATGGCGGTGGCAACTGACAGCTATCTGACCAGTTACTTGCCAGTCGTCACAGCGGCTTGGGCTTCTCTTTCGCTTTCCATCAGGCGTAGGGAAGCCATTATGCCGAGCAAGGGTCGTGGGTTCGATTCCCGCACAGTACAATCATTTGTGTTCATGAACATGTCTGTTTGTATTGGTCTGGGTGTTTTCTATGTATAATATGTATTTATTTACAAAAAAAAATGTATCTAAGTAAGTTTATCAGTTGTCTAGTACCCATAGTACAAGCTTCGGCTTAGTTTGGGGCTAGGTGGCGCTGTGTGGCCCAGCGTGGCATGTCTTGGGTTATTTATTTATTTATTTAACTATAAAAAAAAAAATCAAAAGAAAATAGGCCGCTTACTTACATCCAGATCAGTAAAAACCATTAAGGTCACACATCGTCCAAGTTGCAAAATGTCCTATTTTCATCGTTCTATGACCGCCAGTAACCAATTAAATGGAAAATACCAGCGTGTTGCCACGTAGGAGGTCTATAGGTTGCATTAATTCTCCATTTTCATCTAAATAAAAATTTTGGGTTCGATCTATGCGCTTCAGGTTCTTTCGCAACAATAAGTCACTGATCTTGTTGCGATTAAAATTGGATATTTGGCAATTTAGACATTCTGAATATTACTACTACAGACAAAAGATGTTGAATAATAATAATTGAATCTTCGCCATAAATAAAACAATTGAATACCCAATTTTCAAAATCCTCATATTGCGTAGTTTTATCCGAATGATACTTGCTCCAGTTTGAAACGAGAGTGACGTCACATGCCGAAGCGGGTTGTGACGTCTCCAGGAAACGGCACGCAGGAAGTCAGGGAAACAGTCAACGGTGTGATGTGGTCCAGGGTATAAGAGGTAGCGGACACAACTTCACAAGAGTCGCAACTGGTTTGAAAACGATCTTTTATAGTAGCTCGACATAATGGCTTCCCTACGCCTGATAGAAAGCGAAAGAGAAGCCCAAGTCGCTGTCATAACGGGTAAGTAACTGGTCAGTTGTCACTGCCATGCCGGCCCAACCCTAATTCCCCACGAGCTCCGGAAACCCTACTCACTGGCGGCCTATATCCAGTAGGATGCTGGGCATAGGCCTCTACAGTTGTTCACCACTTTAGGTAAACATCTGGAGGATTGACCCATAATCGCCACACTGGGCGTCGGATTGGCGAGCGCAGGACGTAGCTACTCGCTCCGATGACTCTACTGCCCGCCATCGCCATGTGGTATTTAACTACGTCTTCAGTTGTGATGATTATACCGCCATCAGTCGGTTACCAGAGCCTAGTCTGTTATGCAGCAGGATTCACCACGGGCAGGTGAGGGTGGCTTGGAGCTAAAAGATAATAGGTCGCTCCCTTACACCCCAACCACATTACATCACACTTAGTTTCACTGGACGTAGGCTTCCGCCCGTAAGTTGTAAGAGATTACATACTCAGCTTACAACTCCCTGTCACCTAATCAGTACTAGCTTTGGCTTAGTTTAGGGCTAGATGGCGATGTGTGGCCCAGCGTGGCATGTCTTGGGTTTTTATTTATACCTAGTCCTCGCTCAATCTGTCACTTGGACCATTGAAAAAGCAGAAGTATTACGTACGCCGCCATTTTGAGATTACCTACGAACTGTGAACGGTGCGACTTAATTTATGGCCACGAAAGTGTTTGAATTGTTAATGTTCCACCCGTGGTACTTAGCAGATGTCCGCCTTGTTATATTTTTACGTTCAAGCGGTAGTAGGATTAGAACGGGAAGCGAGTTTTAGTTGCATTAATTCAGCTGTAATGTATTAGTGTGGTGACGTTAAGTAAAAAGCTTTAAAGATTACAGCCGTTCGGTTGGGATTTATTTATTCGATGTACCTACATTGAGCAGTTCCTACAAATCTCCCACATTTGTTAATCTAATTTCAACCTGCTAATTCATTGCAGAGCGTGCCAATTCTGGAAAATTCTCCTCTCTCGCCTCTCACCTCACTATTTGACGTTATTTTATATCTTCCACTATCTACTGCTATAAAATATACTTTAAGAGAGGTAGGGCATAGCGAATCTTAGGTCGAATTGAGCTGCCCGTCCCGGGAAGGACCTCCACCCTATAGAATAAATGACCTCCGGGTCGTATTCCTGCCGGTGAGTAAGGTTTCCCGAGCTCGTGGGAGATTGGGGTTGGGCCGGTATGGCGGTGGCAACTTACAGGTAACTGACCAGTTACTTGCCCGTTGTCACGTTGGGCTTCTCTTTCCGGCGTAGGGAAACCATTATGCCGAGCAACTATATAAAAAAATACCTATCGCAATGTATAAATTTGGACTCACTTCGAGTCAAGCTACATTATATACGAGTAGGAACCAAGCTATGTACAACTCACTAATTCTCGAGTAGTATAAAAAAGCACTGGAGGATTTTCAAAGGTTTATTATCATATACCTCTCCATTCCTATGATATAAGACAACTTCTTTTTCTCTTATTTATAGGCCATTTCAACTGATTTGGTTCCGCTTCTTCAACATTTTCCACTCTCAGCAAGACTGACATAACTACGAACTAAAAGCGCGTAAACAGCTGTACCGCTTTCGAATAGCAATCTACAAAAATATTGTCTCAAGCGGCAATCACAGCTGAAAATCTTAAAAGGCCAATCGTCCCTTCCCATATTTAAGGTTTGGTGCTAAATCATCGCCCTAGGTGAGGGCTCCATTTGCGGAATAGCCGCCCGCCTATTAAATGTCGATTTTTCACATTCAAAATGTTTCTTCCCCTTCGATGGGGGTGCGATGGCTGACTTTTGAGGGCGCAGCGCTGGGGATTTCAGCGAATTCACCGTCTAGTTCGAGGTGCGAAAGTAATGAGTTTTAGTGTTGTTGGTTTTGCTTTTATTGAATAATTCTGTAGATGTTCGGATGTTTATCTTGGTCGGAGGAATAAGATGGCAACTTTTCTGTTCAAAATTTGACAACCACTACCTATTTCTACAGATTTCCTCCTGGAAAATAGTAAGAGGAAAGGCGAAGGTAAACTCTTGGATTTGTATGTGTAAATAATGTGATGTATACGTAGGTATATATGCTAAGTTTAATTGTATACTTGATGACTACGTAGGCTTTTTTGTAGATTCTTTATTGCACACCAAATAATTGACTGGAATGACGCCAGGCCTATTCTTTATAAAGGATGTAAAGGTTGTTCAGGATATAAAGGATGAAGTCATCATCATCATTAGCCTATAACAGTCCACTGTTGGACCTAGGCTTCTTCTCCTCATTTGGGTCAAACATTTAGAGGCTTCATCCATAATCGCCAGGTATGCAGGTTTATTTTGACTTTGACAATCTTGCTTCCTCAGCGTCCATGTCTCAGCTCCGTATAGAAAGATAGGAATACCAGGTATTTCATCAGTCGAACCTTTGTGTTTCTGCTTATTCTGCGGTCATTCCAAATCTTTTTGAGTTTTAAATTTTAAATTAAAAATACTAAAATCTAATTACGAATACGGAGATAAGCCTTCCTTGAACTACCAATCCGTGTTAACCCGACTCAAATTAAATTACGATTTCGAAAACAAAAACATTCCTAACTCCCATGATCAAACTAAACAAATATGCCGTAAACAATTAATGTACCTCAAACACACATACATAGTGTTGTGTGTGTTTAAGGTCTGTTCACACAGATGCTCTCTGTGGTGTCCGGATTTAGAATAAGTAGGACCCCCCATCTCATTCCGTAGGTGTCGTAGAAGATGACTAAGGAAACATCTTTAAACGGGTAGCAGCGGTTACCTGGGTACCTTCCATCCACATCACTCCCCCGGATGGCGGGATGCGTAAATGCATTTTCCCCGCGAAAAATTTTTTTTTGTTTTTTATATTAGCTCGACATAATGGCTTCCGTACGCCTGATGGCAAGCCTGAAGCCAAAGAGAAGCCCAAGTCGCTGTGACAACTGGCAAGTAACTGGTTAGCTACCTGCCAGTTGCCACTGCCATACCGGCCTAACCCTAACCCCCCACGAGCTCAGAAGACCCTACTCACCAGCAGAAACACGACCCGGAGGTCATTTAGCTGCGGTGTTCTATAGGGTGGAGATCTTTCCCCGGACGGGCAGCTCAATACGAGCGAAGATTCGCTATGCCCTACCTCTCTTAAATGTTCTTTGGCAGAAGACATCGTTATGAATCCTGAAGACTTTACGCTCGTGAGCACAAAAATGATTTTGAAACACCATGGACCGGACCGTACCGTCCGATCCTGGGGCCCTACTACAGAAAACGAAAACGATCGTTCGTTGAACGGATCGCGTATTTTTGCCCCATAAATCCCTCTCATTTGTCCCTCCCGTGTTGGAATAATCAAACTAAAATTCGTCAATGTCGATTTTCAACAATTTAATTGATATATTAGAACACGGGAGGGACAAATGAGAGGGATTTATGAGGCAAAAATACGCGATCCGTTCAATGAACGATCGTTTTCGTTTTCTGTAGTAGGGCCTCTGCTCTGTGTTCCATTGTGACAATACCTTTACGCTCGTTGTGTTGTGCGTAAGGGTCACCCACGACCCACCATCACCGTAGGGACTCCATCAATTCTCGTTAATAATTAAATCTGGCGTGTTGTGTGAACGTTAATTCGCTCCTCGTGAGATAAACAAACGTACTATTTTCATACGCGAAATTAGCCGTGTCGGAAAATAGGGGTGAGATGAATTTGATAGGGAAGGGCATTTGAACATCAGTGTTCTGACATATAAAAAATTCAATGCGTCGTTATCAATCACCGTTGAAAAATGAGACGTTGACAGGGGTTAGGTTTAGGGGATGAAATGTTGGGGATTGGTGAAATGGCTCAAAGAATCTGATGCCGGTTTGATTTGAGAATCTTGAAAATGCAAAATTTTAGTTTATTTTATATCCAGCGAAATATTGTGGTACGATATTTCATCGGATTCGAATTACAGATCTAGTCACCATCCGGTAATAGCTAAAAATAATAATGATAATAATAATATCCCAAGACATGCCACGCTGGGCCACACATCGCCATCTAGCCCCAAACTAAGCCGAAGCTTGTACTATGGGTACTAGACAACTGATAAACTTACTTAGATACATTTTTTTTACTACTGATACTTAATTTAAATAAATACATATTATACATAGAAAACACCCAGACCAATACAAACAGACATGTTCATGCACACAAATGTTTGTACTGTGCGGGGATCGAACCCACAACTCTTGGCTCAGAAGGCAGAGGGAGTGCCCTCTGGCACTCGGCTCATTTGGTAGTGACCAAATGAGCCATCGAGCTTGTCAATGAAATGATACGCTAATCAGGAAACGGAACGTTGTCATAATTTTTTCGCATTATGTTCTGTTTCACTATTCTTATAACTGTACTTTGGTTCTTGTATGTATATCTATTTAGTGCATGTACGTATATTTATTTAATCACCAACCAAGTAAAGATAATTTTGAATATTATTAAAAATGCCCCCTAAAGTCCAACCTTTCGTCCGTGCTTGATCATCTAAGCCACGTGGGGGGCGGACACTCGCAACGAATTTACTATGCGGGTGACCAACAGGGCAATGGCAAAACCCTATATGGTGAAATGGGATGTAAGGGAGCGGCCTATCATCTTTTCGCTCCAAGCCAACCTCACCGGCCCGTGGTGCACCCTGCCGAATAACAAACGAGGCACTGGCAACCGACTGGTGGCGGTATAACCATCACAATTGAAGGCGTAGCTAAATACTAAAGACCGGTGACGGGCAGCAGCGTCACCGGAGCAAGAAGATACGCCCTGCGATCGCCAACCCGCCTGCCCAGCGTGGCGATTATGGGTATATCCTCCAGATGTTTGCTCTAAATGGCGAACAGCTGGAGAGGCCCATGTCCAGCAGTGGACTGTAATAGGCTGATGATGATGATGATGATGATGATGATATGGTGAAATGTCAGAAAGAAGATACAATTTGCGGCCGCTTCCCGAGGGTCGCCGGGGCACACCTGGAGCCGTTGCTGGGTGTTCCAGCATATTATTTTAATCTGTAAGACTACAAACTGAAAAATGTGAACAACAAATCAACGCACAGCGTTGTTGATTCAATCAAATACTATAGTGATAAAATTAGTTCTTTAGGCGGGGCGTGTAAGGGCATCTCAGTGGGCCTTCAGGGCGGGGCACAATGAGTTTGTTCTATCTGTTGGCCCTCACGACCGCTTAATATCAGGTGAAGTGAGACCATCCTGAAAGCTCGTTTTATAAAAAAAAAGGTCCGTAACTCGTATCTATTCGGAAAAGTTGCGACTGGAAGCGTATTTCTAAGAACTGATGCACTTTAACATCATATTTTTTTTTTTTATAATGGCTCGACATAATGGCTTCCCTACGCCTGATGGAAAGCGAAAGAGAAGCCCAAGTCGCTGTGTGCAAGTAACTGTTCAGTTACCTGTCAGTTGCCACCACCATGCCGGCCCAACCCTAGCCTCACGAGCTAACACATTTTAAAACCCCCCAGCCGTTTCTGAAAATACCCGTTAAAAGACACAGTGAAAGACGCTGATACCTTTCAAAACAACGATCCCTTAAGGTATCAGTGTACATCAGCACTATCTCCACGCGATGCGATAAATCGCTCACAACGAGCGTGCTCAGTAAACAATGCCCCCCCAAAAGAGATGTTTTTTGTAAATTACTTAGTAAAAGACGAATTCCGGGGACGATAAGAGCGCGACGTACGTCTGATGTGAGGGCGTGGTCTAAGGTACAGGATAGTGAAGGGTAATTTTTGTACTAAAACAAAACAAATAATAAGTAACTCAAGGGATGTAAGGGCTCAAGGGAGTCATATTATCATCTTCTCATTCCAAGCCAACCACACCTGCCCATGGTGCATCCTGTCGAATAACAAACGAGGCGCTGGCAACCGACGGGTGGCGGTATAACCATCTCAATCGAAGACGTAGCTGAATTCTATAGGCGATTATGGGTGTATCCTCCAGATATTTGCACTAAGTGGCGAACAACTGGAGAAGCCTAGATCCAGCAGTAGACTGCAATAGGCTAATGATGATGATGATGAAGTAACTCAAAACCACGCTAGACCACACAGAGCCATCTAGTCCCAAACTAGGCCGAAGCTTGTACTATGGGTACTAGACAACTGATAAAGATATCACAAACATACATACGTTATTATAGAATGGACCACCGCGTTGATCTGGTGGTAGTAAGTGCCGCCTAAGGAGCAAGAGGTCTCGGGTTCAAATGACCCCAGCTCTGAAATGGGCTCGAGTTATTATGATCATGTTTTCGATTCACTTCCCGTGCGTTTCTTATCACTCATCATCATCATCAGTCTATAACAGTCCACTGCTGGACATCGCCACTTAAGGCATATCTGGAGGATATACCCATAATCACCACGCTGGGCAGGCGGGTTGGCGATCACAGGGAGTAGCTCCTCGCTCCGGTGACACAGCTGCCCATCATCGGCCTGTGGTATTTATCTACGCCTTAAATTGTGATGTTTATACCGACACCAGTCGGTTGCCAGCGCCTCGTTTGTTCGCACTTAGAGGGAAAAGATGCAGATGGCCGTATGCTTTGGCGCTACCCGTGTCTCTGCAACTTGCTGCCCACTGGCGACACAGGGGGGCTTAGTGGGTATGCCCTCCCATTTTGGGAGGTGTGAGTGCCACACACTATGCCGCCTCCCCCGGAGGTGGCTTGAAGGTGCCTAATGCATTCTCCTCTAGAAAAAAAGGGAAAAGATGATAGGCCCTTACATCCCTGTATTGAGCCACCTAGCCAGTCTATTTCTCTCGTAACTTGGGCTGTTCCCTGCCAGTCCCCCACGCCACCTGGCGGCGGCACCGACGAATAATTTATTACGTTTCTTAAAAGCCATTACTGGGTGACACCGTCAATGGTCCGTCACTCCGGCACACCAATTAGCATGAATTTTATACTCGCTCTGACGGGGGTTGCATGTAGCCGATAGTGTGCTGTCGTTCGTTGGAGATTTTGTGGGAACGACACTTTTGGAGCGAGATATTTTCGGGTGGAATGTGGTTTAGGAAGTATTTTTTTGCACTAAACGGTGTAAAAGTTTCAGTTTGAAAACATTCAATGAACAAATATCACTAAGTAAACAAATATATAAATAAAACTAAAAGCCTTTGACTGGCGTGAATCCAAACCAAACCAAGGGGCCACCCCTAAAATAATGTTTTGACTATAATAAACCATTTAACGTGTTAACTTAAATTCAAAGAAAGAATCAAATGAAATTAATATGCAACGTGTATCTTCCACAGTACCTAAATATGCATTTTTGAAAAATTATATTTACCTATCATCCAATTTCAAGCAAATTGAAGTCTATCGACTCTCGATATTGTTACAATGTAGTATTTTCTATCCGAAATAGTCTATATTCTATTTAATTACCTACATATATTTAGTTCCAAAACTTAGTTATTAAGATTAAGTAAAAAAAGTTTTTTATTATTATTACTGTCGTACTTACTTTTTTGTAAATCGGTGATGTGGCCATAAAACTTAATACAGCTTTTTTAATCACGATACTTAGTTGTAAGCTATTAATCTTGATAAAAATCTATAATATGTCAGGGGAATGAAACCTAAAAACAAAGTAGCAGCAGACTAAAACATTTTAAATGCTAATCCTAGCAGAACATTACAAAATTTTAAAAAACAACACCAAAAAGAGAACAACGTTAATAGTACACATTTATCACACGAAAACCAAGCAGAAAATATAATCCGACTTCAATTACCATAATACGACGTCAATATCCAACTTTCCGTGGCAACTTGCCCGATTCCGGCCAAAAGAGAGAACTAAAATGTCAACTATTACTAACGGAACGCCGGGAAATTGCATTTCAAGGCCTTGTTATAGATATTTATGGGCTACTTAAGTTCTTTAAATCAATAGGAAAGCGTTTTTGGTCTTCAGCTTTTAGTGTTGTACAGTAATCGTTAGAGACAGATATAAAGTCAAAGGTAGCTAGCTGCCAACTGCAATGGAACATTTTTCACATTTAGCTGCCGTCATTTCGTATTGTGAGTGAAGAACAGTGAGTGCATTTGTATTAATAAGAATAAGAATTTATTTATTGTCTTTACAGTTCTGTCATATAAAGTAGGTACATAGGCATATATTACGCAATCGTACAGGCAGACAATAGGACAAAGCTCAGCTGATGCTGTCGCGGGAGCGCGTCCTCGGCAGCGCTGGTTTTCAGCTTTCCCCTGCCCTCTGAGGTGTTAGTGGAGTTAATGGTTTGCAAAAGTAGGTATTACTGAATAGATGAGGATTCAGCTTCGCTTGATAATAGAAACGTTTATTATTAGTGTTTGAAGCCACACAAAACAAATATTAATCAAACAAACAATAAAAATGCATTTCAAAATAGATCAGACTACACAATACGTTTCCGCGGTTAAAGGTTTAGGTTAAGTTCTTATGATTAAGAATTACTTATGACTTTTCCGATGAAGGATTCAAAAAGGAAAACTTTGTATCTTTGCAGGGAGACCAGTTAAATCTAAGAAAAGGTATGATGATAAGTGTCACGTTAGCTTATAACAACTACAGTGTTAAACAAACATTTCGGTACCAACCAGCATCAGATGCACGAGATGAGAGTAATTGTCTATAAATAGCTGTTGGACCTTTTAAACGGTAAAATTTATTATAACGATCAAAATAGAAGATTTAGACAGAAACTGTGTTTACAACAACTATCTTCAAGAACAAAATCTCACTTCGCTACATAGACAGCAACCAGACAGCATTCATTACCACAAGACCTAATTCCGTTCAAAACAGTCACTCCTTTTCGCTCTCCCAACAAATTTAATACGTGCGACAAATCCGGTTTCACCGGAGAGCACCGATTGATTGTGCGATTAACAAATTGCTCCATCTAAAGGCGAATTAACATATCCTCTTGGACAACATGAAAAGTGTCTGATACAGTGCAGATAACCGGAGTCTGACTGGTCTAATTGAGTTCGCAACGCGAGTCATTTGCAAGGTGTTTATCGCCGGTTTAATCGTGGCAATTTGCATGAATGAGTGAAACGTATTTATGGAGTAAGTGCACGCTAATTTGAATGAAGTAGTTTTTCGTCGTGATGTTGCAGAAATTTGTTGAAGTCAGGATTGCAGTTTTTTAACTTTCGGAAATGATTTCCAGCATTAAGATGTAATTAATAGAATGTAGTAAAAGAAATTTAGTGCATAAAGTTATTGACTTTCACGACTATATCAATTTAGGCTCCAATCTTCGTACGGTACTACTCGTTACATTTGTGTGCAAGAATATGTCTGTTTGTATTGATCTGGGTATTCGATATGCAAAACTGTATTTATTTACAAAAAACTATTTAAGTAAGTTTTTCAGTTGTCTAGTAGGTACCCATAATATATTCTTCGGCTTAGTTTGGAACTAGATGGCGCTGTGTCGCCCATTGTGGCATATCTCGTGGCCATTTCCTTTAGAAGACATATTATTATCTAATAAGTGGTTTAATTTCTTTCGTTTTTGTTAGTCTTCTCTTTTGTTTCAGCTTTGAAATGAACTAAACTTCTAGTATGTACCTATTTTTTCCATATAATATAAAAGAAGCGATAAATCGCAACGAGCATATTTGCTAACATCCATTGGATAAGATACAATGAGGCTTCTTGTTTATACCCGATCCTAGTCCTCTTCCAAACAACTGCCAAGAGTCCACCTATTACGAGAGACATAAGGCTCAAAATCGCCCAAAGAGCCGAGTGTTAGACGCAAGTCTAGCTCGTTAGGTAATCAAATTTGTTGCGCGCACTAACGAGGACAGGCGACTTTCGGCCGACGCGAGACCTGTTTGCGGATGCAGATTATCGACGCGACTGGACGCTGCCGACTAGGGGTAATGCGAGCCCTTTGAGATTTGTTAGTCTATGTTTGCTGCTTTCGAATTGCTGCTGTTTGATTGATAAGTAATCCACGTGATTTCCGGATAGGATCACCCCATGGCATCCCGTGGGTGTCGTAGATGACTTAGGGATAGCCAGGAAACGGGCAGCAGAATTTACCTTGGTGAAGAGCTCATCATCGCTAGCATCGAGTGCATGAGAAGGCGGCTAAGAGAAGAGTGACGGCTCGCTATGAAGCCTTTTTTATAGTGGCTCGACATAATGGCTTCCCTACGCCTGATGGAAACGGAAAGAGAAGCTCAAATCGCTGTGACAAGGGGCAAGTAACTGGTCAGTTACCTGTCAGTTGCCACCGCCATGCCGGCCCAACCCTAACTCTCCACGAACCCCGGAAACCCTACTCACCGGCAGAAACAAGACCTAGAGGTCGTTTAACTGCGGTATTTTATAGGGTGGAGGTCCTTCCCTGGACGGGCGGCTCAATTCAAGCGAAGATTCGCTATGCCCTACCTAAACAATGCCTGAAAAGACGATCACGACCAATCTGTCAAGAGTGACATCGACAATGGAGAAGCTTTAAAATTAACATTAACTAAGCTTCTAGTATATACCTATGTTGCGGCTGGAGATGGCGTCAGGGGGTGTGGAATCAAACAAATAATAATAGGGAAACCACAAACACTTTACTGCACTCAGCCGCGGTGGACTGTAACTTCAAAAGAACAAACAAATAATAAACAATAAGATATCAAAACCATAGCAACATAAAATACTCTTAAAAAACACTTCTAAATACAAAACTATTTACATAAACGTATATAAAAAGGTTGTCTGTCCGCAACAACCTATTCCATATTATAAAAGAAACAATGTCAAGACGTTTGGCTGGCGGGTTGGTGACCGCAGTAGGTTTTATTTGTACCCAGGTATCTAGGTAAACGCTGCTCGGTTCCTTATAAATGATGAAAATACAATAATGGTTTGAAGAAATGTATGTGCGCGTTATATCCCGAACAATCTCCATAGAAACCACCGCTGTCGCAGACCCATGCCGGGAATAATAAACGACATTTTGTACGAAATGGAATAAAAAATCACAGTTAGTCTACTTTTCCTCGAAGATCACAAACAGATAAGCATAAGCAGAAAAACCCATTCGAAAATCCCACAACACATGAAAGTAGCTATTGTGTTAGGCACCATTGTATGAGCACGTATCCGTCCTCACACGGAAATTAAAAAAAAGACAAATTAACGGTGAAAAAAAATTAAAACTGTCCCAAAGTCAATGACACAATGACAGCCATTGTGAACCACTTGTGCCTCATTAGGAAAGAAAAAAACAATTAAGCTGAATTCACCTGTGCAAATCAGTTCATACTGACAATATCCCTTGCAGTAACACGTATAACCTTTGCAATAAAGTTGATAATCGTTTGTCGATTCGTTCCTTGGTGGCTTATTCTATTTGTGCCTTCATCCTCATACATACGTCAGAGGAAAGTACTGGGGGCTATTCCTTTATGAGCTTTGTGAACTTTAATCCGGTGAATGGCACTGTTTATATCACCTACGGCCAAAGGTTCATAATGTCCATTGTTGGGTGAATGTACTGCTTCAATAATGGTGATAGTGCTTAGTTATCTCTATAAGTCCCGGGGCTAGCATTGGTATAAATATACTGAAAACAGAGTGCGATGTTCGTTGCCCTATTGCGTTACGACATACTCGTACTTGCAAGATGTTTTACTAAGATTTGCACGTCGTGGCAGTCATTATACATATTAATCCTAGCATTTCTATATATAATGGGATGCCCATTATATCTTCATCCTAGATATAATGGGATGTAAGGGTGCATCCCTTACATGCCCGTGGTGCATCCTGCCGAATAACAAACGAGGCGCTGGCAACCGACTGGTGACGGTATAACCATCACAATTGAAGGCGTAGCTAAATACCTCACCAGCTAAATACCACAAACCGACGACTGGCAGCAGCGTCACCGGAGCGAAGAGCTACGTCCTGCAATCGCCAACCCGCCTGCACAGCGTAGAGATTATGGGTATATCCTCTAGATGTTTGCCCTAAGTAGCAAACAGCTAGAGAGGCATATAACCAGCAGTGAACTGCAATAGGCTGTTGATGATTTGATATGGGTGTAGGCATTGTAAGTTTTCGAAAAATGTAATTCGAAATATTATCCAATATTGTATTCAAGTTCTTAATATTTCAGCTTCTCCGACGGTGCTAGGTATACTCGACTGTCTGGCGACCACTCATGAAAAGACTTCGGGCGATTACAGGCTGGCATGAGTTATTATCAGTTACCACAGCGACTTGGGCTTCTCTTTCGCTTTCCATTAGACGAGAGGAAGTCATAGAAGCTAGTAAAGTGTGGTTTTGTGTTACCGAGTATTTTCAAGTATTAAACGGGTTTTCAAAATAAGACCAACGCCATCGATATTATTATTTCTAAGGTCTCCCCTAACTCAAACTGAGCGGTAACAAAGTGTTCAAGCAACACAAAGTATTAACAAGTACGTAAGACATTAAGAAGATTAACTGAAGAGGAAAACAGTACAAGAAAAAAATTAAGATGTCTCGTTTAATAAAAACATAATTCTCTAACAGAGTGACAAAGTATACAATAATTAAAAGCTGCCTTTTAACGTTGGTGCTAGGGTTACGCGAAAATAACCGCATGAAGGTCTCTCGTTATGTACCTACATACGGGCGGTTTTCGCTTGCCTACTGAATCAGCACGCAATTAACTGACATTGTCCGGTAAATCTTTATTTGCGCGTCTGCTGCCCCTGCTTTTACGGAAACTACCCATCAGTACGCCATTCAACGGTTGTTAATCCACGAGGTTATATGTGGAAGTTTTTTATTTGATGTGTCAACGGCGTAATGGTCTGCTTCCTTTACATTTTGGTTCCTTTAGTATCGACTAAACAACATATCGATGTTATTTGCTTTATTTTTATTCTGTAACTAACTGACTCCGATGATACTTGCTTACAGATAATGCCATCTAATATCAAGGACTTATTACCTTTAATTCTATGAACTTAATATTAATTTTAAATGATATTATTGTATGTTTATTTATATTCATTGTTTTCTCTTTATAAGGAGCATCAAAGCCTGCATTTTGATGTCATCATCATTATCAGCCTATTGCAGTCCACTGCTGGTCATAGGCCTCTCCAGTCGTTATCCAGTTGTTGTTGAGGATATACCCATAATCACCTCGCTGGGCAGGCGGGTTGGCGAGCGCAGTTCCTCGCTTCGGTGACGCATTTTGACGTGTCTCTCTTTAAATACTTGAAATTGGCAATTATCCGCGTTATCTCTACACACATAAATTTTAAAGAATAGTTTAATTGCTCTCCTAACCAAATCTCACCATAGAGATAGGTACAACTCAAAAACACACTAAAACTCTTGTCATTTTGTTGGCAAAAATGAACCTCGTGGAATAGTCGGTTGCCATTAACTAATATTACTATTTTGTACATTATTAATATTAAAATTTAAGTTGCTTATTAAAATTTACCTTCTCAAGATAAGTAACCTAGAATTAGTACCACGTTTCATGATTATTCAAATCGAATGGCTTAAAGTGTACGTATACTCGTATATTTACAGTGTTGCAACATTTTCGTGGACAATTTGCCTGATTGACGGTAACAAAATGTATATAGCTGCACATTAAGGCACACCCTCAATATTACCCAATTCCCCAACGTGACCTATTTCATAACTTGCTTTACGATTATGCTCCCCAGATGTCACCACATCTGAGATCGTAAATTCTTCATTACAAAGTACGCTACAATCTTACTAATTAGATTCGGGTACGTTTCAGTCGTACCACTTGGTTTTTCCTTCTGTTTCCAATTAAAAAGCAATAATTTGTGAACGATCCGTATCGTTGGAAGTGCGAGGTTTTATGATTTATCGGCTCATTAATCAACGGCAGTCTCCGTTTGAACAATGTTCTTTTCATTAGTATTTCCGAGCGAGCTATAAAAGTTCTTACATTGTATGAAGTTGTCACTTTTATTTGTCTTTGATGCGTTTTAATGACTTTCGTTTCTTTAGTATTGTTCTTTGTATATTGCTTGCTGGTCTCGTCTTTAATACAGACACAGCTTCTAAAGCAATACTTAGTGAGATATCGTTGCGAACTTTGTTAGTTTTTGCTTGCCTACTGAATCAGCACGCAATTAACTGACATTGTCCGGTAAATCTTTATTTGCGCGTCTGCTGCCCCTGCTTTTACGGAAACTACCCATCAGTACGCCATTCAACGGTTGTTAATCCACGAGGTTATATGTGGAAGTTTTTTATTTGATGTGTCAACGGCGTAATGGTCTGCTTCCTTTACATTTTGGTTCCTTTAGTATCGACTAAACAACATATCGATGTTATTTGCTTTATTTTTATTCTGTAACTAACTGACTCCGATGATACTTGCTTACAGATAATGCCATCTAATATCAAGGACTTAGATGGCATTATGAGGTTACTTATCTGATAATAAACCCTTCTTATTTCACTTTTTCAAATAATTTAGTAAGACATGTTGGTTTTTATTTCTGTTCCAATGTACATCGGATTGGATAAAATATAATGAATGATATGTTTACGAATTATTGAAATCTGTCTTTCAATATTCTACTCGTAGCAATAGCATTTTAAGATTCTGATTACATTAGAAAGAACAATAAAAATGAAAATATCCTTTATTTTCGTAGGTTTTAAATATATTTACCAATGCTCAAAAGTAAATCCACCACAAGGGTCGAGGGTTCGATCCCCGCAGAGTACAAACATTTATTTTGAGTGCATGAACATGTCTGTTTGTATTGGTCTGAGTGTTTTCCTATGTATTTAATTACAAAAAAAAGTATCTAAGTAAGTTTATCAGTTGTCTAGTACAAGCTTCGGCTTAGTTTTGGGCTAGATGGCGATGTGTGGCCCAGCGTCGTATATAATACTAGAAATATAGCTTGAAGCCGTCAGCCGATCAATTCTAAGTACATGGAAAAGCAAATGCAGCTGCAGGCAAAAGCTAGTAGAGACACGAGTAGAGAGAGAGTAGGGCCTAGAGCACACGGCCGAACACGGAGCCCGGTCTGGCGCGGGGGACGAAACACGAAAACTCGATAAATTTTAAAGTGCTCCAGCCCTCACGCCCGCAGCCATCCGCATCCGTCTGCCGCCAAAACGCGCCATTTTCGAAACTTCATTAATATTGCGCGAAGGATCGCTTTATTGTTTGGAATTTTCGACCCTTCGAATTAAAAGTGTGAAGTTCCGACACGGTGGAATTTGCGATGATGGCCCGCGCGTGAAATGTTTCTGTCCAATTTGTTGTGTAGCCTGTAAAGCCGGGCGAAATGTGTCCCGTGATGTGGCATTCATTGTATGCATAAGGTTAATAAAAAATACATATAATATGAATGATTTTAATCAATGTTTGGTTGTATTATCGACTTTTTATTTATACATATAACAACGACCAGTTGTGGCTCATTGATAGTAAGGTACAAAGCTATTAGTATTAGTAAGATAAAAATCTTTGCCTCATTTCATCATTGAACCAAAATCGCATGACAAATGTTCATTTATTCCATTTCTTCATTGTATACGATTATTCCTAGTCAGTCTAATTGTCATTTATTATTTTGACCACTAGCAGGAAACAATGCATCATTCGCAACAAGCCATTAATTTCTCTACACAACATTTCTTTCGAGTTGAAACGGTAAATTAAACGTCTCGACTATAAAACAAAGGCGAACTGTTGTCATAGCTGTAAGCTCATTTGAAACGGAAGTATGGACAAAACGTGGGATAATGATGCGGTCACATGGAAACTTTGTAAGACGCTTGACAACAGAAGACAGGAAGAAATGTATTTTGGTTTAATTTTTTTGTACTTTGGGTTTACGCTTGGCCACAATTCGCCTGATGTTAAGCACCATAGAAGCCTATTATGGTGCACGCTTACCTAACGGTTCTGGTATCTGTTTTAAATGCTATTATTATATTAACGATGAACAATTAAGAGAGGTAGGGCATAGCGAATCTTCGCTCGAATTGAGCCGCCCGTCCGGGGAAGGACCTCCACCCTATAGAATACCGCAGCCAAATGACCTCCGGGTCGTGTTTCTGCTGGTGAGTTTTATGGATTTAAATTGCTAGATTTGTCTCTGCCTATAATGATAAAAATACCCGATATTTACTGTCATTTTTGTGTGTCATTTGAAAATCGGGCTAACGATACTCTCAATTTACTGTATGAATAATAAGTAATGCAAGGAAGCTGCCTATCACCTTTTCCCTCCTAGCCAACCTCACCTGCCCGTGGCACGAGGCACTGGTATCCGACTGGTGGCGGTATAACCATCGTAATTGAAGGCGTAGTAAAATACCACAAACCGATGACGGGCAGCAGCGTCACCGAAGCGAAAAGCTACGTCCTCCGATCCGCCTGTCCAGCGTGGCGATTATGGGTATACCCTCCAGTTCTTTGCTCTAAGTGGCAAACAATCAAACAACTGAAGAGGCCTATGTCCAGCAGTGGGCTGCAATAGGCCGATGGCGATAATCAGTGTACGAATG
Source organism: Conogethes punctiferalis (assembly GCA_031163375.1). Lineage (NCBI taxonomy): Eukaryota > Metazoa > Arthropoda > Insecta > Lepidoptera > Crambidae > Conogethes > Conogethes punctiferalis. The sequence continues at coordinate 21,982,385 of CM062077.1, read as the reverse complement.
CATGTTATCTTGCATTGCATTTGGCGTTTCTTTTCTATACCCAGGAATGTCTGAATCTCCCTGTCTTATTAGGAGCCACATGATCGATTTCTGTTCTCACTGATTGTCTACTTATAGGCCCCGCTAGAGTCAGTCGGGACCGATAGAATCACTTCTGCATGTGTAGGGGAGACCGGGTACAAAAGTAACGGCGGGTCGAAAGTAACAAGCGCTCTCTAGATTTATAAGGTCGCTGTGCCGCCTTCAGGCGATAGTCCTGTGTCCTAATTATCTTTGACTACTTTTGTACCCGATCTCCTCTAGTATCAGTAAGTAGATTTGTTACCAAAACAGAGCGGAAGTCAGATGTTCAGTTGCGCGAGACCAATCACTCCTGCAGTCTCTGCGGACATGATGCGTCGCTGCACGCCACCAATCAATTACACTCACTGACCAATGTACATGGTGCATTTGTAGATTTCGAATACGTAATATAGTGTATCAATAGACTGTGTTCAGCTGCTGTGTTCTGTATAACTAATAAATACAATATAATCTGATAATTTTTGAAAAAAATAAAATAAAAACCGACTTCAAGACTACAACCACTATATATACCATATTTTTTTGGTTTTTGTAGTTTTTTTTTTTCAAAAACCACTGAGTCAATTTTGATAAAATTTATATGGGACCACCTCTGAATGATGGCCTACTAAACAAAAAGAATCACTAAAATCCATTCATAATTGGCGGAGAAATCGAGTAACATACATACAAAAAAAAACATACGGGTGTAATTGAGAACCTTCTCCTCTTTGAAGTCGGTTAAAAATTCTTACTTTATACTATTTATCAGCTTGCAAACGGATGTTTGGATATGAATGGATATACCTGGACATATGCCTCTACCAAGGATAGTTGTCATTTGGGGGTATTTGTCTTAGGGGAGACCGTGTCTCGGCAAACGTAGTACTTATAGGACGCCCTCAGGCCAGGTGGAGTGACGACTTGCGCAGGACGGCTGGCAGGTGCTGGATTCGATAAGCCCAGAGTTGATCAAAGTGGCGACATTGGGAGAGGCCTATAACCAGCAGTGGGACTGATAGAGGCTGATGATGATGAAGCTGCTCTAATCACCAAGGAAGGTAGGCAGGGATGAGATGGGGTCCTATTCTAAATCTGGTAACCAAACGGACTTTTGATTTCACACGGATAGATTTGATACTGAGCTGAGTCAAATAAATCGCTAAAAACTGTCATTAAGTCAATTCAATTCAATTCAGTTCAATTCAAAATCATTTATTGCTTGTCACATTACAAAATAACAGAAGATGGAACATTGTGAAAGGTATACATGTGACACCCTGGAAGGGCGCAGCAAATTAATACATACATCAAATTACACCACGTAAGTCCAGTTAAGTCATCCACGATCAGCTACTAACAAGTCAAAAGAACTATAATTACTAACACTAAAACTACAATCAAGAAACTGCATTGTCTAGCTCGTACTTACTCGTACTGATTGCAGAAATAAAAAGGGTGCAAAGGAGCTGCCCTGAACGACTCCTCTTATTGTTATTATTAATTACAAAGTCTGTTTGGCTCACGCCATCTGCGGAGAGAACGAAATTACGCAGCCCCAATGAATTTCAAGTTTTAATTAAAGCGTGAAAAGTGTTGAGTATCTCTGCTCCTTGAGTCTTGGCCGGTAACTGAAATGTTTGGGAGTGAACTATCTTGATTTTAGGTTATTTTTTAATACATTTTCTTTCTTGAATTGGATAAGATAAGGTCAATTTAAACTACAAGTAATCGTTTACTATTTCTGTTAAATATATAAAATAAATATTTATGATCTATTGGGTGAGTGTAGCTGCTGATCGAGTGGATTGGTACGTCTTGGGAGAGCGTCGTCTTTTCACTTTTCCTATCCTATCCTATCTTGCTTTTCTGTATCCTAAATCTATAACATATTTATTGTCTAGAAGAGATCGCTTGTAGCAAATATATATTGCGCCACATTTGTATTCACATTCCTAGTTCTAAGTTGATTTTATGCATTTAAAGTTGGGCAGACCCAAAGCACGCTGGTCGGACGACATCCAGACAGTGGCCGGAAAACAGTGGATAAGAGAAACCAGCAGGAGAAGTAGATGGCTAGGCTTAGGGGAGGCCTATGTTTAGTATTGACACACAAAGGCTGACCATGATGATGATGATAACATTTAAAGTGTATCTATCTATTACCAACAACATCTTGTTCTTCAAAAATGGCCTCCACTGACTCTACTGCTAACCTCCGTAGACTTTCCTATCTCGATGTTTTGAAATTCTGTTTCATTCTAGACAACCAGCCACTCCTTTGAAGTCATCTTCACATCGTTACATTTGTCAACCTTTACTTTTCGTACATCCCTGGGACAGTTCTAGTACATTTCACAGATATTCTCTTGCTTGTGACATTTTTAGTACATTCTAAGGAAGACGAAAAGGACTGTCCTTTTGTTAGTCAGTGGTTATCCGTCTATATGAAAATGCAAAAGCTGATTGTAAGCTGATAATGGTAACCACAACAATACAAAAAGTGCTTTATAAAAGTATTATCGTATTGCGGATGCAGACTATTTGTAATGTGAGCTGGCAGCCAACGTGTGGATGCGAAGGTAAGGAGAGAGGCGGATACTAAAATTGCGAACGTTAGTCAAAGTCCCCCCGCGGAAATGGTGCATAAATAAAGTCCGGTTGCAAAAAATGTTTACTACCGCTACCATTGGTTTCGGGGACTGAAATTTCACGTAGTTTCAAGACTTTAATAAACAAATATGGGTAGCTGATAATATTATAATAACTTTAGACATGCCACTCTGGGCCACTGGATTAATCCGAAGCTTGTTGTTGTTGAATCAAATGGCGATTAACAATCTTACTTAAATACTTTTATATATCGCAAACACATATTTATATCGCAAATATATACATACTAGCGGTGCTCGCGACTTCGTCCGCGTGGAATAGTTATTTTTTCCCCGTTTTTTTTTTACATTTTCCATTATTTCTTCGCTCCTAATAGTTGCAGCGTGATGTTATATAGCCTAAAACCTTCCTCGATAAATGGTCTATTCAACACAAAATTTTTCAATTCGGACCAGTAGTTCCTGAGATTAGCGCGTTCAAACAAACAAACAAACAAACAAACTCTTCAGCTTTATTACATTAATAATAGAATTTACAAAACCGAAACAACTAAAAAGTGGTTACTTCCCAAAAAGTAAACACACAAACAAGCCTTCGCAATTCTCCGAGGGCGAAGTTGTAAACCGTGTGTTCTGCCGTTAATTCACAAAGAAAACTTATGAAATTCCGCCAAGTTTAAAGTCACTTGGAACTTGTCAACTCGTGCTTATCAAGTTTCGAGTGGTCGCGTGACTGTCGTAACTTGCGGACAGATTGGATCGACTCTTGAGTGGCACACTTCTTTGTGAGTTTCTAACATTGTTAAGCTACGCATCAATCGATACATACTCGTATGTACTACTAGCTACATCCTGAGGCTTTACCTGCGTGAATATTTTCACAAATCATAGCCTATGTATCTGATGTATAATCATAATAAATAGTATTTTCCTGAAAGAGTAACAAACATCCATACATCCATCCATCCATCCAAACAAATGTTCACTTTTAGCAGGATTGTTAAGCTATCTTTACGCATCAATCGATACATAATTATGTACTACTAGCTACATCCTGAGGCTATGAAAATTTTAACGCAGGCAAGCGTTAAAATTTTCATATATCATAGCCTATGTCTTGACCTGATGTATAACAAGCTCGATGGCTCATTTGGTAGTGCCCTCTGCCTTCTGAGCCAAGAGTTGTGGGTTCGATCCCCGCACAGTACAAACATTTGTGTGCATGAACATGTCTGTTTGTATTGGTCTGGGTGTTTTCTATGTATATTATGTATTTATTTACAAAAAAAAAAAAAGTATCTAAGTAAGTTTATCAGTTGTCTAGTACCCATAGTACAAGCTTCGGCTTAGTTTGGGGCTAGATGGCGATGTGTGGCCCAGCGTGGCATGTCTTGGGATATTTATTTATTATTTATTTATAAGCTATATTAGTAAAGTTTCATTAAGATCTGTTCAGTACTTTTTGCATGAAAGAGTAACAAACATCCATCCATCTATTCATCAAAACAAACTTTCGCAATTATATTATTAGTGGGATGGGATTAGTGAGAAGTAGGAAGTATAGAAGGATAAACTTGGTAACTTGTAGCTTTGACGACTTGTAAGTGTTTTTAAATCTATACGAATAAAGATTATTTTGACTTTGACTTTGAAAGGCTATCGTAAAAGGATGTGAAACATTGTAAAGACGCATAGTTATGTAACCAGCCGATCGTGTATTGAATCCTACTACCTTTGCCAAAAGATGGAAACGTTAGATATGGCCGTGATCCTTATGATGAATAATGAATACTGGATAATATAATGTGAATATAAATTTGACTACGTCGTTGGTCTATTGGTCGCAAGTGTTACTAAGAAATTAGAGGTCTCGGGTTCGAAACCCTGGTCGGGCTATTTTAGCCTTTTTTGTGAAAAACTTCTAAGTGGCTACTCAGAAGTCAGGAAGCCAGTTAGTTAGACTGTTGGTCCTGTGCCTGATCTCTCTCCGATGGCGCCATCTAGTTGCGGAGACCAAAAAATTTACCAATTTCGCGAGCCAGCGGATTAAATCGTACAATATCACACACATTGTTCCGATTCCAAAGTAAGTAGCTTAAGCAGTTGTGTTATTGATATCAAAACAACGAAGGTACCACAATTAAACGCTTCAGGAGGAAGGGATCACTACCAAATGAGCAATCGACTTTACTTAAGAGCGCGCATACAATTTTAAGCAACTCGAAACGCACGCGGGAGCCGATTCCGAAACACACATAGACATCATTTGTGTCTGTGTGGGTGAGCGGCGTGTCGGACGCTAACTCCGGCGGACGAACATATTTTGATATTTAACAATTTATTATTCATGTAAATTATTTGAACATTCTTTTATTGCTAAATATTTTATTAGTGTAGTACAGGTGCGTACTTATTAAATTTATTTAAACACTTTAGAGTACATTATTCTTAAGTGTTTATTAATTAAGATTTAAGAAAAATATAACAATATTTTTGTCTTCCTATCTTTAAATGTACCAGGTACTTATCCAATCCTATCCAATCCTAACCTATCCAAATTATAATTTGAAAGGTATTGTGTGAGTGATTGACGTTTTTAATGTTGTTTTATAAAAATCAATAATCCCTACTGTTTTTTCTTTGCCTTCTGATCATAAGTCAAAGGTCGTGAGTTTGATTCCCATCCAGGACAAACATTCGTGTGTTGAACATTTGTGTTTGTTCTGTGTTTAGGTGTTTGTATTATTATTTAAGGAAAGAGCAGTCTCCATGGTTGCCACGATATAACCCGTTTTATATTTTAATTTGTCAAAATTACTTTGTTCATTTTCACTCGGCAGATATGGATCTCACGAAGAGGCTGGTTGCCATCATTAAAAAAAGATTAGTTTGTAAATTTCAATTTGTCAATTTGAATTAAGGTCCTAAGTCTCCTATGCACTGATCACAGAGATCATGTATACCTACTGATGCTTGTGCTGAAAGTTGTGCTTGTGTTTCGTAGCAGAAACCCCAGATGGCCTACAACAACTTAAATCTGGTTCCTATCCAGCTTGACCAAACCATAACTTATTCTCGGAACCATAACTTATTGAAGGAGTCATTGACTACTGCGGCATTCTCTAAAATAGGTGTCCTGAACATGATTCTGAAGAAATATATTACGACTGACCACCGCTCTTTCTTGTATAAGACACAAATCTTGCGTAGAATACTATTTTTACGCACTTTTATAAATGATGCGATGCGATGGACAGGTTACAAAGGCGAGCTATCTGAATAGGTAGGTATGGTGAGTCCTCTTGTGTATATTCAAAAATTGTATTTTTATTTCCTTCCAATCATCTTCATCAGCCCACTGCTGGACATAGGCCTCTCCTAAAGGTCGCCAGTTCTTTCCAATAATAAACGGACGGTTTTTGTTGAATAACTCGCCCCTTTTTAGTTTTGCAGTAAAACCGCAAGAACAAAAATTGTAGGAAATTTGATTTTCTACAAGTTTGATTCTTACTATTTTTCTTCTAGGATCGGTATTTTGGAAATTAAAATTGAAAACAACAGCAAGTAAAAAATGTTGTCATTATCTCGTTTATTTTCTACTTTACGGTATAAATTAAGAAGACTAAACATGTAGGAAATCAATTTTTAAACAATTTTGGTTCCTTCCTTTTCCCCCAAAATCGATATTTTGGAAATAAAACCCGCAAACCGCCACATATTCAAAACTGTATCATTATCTCCTATGTTGTACTTTTTATGGCATGAATGAAAAGAAACAAAGTTCTAGAGAGTCAAATTCCGAACAATTTTGGTTCCTACCTTTTGCCCCAAAATTGACATTTTGGAAATTAAACTGAATTAATTAATTACCTATTAATATTTCGAATTTAACATAATTCCAACGACGGCGACGAAGCAAATAAAAGAAATAACAATACCTATTATGGCAAACTGCTGCAATAATGAGGGCGTAATGAAGGCGCCCATATCGCGTGTGAATTCGCCACCAGAGGTGCTAGTGTAGCGTGAGGTATCCGAAATGTCAATGTATATAGGTTCTGTGGGTTAAACGAGTTTATTTCAGAAAATTAAATAATTTTGTGCAATTTTGGCACAGCTGGCATTAATTTTGGAAAATATGAGACACGGCTCAGTGATTGTCTGCGCTTTAAAAGCGGAGCCGAGAAAATGAGGTGTAAAAATTAGCGGTCTGAAAGAAAAGCTAGTTCACTGGTTTGTTTATTAACCGTTAACAAACAGTTTTGATTTTCGGAAGCTTATGTCCTCCTTCTTATAATGAACAAACAGTCATCACATGCATAAAACAAACCTTAACAGCTATGCCTGAAGACCTCACTATACAGTGGCGCCCTCTGGTGATTACAAAAACGGTAGCCCTCATTGGCAACGTTGCACCTTGCGACTTGCATACTGCAAGTTTCATGCTCACCCTGCTCGTCGCCATAGCACCATTTAGCATACGTAGCCGGTAATTTTAACGTAATGTATGTAAATAAGTTACCGTAACATATACGTATTTTACCAGCCTTTTCGCTAAAATCACCCCTAATAACCGTAATGGTAATACATTTCGCAACTATCATATCGCATTTTGGTTTTACATTTTGGAACAATTTTAACTATAAACTCTCCCATTGTTGACCACTTTGATCGATTTAATTTTAATCTCATATACTTGTTATTTATGTGACAAAAAGATTCACTTATTCCTCACTAAATAATTAAGCGACAATTCCAAAATTGGATTTTTGATATTTTCTAAATTTAAATAGATCGATTATCTAATCAATTTCGTGCATACTATCAAACATTTTATCATCCATCTTTACACATACAATTTTACTAATAAAATAACTCGACTATGGGATTTCTAGGACTTTCAGCTTCATTGTATGCCTTTATTTATAGTCGTGAACATGTGACGTATATTCCTTAAATGCTCCCAACTCAATTGAATCTTCTTATCAGTTTCTTCATGGAAGTTGTTTCTGACCATTGATGTTAACGAGCATAATAATTATCATTGGAATAGCCTTACTTTAACTTGTAACTTCAATAGTGAACTAATAAATAAATATCATAATTACATTTTTGAAATATTTAGCAAATGTGGTTGTAGATAATAATAAGTATAATTAATAACCCTGATGTTTGTATTTGATACTCATGACTAAACATTAAATCATTTCATTAATTTAGTACATTATTATAACTTAATAAATTTTCCATACAAAAATAATATTACAAAGTATCAAACTCGTGGAGTTGCACTCGCGCAGAGAGGTATATGCCTATAAAAGTGGTTGTGCGTATGTGTGCGTGAGCGGAGCAGCGAGCGGCACGTCCTCCCTCTGGGATGACCCGATTTGGACTGAATCGGCAAGCGTCGCGCGCGTGGCTTTATAGTCACTTTTAAAAAATTCGTATAAAATATCAGGCATGGAATATTAATAAAATAATAATTAAGTGCACTTAAGAAAGACTCCTTTTACATTTACACAAAATTTCAACTAAAAGAAACAGTGTTTTCTACTAGAAAAACACTGTTGAAAAGTGTGATTTGAGCTTATTTTGAAAATTTATTTTAGGCAATTTAATAACACATTTTCGAAAGTTTTTTTGTCTAGTGCACTAATAGACCATATAATCTATTGTATAAATATATATTTAAAACATATGTATGTAATGCAATTGATATTAAGACTTTCGAAATTGATTCTGACTAGCATTTTTGCGAAACGGCTTACGGGAGATCTTCGATAAACAAAAATATACTGGTAAATATTGTATTTTATCTAGCCTACGCACTGCTTAAAGACTTTGTCTAAATAAAAAACTAAGTTTCTTATTTAAAAAAAATCGTTTTATATGATAATAGCTCGCCCGAAAATACCAGTTTCGCCGCAAATACGTCGAATTCTGTATGCGCGCTCTTAATAGTAAGTACGTAAAACGTCCGTTTAAAAATTAAAGAAAAAAACCGGCCAAGTGCGAGTCGGACTCTCGCACGTAGGGTTCCGTACCACTATACAGCTAAATAAATGTTTTTCTTTACGTTTTATTATATTGGAGTTAATTAAATGAAAAAATTAGGTAATTTGATTTATGACGTTTAAAAAAAAACTACTGGCTAGATTTCATTCAAACCAAATTTCGTTAGTAGTTTTCATAGTGATACACATGATATATTTTTTTCAGTTTTATCATGCCCATATTTTAGAAGTTACGGGGGGGGGGGACACTCATTTTACCACTTTGGAAGAGTCTCTCGCGCAAACTATTCAGTTTAGAAAAAAATGACCTTAGTAACCTCAACATCATTTTCAAATACCTATCCATAGATACCCCACACGTATAGGTTTGATGAAAAAAAAATTTTTCAGTTTCAGTTCTATGTATGGGGAACCCCAAAAATTTTGGATTTTTTTCTGATTTTATTTTAAAATCTTAATGCGGTTCACAGAATACATCTACGTACCAAATTTCAATAATGTAGCTCTTATAGTTTCGGAATAAACTGGCTGTGACATACGGACGGACAGACAGACAGACAGACGGACAGACAGACAGACAGACAGACAGACAGACAGACAGACAGACAGACAGACAGACATGACGAATCTATAAGGGTCCCGTTTTTGCCATTTTGGCTACGGAACCCTAAAAAGAAAAACACGATTAAAAAATTAACCTCACATTTTCATTTACCTTTTGTCCCCACCAGTCCCCTTCTAGTTCCCTTCTTTGTAAAACTATTCCGCTCGCGTGCCGTCGGACAGGTGTCGAGCACCCGTCGTAGGGGTAATGATCTATGGCGCATTTCGTCGCCGTAGAGCGAAAAGTCACTAAGTCGACATATGGCCAAAATGGAGTTAAATACCTAACCAGATTCCCCAAATTTTTCTGAACAAATTCTTCTTTTTGACATTTCTGTACGCGCCATAGTTTTTGTTTTACAGAGAGCGAAAACACATTAACTTTACGTTTGCACTACTCATTGGCAGTCGAAAACTAACCAATTTTACTTAACACTTTTTTTTTTGATCTAACAAAGCAAATCTGTACCTAAGTCGAGTTGGTTATTTCTCTCTTTTACAAATCAAATCATAATTTTGGACCCAATCCATACTAAAAATTACCTAAAGTGACTTAACTATTTTTAGAATTACTGGTTCGGTACAAAACATGAAAGCGAAAACTAACTAAGTCGACTTAATGACTCTCGATATGATCCAAACATGAGTGAAATAGTCACTAACTCAGTTTTTTTGTCATTATCTCAGTAATTAAACATAATTAATTGAAAGTGATATTACAATATTATTTGACTATCTATTCTTTAAGATATATAGCAATGAAATTAGAGTTATCTTTTACTAAAATTAAGTTATATTTTTTTTTGTTTTATAAAACTTTAAACCGCCATAACTCAAAACACGTCATGACCTACTTAGTGACTTTTCGCTCTACGGCGACGATTTTTACCAAATAAGCCATAAACTGCGAGTTAGCAGGCCATTGCTCTCTTGTCAGTCTACTTGGCTCGTATTGTTCGAGCTATCTACATTAGCTGATGATGTATGTGTAGGTGCAGCTTGTGGGTGGTTTGAGAAAATGTTGGCTATATATGCATTTTGTAGAATAGTTTTAATTGGCTTTAGGACATTGTTATGATCGTTGTAGAGTTTTTCATTAATTTTTGTCCAAATATTTGTAATAACATTACAAAAACATGGGGGAAGTACGCCGGGTAGCTAGTTTTATGAATAAACTAGCTTTTGCCCGCGACTTCGTCCGCGTGTTTAGATTTTTACATTCAAAAGTTTTTTCCCTATAACTCCCGGTCCCGTTGGAATTTTGCAATATCGCGTTGCAAGTAATCTTTACGTTCATTAAGGTACCTTGCATGCCAAATTTCAATCATCTATCTTAACGCGATTTAGATTTTTCATACAAAAGGTTTTCCCGCTAACTCCTGATCCCGTGGGAAGTTTGCAATATCCTTTTGCAACTGAAAATCACTAAGGTACCTGCATGCTTAATTTCAAGATTTTCCCGCTAATAGGGAATATGGATGACTTTTTTTATGAATTTAAAAGATCAAAGATCTCATCTTTTATCTTTTCGTAAGTAGATCGTAGAATTTTTAAACTATCTTTTCTATTAAGCGTGTTATAAAGCGTAAAAATTATTGCTTAGACAGAGATATCCGACGTGGCGGATGACGTCACGTACCGTGCGCGCCATACAAACTCCATAGAAAAATCTGTTTTCGTGAGAGAGACGGATATATTAATTTTCAACGACTCTATCTCGCCCATTTTTTAGCCAATTTTTCACTGTTCATAGTATATTTTTATCTATTTTACGATAAATACATGTAACTATATCTCATGCATTTCCCTATTCTCGTTCCCGTGGGAATTTCGGGGATTCCTTTCTTAGTGCACCTCTACGGTACCTAAGCTACGTCCCTTCTAAATATTAAGTGCTTAAGTTTAGCCGTTTAGGCTGTGCGTTGATATGTCAGTCAGTGAGTTTCTTTTCTCCTTTTTTATATATTTAGATTTAATTTGACCGGTAACGCCATTTATTGAGAGGAATTAGTAGTTTTGGGCTATTTTATTTCTCGGCCTTTCTTTTCCTATTTCTTAAATATATAAAACTCAAAGGTGACTGACTGACTGACTGACATAGTGATCTATCAACGCACAGCCCAAACTACTGGACCGATCGGGTTGAAATTTGGCATACAGGTAGATGTTATGGCGTAGGCACTCGCTAAGAAAGGATTTTGATCAATTATACCCCCAAGGGGATAAAATAGGGGATGAAAGTTTGTATAAAAATTTGTCGATTTTAAGCCGATTGGGCTATGACTTTGCATGTTTATAGCTACTACGTAGGCATCCGCTAAAAAAGGGTTCTGATCATTTCTACTCCCAAGGGGATAAAAAAGGGTTCTGATCATTTCTACTCCCAATGGGATAAAATAGGGGATGAAAGTTTGTATGAAACTTTGTCAATTTTAAACCGTACGGGCTGAGACTTGCATTCATAAAGTTACTATAACGTAGGTGGGTCATTCTTCTTTTTAACCTACAATAATTCGTCCTTCATTCTGACTAGTAGATGTAAACATCTTATTTAATTTTTCCATTGTTCAAAAATATAGTTTATCTTATTATATACTTAAAATCATAGCGAAATACTAATCGGTTTCCCGATAAGTGATTAACGATTTGATTATTTTTTTTAATAAAATACTGTGACAGAGTGGTAAATCGAAATGCTGTCTCCGATGAAAAGGGCCGCTCTGTCACGATAATTTTTGGAATGCCACTGCACAGCAAAAATATGATAACGAGATAAAAAGAAAGATTAAATAGTATACATCGACCCATATTTATTATGATGTCTTAAAAACATTTATTTCTGTTATAATTTTTAAGAAGTTAAATCTGAAATATCAAGAAAATGTCTATTTATTGTAGGTTAAAAAGAAGAATGACCCAGGTATCGCTATAAAAGAGTTTTGATAATTTCTGTTTCCAAGGGGATAAAATAGGGGATGAAAGTTTGTATTCATGAAACTTTATCAAGTTTAAACCGATCGGGTTGAGACTTTGCATGTTTAAAGCTACTATGAGGTAGGCATCCGCTAAAAAAGAGTTTTGATCATTCCTACCCCCAAGGGGATAAAATAGGGGATGAAAGTATGTATGAAATTTTGTCAATTTTAAACTGTTCGTGCTAAGACTTTGCATTCATAAAGCTATACTATGACGTAGGTATTATTGCTAAGAAAGCGTTTCGATAAATTCCACTACGAAAAAGATAAAACTTCAAATATTTACCTAAATCAACCCTTTACGGGATTCAATAGGAAAAAAACTTGAAAGGCCGAGAAATAAACTCACAGCCCAAAACTACTGATTTCTCTCAATAAATGGCCTTACTGGTAAAATTAAATCTAAATAGACTGACTTACTGACTGACATTTATATGCCTAAACGGCTAAACGTAGGTACTAGAAATGTAGAAGAGACGTAGCTTAGATACCGTAGAGGTGCACTAAGAAAGGCATTCCCGAATTCCCACGGGAACGGGAATTAGCTGGAAAATCCTTTTGTATGAAAATCTAAACCGTTTCAAGCGTCTAGCTTGAATTTTGGCATGTAGGTACCTTAGTAAACTAAAAGCTTAGTTGCAACAGGATATTGCAAAATTCCCACGGGAACGGTAGTTAGCGGGCAAAACTTTTGTATGAAAAAATCTAAACCGCGTAAGATAGATGATTAAAATTTGGCATGCAGGTACCCTAATGAACGTAAAGCTTACTTGCAACGCTATTGCAAAATTCCTACGGGAACGGGAGTTATTGGGAAAAAACTTTTGTATGTAAAAATCTAAACACGCGGACGAAGTCGCGGGCAAAAGCTAGTTATCACATAAAGGGTCGATTTAAAATTTTGAAATTTTATCCCTTTCGGAGTGGAATTTATCAAAACCCTTTCTTGGCAATATCTACCACGTCATGGTATAGCTTTGTGAATGCAAAGTCTCAGCCCGAACGGTTTAAAATTGACAAAGTTTCATACAAACTTTCATCACCTATTTTATCCCCTCGGGGGTTGAAATGATTAAAACCCTTTTTATAATAATAATAATAATAATAATAATAATAGATTTATTTGACGGACAACATGATCCACATGTGTTAGTACAATTGTCTTAATTACTATGTTAGTACACTGAGAACATTATAACATAACCTACAAACAAATCTATAACTATACATACATTGGATTAGGTTGTCAATATAATATTATATTAGCAACCCAATCCAATGTCGCAGAAAGGGGCAGTCCAACCTTCCAGCAATCACTTGCATGATGCTGTTGGTGCTGCTACGTAGTCTGTCCAGCACTGACGCCGCTTTTTTGCGCATGATGGCATAGAAGTCATCAGTACGTGCCTCTGCAAACATGCCGGACGCGCTACAAAACCGCGGCAGCCCCAACAGCATCCTGAAAATGTTATTATATTGGACACGTAAGGCGCTAAACGATTTTTTGCTATACTGGATCCACAGGCTACTCGTATAAAACGATTGGCAATATGCCTTAAATAGTGTGACTTTAGGGTCCAGTGAACAGCGAGAAAACCTGCGGGCCAACATATTACCCCTCACCGCCAGCGCCCTACGTTCCCTCTCCAGATCCTTATCGTCAGACATGTCTTCCGATACAATATGCCCAAGGTACCTGAACTGTCGCTGCCTCAATAAAGGTTTTCCACAAAGTGTTATGGGTGGCAAATTGTCTGAAAGCTTATTTTTTGATTGAAAAACCACAAATTCGCTTTTCTTTGTATTATACAACAGTCCATGTTCCCGAGCATATTTCTCACAGACCTCCAATAGCCTACGCATGGAGCCGATTGACGGCGCCAGTAGGACCATGTCATCAGCATAGCACAGGTTGTTCATACACACACCATCTATAAAGCATCCGACATGCTCTCTACTGAGGTCCTCAATCAGCCCGTTCATGTACAAGTTAAAGAGCCTGGGGGAGGTCAACCCCCCCTGCCTCACCCCGCAATCCAACCGGTAGGGATCGGATAGCACGTCGTTCCATTTGACTCGGTTTACTTGATTGTTGTACCAAAACTCAAAAACAGAGACAACTTCTTCGGGAACATTTGCATCCCTTAATTTCTCCCATAGAAGGTCATACCGCACCAGATCAAAGGCCTTAGACAGGTCGAGAAAGCATGCGATTACTGGGGTTTTTCTATCAGTATAGTATCTAATAATGGACTTAAGACCCAGAATCGCAGTCTCCGTGGACAAGCCACGCTGAAAACCAAACTGCGAATCATGAACCTTCACATATTGATTCAAATGCTCATCCAGTAATCTATCCAAGACCTTCGACAATATGGTAGCCAAAGAAATTGGTCTATAATTGTCACTATCTGCTATATCTCCGGTCCTATTCTTGACAATTGGCACAACAATCGTTTCTAACATTTTAGATGGCAAATAGCAATGACTTACACATAAGGAATAAAACATTGCTAACACCCTATACATATGTCTCCCAGCATGTCTTAAATGTTCCACACTAAGTCCGTCATGTCCCGGAGATTTGCCTCCAGTCATTTGTCTAACGGCTTTCTCCACTAACTTAGCAGTAAACATAACTACCTTCCCCCTGTTGCTAGTTGTACGCAAGGAACTTATACCAGTGGTTTCTATTGGTGATTTAACTATAAATTGTTTTCTGAATTTATTAGCAATAAGTAGAGGATCATTTGCATCCCCTACCCTTGTTGGTCGCCCAGGTTTAAGATTAAGTTTATTCGTGCTTTTCCAAAATTTGCCAAAATTTTTCTGCTTGTGTAATGTTGCCATCATATCTAAAGTTATTTGTTGCTCGTGGTTTTGACACCATTTCAACTTCCCCTTGAAAATCTTACGGCTTAAACACATCTCGTCATAAATACTACCACACTTAGGCTTACCATGTAGACACCACAAAGCAAACTTTATTTTAGCTTCCCTATGGGAACTACTCACATGTTTGTTCCACCCTTTAATATGACTTTGCCTACCCCTATACTGCTTTAGATCCCGGCTTTCTACCGCAGCATCGCTTAAAACTTTAATAATTGAATCATACATGTTACTTAACACTATCTTATGGTCATTATCATTACATACACTATTACTACAAGTTGTAAATTCCGTCGGAAAATCAATATTCCTCAAACCTTTATAACACAAATCTAGATACAGCTCAATTTCTTTTTGCTTTCTTAAACCCCAACTTTTTAGCGGATGCCTGCGTCATAGTAGCATTATACATGCAAATTCTACGCCCAATCGGCTTAAAATTGACAAAATTTTATGCAAACTTTCATCCCCTATTTTATCCCCTTGGGGGTAGAAATGATCAAACCCCTTTTTAGCGGATGCCTACGTCATAGTAGCTTTACACATGCAAATTCTTCGCCCAATCGGCTTAAAATTAACAAAGTTTTATACTAACTTTCATCCCCTATTTTATCCCCTTGGGGGTGGAATTGATCAAAATCCTTTCTTAGCGGACGCCTACGTTATTACATCTACCTGTATGCCAAATTTCAGCCCAATCGGTCCAGTAGTTTGGGCTGTGCGTTGATAGATCACTATGTCAGTCAGTCAGTCAGTCAGTCAGTCAGTCACCTTTGAGTTTTATATATTTAGATATTTATATATTATCCATGGGATAAGTCCTAACGGCCTTAGTTGACTAAATAGCTAACTATGGGCCATTCTAGGCGGTCGAACCGACCCTAAACTAGGGGAACAAGGCTTTTTTTCTTGTCAGGAATAAACAGGGCTCTGGGTACGGAACGGGACACATTGGTTATGTGGGGTTCACGGGTGTGAACCCCACATCTGAGTTAGTGGGTATACTGCTCTTGATGGGAATCAAGCGCAGTATACCCACTAAACTCAACGATGGTGTCCTAGCACTCTGCCTGAGCTGGTTATGTGGAGGGGCTCTACGCAACCCCCCAGCATGGCAGTGGCATACCACTCGCCGCTGTCGGGTCTCAGGGCACCTGAAGGCCGCACCCGGAGTTCAATCGCAATACTCTTTGAACCAATGAAATATATAAACCAAGACATGCCACGCTGAGCCACACATAACATCTAACCAAAGTTAAGTCGAAGCGTGGAAAATGGGTACTAGACAACTGGCTGAACTTTTGTAACCAACACCAATACAAGCAGACATGTTCAATGTTTGTCCTAAGTGGCGTACAACTGGAGAAGCCTATGTCCATCATGTGACTGCAATAGGCTGATGATGATGATGTTCATATCAGAGGCAGCGATCATTACCACTTAAGCAAACAGACCGTCAAATACTCGCACCCTTCTATTACATGGTAAACTAACAGCCACGTAGGCGGTAGCTACATTAGAAGTGCATACAAAGTTCAAAGTACACCAAAGAAACGCAATGCACGGTAGCGTTCCGACCGGGGCACAGTCCGGTAAATTAATTAAACGTTCGTGTCGGTCCGGGTCGCGCCGCGTCGCGCCGGACGACGGTAAATCAATCAGCCGGACGCTGGGTTTAATTTAATCAAGTGTTTATCGGTCGAGTTAGGGTTGGCTCGTTTATAACCGGTATTTTTTAAATTCTAAATGGGTTTGCGCTAGACTGCCATGGTAAGCGATATCGTGATCTACGATAGAACGCGCTCACTGTACAAAAACCGGTTCACTTTCGCCTTGAACATCGGAAGATTGTAACTCTCGGGGAACAAGGAGCCCGGCAATGCCCATAGTTTAGCCGTTCGCACAATGAAGGTAGAGGCGAAACGCGCTGTGTGAGTTTTAGGAAATTGCACCATATAACAATGTCTGTTCGCCGTATTCCTGCTCGTCCGATGATATTTTTTTACTCTTTAGATACATTTGTGGTGGTCCCCGATCGCTACGAAATGTCCTTCTTTCATCATCATCAGCCTGCCAACGTCCACTGCTGCACATTGGTCTCCCCCAATGACAATTTTATTGTCATTTGGGTTGCCTTAATCGCTTCTCATGGTTACGAGTAGGTGACCCCAGTAGGTTTTATTTGTACCTAGGTAAACGCTGCTGCCCGTTTCCTGATATTCCCTTACTTTACCCGCGAGATGAGTGGGTGGTCCTTTTCTAAATCCGGAAACCACACGGACAGAAAATTTGTGCTCTTATTTACTAGCAATAAATAATTTGAATTCAATGAAGATTTCTAACATTAACATCTTAGTTATTCCGAGAATATCGATTAATGTCCATTGCACGATACTTTATTTTTTCTTCAGCGGAAACAGTCGACCTATATACAGAAATCCGCCGGATATCAGCCAGATATCATCCGGATATCAAGCGACAGCCCTAACGGTGTGTGGGCGCGCTTTCGTCATGTATGATCGATGCTCGGGTTCGGGCAGATAATGCGGCGAGGTTCAACAAGTTAATACGCTTGTTCGCTTCTGTATCGGAGTAATATCAACATATAAACATAAATGATATAGATGTAGCGAAGTCGTCAAAAATTACAAAAAATAAATGTTTCTTCCATTAATACAAATAAAGAACCACCAGACTATTTCAGTAATCTAATGAAATCCCTAGTACTATGAGACCAAGATGATGACTTGTCCTCTTTGATATCTTCCAGAACTGTCACCCAGACATACGTGTACAAGACAATTTAGAAAAGTTAATTTCCTAAAATGACCCGAATGAGAATCCAACCCGGAACCTTCGGCCAGCCATAACACCACCGACACGTATAAACCTCGGTATAGTCTCGACTTTATGTACATATACCTACGTGAAAATCTATAGATCGTACATGTCGGCGAAGGCCCTTCACCAGGTCCAAGAGGTTCCTCCATAATGGGTGTAGAAATGAGACTACTACTTTATAACACTTTATATTATTTGCACAGAGTAACACTTATTTACAATTTATTTAATTTTATTTAAGAACATAATTATATAAGCAGAGTAACACCTTATACTAGTAGTAATTTATGCAGAGTAACACTTTAGACGAGATCACAAATGCGAATGAATCAGATCCGCTGACAAGCTCCTTTTATACTAATTTCTACCCGCCCAGCGGCGTACCCACACTACAAGTTCCGGTCCCGCCAATTTACTTGAGTAGAACAAGAAGTGACGTCACTTACAATAATTTTTAGTTTACAAATTAATTATAACTATAAAAACATGTCTTAAATATCCAAATTGATATTTACAAATAGTTCTGATTTTTATACAATAATAATTTAATTAATTGATTAATTTTAACGCGAGTTTTAATGCTGGATTTTACAAACCGGAAGTTGGCGACACACGTGATTGAAAAATATTATCGCTATTACAATTATCGCCTTTTTAATAAAGACAATGTTCAAATATTATTACTTATGCTACAAAAAGTATGTTTTACATCCATAAATCATTTTAAAAATTATATATAAAATAAATATTACAACAATGAATAAATCTATCGGAAGTTGTCATCCAACAATATTTTAATAACACAGAATCAATACAGTTACTTTTTATGCTAAAATCAGTAATTAAAAAGGCTTGCCGCCCATATACACCTCTTGAAAGTTCTTCTGATAGCCAATAGATAGCGATTTTCTTTACACAGGTATACTACCTACTGAAAGAACTTTTATTTTGCGAGCTGGTACACATTGCAATTTTAAATAATGATAAACATGACATCCTTATCTAATATTTCAGAGTCCGCGTCTAAAATTACCTACTATAATGTCTAATAATCCATAATTAATATTATAAATGGGAAAGTGTGTCTGTCTGTCTGTCTGTATGTTTGTCTTTCTTTCATTCAAGGCAAAACGGAGTGACGAATTGACGTGATTTTTTAAGTGGATATACGAGTAGTTGAAGGGATGGAGAGTACTCCAATTCGTCGCTCCGTTTTGGCGTGAAAAAAAGACAAACATACAGACAGACACACTTTCCCATTTATAATATTAATGGGAAAGTGTGTCTGTCTGTATGTTCCCAAGTATATATAGGCTACTTTTTACCCCTTTCTAACCCCCCTAAAATGGGGTGCAAAGCGGGCGAAGCCGCGGGCACAGCTAGTTAATTATAATTTCAATAAGAGAAGTAATGTTGAGTAAATATACAGCTAATCCCTCACGTAACTTGGCATACATTTTACCTAAGATGTGACCTTCGCACCTCTAGGGACCAATTAACAGACATAAATCCAATAAAATAAAATATTATATCCGTCACCATTTGACTGGAATTACTATTTCTGTCCGAAATTCATCTGTAACCTTTTCGTTATTGCGTTAATAACAATAAATGTAACACGATGCGATAACGCACCGTAACGGTTATTGTTATAACGGTGCCTCCCTAGATAACATTATCGTAACAATAATCCCGAACTGTTGTAATATTGAACGTTATTTAATAAATTATTATCAGCAAAAATGTAAGTCTTCAATATGATTAAAGAAATAACCGGGAATTGGTAAGAAAATATTGGTGTGATGACAAAGCAGAACTCAGAGGGAGATATCGCTGCCATGTGTCTTCGGACACACGTGGTCGGGGTCCCGGGAAGATACCAGGACCTCCTTCCGAGGTGTGCTGCCTATTCTCGAAACAGCGCAGCCTTTTTGAGAGGAGGTGTTGTGTCGAGTCCCGACGCACATTGCGACCCCTTCAGGATAAGCTCTAACCGTTAGGTTCAGTGGGCAGCACGAAGCAAATACGTGTGTAGTCTCACTCACAATTCACCTAGTGTTGAGTGATATTCAAGCCTACGATGGAGCACGCTCACCCAAATACCGATTCACTCTCGTCTTGAGACACCTGAAGATTATATGTCTCTAGAAACAAAGAGTCCGGCAATCAGTTACATAGTTTGGCTGTTCGCAATAAGAAAGTAGAGGCATAAACCCCCATAAACCCATGTATTGGTATAAAAAATGTGTATCCATAAGCCCACGCGAACGAAGTCGCTAGTACTAGATACAAATCTTAAAACAATAAGTTTTTTCTTTCGTTGAGAATCCAATACTGAAACCTTTCGAACGAGCCTCTTGTTTAACCCAACAGACAGTACAATATAGGTATTCGAGCCGGTCCCGGCTGTGTTCACGAAAAAGGACGAAACTTCAATTGCATTCGTCGTCGAATGATTTATGGCACCTTATTGGTTCGTGTTTGGGTTTTGTGAAAGCTTTTTTGTCTCTCTACATGCATTTCGAATGGAATTTTAACAAAATACATGGAGGAATTTAGTGGGGGAGTTTTTTTTATATAGTAGCTCGACGTAATGGCTTTCCTACGCCTGATGGAAAGCGCAAGAGAAGCCCAAATCGCTGTGACAACGGGCAAGTAACTGGTCAGTTACATCTCAGCTGCCACTGCCATGCCGGCCCAACCCCAACCCCCCACGAGCTCCGGAAACCCAACTCACCAGCAGAAACACGACCCAGAGGTCATTTGGCTGGAAAATTTAACAATTTATCATTCCCACGCGAACGAAGTCCCTGACACCAGCTAGTAATAAGTACATATCTTAAAACAATATGTTTTTTAATAATATATAACTAGCAGGATTTAACGCGCATACCTTTTTTAAAAACCCGACGTTTCGGCCGTGTTACAACGACCGTGGTCACGGGGAGTACTGGTGCAGCGATGTTACTCCGTCTGCGCGGCAGAATATTTTTCTACCCGCACATTTTTGTTTCTCCAACCACCATCACAAATCACACTAACAGTGTCCACATTTTGACGAGAATTAACAAAATTTTTAAAAAAGGTATGCGCGTTAAATCCTGCTAGTTATATATTATTATATTATGCAACGCGAAAGCTTAAAAGTTAATATGTTTTTTCTTTCGTAGAGAATCTATAGGGTGCGGTATTCTATAGGGTGGAGGTCCTTTCGAGCACCTTAGAGGATAGGCAGCACAATTCGGGCGAAGATTCGTTATGCCCTACGCAAATCGTCTCTCCACCTGGCCTGAGGGCGTCCTACACTACGTTTGCCGAGACTTAATAATATTATTAATATTATAATTTTTGTATTTATGATTAATCAAGCTTTCCTAAATTCTACTCCCTGATATAATTAATTAATCTTATCCAATTATTTTAATAAATTTTATCCAACTTTGCAGCACACTACCTACATCTATTTCTGCTTAGCCCAATGGTTGACTGGTAGAGAATGCCTATGCGGCATTAAGTCCGCCTTTTGTACACTATTTATATTGTGCAATAAAGTTTAAAATATATATATATATAACTGTTATATTTTTTCCGAAGAGAAAACTTAGAAAACTCTCTAGTAGTTATGAGATTACTTTTGATCAAGCCCTTACTTCCGCCGATCATATCCGTGTGCCTAGCACGAACATTTTCGAAAAAGTATGCGTAACGTTACCGTAAACATTTGTATGAAACTTGGTACAGCGCCCCTATCGTGCGTAAGAGGTACTACGTTTACGTACGATAACGTAGTGAAAATCATCGCCTTCGTATCGTAACGTAAACCAATTTGTATTAAAGCGCATGCGCGAACTTGTTTTGACGTATGGTAAAGTAAATGTCAAAGGCTGGCTATCGAGACCTTACGAATACTTCGTCACTTAAAATTTTTAAGTGAGACAAGATATTTTACTTGATAATTTAGATTTTTCTACTTATTGACTATGTTTCGAAGTGAGCTTAGTCATTTTTAACATAAAAGTAATGCAAAGCTCTCCAAGACATTCACGTAATACGCTGATATCAAATGATAAACTTACGCAGTCCACTGTTGGACATTGGCCTTATAGGCTGTACCCCTAATTACCACGCTGGGCAGGCAGGTTGGCGATAGGGTACAACGTGGGGAAGTCTCCTCGAGTGACTGTCTATTACCAGTCCCTGTGAATCCTCACGGATTCTATGGAAACGGTAGTAGGCATTCGTGGCTATTAGCTTTGTAAATTAAAGACAAATGTTTATAAGTATATTTAATATTTTTTATGTATTCAAAAGATAATTCAAAAATAATTCCGAACTATTTCTTATATCAATCTATTGACCTCGCTCCATCCTCTGCTGAATGTACGCCTCCTTTAATTTAGGTAAAGTTTGTTGGTTGCAATAACAAAATTTCACCCATATCATCTTGATAGTTGAAAGTCATCCACACGCAATTTTCGCCTCGTGCCAACTGCACTTCTTTGGAATCAGCTTCCATCTGATTCTTTTCCAAATGGATACGACTTTTGATCTTCAAAATAAAGTAACTTTCCTTGATTTTATTTATTTTCACTATTATGAAATAGTTTCACAATAAATAAGCCAACAAAATTTTGTTTGACGTTCTGTCAAAGTGTCAAACGTAACGAGAGACGTTCAAAAACAGCATTTCTATTAAACTTGAAAATAATGTTAGAATTTTAAAAATTTACGATAATATTTTTTTCAAATTTAAACTATTATAAACATTATTTAGTTATTAAATTTGATTTAAATCACCCGTTAATTAAATAAATAATTATTCGGGTTTATATCTCAAATTTCTTTGATATGGATTCTGAACGTTTAGATAAGGATGACATCCCCGACGTATTCGTATCGAGTCGGCGATTGTTATGACTTTCTTTCTGCGTATTTTTACGTTTACGTTACTTTACGTTACGCATTAACGAAAAGTTCGTGCTTGGGCTACCGTTCTTATCACTACACTAAGAAATAAGTACACCTACTTGAAGCCTGTGAGCTTCTTCCTAAGATCTAGCTAGGCCATTGTTTCAGAGCCATTGACTTTTAGTGTCTAAGAGTGTTAGACAATGTGCTAGGTCTCAATAAAGGCTGCCGTTCGCTTTGTAAGTAGTGTCATGATGAGATAGTTCTATCATGTCTCCATTGTTGCTTCACAGTTTTATGTGTTGTGTTAAAGATAGTACTATCACATGGTCTGATCGGGAGCACTCTATTTTATTGATGGGATTAAATAAGCTTGTCTCTATTATCGTAGCTATGAAATAGACTTGTGTTTACTTCTTTCAAAGTCCGTCATTACAAAGCTACTCTCGAAATTTGAGTTTGAAAACGTAGTCATTATTCATTGTATTATGTTAAAGTACTAAATTTAACACAGCAATTAAAACATAATATCATTATTAACAGGGAATTAGAGATCCTGGCAGAGTCCAGGGAAGACTATAAATCAATCCACTGACAAGAACGAAGCTAGAAGTTTAGCTATAAGTTTTGTTAGAATGAAGAAGTAAAGTTTTATGATGCTGGATGTACCTGTACCTACCTATATGTAATGTTAACCCACAGTGTTAACCTATGTTTAAAATGTATATATTGAGTGTTTGATCTGGACTAAGAACTTGTCATTAAATCATCATCATCATCATCATTACAGTCCACTGCTGGACATAGGCCTCTCCAGTTGTTCGCCACTTAGAGCAAACATCTGGAGGATATACCCATAATCGCCACGCTGGGCAGGCGGGTTGGCGATCGCAGGGCGTAGCTTCTTGCTCTGGTGACGCTGCTGCCCGTCACCGGTCTTTTGTATTTAGCTACGCTTTCAATTGTGATGGTTATACCGCCACCAGTCGGTTGCGAGCGCCTCGTTTGTTATTCGGCAGGATGCACCGCGGGCAGGTGAGGTTGGCTTGGAGCGAAAAGATGATAGGCCGCTCCCTTACATCCCATTGAATGTAGTCTTTTAATTAATGTAATGAGAGCCTCCTCTGTACATTTAATCTTAGTGATAGCAAGTTCCTACGGAACAAAAGGTCCCAGGTTTGAATACCAGGTTGGGTTAAAAACTTTCACTGGATTTGTCTGACAAGAAATTATTCGGTAGCAGCCCTGGGATCAGTACATTGATGGTGAAAGGTCATCACAATCGATTAAAATTTATCTTATACTAGCTGTGCTCGCGACTTCGTCCGCGTGGAATAGTTATTTTTCCCCTTTTTTTTACATTTTCCATTATTTCTTCGCTCCTAATAGTTGCAGCGTGATGTTATATAGCCTAAAGCCTTCCTCGATAAATGGTCTATTCAACACAAAAAGAATTTTTCAATTCGGACCAGTAGTTTCCGAGATTAGCGCGTTCAAACAAACAAACAAACAAACTCTTCAGCTTTATAATATTAGTTAATTATCTTAACGTAAAAGGTAATTGAAAAACCACCTTGTATTCCTTTGTCCAAGATTCCATAAAAAATACGACCTAAATTAAACCAAAAAATAAAACTACCAGAACTAAAGCAATGCCCCACTTAAAATCTTTTATTCTATCCGATACATTGTTGTACCCAACATTCAACTGGAATCATTGTTACAATATCTCTACGCCAGTTTCCCTAGAAATACTTTACTGTCTCTCATTACACGTAGATGCATTTTTGCAGCCACTCACATTTTAGAGCAAATAAGTGAAGCTTGGATTTTAATATGCCATAAACTAAAGACGCCATTATCAAAGTTCGATCGTGCAATAACAAATCACCCTTATTTTCAGAGCAGCAGGATTGAATATTGAAAGGAGATGTCGCTGACTTAAACTTGGTAGGCGTGGAATGTGCCAAAGACGTCTTTCGCGTAGAAGCTTTGCTGTTTGCGGTGGTGTCTCCTTATTGCTTAGGTAATAAGGTTTATAATACGACTGTTAATAGATTCTTGGGTGAATTGAGTAAGTAGATGCGTTTGAGTGCAGGCTGTCCTTGCAGCAGCTTTACGTCCCCGCGAAGATGGCTGGAAGCGGCTTACTGTTTCCCAGTAAAATGTTTTCCTAGTAGAACATCGGACGCGCCAAGTATGCACTTACTTCTTGGAGTAAGCGAATGTTTCTTCACTAGGTGAAAGGTTGGTGATTGAAGAGTTTATAGGTCTGAAGTTATTTCAAATTACTTTATAAGTAGTTATTTAAGTTAAAGACCAACCCCGTCACCCTATTTTTTTACCGGCTGAAGATTTGCCCTCTAATCAATAAGAGTCTTGGCCAAGGTAGATCCAACTTAGTTCAGTGAAAGTCTTGACTTTGCATGCCAAGGCATGGCGGAACGCCCGTGGTGTTTTAGTCAGTATTCCCCGTCTCACTTGCGTCTCGAGATGTGATGAATCTCACTTTCTCTTCTACTCCCCGAGTAGCAGGGATGCGTATAGACATTTTCCACAGGCGAAACAAAAAAGAACTTAGTAGGTACTGTGAGGCTAAATTTTCTTTATTCTGTATGGGTTTGCACTTGATTGCAATCCATCTGATGGTGAGCGATAGCGCAGTACGATGAAGTGTCTTTCTGAACAGCTACGACTTGGGAACCTTCATGAAACGAGCGTATTCATATGTAAAAGGCCGGCAACGACCCCAGAACTCGATTCAAGTTGCGGATGTCCATGGGCGGTGTCGACTGCTTACCATCAGGCATCACAATTGATGGTCTGCCACCTCTTGCATAACCAAAAATATACTCACGCACGGTCGAAACCCGGCTTACCTGTAAAAGGACAAATAAATAAAATTTTAGAAACAAAATTTTTGACAGGCATTAATTAGGTCACCGGACCGTGGGGTCTTCATTTAATTACCAGAAAGATTAAATTTTCCGTGTCACAGAGTTACGGCTTTCATATGCAAATCGTAGGATGAGAGGAGCGATGAGCACTTGTGACATACTGCGTGGTAGTTCAGCCAACATGATAAAAGAGTTTAGAGATGAATTAAAGAAAAAAAATTATGTAGTCCTATCCATGCTCGTTAGATATAAAGTTATGTTAGCTTGAATAAGCACAGCTCATTATAGTTTTAGTGTACAATAATAGAGAAATCTTCTATCTATCTTCTCTTCTATACTTATAATAAATCTGTAGAGAGGTCAATTCTGTACATGAAATATATTTTCAAAATAACTATCAGGGGTTGATCAGTGATCGATACTGATGCCAAAAATGCTATCAGTAAAATTTTTGTCTGTCTGTCTGTTTCGTTATGTTCGTTATAGAAACAACTATTTTTTGGCACAATTATTCTTCATACTCCAGGTTATAGTATACTTTTCATCACGCTACGATCAATAGAAGCAGAACAGTGAAGGGAAGTGTTGGGAAAACGGGAGAAATTTTTGTCTGTATGTTATATCTTGGAGTTGAAATTGGAGGAAAGTTGCGATCTACTGACACCACTTCTAGATAGTTTTCCATTTACCTCGAGCTTCTCGAACCCCAAATTTCGCCATTCTAACCGCCAGTATGTCACATTTATAACAGCCTATGATGTAATATTTATTTAGTCTTCATATCAATTCCCTTTTGTTGGAAAGCGAATAGCCGAATTTGCATTGCAATAACCCAAACAGAATTCGGTATAATTGTACCCGGTAGGCATTGTTGTCATCAGCCAACCTATTTTAAGCCTTACCCCCTTAACACTAAGAATCAAAACCTTGATTTCTTCAAGTCTAGTAGCGAACCATATTTCTACAATGCTATTGAAATTGCCATGCTAGGTTTCTAAAACAGTATAATTTCTTTCTGCATGCTGAAATTAACATAGACATTGCAAAAATAGTTAGTCTGTGAACTTACGAAAGACAGATCCTATTGAAATAACTTACTAGGACAGAAAATATTCATTGCGAGAATTTTAATAACAGCACAGAAACAGTAGAAAGAGCGTTGCAATTTTTCCTTACTTGTAATAATTACTAAGGCATGTTTTAAAGTTCAGAAAAGTATGTTATAATGACGCTGCAATCTAAAATATCTATATCTTCTATACTTATAATAAATCTGTAGAGAGTTCAATTCTGTACATTAAATATATTTTCAAAATACTTAACTATCAGGAGATGATTAGTGGTCGATACTGATACCAAAAATGCAATCAGTAAAATTTTTGTCTGTCTGTCTGTTCGTTATAGAAACAAAAACTACTAAACGGATTTTTACGAAGCTTAGTACAATTATTCTTCATAATCCTGGGCAGGTTATAGGCTACTTTTTATCACGCTACAATCAATAGGAGCAGAGCAGTGAAGAAAAGTGTTGGGAAAACAGGAGAATTTTTTTTCACGCAAAAACTACTGCATGGAATTGAATGCGGTTTTTCACCAATATATTGCTAGAGGTTTAACTTAATACTTAGGCACTAGGTATAGATAGTTATTTTATGGAAGTTCGTTATTTTTGAAACCCGATATCCACGCGTGCGACGCCGCCGGTACAGCTAGTCTCATATAAAAGCACGTGTTGGTGACAGCGCCTGGTCTCAGGTTCGAAAAGCTGTTGTTTTTTTTTTGCTGTAAAGAAATTATTCAGTGAAAGTTCCTCTGTAATATCTAGCATATAGCTATAGCCAGATCATCATCATCATCATCCTAGCCTTTTTCCCGATTGTCTCAGGGTCGGCTTCCCAAACTGAGAGATTTGGCGAGGGCTAAGCTTTTACACAGAGCGACTGCCATCAGACCTCCGCAACACTTAGGGTAAGCTATACCCATTCCCAGTTTAGGCGTCAGAGTTATCATCATCTCTGATATGATGTAACGACTGCTATCTGAGTTGGTAAAGATAGCACCCGGGACCAACAGCTTAACGTGCCTTCCGAAGCACGGAGGAAATCGGTGTCAAATTTTGGTCACCCATCATCGGATTGACCGCGCCAATGGTTGCACAACGTTGCGATCATTGTTAAGCGAACAAGACCGCGGCGCCACCGAAATCCTCCATAGCTATAGCTAGATATTAGCGTAAAAAGAGTTACCGCTAGGTCATATACCCCCGTGCTTGCCCCGTTATTTTAGTCAATAAATGAAATCAAGTAATTGACGATTGCCCCAGTTTAACTCTGAAACTCGATTCCAAATAAAATCCCAGCTATCTACATTTAAAATATACCGTTGGACTGCTGAATCCAAAAATAATCAATTAACACATCCAATTTATTTCCCCATTACAAATTACTTATGGATCGTGTATGGCACTCGGCTTCCGATAATCCACAAATAACGCTCATACATCTCCCACTTAAAAATATGTCGGCGCTTAGCATCCCTCTTTGAAGCCGGCATCATAACAAAACCGTCTGCAATGTGCACACAACCTCCAGCCTAACAAGACCCTTTAAAAAGACAGAAAAGCCCGCGTTACACCCGCAAATTAGCGACAGAAGAAGGCAGGGAAGACCTATTCAGTTTGGCCGGTCTCGTTACCAAAAATACACGGTGATGCATTAGCAATTTTAAGGGACGCGTTTACTCTTATCCATTGATCACTATTGCCATTGAATAAGGTTTACATTTGTTTGGTTAATTATTTTAAAACGTAAATATGGTATGCCTTTCAGTAGCTTTTAAATAGATGTTGAAAGAAGTCGACAGACAGCTATCAAGAAGTCCTAATAGGCGTGGCCACGCCAGAAATAATTTACAAATTGCTTTGTCGGTTGGTTCAACGCGTGTTTTAGGTTTTTCGTTTATTTTAAGAATGTAATTATCTGTATGCAACCATTAGTCAAAGCCGATAGTGGCAATTAATTATGAAAGACTGAGGGGTTTTAAATTAAAACTGAAGTTTAAATGCGACGCCGCGGAAACGGGGAATTAAATCCATTATTCTGGTAAAATTTTCAGTTAAATGCGATGCCGAAATGGTGCCTTGCAGGACTGAGATTTGAATATAGGTTCAGTGGTTTTAAAACTTTTTGTCTGATGTGTTAATTTGGCGGACGTCATTTTGTGGTCAGCTATAGCAAGATGTTTGTATGTGGTCTGACGGCGTTAAAGTATATGAAAACAAACTTTCGCGTTTAGTACATAGTCCCAAAGAATTCTGAAAGTTAGGATCAGTTTCTAAATAAGTCTAATAAGCGAGCTATGGACTATAATACATTGTTCGGCTCGTAATTCTCAGTAAGCTATGAACACTACAGAAACAGTATTTAAAGAATAGGTCGAGGATAGAAAATATTATCACAGAACGCTGCTATACTTTGTATATGTTATGGACCAAGTGATAAATGGAGCATTATATATAATGCCCGGGCATTATGATAAATGGCCACTAAGAGAAGGCAATTTGATAATAATTATTAAAATAATCAAATTGACCGGGCATTATGAATTTTGTTTATCACCTTTTGGGCAGAGTGATAAAAACATATTTAATAACTATATCGCAGTCTCCATTTGGAGTGTTACCCCTCCTGATCCTCTGTAAGGCTCGCGTGGGGGCACAGGCCCAACACTCCTTGAGATAATTTAATATGTGTATGTGATACTCAGGCCATACATAATTTCTGATTGCTCTAAGATTACGCACTTAGTTAATACCCGGCAAATGCAGCACTATTGCATAATGATGGGAACTAAGTTATAGGACTATTATTTAATTGACAGGCCCTGTGTACAGGATAACTGGGCCATTGGTGTGATATAACGGACGTCAGCCATTTAATTTCTATAAGGTATGGAAGTACCTAAAGGGTGAAAACGGAACCCTATAAGTTTTATTTATTTATTTATTTATTAAGGAAACACACAGCACATAATATTACATTTACATTATACATAATGAACTAAACATTGGCAATTAAAGTTTCCACTGCTAGTTTACACATTAAACAATGTTGAATAGGCAGCAAACAAACAATTCAACCATGAATGGAGGATGAGGTCCTCTTAACGCTGAATACATTTAAACACTTAAAAAACTATCTTTATTTTTATTTTTCAAGAAGTTACGAAAACGCCTTTTCTCTTTGTCAAAAATGTCGATGTGGTCAAAAGAGGTATTATACTTCTTACAGGCTCTGATTATAAAACTATTACTTCTGTAATTAGTTGCACAAAGGGGCGTTACAAAAGTATTCCTGTGACGTGCGCCAGGTCTAAGACACCCGAAACACAATTTGCTTAATAAATAAGAAGAAATTATGTATATCTGTTCGCTATAATAACATGATGATGTTGCTACCAATATTAAAAACATTATAAAATAAATATTAAAGGGGCTTCCATACACGCGATTGTTGGCCAATACGACATTAAATTCTAATTTGTATTTGTTAAAACGTGATAGATCAAAATAATATAGCTACTACACTACAGTTATGTACAGTTGCACCACGTTAATAAGTCCTTTCGGCAAACATCGTATGTAAAACTAAACAAAAACATATTTTAGCGGATGCAGCGATCTCCGAATAATTGATTAGTTACGCGCGCGTCACTCCTCCTTGCTTTATTATCAAATTGCCCAATTGTCAAGTAGCAGTGCAATAATGACCGGGCAATATGATAAATAATGAAGTTTAGATAGTAATTATCATTTTGCCCAATAGAGCTTGACATTATTCATAATGCCCGAGCATTATAAATAATGCCCGCATTAATCACTTGGTCCATAACATATATATTGGTTTTAAATTGGTCCTCAATTCTTACATACAAAATGAACATTATACTTTCAGATACTAATACAAATCCTATATGCTCGGTATTAAACAAATTGTGAAAGTTTGTGAAACAAGTACCTATCCTACTTGTGATTTAAGCCAGGTATATGTCAATTGACTTTTAAATAATACGCGAGAATCATCAGCCTATTTGCAGTCCGCTGCTGGACATAGGCCTCTCCAGTGGTTCGCCACTTAGGGCAAACATCTGGGGGAAATACCCATAATCGCCACGCTGGGCAGGCGGGTTGGCGATCGCAGGGCGTAGCTTCTCGATCCGGTGACGCACTAATACGAGAGAATTCTAATTTTTAAATGCAATTGACATCTTCTTCGGGTCAGATAGTTAAAGTTTCGGAAGCAATGACAAGTGCTAAGGTAAATTTACTCTCAGCAAGTATTCAGTGCCTCTAGGCGTCTTTGTGGTACTTCATTAGCTAGCTTAGAGACTCGGCCTGAGCCAAAAGCTCTCTAAAGGGGCTTGCCATATAGTTTATGATAATCACTTAGGGGTGACATCGTTGGAAAGTTGATATTGTATGTCAGTGAAGAGGCCCATAAAGAGCGAATAAAGAAAAACAATTTAATTTGGTGCACAATAAAGATTAGCCTGGCTCAATTGGCAGTGATCCCTGCCTTCTGAACCAAAGGTCGTGGGTTCGAGTCCCATCCGGGACAATCAATTGTGTGATTAATACTAATGTTTGACCGTTTTAAAGTTGAATACGACACCAAACACACTACACCAAAACCAGTCGTAAACACAAACGTGTCAACTTACGAAATCGGAATCGGAACAGAAATCGATTTGTCACTAACACAGTGATCGTAAACCTTCTACATGACAATCTACAAAGAGAACACTCTATCAATTGCAACGATCCTTTGATTTATTACACCCACAATATTAGGTTCTTGTTCTTGATTGCAGCCATTATAGTAGTTACACTCAGTCGAACTATGCGCTTATGCATAATATTACTGGAGATTAATGATCTGCGCACTTGGTGCGATTTATCGCATCGGCGGTTTCAGAGCGTCTCCGCGTTCCCTTTGTGGTGGTGACGGTGTAATTATGTTGCTTTGATGTATGACAACGTGACAAGTATACCTGTGGGGGTAGCTGCTTGTACGCGCATCGATTGGACTATTTGATTGTTGGCTGGTTTGGAACAATAGTTTGACATGATTGATTTTGTGGTTACCAGAAAAAGAAATAAAATTGAACTCAGTTTACAGAATGACAACTTTAATATGGCTAGAAATGAGAAAGTAAAAGGCTTTGAAAGTTGATCGGGAATGTTTACTTGTTGGTTAAAATTTCTACTAGTAAATACGTAATGATGGTCGGATGACATAGCGGCGGTGGCCGCGAAACATTGGACGAGATTGGCAAGGGAACGTGTAAAGTGGCGGTTGAAAGAAGAGGCCTATACTTTGCAGTGGGTAGAAGTTTGACCTCACTCCACCTGAGAGTAAGCGGTCATGAGGTGCAAAAGTTAGGTCGACAGGCACAATAGAAGAATCTGGAAAACAAGGACGGAATGAACTGACTGAATGACTAACACATCATCATCATCGTCATATTCAGCCGTAGGGGATCCAGTACAGGACATAGACCTCCTCCAAAGACCACAACGGCCGGTTGCAAGCTGCCCACATCCAGCCCCATCCTGCGATGTGACTTTTATAATGTCATCAGTCCACCTCGCTGGAGGGCGTCCCACGCCGCGTTTTTTGTCGAAGGGCATGACTAACACAATCCCCTTAAATGCAAAATTGCTATTGAAGACCTGTGCCCAGCAGTGGACGTATTCAGGTTGATGATGATGAGGCGAAAAAATTAAAAAACTAAAGAAACGCCATCAAATATAAAGATATTTCATAAGATATACTTAAAATGGAAAGTAAAAATGGCATCAAACAGAAAGATTTTTCATACTTGTCCTGCACCGAAAAAGCCTTGTAAAAGAAAAGAAGCAAAACGCCTAATGCAATACTTGCAGTCCCACGCCACCCAAGGTAGGTAGTTCCTTAAGTGACAAAAACGTGCTCTTCCGAAGTTTCGAGTACTTTCGAGAATCTTCCATTACGAGGAACGAGGGAACTTCGTGTAGCCCGTTTGGGGGACGTTAAAAACAATCGCGGGTCGAACTGGCCCCGAGTAGGTATGGTTAATACGATGTAACGGACGATTGCTGGGTTGGGTAAACTAACTTAAAATGGGCCAAACAATGCAAATTTATATGAACTAGTTAATAATTATCTGAACAGAAGACTTGAAACAGTAATTGTATTCATTATATCAGCATCATTGTTGCGGACAGAACGATTTTTTTATATACTTTTACCTTTTTAATAGTTTTGTACATAGTTTAATATTTAGAAGTGATTTTTTTAAGAGAATTTTGGTTGCTATGATTATTGTTTATTTCTTTGTTGGTTTGTGAATGTAAAGTTAAGCCGGATTTATATTTGTCTGATATGTTGTGACGTGACGCGTCAGAACGGCATCGGTTTCATACATTTAGTAGGTACCTATAGTAACGTTTATACTAGTAATGCGTATTGTGTTGTGATGGCTTGTGTAAATGTATGAAACCGATACCGTTCTGACGCGTCACGTCACGACACATCAGACTAATGTAAATCCGCCTTTATACAGTCCATCACGGCTAGACCATTAAAATGTTTTGTGGTTTCCCGTTCTTTGTCTTGATTCCATACATCCTAGACGCCAGCTCCAGCCGCAACAATCATCATCAGCCTGAACATCTACTGCTGGATCTAGGGTACTGCGGCCACCAACCCGCCTGCCACACGTGGTGAATAAAGAAAATCCCTTCAAATAACAATCGTCATAGTGGGAGGCTATGTTGTGGTCTGTTGATTACAATAATGTTACCTATGTAAACCTACTTGTTTTAAATAAATATTTTTGAATTTTGAATATTTTGAATTTTTTTTTTGGTGCAAAAGTGCATTCGACGTCAACCATAATTTCATAGATCATAGATGCCTTGAAACCAGCCGAATGAGATGCAATAATACAATGATTTTTAGAATTTAGGAATTAATTTAGAATAGATAAATAAAAGGCCGGTGGAGCTTGTACGTCATATATTGACAACTAAAAATAGACAAAAATAGAAAAACAATAGAAAATAAAAAAGAAATACAAATGAGTTCGTAACATTCCCTTTAATAGTAACATTTTACAAATTCGAATGTCACTTTAATTGAATTCAAAACTATATTTACTACTAGTATTTTTTTCTTTTAACAGCGTGAGCAAGCTAGGTTACTGATGGTAAGTGAATACTTCAGCTCATAGACCCCATAACGCCAGGGGAGTTACAGGTACGTTACCGGCCATTAGGAATCTATAGGCTCGCTTTTTGAAGGTTCCTAAGTCGTGTCCATTCGAAAAAGTCTCAGCTGAAAGTTGACTCCAAAGAATCGTTGCACGAGGCAGAAAATTACGTGTAAAACGTACCGTGGAAGACTTCCAACTATCAAGAGGATAGGAATGAAACTACATTCATCAATTCCCTAATCGTATACTACTTTTCCAAGTACATACATAAAACGGCAGTCGAACATCCCAATATCTTAGCTGGAGGGATACTCCATAAAACATTAACTTAACACATTTTTGTCAATAAATAGAAAACACACGGACGGACCGCCCGTCATAAAATGTCAAAGTGACATAAAACGGTCCCTTTGAGACATGTGTTGCCGTTTACAGGAAGGTATGAGACGTTAGACGGAGAATTTGGTAAAATAAATAATACTTGGATGTAATACTTGGGATGTAAGGGAGCGGCCTATCATCATTTCTCTCCTAGCCAACCTCACCTGCCCGTGGTGCATCCTGCCGAATAACAAACGAGGCGCTGGCAACCGACTGGTGGCGGTATAACCATCACAATTGAAGGCGTAGATAAATACCACAGACCCATGACGGGCAGCAGCGTCACTGGAGCGAGTAGCTACGCCCTGCGATCGCCAACCCGCCTGCCCAGTGTGGCAATTATGGCTATATCCTCCAGATGTTTGTCCAAAGTGGCGAACAACTGCGGAGTCTATGTCCAGCTGTGGACTGCAATGGGCTGATGATGAAATAATACTTAGCCCATATATTACTAATCCCAAACTAAGCCGAAGCTTGTATTATGGATACTAGATAACTGATAACTTATTCGGATAGTTTTTATTAAAGAGAAAGTCAAATGTGACTTGGACTTCCCAAGTCACATTTGACTTTGAATTTGTTCGGTAGTCGACACCAATTTATGCCCATAATGTACTTTGATATGATAATTTATTTATTTAATCTTTATTGCCCAAGGAAAGTACAAATAGCGGACTTAATGCTGTATCGCATTCTTTAGCAGTCAATCATTGGGCGAGCCATAAAACTATATTGTGGTGTGGTAATAAGCAGTGTTAGTGTTTCTCCATCGATTGATAGACAAAATAATCATGTGATTTATTTGACAAAATTACTGGAGCTTATTGTCAAAAATTTAGACGATCCTAATAATGAGCCATCAGCTGGTCTCGTATTATTAGAATTTGGGATTAAAATTTTAAGACCACACAAACGCATATCATTTACGTCGTGTAGTGTAAGTCCAACGGTTAAAACGTTCACGCTTCACTTTACTTTTAGGGCCCCCCATGCTTTATGACAAACTTAAGTTACTCTCTTGAAATAAAAGTACATTGTTTCATTTAAGTAACTGCCTGTTAATGTCACTGGCCTTATTATTTTTGGTCTTAAGAAAGGTATTATTTTTAAAACAATATTTTCGATGTGTAACATTCCTGTTTATCTTATTTGTCGCGTGGACAACTTATTAGTAGGTACCCAATGGCAATTTGAAATCCGTCTATGAAAGAAGTAGTCTTCAAGGAAACCACGAAAGCGATGTTACCATCCATCGTCCATCTTCTTCATCAGCCGATCGCAGTCCACTGCTGGACATAGGCTTCTCCAGTTGTTCCCCACTTTGGGAAAACACCTGGAGAATTTATCCATAATCGCCACGCTGGGCACGCCATATAACCAATCGAGATACTTGTACCTATATTGTACGTGTGTCGTAGATTCAGACTCAAATCTGGCAGAGATAGCCCTCGTCAGCATTATTAATAAGAAAAAGACTTCAAGTATTAATCCAACTTTTAATAACTTTTTTTATTTTAATTAAGATCGTATGTTTTTGTACGCGGAACTATTTTATTCATCATCATCAGCCCACATCAGTCCACTGCTGGACGTAGGCCTCTCCCAATGCTCGCCACTTCGATCGGTCCCGGGCCTCTCGCATCCAGCACTTGCCAGCCGCATTTTATTATTGGATAAATAAATATTTCATTTAATTTTCTAGGCGAGAGTGAATCGGTTTTTGTTGGGTTAGCGCGCTGCATTGTAAGCTCTAACACCGCTTCATCAGACGAAATGGGGTTAAGTGCTACCCATTTACCAGAAAAAAAAACATTCAATAGGTAACTTACAATTAAGTACATAATTCTTATTACTAATACTGATGGGATCAATGACCCTGACATCTAACCCTTTAACAACATAACGCGTACGCCATTTTCCCATGCAAAATAGATTAGTTCATGACACGTCGCACTCTCATACAAATTTAATAACAAACCCAAAGTGCCTGTCTGTCTATCTGTCTGGATGACACGAGATTGCTTTCTCCAATGCACAGAATTCACCCTAAACGATGGCAAGGTATATCCCACGTGTTTATAATCTTTCTCTTTCGCACACACGGCTTGAATGAATCGCAAACTTTGATAGATCAATATAGTCGAGACAATCTACTTTTCGATTACCGGCACAATTATCTTAATTGGTATTCACAGTTTGTGACGTGTCACTTGATTCTTCCCCACCATTTGAACTATGGGGGATCTCTACCAGGCGTCCAGCAGCAGCAGTTTCAGTTGCCAAGTTTTAGTCGGGATAGATAGATAGATAGATATATATTCTTTATTGCACAAAAACAAACATTTATAGACAAGGTATTACAATTAACTAGTGGTACAATTTAGGCGGTCTTATCGCTAGTAAGCGATCTCTTCCAGACAACCTTCAGGTAGAGGAAGTGTGCTATTCTGAAGAGAGGGATATGTGTGATTTAATTTTATTTATGAAGAAGAAATAGTTTTTATTAAAAAATGAATACACATTTTATAAGCACCAAGACATGGAACAAAAACAAATCTATTTATAATAAGTAAGCAATCGCAAAGTACTTAAAACTTATACCTCTTTAGTCGTTCCCTCCCTACTAAGGATCATGATCACTAGATTTATTTCGTAGAGTTTATCAACTGTCTCCGTTGGTTTCCATCTTTCTTAATCTAGACTAGAGCAATGGCTTCTTGATTTGTTCGTACCATCTGGTTCGTGTGTGACTACGGGCTACGTTGCGGTATTATATAGGGTGGAGGTCCTTCCCCGGACGCGCAGCTCAATTCTAGCGAAGATTCGCTATGCCCTACTTCTCTCAAAGATAACAACAGGGAAGGATATTTATTATTACAATAGCGAAATATGAAATTTTAACCTTACGCATAGCCTATTAGTTTGTATAACCACCTTTAGTTCTAGTACATTCGACAGGCTCGGTGGCTCATTTGGTAGTGACCTCTGCCCTCTAAGCCAAGGGTCGTGGGTTCGATTCCCGCACAGTACAAACATTTGTGTTCATGAACATGTCTGTTTGTATTGGTATGGGTGTTTTCTATGTATAATATGTATTTATTTACAAAAAAAAATGTATCTAAGTAAGTTTATCAGTTGTCTAGTACCCATAGTACAAGCTTCGGCTTAGTTTGGGGCTAGGTGGCGCTGTGTGGCCCAGCGTGGCATGTCTTGGGTAATTTATTTATTTATTTACATTTATCAAATAAATTAGAAATTTCCAACACTAAATCAAAAATTTCCGATAATTTCCTAACAAAATAATATTAGTGTAACCATTAACAAGCGTAGACTTTCACCTTTTTGCAATGCTTACATACAGATATAATTTATACCTAACACATAATTTACTACTTTAGTTAATAGATAAATAAACGTTGCAAATAAATTTCTGTAGAAGTAATAATTTACTATCGAAGTCATGGTATAAAAGATAAGTGGACACAGTCGCCGAACTTCGTAGCCGTATTTCACAACGCTGTGCAATCTATGATTCAGCACGAATGAAATTTGCACGCATTTAAATAATTTAAACTATTTCCCATTGTATTTTACAGTTTGGACTCGAGTGGACTGCACACCCTGTGATAATTTTACGAGTATTTTGCTTTTGGATTAAATTTGCGCGGACTACGTAAGAAAATTAAGGCTATTTTTTTTATAGTAGCTCGACATAATGGCTTCCCTACGCCTGATGGAAAGCGAAAGAGAAGCCCAAGTCGCTGTGACAACTGGCAAGTAACTGGTCAGTTACCTGTCAGTTGCCACCCCCCATGAGCTCCGGAAACCCTACTCACCGGCAGAAACACGACCCGGAGGTCTTTTGGCTGCGGTATTCTATAGGGTGGAGGTCCTTCCCCGGACGGGCAGATCAATTCGAGCGAAGATTCGCTATGCCCTACCTCTCTTAAATTTGACTGGTATACGGGATAGCGGGAGGCGGTGTTTAACGCCTCACTTTCATGTTTGCGGGCATGCGGCATCCTCCGGAGTGATATTCGACGTTCTTTCTATGAAGGATAACATCGTAAGGAACCTGAACACTTATAAATAATAATAATAAAATATCAGACAACATCACATACATTGCTCCGATCCCAAAGTAAGTAGCTTAAGCACTTGTGTTATGGGTATCACAACAACGAAGGTACCACAAATAAATACTTAAATACAAATATAAACACCCAGACACGAAACAAACACAAGTGTTCATCACACGAATGTTTGTCCCGGGCGGGAATCGAACCCACGACCCTTGGTTCAGTAGGCAGGGGTCACTACCAATTGAGCCACCAAGCCAGTCAAATGAAGAAAGAAGGTTGTAAGAAGTCGATTAACCTGCACAAGACTGAGGATGACATAAAAAAATAATTGGATAGTTATAATGCTAATAAATCTTCTTCTTCATAGTCCTAGGACTAAAACAAACGGTATAAGAAGACAAAACTTCATGGCACTTATCAAAAGACTAATCGACTAGAATTCATTATCAAATCCTATAATAGGTTCTAAAATAGAGCACTACCATTCTAATCTTAGAAGCGCCATCTATCCGAAGACGCTGGAACTAAAACGAGGGGCTTATCCTGTCGTATTCATCCTACGGGAACTCCTTAGTACTACAGAATTCCGCTGCGCGGCGCCACCGTATTTAAGTCTGAAAACTTCGGCGTTTAACTAGCAACCTGTTGGAAGAATTCCATGTTTCGACGCTTTGGGAAAGTAAACTTAAGTTGTGTACGCTTGAAAGTTGTTGCATATTTATATCTTTGTAATAATTGTTTAGACTTAGTAAAATAAAACTGTAGTATTACTGTATCTGTTCAGCATCCATAGATTCACAAGTAAATAAATAACCCAAGACATGCCACACTGGGCCACACAGCACCATCTAGCCCCAAATTAAGCCGAAGCTTGTACTACGGGCACTAGACAACTGATAAACTAACTTAGATATACATTTTTTTTGTAAATAAATACATATTATTATATATAGAAAACACCCAGACCAATACAAACAGACATGTTCATGCACACAAATGTTTGTAATGTGTGGGGATCGAACCCACGACCCTTGTCTCAGAAGGCAGAGGTCACTACCAATTGAGCCACCGAGCCAGTCAAGTAAGTAATACTATTGTTGCACATCAACCCTTTTCCCACCTGGACGTCGACATGAGTCGAAATCAAAGACGTCTTCCTCTTCTCATCAAGCTGGGGAGGTTCCCATCTCATCCGGTGGGTGCCGTAGAATACGACTAAGGGATTATCAGGAAACGGGCAGCAGTGTTTACCTGGATACAAATAAAAACTACTGCGGTCACCAAGCCGTTTGCCACTGCGTGGTGACAAAGGCAAATCAGTTAGTTAAGAGAGGTAGGGCATAGCGAATCTTCGGTCGAATTGAGCCGCCCGTCCGGGGAAGGACCTCCACCCTATAGAATACCGCAGTCAAATGACCTCTGGGTCGTGTTTCTGCCGGTGAGTAGGGTTTCCGGAGCTCGTGGGGGGTTAGGGTTGGGCCGGCATGGCGGTGGCAACTGACAAGTAACTGACCAGTTACTTGCCCGTTGTCACAGCGACTTGGGCTTCTCTTTCGCTTTCCATCAGGCGTAGGGAAGCCATTATGTCGAGCCACTACAAAAAAAAAAGTTAGAATCTAATAATGAAACTGATTACTCCGAAAGGAAAACACAAATAAAGTTTCTAAAGCCATGTGTGAAAGGTATTAAAAGGTCTCTAAGTGTCGCACAAAAGCATAGGGGCTTTGCATAGGACCCGGCTAAAAGTTGCTAGCTATCTACTACAACTGCCGCTTTGATGTCCCGTAACGAGGGTCACAACCGTGATCCGTCATTAGACTCACCGTCCAAACGTTTCACATGTTTCTGACCATTCACGTGATGTTTGAATTACCAGTATCACGTGGGGCACGGATAAGCCTTTTATTCGAATGTTCGACACATTCTATTCAAAATAGCTACGAAAAGCTATGGCTGACAAAGTTAAGCTCTCTTCAGAGAATTTACACTTCCTCTACCTGAGGGTTGTCTGGAAGAGATCGCTCACTAGCGATAAGACCGCCTAGATTGTACCACAACATGTCTGTATCACCTTTACTGTATTTACTCTGTGTTTAATAATATCTATATATCTTCACCTGCGTAAATTTCGATTTTATTACTGAGGAAGGCAGCAGTCTGTAGTAAAACGGCTACCGCCGATCATGTTATACCTACTCTACAATAACAGGGGTACAGCTAAGCCTATGCCAGGCAAGTCCTCATTCAAAGAAAGCCAAGTCATAGCGATCAGGAAACACCGTGGCTAAAGCTCATTCCAGAAATTTTCTTACAGAAATCATAAATACCCGTATACTATGCAGGCTATTTGCGGAAGTAAAACAAATAAGATAAGATAAGATAAGATATTCTTTATTGCACACCAAACAATTGACTTAAAACTATGTATAGTAGACATTATGCTGTACAATACAATATAGGCGGCCTTATCGCTATAAGCGATCTCTTCCAGACAACCTTAGGGTAGAGGATAGTTACAGAGAAGAGGTTAGGTTAGGTTAGGTACAAATGTTAGTTATTTACATTTAACGCACGGAATCTTTTTTTTTATTAGTGAATGGGTAGCGCTTGACCTCAACTAGCCTGATGTTAACCGATGTTGAAGCCTAAGATGAAGCGCGCTTACCCATCAGAAACCGATTCACTCTCGCCTTGAAAATATGAAGATTATATTCCTCGGGGAACACGGTCTCTGGTAAAGAGTTCCACAGAGTTCTTGGCCAATATCTATTTCATGTACCCGTTCCCGATCACATTGACCATCCTGTCTCCGATGTTTTAATTCCGTTTCTGCTCGCTCTTTACTTTATAGCACCGGCCAGTCACCTGTCAGTTGCCAATAGCCTGCTAACGATACGCTGCCCCTTCACGCCCCCTTTAAAGAATCCCATATAAATGGTAGGACATGCACTGGAACTAGATTCCACGATTTAACAACGCTGAAAGAATCAAGAGAGGTAGGGCATAGCGAATCTTCGCTCGAATTGGGCTGCCCGTCCGGGGAAGGACCTCCACCCTATAGAACACCGCAGCCGAATGACCTCCAGGTCGTGTTTCTGCTGGTGAGTAGGGTTTCCGGAGCTCGTGGGGGGTTGGGGTTGGGCCAGCATGGCGGTGGCAACTGACAGGTAACTGACCAGTTACTTGCCCGTTGTCACAGAGACTTGGGCTTCTCTTTCGCTTTCCATCAGGCGTAGGGAAGCCATTATGTCGAGCTACTATAAAAAAATGGTAGGACATGCACTGGAACT
This sequence comes from Conogethes punctiferalis, assembly GCA_031163375.1. Lineage (NCBI taxonomy): Eukaryota > Metazoa > Arthropoda > Insecta > Lepidoptera > Crambidae > Conogethes > Conogethes punctiferalis. Next base: position 21,940,574 of record CM062077.1, on the reverse strand, counting down.
AGTTTTCACCATGTAACAACGCGGAAAGAATATGTTTTTGTGAAACTATGACAGCAGAGGCCAGCTCGTAGGGTTCTATAGCGGAAGAGGGAAACTGGGAAAAGAGAAAACAATTCTTAAGAGCACTCACCACCTGATAACCTGTTCGCGCAGTGACTTAATGAATGCGAATGACAACGCCATCCGCGTGGCTGAGTCCCTAAGTACGAGTATATAATTTGCCGTCAATTTGCCAAGAAGAAGAGGTTATTTCTGAACTAGTCTATACTTTAGCCGCGTGGGAATACCTCGGTAGGAGTTAATTCCACAAGTTCGCGCTCTCAGCACAAAGTTTTCAGAAAGCACAATGTACGAGTACTATGCGCCAGTACGTGACCGGTGAGATTGAGATGTGCGAGGGTCAACTCTGCCGGCGGATAGCGGTAAGATAGTAAAGTAATATCAATTCGAGAGTGACATGACTAATAATTCAGCATTATTGTAGGAATATTTTGCAACAAAATCTGTTTTTTTTATTATACCACTGGGTCCAATGTACCAATGGTAACAAGCCTACGGCCCGCCTGATGTTAAGCGGTTACCGCAGCCTATGGACATCTGCGACACCGGGGGTATCACACGCGCGTTGCCTAACCTGTTTATGGATGGACAAACACCATCAAGTCCGCCACCAAGGTACCTGTGGTGGATTCCGGGGGAGGTCAGCGAGGTGTGAGTTTTACTATACCCCCTATGTCGCCAGCGGCTAGCAACTTACAGGGGATCGGGTACAGAAGTATAAAGTCACATCCCTACCTGTCCTGGCCAGCCGCAGATGACCAGCAGCCGGCACTCCTAGTCCAAGGACGGCAAATATCCGTACCCCCGACTTCGGGGAGCAGTGAAGTGACAAGGGGGAGCCCTTGGCGTTGGGGTTTAACTCCTAGGGGTCAGAACCTCTCTTGTCTTTCAACGCAGTCATTTAGAAACATAAGCAATCGTGGAGCATATCATCAGATGCACGATCTTACTCACTACATTGCATAATTAACAAAATACGAATAATAAAACGATAAATAAACCTCAGGAAAAAAATATAAAAAATGGTCCGACTTTCCCTTGAATGCCATTGTTCATTTCTACGTTTAACGGATAAAACATGAAAGGCAGCATTGCAAATAAAGACGGGCAGAAGGAATAAAATGGCCACCACTCAAGAGGATTGACTACTGTATTTAGATGTGTGTTGTCATTGGTGAATCAAAAGGTTTTCCTTAAATGGGCAACTATTCGGGGTAAATCTCCATTTTCCTTATTTCAGTTACTGATTTGTATATTAACAATGTTTTTTATAATCGTTAGACATCATTCGACATTTCGCAGTCGACAACTGAACACTTTGTTCGAACCTTGGTTTCTCGCGTCTAGCAACGTCCTCGGGCCAGGTGGAGCGACGATTTGTCAAATGCTGGGTGCCAGAAGCCAAATGTCGATCAAAGTGGCTAACAGTTGGAGAGATCTATGTCCAGCAGTGCACTGCCAAAGACTGATAACGATGATGACTTTGGAGATATCATTACAAATTTTAGACGCGGAAAAATGACCTCTCTACCCCTTACGGAAAGCGAGAGATAAGCCCAAGTCAATGCAACAACGGGCAGTCAACCAAACCACATAAGCCAGCCCATATAATGCTTCTTCACGCCCCGTTTAAAGGATCCAATTTACTTAAAATGGGTAGTCTTCATGCCTAACTGGCCAGTGCCACCCACTACGTCAGAGATACCAAACTTGAGGTATTCCGAGTGAAATATGATCTGGTCATCAAAGACTAGCGTCGAGTTCAGTATTCCGGACGCGCGCGAGTCGGAGCGACGCGTGCCGAGGCACTAACAGTCGTGACGGGCCGACACGAATCTTAATTGGCGTCGCACACTTCGGAGATATCATTATGAATTTTTGACGAGGAAAAATGCTTTGTTGGTACCGTCTTTTTGTGTTTGAAGAACGCAAGAAGTATTAATTAAGTAAGTTAAGTATTAATCCTGTCAATAGTCTTAATACGTGTATTATAGACGTCAGGAACATAAAAAAAATGAAAAAGCCGTTACTAGCTCTCGACGATAAGACTATTTTGTAAAATTGTGTTTGCTGACAGATAGACATTCTTAAAAAGACGAAGCAAACCTCATGAGCCAAAAGAGTGGTACAAAAAGAAAGTATCTAAGTAAGTTTATCAGTCTAGTACCCATAGTACAAGCTTCGGCTTAGTTTGTCTGTAATTGGGATGATGACTAAAAAATAATTTAATGTCCATCAGATAGATTAATGAAAAATATTGGATACTTATTTTTTATTTTGCCTCTTGTTCAAAAACTTACGAAGATACATTGATTTTAAATGTCACATGACGTCACGTTAGAGTACAAAATACCTATACTCTAACGTGACGTAGTTAGCCCCCACTCCGTAACTTTAATGCGCTATATCTAAGTATTTTCTTGTTATTTCGACAAAAAAAAATACGAGTCTTATATTTTTTTATTATCTAAGAGACGGACTAATTATTTTCTTCATTTTCATACCTTGTCATCATCCGTATTGTGATGGTTATACCGCCAGCAGTCGCTTGCCAGCGCCTCGTTTGTTGTTCGGCAGGATGCACCACGGGCAGGTGACGTTGGCTTAGAGCGAAAAGATGGTAAGTCGCTCCCTTACATCCCTTATAACCGCAATCAAACCTAATGACCTAAGTAGACCACATAATTGGGTTAGTTCTTACATTACTCCGTACTTTACCGATTGAAATTCCGCTCCCGATGGCCAGATGGGACTATTTCAAAAATACGAGCAGTTACCGCCATCCTGATTGGCGGACGAAGCCGGAATACTAACGACTGTACTGCCCGCTGATGAAGCGGTGTCGCTCAATGACTGCTTCGCTATTCTCGAACAGTTTGCAAATTGACATTCGGCGTGTATTCGTTCGATTGACATAGTGGAAAAATGAAATATTGGTATGAGGTTGTGGAAGCATGTTTGGGAAACGTATTGTTTTGTGCAGGGCTGTTCTATTTATGTTATGTGTGCAGCACGACTTAGGAAACGACAGAAAACGGGCAGCAGCGTTTACCTGTGTACAGATAAAACCTACTGCCAACCTACCTGCCAAGCTTATTATATGAGGCCTATGTCCAGCAGTGGAAGTATTCAGACTGATGATGATGTGCAGGATTACGGAGGGTAGATGGGGCAGGGTCCCACACAGGTTCCATAATTGATACCTTACATATTACATACATATTCGGACAGCACAAGCTGAGCTATCTCCCTTTGCTAGTTGTAAAGTACACACATGTTATTATGTTAAGTTGTTATACTCGTAGCTGTCTAGAAATTATTATGTATCTACCCAATTAGCAATAAACATTAATTCATGCGTAGATGCCTCCTATACAAGAACTAGAACTTAATAAAACCATCATCCCTTTCATTTCTTCCCGGGATAAGACCTTGGCCTCTGTGCTAGCCAGGCCTATTCCCTCGGGAATTCCTTTTGTCAAAGCGGCACGCGTCTTCCAAATCATGTCGCGTTATGACCAGCATACTAACCGTACGGAAAACTGTCCACTTGTATAAGGAAAATATTAGTAGCTACAGCTAGATATATATTCTAAGCTAAGCATAGGCTTAGCTTAGAATATATATCTATCTATACTTACTTATAATTAATCTGTACAGAGGTGTGTTCTGCACATCCTACTAATATTATAAACGCGAAAGTTTGTTTGGATAGATGGATGGATGTTTGTTCCACTTTCACGCAAAAACTACTGAACGGATTTTAATGAAACTTTACAGGAATATAGTTTGTACATCAGATTAACACATAGGCTATGTTTTATACGAATATATTCACGCGGGCAGAGCCGCGAGCAGCAGCTAGTGAAATATATTTTCAAAATAACTATCAGGCGGTGATTAATGGATCGATACTCCAGTTGTTCGCCATTTAGGGCAAACATCTTTACACCATAAAAATGCAATGTAATGAAAGCGACCTTTTCCAGATAATCTTTTAGCAAGATAGAAAGGATGAAGTGATGTAGTATAAACGTTATACCTATGTAAGGTATATAGGCAAGACGTAATTTCATTCTCATAACTTACAATACAGATTTTGCATGAACATTAAAAAAAACAATTTCAATGTTGCCATACAAAAATAATACACGCTCAAACACGTTCGGCTAATAAAACAAAAGTGTACTGCCTATGTGCCGCTACACACGGCTGTGTCCGACAATGAACGCGGACTAAACGCAGAGTGGGGTTATTTAATGCGATTGGTGCAGTCCCCGGCCTCGTCTGGAGTCGCGGCGATGCATTATTAATGCATCCCTTACACCTGAGACACACGGCCGTGGGGAATGTCCAACGTCGCTCTTAATGTATTCTGTAAAGTCTATTTTACAAGTTCTTCTCCATGCTAACCCAAACTAATACTATGAAATAAATGAGCAAGTTTGTTTGGATGGATGTCAATTACTCTTTCACACGAAAACCACTGAACAGGATTTAATGAAACTTCACTACTTAATATGGCTTTTTACATACTTACATTATCATTTCACATATCATTTGACATTCAAGCAGGCAAAGCCGCGAATTTCAGCTAGTTCAGAGTCAGTGAGTGTGTGTCAGAAGTGTAAATCTTTGCATACGCTTAACTCTAGAACTAAATGACCTACAGACTTAAAATTTGGATTTTAAGTAGTGGTTATAGCTTACTGGGTGACGAAAATTTCAGCGTTCTGGTCTTAACCAGAGATTGAAATGGTTCCGGTAAAGGATGGTACGGCAGTGTTTGCTTCGCGCTCGACTTGGCGGGAGCACTGCCGTGCCCGCCGATAAGGATATTATCATTTCACACATGACACTAGGAGACCTGTGTTGCATGACACTTGGATCCCATTAGCACTTGAGATGAGGGGAAGCCATTATTCTGCGCTAGTACAAAAAAGGCTTTTGTTTTCCAATCTGACTACGCGTATCTCATCTTATACGTTTCACTACTAATTATTTCGCAGTATTTAGGAATTCCCTTTGCCCCGTCAAAGTCGGTGAATATAATGAAATAACTCTTCGTATTTCGCTTTCCCTGTTTTATTAAAATACTTTTTGTTATGACTCAGAGTTGAGTGAATTTTTGAACGGATGTGATTGCCGGATTTATGTAATAAAATACTCGTAGTTAAAATTCTGTTATTTGAATAGTCTAGATGTTAAAGCTAGTCTTCATTTTTTATTATTGGTCGTATTACGAAATGTAATTCAAATAAATAATTTAACCTTAATGGATATAAGCTTCGGTGCGTTAAATTTTTGTCATTTAATTTTGTTCATCTATTTCACTAGCTTAATTTTGTATAACTTCTGAATCTTACTTTGTATTATCCAAATTTTAATCAAATATTAGGCATTGAAAAGAGTAACTATCGAGTTTCTAGTCGGTTCTTCTCGATAGAAGCTACAATCCGAATCCGGTGGTAGAGTAATTTTTAACTGATTTGATGATTTATAAGTGCTTGTCGATTAGAATAAGAATACTTTTGACTTTCGGCTTTTACTTTGACAGTTGACTGCTCCTGGTAGTTTTATATTAATATCAAAAACAATGAAGTGAAACTATAAAATTAATATAATGCGATGCGAAAAGAAACATTTATGAAACGAGGTAATCGCCAAAGCATTCCCAGAAAAAACCTTTATTTATTTTCTTTGTTAAATCGGCCAAATATAGCCAGTAAATTGTAATAAAAAATGTGTTGTTTTCTTTTATTTATATGAAGCAGAGTGTATGTTTTCTGTTTCATTAAAAAGAGTAATTATTTTTCCGTTTCGTAAAAGCATGTTTTCAGGTTGAGTTTTGCGATCCCAACCAAACATAAAATGCAAAATACGACTGCATAATTCATTTGAATTAATTTAACGTGCATAACAAAAGACACATACATATTTTATTAACATTCTAATGCTAAAAAAATTTAGGTGTTGCATAGTTCAAATGCTATAATTATTTAAGTCGTCTCGACAGATGTGCATATATCTGTGTACACATAATATCTCCTACGCCACGCTTAACCGTCCCTATTTAATTGTCTCTGCTTGCTGGGGTAAATAAGACAATGGAAATAATTATTAGTCTGATAGCTCAGCATACCTCTCGGCTTCCGGCAGACAATGAGCCTCTGACCTTTTGTAATGCATGAAAATCTAATAGAATAGAAAGGTCCCTACAATCAGGGCAAAGAAGCCATTTCATTTGAAAGGAGAAATTACTTCGAATTCATTTAACTAATTGCATTCTATTAGTCCATAGTAGTTGGTAGTTATATCTGTGTGGTTTAGGATAGGACCGCCCCGTCTCATCCCGCGAGTGCCGTAAGGGAATATCAGGAAACGTGCAGCAGTAATTACCTGGATACAAAGAAAACCTACTGTGGTCAGTCGGGATGTGAGGGAGCAACCTATCATCTATTCACTCCAAGCCAAACTTACCTGACCGTGGTGCAATCTGCCGAATAACAAACGAGGCGCTGGCAACCGACTAGAGGCGGTATAACCATCACAATTGCTAGCTAAATATCACAAGCCGTTGACGGGTAGCAGCGTCAACGGAGCGCGAAGCTACGCCCTCGATCGCCAACCCGCCGGCCCTGCGTGGCGATTATGGGTATATCCTCCAGATGTTTACCCTAGGGGGCGAACAACTGGAGAGGCCTATGTCCAGCAGTAGAATGCAATAGACTGAAGATGATGTGGTCCCGTGGTTACTAAGGAAATTCCCACTGAATGACAATTATTATCGGGAAAGGCTTATATCAAGCAGTGGATGTTTGCTTGCAATCTGATGATGGTTCGTAGTGATGACATGACATGTTAGAGATAACCATAGAGTTCACACTATATTAAACGCAAGCAAAGCTATAACTTGCCATATAGATAGAACAAACACAAATATTCATCCAATGAAGTATTAAAAATACCTATGTAAATTTGAGGAATTAAACCAAAACTTTTCAACGGATTATACCAAACTTGTACTAAAACTTTAACTCGTCAATTTGAGCACCCAAAAGCGAACTGGCAATTATTATTTTTAATTACTAATGAACTAGAACTAAGTTTGATTTATTCGTTCACAAACGAAGGGAGTTCCGTTCAGGGTGAATACTAACGAGTGGCTTCACGAATTTAATTCGGACTGAAAACTAAATTTATCTTCTGTTTAGCTTTTTCCCGCGACTACACTCGTGTGATTTTCCTTTATAAAAAGGTAGCAATAAACATATTGTAGCAGTAGTTGTTGTAGAAAATATAAGTAGGTACTTACGTATAGATGACATTCGCAAAAAGGAACATTAACAACATAAATTAATAAAAAGTAAACACACGTTTTTTGTGGTTATTCCCTGCGTCACCGCCATCTTGAGGCAAAGTGAGGCACATACACCGCCGTCTTCTCCCGAAGGGCGGGGTTGATTAACAGCATTTTCCCAAGTAAAAGCGACAGACAGACGCATTTATAATATTAGTAGGGATTTAAACTGGCCATTTCGGTTCGCGTGATTGTTTCGCCTTACCGAACTGTGTACTGAGCTGTCGGCATTCGATAAACGGGTTATTAATTGCTTTCGTACTGTTAAGCTTAGGCTATACCAGCACGAGGGACTAATATTGTAGGCGGTGCATTATTTATTCTTTATTTTTTTTTAAATAGGCTCTTTACAGTGCCTTTCAAAATATTATGTCTACAGGAAAAGAGTCGATTTCAGACAATGAATGTTTTCTAACGGAATTTCTGGCATGGCGGCGGCGGCTGACAGGTGACCAATTGGTTGCTTGCTCGCTGCCGCGGCAACTTGGGCTTCTCTTTCGCTTTCCATCAGGCGTGGGGAAGCCATTATGCTACTATAAAAAAAAGAATTAAAAATATCTCCATATTCAATGTTTTCAAATTGAACTGTCATAGTGTCTGAAGTAATGTAAAGTTGTAACGGACGACCGAGACCCCATTGATTTCCCGAATAGTAGCCGCCGCCGATGGACATCGGCAATACCAGCAGCCATGATGCTGCCTACTGTAAGGAAAGAGTTCTCTTTAAGAGAGAGATAGATATAGATAGATAGATATACTTTATTGCGCACCATACATTTGACTTAAAAACTAGGCATTATAGACACTTGTTGCACAATTTAGGCGGCCTTATCGCTATAAGCGATCTCTTCCAGACAACCTTAGGGTAGAGGATAAATGAAAAATAAAGGGTGAGGTGAGCTATCAACTAAATCGGAATTGATGCTAGCCAATAAATATAAATATATAAATAATAATACATACATAAGTAATATACATAATGTACTACCATCTAACATGGGATATACATAACAATACATGCATAAATAATAGAATCGAATAGTGCAATACCAGCTTCCGAAGTGATTCCCTGAGAGATAAAATCTTCCGATGTTCAAGGCGAGAGTGAACCGGTTTTTGCTGGGTAAGCGTATCGTAGATAATTTTCATTTTGAATAAAAAAAAACACGTGTAAAGAAAGGCATAACGTAGCGATCAGGAAACACCGTTATTAAAAAATAACTTTATTTTAATTTTTATGGTCAAACTATTTTTTTGTTGTCTAAGTCGTAAGGCATTGCAAGTTGGAAATCTTGCCGAAACTATTAGTTTTTATATCAAGGAATTACTCAGTAGTCAAGAGTAAATAAAATATCAATTGCGACTCGTTTGATCACTGCCTAATAATCTCTAAAATTGTTGAAAACGCGTCTCTCAAAATTTTAAACGCTAACTTGAACTTCAGTCACGCAAGTCTGTATTTTGGATTAATGTCGTTAAAATTTAAGTTAAATTGTGGGAATAGTCCTTACCACCTGTCACTACTTATTATTCACAAATGATTTAAGCAAACGAATAGCATTTTATGAAATTTTGCTATAATGAAATACAACGAGCATTCGTTCTATTTCATTATAGCAAACACTTTCACCTGATGGTAAGTGATAACCGCCGCCCATGTACATTTGCAACATTAGGAGTTACAGCTGCGCTGCCGGCCTTTAAGAAAGGTATGCTCTTTTCTTGAAGATTTGGGGGGCGACAAAGCATTCCAAGAACATAAAATAGTAGTCTGATTTAGAAGGAGGATATCTACATACAGGACAATTATGAATTGAGAAAAGCAATTTTAGAGCCATGTTTAACTGTACATTTTAAATTGAAATCTGATGCTGACTTGATAGTTCATAAGGTGGAATTTCGATCACTAAACAACGATAATTCAACATCACAAAAACATAATCAGTCAAGCAAATCGAGGAACGGCTCGAGTAGAAGGCCTTAGCATCGCAGGGCGCAGCTCCTCGCTCCGGTGACGCTGCTGCCCGTCATTGGTCTATGGTGCTAAACTACGACTTCAATCGTGATGGTTTTGCCACCACCAGTCGGTTGCCAGAGCCTCGTTTGCTATTCAACAGGGTACACTGGCAAGTTAAGTGGCTTGGAGCGAAATAATGAAAGGTCGCCTTACATTCCCCATAAGTATAACATGATCACACATTTAAACATGTATATAGAGTTGTGTACAGTTACGAACAAACATTAAAACGCACAAACAATTATGTAAACCGTATTAAATATGCAGATTTTAACAGCGAATTGTAAACCTGCTTTCGCAATTAACACCACCATTATTCCGTTTAAAAATAAAACATTTCCATTAAACGAATAATGCATAGCTCGTTCATGCACCGCCAATGACCTATATACAAATCGTCAGGTAAATATTGGCCTTTTCACCCACTCGGGCTAATTTTATTAATTTTAATCACCATGTGTCGCGTGCCCGGCCACATTAACTCTCACCGTTGAAACATGGGACCCGATAAAATAACTAACGATATTCGTAGTAACGCCCTCTTTAAAGTATCATTAAACCGTGTACAGCACGATAAGGTATTGTTAATGAACCGTATTATGGTTAATGTAATACGCTTTGGAACTGTTTATGACGTTAGAATAATGCGAGTTTTTATGGTCGCGATAAGATTTGGCCGCCCAAAGGTTAGGCGCGGAATTCGGACTGGTCGTGACAGTAGGAGCCACAAAAATTCTACGGCGACAAAGCTTTTGTTGTTTGAAGCAACATGTTGCTTTGAAATAGGTTATTTTTTTATTGTAACACAGTATAGTGATTCCATTTCAACTGATGAAACATGAAAGTCTGTGTCAACAAGTTCAAGATTTCTGCCAGTTTCCATTTCATCATCATCATTACCCTGCAGTCGTACACTGCTGGACATTTTTAGGGTTCCGTAGCCAAAATGGCAAAAACGGGACCCTTATAGATTCGTCATGTCTGTCTGTCTGTCTGTCTGTCTGTCTGTCCGTCCGTATGTCACAGCCAGTTTATTCCGAAACTATAAGAGCTACATTATTAAAATTTGGTACGTAGATGTATTCTGTTAACCGCATTAAGATGTGACAATAAAATCAGAAAAAAATCCAAAATTTTTGGGGTTCCCCATACATGGAACTGAAACTCAAAATTTTTTTTTTCATCAAACCTATACGTGTGGGGTATCTATGGATAGGTATTTGAAAATGATGTTGAGGTTTCTAACAACATTTTTTTCTAAACTGAATAGTTTGCGCGAGAGACTCTTCCAAAGTGGTAAAATGTGTCCCCCCCCCCCCCCCCCCCCCCCCCCTTAACTTCTAAAATATGGGCATGATAAAACTGAAAAAAATATATGATGTGTATTACTATAAAAACTTCTAACGAAATTTGGTTTGAATGAAATCTAGACAGTAGTTTTTTTTTAAACGTCAAAAATCAAATTACCTAATTTTTTCATTCAATCAGTGGTACCGAACCCTACGTGCGCGAGTCCGACTCGCACTTGGCCGGTTTTTTTAAGAGCAGACCAGCAAGCGGTTCACTTAATGGTAAGTGATCCGCCCATATACATCTTGAAACGTTAGGAGTTACAGTTGCGCTACCGGCCTTTAAGAAAGAGGTATGCTCTTTTATTAAAGGTTTGGGGGTCGTATCGGTCGGAAATACCGCTAGCGACAAAGCACTCCATAGTGTAGTTGTGCTGGGCAGACCATAGACCTCCCCCAACTGACTGAAGAAAATCCCACCAATTTACAACTGTCATTGGGGGAGGTCTATTAGTGGATGTTTGCAGACTGATGATGATGATGATAAGTATTGTGACAGATGTGGCCACACTCCAAAGTAAATTATTATTAAGACTTAAAAGCAAGCTATTAAAAGATACTTTTAGTCACATAAATCGCACAATCTTATTGTTCTTACAGCTAAGCTTTATTGCTTTAATCTTAACTTCCTAATTAGAAAAGTTTAATATTGTGTCTTCGGTCTTTTAAACCAACGAGCTATTTAATTTTTCTTATGAAACGATCATACATTTTTGTGAATTTCATATGATATAGTATGTGCTATAACTTTACTGATCCCGAAACGCGATCAGCCACTTTAATCCTTTGACCGCCGAGATATGAGACGGAATAGAAACTCACTGTTATTGTGGCATATAAGCGTCACTGGCATTTAAAGGGTTAAGTGTTTTGAAGAGTGTACGGGAGTCCCCAGCCAGTCGGGATAACTACTGCCTGCGACGTTGAAATCTCAAAAAATCTCTCAATACACTCTTACGACAGTTACGTCGAAGAAAAGGAGCAGTGATTTGTATTCTATCCGGTCAACGCAAGGTTTGAACGTGTGTCGAAGAGTGTACGGGAGTCGCCAGCCGATCGGGAAAGCTACTGCCTGCGACGATGAAATCTCAAGAAAACTCTCAATCCGCTCTTACGACGGTTACGTCAAAGAAAGGAGAAATGATTTGTATTCTATCCTGTCAACGCAAGATAAACCGCAATATTAGTTGCTAACTAAATACGCTTCACCAGAAACAAACCTAGAAAGCATTACTTCGCGAAAGTTCGGCAGATGTTATTTTTTCGACGTGTCATTAAAATGTGGACCTCGTAACCAGTACATGACAGTTTCCTTCTTCCTTTGACATGGGATACTGTAAACCGAGCGTGAAGAAGCACTTTACCGGCCGGCATGACAGTGGCAACTGACAGGTGACTGGCCGGTTACTTACCCATAGTCGCAGCGCTACTGTAAAAAATTCTAATGCTTGCACTCAAAAGTCTCACCTAAACATTTACCTGTCTAAAAACCTTTCAACATTTATCCTGACATTTTCAGCACTCAACAGCTATCTAGTATTAATACTGTCTTCAGTCGTTCTCAAATTCAATAAAACATTTGAAATTTGAGCACGTTTCATCCATCTAGCTAGATAGAATTTTACTATCATTTTATATCTTTGTTTTATGATCACTACTTTGTTCTATACTTATATATCTTTATTTGTTGCGGCGTAGCACGTAACTAATTTGAAAAGTAGGACTTTTTGTTGATGTATTATTGTTTTTTATAGTAGCTCGACATAATGGCTTCCCTACGCCTGGTAGAACGCGAAAGAGAAGCCCAAGTCGCTGTGACAACGGGCAAGTAACTTGTCAGTTACCTGTCAGTTGCCATGCCGGCCCAACCCTAACCCCCCACGAGCTCCAGAAACCCTACTCACCGGCAGAAACGCGACCCGGAGGTCATTTGGCTGCGGTATTCTATAGGGTGGAGGTCCTTCCCCGGACGGCCAGCTCAATTCGAGCGAAGATTCGCTATGCCCTACCTCTCTCTTCGGTTTAGTTGGGGGCTAGGTGGCGATGTGTGGCCCGGCGTAGCATGGCTAGGGCTTTTTATAATTGTCTACTAAAGATTTGAGCTTTTTAGATCATTGTAGAGTTTACCCGTCTGGCTAGCGACCGTATCGGCGAACGTGAAGTGACTTCGACGCGTGACGCAATAAGTCGTTGTAAGGCCATGTACTTATTTAGTTACTTTTCTGTAACTGGCGAGGGAAAGTAACTGCTATGCCACTCCCAAAAAAAAAAACAAAAGTATTATCTTTTGGTTAACATCAGATTAATCCTTTGAACACCTGTTATTGTGTTTTATTTCTCGGCGGTCAAAAGAAGAAGAGATACGCCTCATGAACTCGTCATAAACTCACGGACCCTACATCAATATCGCTCGACATATTTATGACGTCATTCAAAAAAATCTTATTGAAACTATTAATAAATGATAGGGTGCCGATATCGCAACCCCGCCCGACTTTATCAATAACTTCCCGGGTCCTTAATATTGCAAACGCTCCGAATGAAGATATCTTGAATATTTTATTTGGGAAGGTAAAGAGGCTGACAAAGAAATGCGAGTAGAACGGAACCTAAACAAACTGTGTGCATACCATCGGTTGTCGAATCCTACTAATATTATAATCCTACTAATATTATAATCCTACTAATATTATAACCCTACTAATATTATAATCCTACTTCCTACTAATATTATAAATGCGAAAGTTTGTTTGGATAGATGGATGGATGTTTGTTACTCTTTAACGCAAAAACTACTGAACAGATTTTAATGAAACTTCACAATAATATAGCTTATACATTGGATTAACACATAGGCTATGTTTTATACGAATATTCACGCGGGCAGAGCCGCGGGCAGCAGCTAGTTAAAGAAATAAAAATAAAATAAAAAAAAAGTTCTTTATTTTCAAAATTGGTTTCATCGGCCCGCTGCTGACCATCATCATCAGCCTGAAAGCGATCACTTCTGGACATTCATCATCATCATCAGCCCATATCAGTCCACCGCTGGGCTCTCCTAATGTTCGCCACTTCGGTCGATCCTGGGCTTCTCGCATCCAGCACTTGCCATCCGTCTTGCGCAAATCGTCACTCCACCTGTCCTGAGGGCGTCCTACATTACGTTTGCCGATACGCGGTCTCCACTCACAACTCGTTTACCCCAACGGTTATCGGTTCTGCGGCTGATGTGGCCAGCCCACTGGCTGCTTCAGCTTAGTGATCCAGTGAGCTATGTCGGTGACTTTAGTTCTCCTCCGGATTACCTCGTTTCGGATTCGATCCCCCAGAGCCCTTAGTCGTCACGCTTGGCAGGCGGGTTGGTGACCGCAGTAGGTTTTATTTGTACCAATGTAAACGCTGCTATCCGTTTCCTAATATTCCCTTAATCGATTTCTATGACACCTACGGGATGAGGTGGGGTATTCTAAATCCGGAAATCACACGACAACCACTACTGAACATAGGCCTCTCCTCTCCATATGTTCGCGACATTATTCGATCATAGGATTCTTGCATTCAGCCAGCTATCAGTCAAATCGTCGCTCCAAGCCTGACGGCGTCCTGCAAGGTTTTTTTGCGACACAAATAAAAGTTTGGTGTGAATACCAACAGATATACCTACTGTTTTATAAATTTTATTATTTTATAAAGTTACAGAAAACTATTGTTTTGCGTAAATATTTTTTCCTAATCATGCTTTGTATAGGTAAGTAATGGACACAAACATTAATTTCTTTTATCTTGTCTGATTTATTTTACTGTAATAAAAATAAAAATTTGATGACAATAATGGTTCGAGTTAAATGAAAACGAAACCAATGGTAATACTCCCGAAAGGAAACGGCAGATCGACCCGTGGCCCCGGGCAACGAAATTATTTATTTAATACGCTCAAAGGCTTCGGAGTAGTTAGATAATTGTTTCTCTACCATTTACCTTGAAATTTTCAAATAGACAGAACTACGTTTCAAATCTTCAAGGAAACATCTAAAAGGGAATCCGACACCCGGATTCAAATTACTGTAGCAATTATACCTGGCATTGTAGTTTCTAGTTCAGTCAGCTAAGTGGCTACAGCTTCCTAAATAAACTTAGGTCACGGTGTCAAGGGCTCGGTTCTGAGTTGGGTTAATTTAGAATGCGATTCAATTGTAAATTATCTCAGACCCGGATAAGTTGCGGGCGATGAGTTTTCCATGTGCTAGATATAACTTTTTTCAAGCATGGGTATTTGTTTCGCGTTTCATATACGGACGCCGGTTAAATCTAAGGGGAACAACAATTTTCTTGATATATTTAGACGAGTTTCCTCTTTAATAATGGTCGCTATTAGTTTTCCGGTTAAATTATCCTATTATAGTACTTGAGTATAATAAAATTACTGTTGTATTTAATTGGTAAATTTTTGTTAGTTCACGTAGCCCCGCTTCTGTACAAACTCACCCATATCCCGCTTGTTAGCAGAGCATCAAAGTGCCAAAATATTTACTCGACACATGAAGTTAAAAAAAAGAAGTGGCAAAATGTCCAATTTTCATTTTAAGATCAATGACCGATTGAGCGAAAAGTACCAGGAGGGCATGGATGAATGAGAAGTCGGAGGCAAAATTTTTCATTTCAAGAAATGTAGTAGGTATCTTATTATCCAAATTTATGTAAGTTAACGCAAACTAAAGACTTCCTACGTATCTATGTGCTCCTGGTACCTACTTTTCACTCAATTAGTCACTGCTCATGTTACATTGAATTTGACATCTTGCACCTCGGACATTCTGCGTCTAAAATACCTATGCTATTCGTATTATACATGTGTAAGAGAGTACTAATGCACCGACAACGTATTCAACTTTTTAAACTATGCAATGTCCAACGCATTAATTTCGTTCTTATTGCATCTAGACTACGTAAGTTTTCAGACTTCAGAGCACGCCATTAAAGTTTTAACATGTCATTATTTTAATGCAATTCTCTTGTTCATTTGCAGATATAATTTAATTTACTTATTGCTGTCTGCCGGCAGACGAATGTTCATGAGTTATATGACTTTTTTATATTATATGACCTCATTTGTGCTATATGACTACTAACGAGCTCTCTAGTTATGTAAAATTAACCATCATAAGAATTACAAAAACTACTGTGGCCTTTATTTTTATATAAGGCGATAGATAGATAGGTACAGCTCTTTATTGCACAAAAACACAGACATAACAGGAAAACAAATTATAAATAAAAACAAAGTACAATTTAGGCGGCCGCCTAAATTGCTATAGCGATCTCTTCCAGATAACCTTTAGGTAGAGAAAACCAGATTCAACAGATGTAGACCGAGTTTGTTTTATAATTTCGTCTTTATCTGTATACTTATATCATGTCTTAAATAGGTCCATACTATTATGTTTATTTGAGTAATTTTTAATACAGAGTTTTACATTATGATATTATGTACCTTTATAATCAAGTATAGATAAAATATTGATAATGTCGTATTCTCATTGAACAATCATGATTTTGTGAATAGCTTTCGTTTCTTATTTTCTTTGTTGTCAGTAATGGAATATACCCGTAAAATTATAGACAATATCAAGAGTAATTTTCAAGAAACGTCGAGATTTCAGGTTCTATTCCTGTATAAAAATCTGGAACTGACACATTGATTGATCTACACCAGATTTTAAAAAATTAAAGGTTTGGAAAAAATCTATACTCTGGAAAAAACACGTGAAATGTTTTAGCTCACGCGGCAGACATTCCCGGCGAAAAGTTGGTAACATACTTTGACTGTACATAATTATCTATCAAGTCTATTTAATAAAAAAGTAAATATAGCGAGCAATCATCATCATCGGCCACTTTCGACAAAACCTGGAGGATTTACCCATGATCGCCAGTTCGCCACGCTACTGGGCAGGCGGGTTGGCGATCGCAAGGCCTAGGCTTTTCGCTTCGATGACGCTGCTGCCCGTCATCAACCTGTGTTATTCAGTCGGTTGCCAGAGCCTAGTCTGTTATTCAGCAGGATGCACCAAGGGTAGATAAGGCACCCTAACATCGCCATTGATTACCATTAATAGACATCTAATCAACCTAAAAGGCACGTATATAAATCAAATACAAATCCTCAAAAACAAGAATATACATACACATTTCAATACTTTTCTGCCTAACTTTGTCGAGTGTCGATTGAGTCCAAAAATATACCTAAGTGGGAGGAAGCGTATTAAGGAAAATAATTTACCATTACGACGTTTCTCAAGGATATTGAATTAAAAGATTTAACGCGATTGAAATGAGGATTCTTTCAGAGGCTTCCAAAGACGAGGCCTTTGCCTGTTGAGTTAATTATGATTATTATAATAACGCTTTCATATCTGTTCTCGTTGCAACTCGACGCGGACTAATTTACCATCCTATGAATGCAGAGATGAGGTCCACATTCAAATGGAAGAATAATTAGTTGAGTTCGTGAAAGCATTTCTTTTTTTCCCAGAGTTCTCGGTGACCAAGTGGAGTGTGAGGGGAACGGGATTTACACTATACGGTTTGGGTTTTTTAAGTAATGTGTCGACGATTCGTTAGTCAACTAGCCGGTGTGGAAATCGTGAGAACATGCCAGTACCTTCGCACATAATATCTTCTGATCTAAACTTGAAATGGAATTCGTGCGATCGTGAAATCTGACGCATATTTGTTTACTAGCTGATGCCTGTGACTTTGCGTCATAATATAGAACTTATGGTAATAATATATTAAGCGTCTTAATCAGGCCAAAATAACTGAAAGTTTTGACTAAAATTTTGAATAAACTTAGGATGCATCGTAAGCTAGATAAACACAATACGAGTTAAAAAGAATTATACAATGAATTAAAAAGATTTATCAACCTTATTTATAAACTTGTTAGAGTATTTGTATTCCATTATTGTTCAAGAGTACTCAAGCTACTTTACAACCTTGGGATCGGAGCAATGATTTAAAAAAACAAAAGGCGTATTTAATGTTGCTTAACTTAACAAGAGAACAGAGCATTCCCTTTCAAAAATTAAAAATTTCGAGATTTTGGCAAATATTCTTACACTTTATAGGCAGAATAGCAGCGTGTAAATCTCACTATTAAATTGAATTACAACATCGGTCATGTCTAGTTCCTTAATTAGATGGAATGAAATGTCAACTCCGATGTGGTTTGCTATGTTTTGTATGAATAAAGAAACACATAAAACTCCATTATGATTTGTAATTACTATTATATGGTTGTAGATAACTATGCGCACAAATAGGTGAAGCCTATGTCCAGCAGGCTGGCAGGCTGGCTGACAGGCCTGTCGCAATTAGGTACATTTTTGATAAAATACATCAGTTCCTAAGACTCACACAGCGCGTTTCGCCTCTACCTTCATAGTGCGAACGGCTAAACTATGGAACTCTTTGCCGAGCTCCTTATTCCCGGAGAAATATTATAATCTTCTGATGTTAAAGGCGAGAGTGCACCGGTTTTGGCTGGATGAGCGCGTTCCATCGTAGACTACGATATCGTTTACCATCAAGCGAATCGCATTCAAGCGCAAACTCATTTGAATAAAAAAAATCATCAATCATTATCATACATGGTAATGATGTATTAAATTTCAATGATTTCTTACGCCGCGGCCACGCATTGGATTCAACTTTGCATCCAATCAAGGTCCAATGCACAATACTACAGCGCTCAATGTCTTTATTCTGTCAAAGTACCGCTTCATACATTGGTGCATTGGGCGCAAAACGTTACATTGGTGCAAATATCTCCAATGTGTGGACGACCACAAATTGGCTTTATGCCGCGGCCACGCATTGGATTCAACTTTGCGTCCAATCACTGTCCAATGCCCCATACTAAGGCGCTCAATGTCTTCATTGTGTCAAAGTACCGATACACACATAGGTGCATTGGGCGCAAAAAGTTACGATGGTGCAAATATCTCCAATGTGTGGCCGCGGCTTTAGTCAAACAACATTACCCCGATCCTAGGGT
Source organism: Conogethes punctiferalis (assembly GCA_031163375.1). Classification (NCBI taxonomy): domain Eukaryota; kingdom Metazoa; phylum Arthropoda; class Insecta; order Lepidoptera; family Crambidae; genus Conogethes; species Conogethes punctiferalis. The sequence goes on along the minus strand of CM062077.1, from coordinate 21,921,732 downwards.
TACAAAACTTTTTTCGAGTATAATGCCGGGGCCACACATTGGAGGTATTTGCACCAACGTAACGTTTTGCGCCCAATGCACCAATGTGTGTATCGGTACTTTGACACAATGAATACATTGAGCGCGTTAGTATTAGGCATTAGACAGTGATTGGACGCAAAGTTGAATCCAATGTGTGGCCCCGGCATAAAAGACTAATAAAAGTTTCAAAGAAAATCGAATGGGCCGTAGGTACTTTGCGTTTAAGCCACATACATACATAATATAATAAATCTGTAGAGAGGTCAATTCTGTACATGAAATATTTTTTCAAAATAACTATCAGGGGGTGATTAGTGATCGATACTGATGCCAAAAATGCAATCAGTAAAATTTTTGTCTGTCTGTCTGTCTGTCTGTCTGTCTGTATGTTCGTTATAGAAACAAAAACTACTGAACGGATTTTAACGAAACTTGGTACAATTATTCTTCATACTCCTGGGCAGGTTATAGTATACTTTTCATCACGCTACGATCAATAGGAGCAGAGCTGTGACGGGAAATGTTGGGAAAACGGGAGAAATTTTTATCTGCATGTTTGAACGGGCATTACGCAAAAACTACTACATGGAATTGAATGCGGTTTTAACCAATGTATTGCTAGAGGTCTTTTATTTAAAATATAGGTACCGTTTTATGGAAGTCCGTTATTTTTGAAACCCGATATCCACGCGTGCAACGCCGCTGGCACAGCTAGTACATAATATGTTGCACATATTCACGTAGTAAGTTCTAAGGTAACACAAATAGTCTGTAATACAAGAAGAAAATAGTAGCGTCCAAACGAGAAGTTTGCACGGTCCGACTTGCAGAGAATTAGTCAAATAGGAGGAACAAAGATTGCGTAGGTACCCACGAGTACATTCATGACTACCACTACTAAAGGAAGTCACGCCAACACCTTTATGACCAGAAATTCTCTTTTGCCTTCAATGCGTGTGTGAGTCTGTGTGTGATTCTGTTGTGACTTTGTGAGTGTCTTTCTGTTTTTTTTTTTATATAAGTAAATGGGTAGCGCTTGACCGCAACTCGCCTAATTTTAAGCGAGCAGAGCCTACGATTGAGCGAAACGCGATTTAGTCACGCCTTGAGAATCTGTGTGCCTAGCACGAACACTTTCGAAAAAGTATGCGTAACGTAACCGTAAACAGGGCGATAATTTTCACTACGTTAACGTACGTAAACGTAGTACCTCTTACGCACGATAGGGGCGCTGTACCAAGTTTCATACAAATGTTTTCAGAAACGTTACGCATACTTTTTCGAAAATGTTCGTGCTAGGCACACTGGAGATTATTTCTATCGAGGGACACGGACTGTACAAACTTCTTGTTATAATAATTAAAAATAAAACTGCCAAGGTAAAAAACTGTCCTTTGTTTATAGCACAAAAAAAAATCATACCTTTACAATGTCGATCTAAATAAAACCATTGTATATAATCACTGGTATTTCATATATTGAAAAACCGGATCAAAATCCGTTACGTTGTGCAGTTTTCAAGATATAAGCATACATAAGGACAGGCATACAATAAAAGCGACTTTGTTATATACTACTAGCTTTTGCCCGCGGCTTCGCGTTAAGTTTGGGGTGAATGCTCCATACAAACTTCCACCCCCAATTTTAGGGAAGTGGGGGGTTGGAAAGGGGCAAAAAGTAGCCTATGTTACTCTCCATCCCTTCAACTATCTCCACTTAAAAAATCACGCCAATTCGTCGCTCCGTTTTGCCGTGAATAAAAGACAAACATACATACAGACAGACAGACACACTTTCCCATTTATAATATTAAGTATGGATGACAATGGATGAATTTAACACCTTCAAACGTATTTATTAAACAAACGTAGCAATTTCCCCGTTAACGATGCTTTCTGAAGATAATTAAAGACAGATTAATAAGCAGAACTATTGTAGTGAAATGGCAATTAGTTCCCGTGCGTATATTCCTTTCCTAACAAAAGTATAAGATGTGACATGAGCTAAGCTCTTCACGGATCGTTAAACAAAAGCTGAGAGAGACGACTTTTCTAATTACATAGGATGTTGTTCTGAAGCATATTCTATCTAGCTGTATTTATTATAGGTCTTACGCAAAATAATTGCTTTGAAGCGCTTGCAGTGATTATTTGCTGGAGAAACAAAAGATATTTGTGTTTGGATTGGTTTCTAGCCGGATTAAGTGACTGCATATTTGACTAGTCACCTATTAGCAGTCAGTTATTCAAAACTGATAATTGGCACAATAGTCTCACCTATGATGAAGTGGAAAGTTTGATAAAAATATAAATGTAAATAAATATATAAAATATGAGATGCAGTAAACACACTCACTCTCACACACACACACACTTTTTAATTTTTTTGGTTTTTGTACTGTACCGTACCTATATAAGTATTATTTTTGTCAAAAAGTAAAGGATCTACTAATTCTGGACACCATGAGGTGGGCGCTAACAGTTGTAACACAGTCCTAGACTATCACAACTGTTAACGTTTATTTGTATTAGTTTTAAATCGTTTTTGTTCCAAATAAATATTTTTGAATTTTGAATTTGAATTCAAAGACATTTTATTGTCGCACTGACATTTTTTTGTTATTTATAGAAGCTCGACATAATGGCTTCCCTAAGCCTCATGGAAAGCGAAAGAAAAGCCCAAGTCACTGGGACAACTGGTAAGTAACTGGTTAGTTACATGTCAGTTGCCATCGCCATGCCGGCCCAACCCTATCCCCCCACGAGTCCCGGAAATCCTGCTCACCGGCAGGTACACGACCCGGAAGTCATTTGGCTGCGGTATCCTATAGGGTGGAAGTCCTTCCCCGGACGGGCGGCTCAATTCGAGCGAAGATTCGCTATGCCCTGCCTGTCTCAAACTAACTAACTAACTAGATCGGCGCAGTGACCCAAGCCGAGTCTTGGCCTCCAACAATAAGAGCCTCCATCTAGGTCTGTCTTGCGCAACCTCCTGCCAGCTGTCCGCACGGAGCTCACGCAAATCCTTTTGGACTTCATCCGCCCAGCGATACCTGGGACGGCCCACCGACCGTGTGTCACTCGGCCGCCCCACGTACGCTCGCTTCACTGCACGATCATTCCCCATTCTTTCTAAATGCCCGAGCCAGCGAAGTCTGTGGGATTTCGTTTCGGCAATGATGTCCGGTTCGTTCACTTCCTTGTCTCAAACAATCAAGAATATCTATTTTGTCTTAATTCTCTATCGAATTCCATAAGTACGGGTGCATACTCCGACAGTGAGTACAGATATTTCAGTAGTAAAATTAACAGCACTAACATACGTAATACTAAATCCATTTAATTAAAGAAAACTTCTGATACTGTAGTAGAAAGTTCCATGAAGTTTAGAACTTACTAGCTGTCTCGGCGAAGTTGGGAGCGCCTTAGAATCAAATTGTGTTGTGGTACCCTACTTTGTATACCTAAGAGGATGTTCCAATATGGCCCAATCAGTTCCAATCTTACCCATTTCACAGAACACATGTGTTTGAGGGTATGTAAGGGAGCGGCCTATCACCTTTTCGCTCCAAGCCATCCTCATCCTGCCGAACAACAAACGAGGCTCTGGCAAACCGACTGGTGGCGGTATAACCATCACGATAGAAGGCGTAGCTAAATACCACAGGCCGATCGTCATCGGCCCGTCGGCAGCAGCGTCACCGGAGCAAGAAGCTACGCCCTGCGATCGCCAACCCGCCTGCCCAACGTGGCGATTATGGGTATATCCTCCAGAGGTTTGCCCTAGGTGGCGAGCAGCTGGAGAGGCCTATGTCCAGCAGTGGACTGCAATAGGCTGATGATGATGATGTGTTTGAAATTACCATATTTAATTAGTTAGGAATCTCTTAATAAGAATTTAGGGGACGTGGTGACAAATCAGCACCCTATCGACTAAGGGACTTCTTGGGGCATCAGCTGAAGTGAAGTGAGTTTGCTTTTTTAGGGTTTATAATCCTCTCTTAGGTTAGAAATTAGAATTGTTTAATCCAGTACCAGCTGCCATTTTTTATTATCGTTCATCTCGCACTAATTCAAGATTGCATCCTTCATGTGATGAACATTTTTATTTGTTGGGTGTTTTATCATCATCATCATCAGCCCGTGTCAGTCTACTGCTGGACATATATAAATACTTATTTGTGGTACCTATGGGCCATAACACAAGTTCTTAAGCTACGTACATTTGAGCAATGTTTATGTCATGTTCTTTGATATTTCGTATTATTAAAAGACTGGCTCGGTGGCTCAATTGGTTGTGACCCCTGCCTTCTGAACCAAGGGTCGTGGGTTCGATTCCCAGGACAAACATTTGTGTGATGAACACTTGTGTTTGTTCTGTGTCTGGGTGTTCATATTTGTACTTAAGTATTTATTTGTGGTACCTTCGTTGTTCTGATACCCATAACACAAGTGCTTAATCTACTTACTTTGGGATAAGAGCAATGTATGTGATGTTGTCTGATATTTATTTATAATTATACATTTTTACGATCTTATGTGAGGTCATGTAAAATCATCAGAACCGCCACAAAACCGTAGTCAATTACGAGAGGAATACGACATACCGGGTTCTGTCCAAATTAAATCGCTTTAGTGCCGATCCGTTTCGTTTTACACGTTATTTAAGAGAAGACATAAACCGGAACAGTTGTAAAGGCGACGTCTACAATACGGGTTTGATGGTGTATTTATTGGACTGCTGTGGAAGATTTGCGGGATATTGTGCTTAATTACTGAGGCATAAGTCACCTTTTTGATAACTCCGGCTTAACGATCTTCTTTAACGTTGAGATTCTTAACTAATACAGTTTTGAACGTTAGAAGATACGATTTTAATTTGTGCTTTATTTTTCATACGCTCACGAGAAGAGATGGGATTTATGTATTATTAGGTGGGTACACTTATTTTAGCTATTCTTCGAAAAACCTGCTTTTATTAGTAGGTACATGCATTAAAATAGCCTGCAATGCTCTTACTTTAGAAGGAATATAGGGAACTTTGCAAAAATAGCTATATTCTTGAAATGTATTTTCTTAATTCACGAACAACATTTTAACTCGTCACATACATTGCTCCGATCCCAAAGTAATAGCTTAAGCACTTGGGTTATGGGTATCAGAACAACGAAGGTACCACAAATAAATACTGAAATAAAATTATAAACACCCTGACACGGAAGACCCAAACACAAGTGTTCATCACACGAATGTTTGTCCCGGGTGGATATCGAACCCACGACCCCTGGTTCAGAAGGCAGGAGTCACTACCAATTGAGCCACCGAGCCAGTCAATAAATAAATGATTATGAAAAACCAAAATTGACCTAAGATAGATTATGTCGCTTTTACTGTGAGAGCTAACCGTTGGCGTTGGACGTGAATAAATGATAGGAACACAACACACAAACGGATTGTAAATAAGGCGTCTCAGTGCAGGCTCCATTGCACCGAACATTTGCATCCAGACATTCCGCACCCGAGGTAATGTACTCAAACACGTGTCTTCATCCCCGTTTCGGCTGCGCTAATATTTGCTGTTAAAATTGATGCGATTTTAAGGTAGACGCTTGTCGGCACAGAAGTATACTAGATATCAGTCTTAGTGTTCTCTACAGTCTTTATAATGGGAAATGCTCCGAAGAGCTGTTATTCCAACTAATCCCATCCTCTCCTTTGCTCTCCCGAACAACTGGACAACGTTGTCATCCGCATACCATACAGACAATAATGGCGCGACAAAGAGGTTTAGTTCCTCGTTCCTGCCCTGTGCCATTATGTCATGGAATGCCCTTCCAGCTCATATGTTTCCTTCCTCTTACAATCCTGGGTTTTTTAGGCGGGGCGTGACACGATATCTCAGTGGGCCTTCAAGGTGAGGACGACAGGCGCGGTGGGTTTTCCCTATTTGGACTTCACGACCGCTTACCATAGGTGGAGTAAAGTCATTCTGAACGCTCTTTTTATAAAAAATAAAATAAATAATGACGATCACGTCTTATTTTTAATCAAAACGAGTCATTTTAATAACGTTTGAGGTTCGAAACTTCATGGGCGCAATGGATAGCATGATTTTGTCAAAAGCGCAGTAGATATATTTTCCGCGCGGTGACGGAAGAGATACAAATCATCCGCCCATTGCTCCCCGTTGCTGTCGTAAGAGTCAATTAAGATTACCTGAGATATCCATTTTATACGGGAGAAGATCTAAATGTGTACCTGAAAAAAAACAAAGAGAAATTAGTTACCAACGATCAGTTACGACCGTGGATACGATGAGGAGCTCGGTGGCGCCGCGGTCTTGTTCGTTTAACAATGATCGCAAATGTTGAGCAACCATTGGCGCGGTCAATCCGATGATGGGTGACCAAAATTTGACACCGATTTCCTCCGTGCTTCGGAAGGCACGTTAAGCTGTTGGTCCCGGGTGCTATCTTTACCAACTCAGATAGCAGTCGTTACATCATATCAGAGATAATGATAACTCTGACGCCTAAACTGGGAATGGGTATAGCTTACCCTAAGTGTTGCGGAGGTCTGATGGCAGTCGCTCTGTGTAAAAGCTTAGCCCTCGCCAAATCTCTCAGTTTGGGAAGCCGACCCTGAGACAATCGGGAAAAAGGCTAGGATGATGATGATGATCAGTTACGACCGTGGATTAAATGTTAATGAGACAATTAATGCACAAAATTATTTAAGTGGTTCAGTAACTTAGGGTAAACATCAGAAGGATATACCCATAATCGCCACGCTGGGCAGGCGGGTTCGCGATAACAGGGCGTAGGATCTCGCTCCGACGACGCTACTCTCCATCATCGGTTTGTGGTATTTAGCTAATCTTTTTTTTATAGTAGCACGACATAATGGCTTCCATACGCCTGATGGAAAGCGAAAGAGAAGCCCAAGTCGCTGTGACAACTGGCAAATAACTGGTAAGTTACCTGTCAGTTGCCACTGCAATGCCGGCCCAACCCTAACCCCCCACGAGCTCCTGAAACCCTACTGATCGGCAGAAACACGACCCGGAGGTCATTTGGCTGCAGTATTCTATAGGGTGGAGGTCCTTTCCCGGGCGGGCAGCTCAATTCGAGCGATGATTCGCTATGTCCTACCTCTCTGCATATTTTCGAGTAACCCTAGTTAGGGATGTAAGCACAAAACTCTACATATACGCGTGTCCCAGTGCCTCCTAGAGATTCCTTGGGACCTAATCTCACGACTGCCCGAGGCTAGCTCCTCAGAGCTTAGCTCAGTCAATGGAAACAACTTAAATTCGAAATGGCTCAAGGATTTTTACTTTCCCGTTTAGCGTTGCGTAGGAACGATTTTTTCTCAAGCTTCAATAGTTGATTATGAAAGCTTTAATAGTTTCTTATAATATACGAAACTGAATTGTATTTCTTTAAAGTGCTTTAGAATCTTATCACTGCCCCATTAGCTGCCGAGAAAATGTTACAACAGCTTGGCAGATTATGTGCCAACTTTATTTGTGTTAGTTCATCATCATCATCATCAGACTATGGCAGTCCACTGCTGGACATAGGCCTCTCCAGGTGTTCGCCACTTAGATCAAACATCTGGAGGATATAGCCATCGCGACGCTGGGCAGGCGGGTTGGTGATCGCAGGACGTAGCTTCTCGTTCCGGTGACGCTGCTGCCTGTCATCGGTCTGTGGTATTTAGCTACGCCTTCAATTGTGATGGTTATACCTCCACCAGTCGGTTGCCACCGCCTCGTTTGTTATTCGACATGATGCACCACGGGCAGCTGAGGTTGGCTTGGAGCGAAATGATGATAGGTCGCTCCCTTACATCCCATCACATTGTGTTAGTTAAATAGACAAATAAATAAAACAAACCTTCTCTTGGGTATTGTAAGAGTTTCATTAATTTCCTAAGTTCACCCGTCTGAGAATCGAACCCCGGAACCTTTGAACTTTGACATGCTTTGGACTTAATCTACTATTCATTGTACTATTCATCATCATCATCATCGGCCCACATCAGTCCACTGCGGAACAAAGGCCTCTCCCGTTGTGCTATTGAATCCGTCGAAAATGAATACCAAATGTTAATTTTTAAATGAAGAATTATTCTTATTATAATTATCATAAAATTGTGAAGGCGATAAACGAATTTCACAAGCGCATTTTCGACAATGATATACCGATAATTTTCGTCATATAAATAATTTCAGCAAGAATTTCATTTTAACATAAAAAACAACATCCATTCGGCAATGCAAATAAATTTAATTATCGAACTAAGTTTAATAATATTGATAAACGAAGAATGAAATATTCATTTCTGGTTTATGATTTTACACAATACACAATGCGTATTATATACTATTTATGTTATATTATAGTGGTACATAATATTACCTTTCTCTCGCCTGATGGTGGTGATGGAAAGCGAAAGAGAAACCCAAGTCGCTGCGGCAAGGACTAAGCATTAAATCAATTATTTACTCAGTAGCCAGCGCCACGCCGGCATTGTAAAATACACTGACTGATTAGCAATGCGTGTACGGTGGTTGGCAGCCAGGCGGGTTAACCATCGCCTAAGAAGCTGGAACCTCAAGGTATCGTTTCCATTGTACCCCTTGATAAGACTATTAGTTTTTTTTTATTGTATTCGACTATATCACCCAAACAGTTAGAATTTACCATCTATTTTACTATTATCCATACGATTAGCCAGATTTTTTTCTAATTCGACATTATCCAGTGACACTCTCAATCTCAATGGGATATCAGACGAAAAATAATTACCCAACTTGGTTCACAATTCTCGGAGGTATCTGGTAACATGCATACAAAAAAAACTTCAGTTGAATTCAGAATCCTCCTTTTTGAAGTTGGTTAAAAAACATAACCCTCCTTCTAACTGCAGTCCGGTTAAAATAGTCAAAATATAGCCTATTTTTATTTGCCTTATTTTCAATTTAAGCAGCAAACCGATTTAAAATTTCCACGTAAATCCTTCAATAATTTCAAGCCAATCAGGTTCCAGCAAACAGTATTTCTGTTCAAACTACATCGATTGCTTTTCCCACAGGTAATTGATTTTCCAACTAACCGTTGGTGCAAGGAAATTAAATATTTATCTAGATTCTGCACTAAAGTATAGCGATTAGACGATAATTGTGAAGTGTTTAATAATCTCATTTATTGTAAGTGTTTTGCAGGATGAAATGATTAACATTTTAATAGGAACGCATCGGTTAAGTATAATTTTCCGGCTATCAGATGCTATTATACGCTTTGCATAAATAGAGTTATATCAAAGTTAATTGCAAATGCCTTGCGTTGTACATTATATGACTGGCTCGGTGGCTCAATTGGTAGTGATTCCTGCCTTCTGAACCAAGGGTCGTGGGTTCGATCCCCACCCGGGACAAACATTCGTGTGATGAACATTTGTGTTTGTTCCGTAACTGGGTGTTCATATTTGTATTTAAGAGCGCGCATACAATTTTAAGCAACTCGAAACGCACGCGGGAGCCGATTCCGAAACACACATAGACATCATTTGTGTCTGTGTGGGTGAGCGGCGTGTCGGACGCTAACTCCGGCGGACGAACATATTTTGATACTTAACAATTTATTATTCATCTAAATTATTTGAACATTCTTTTATTGCTAAATATTTTATTAGTGTAGTATAGGTGCGTACTTATTAAATTGATTTAAACACTTTAGAGTACATTATTCTTAAGTGTTTACTAATTAAGGTTTAAGAAAAATATAACAATATTTTTGTCTTTCTATCTTTATATGTACCAGGTACATACCTATCCAAAGGTATTGTGTGAGTGATTGACATTATTAATGTTGCTTGATAAAAATCAATAATCCCTACTGTGTTTTCCTTGCCTTCTGATCATGAGTCAAAGGTCGTGAGTTTGATTCCCATCCAGAACAAACATTCGTGTGCTGAACATTTGTGTTTGTTCTGTGTTTAGGTGTTTGTATTATTATTTAAGGAAAGAGCAGTCTCCGTGGTTGCCACGATATAACTCTAACCCGTTTTATATTTTAACTTGTAAAAATTACTTTGTTCATTTTCACTCGGCAGAAATGGATCTCACAAAGAGGCTGGTTGCCATCATTCAAAAAAGATTAGTTTGTAAACAATTTGTCAATTTGAATTAAGGTCCTAAGTCTTCTATGCACTGATCACAGAGATCATGCATGTATCACTGATGCTTGTGCTGAAAGTTGTGCTTGTGTTTCGTAGCAGAAACCCCAAATGGCCTACAACAACTAAAGTCTGGTTCCTATCCAGCTTGACCAATCCATCACTTATTCTCGGGATGAATATTCGTCATGACCCGAATCCTAAAGGTTACATTGAAGGAGTCATTGACTACTGCAGCATTCTCTAAATAGGTGTCCTGAACCTGATTCTGAAAGAATATATCACGACTGACCAGCGCTGTTTTTTGTATAAGGCACAAATCTTGCGTAGAATACTGCTTTTACGCAATTTTATAAATGACTAGCTTTTGCCCGCGACTTCGTCCGCGTGTTTAAATTTATACATACAAAAGTTTTTTCCCGCTAACTCCCGTTCCCGTGGGAATTTCTCAAAATACAGCCATAACTAAACTTTATATTTACTAAGGTACCTGCATGCCAAATTTCAAGCGTCTAACTTAAGCGGTTTAGATTTTTCATACAAAAGGATTTTCCCGCTAATTCCCGTTCCCGTGGGAATTTCGGGAATTCCTTTCTTAGTGCACCCCTACGGTACCTAAGCTACGTCCCTTCCAAATTTCAAGTGCCTACGTTTAGCCGTTTGGGCTGTGCGTTGATATGTCAGTCAGTCAGTCAGTCAGTCAGTCAGTCAGTCAGTCAGTTTCTCCTTTTATATATATAGATAGCTGTGCTCGCGACTTCATCCGCGTGGAATAGTTATTTTTCCCCGTTTTTTTTTACATTTTCCATTATTTCTTCGCTACTAATAGTTGCAGCGTGATGTTATATAGCCTATAGCCTTTCTGGATAAATGGTCTATTCAACACAAAAATAATTTTTCAATTCGGACCAGTAGTTCCTGAGATTAGCGCGTTCAAACAAACAAACAAACTCTTCAGCTTTATAATATTAGTTATAGTTAAGATGCAATGGACAGGTTACAAAGGCGAGCTATCTGAATAGGTAGGTATGGTGAGTCCACTTGTATATATTCAAAAATTGTCTAGGATCGGTATTTTGAAAATTAAAATTAAATACAACAGCAAGTAAAAAATGTTGTCATTATCTCATTTATTTTCTACTTTACGGTCTAAATTAAGAAGACTAAACTTGTAGGAAATCAATTTTTAAACAATTTTGGTTCCTTCCTTTTCCTCTAAAATCGATATTTTGGAAATAAAACTCGCAAACCGTGACATATTCAAAACTGTATCATTATCTCCTATGCTGTACTTTTTACGGCATGAATGAAAAGAAACAAAGTTCTAGAGAGTCAATTTCCGAACAATTTTGGCTCTTACCTTTTCCCCCAAAATCGACATTTTGGAAATTAAACTGAATTAATTAATTACTTAATAATATTTCGAATTTAACATAATTCCAATGACGGCGACGAAGCAAATAAAAGAAATAACAATACCTATTATGGCAAACTGCTGCACTAATGAGGGCGCCCATATCGCGTGTGAATTCGCCACCAGAGGTGCTAGTGTAGCGTGAGGTATCCGAAATGTCAAATTACATAGGTTCTGTGGGTTAAACGAGTTTATTTCGGAAAATTAAATAATTTTGTGCAATTTTGGCATAGCTGGCATTAATTTTCGAAAATATAAGACACGGCTCAGTGATTATCTGCGCTTTAAAAGCGGAGCCGAGAAAATGAGGTATAAAAATTAGCGGTATGAAAGAAAAGCTAGTTCACTGGTTTGTTTATTAACCGTTAACAAACAGTTTTGCCTTTTGGAAACTTATGGCCTCCTTCTTATAACGAACAAACAGTCATCACATGCATAAAACAAACCTTAACAGCTATGCCCGAAGACCTCACTATACAGTGGCACCCTCTGGTGATTACAAAAACGGTAGCCCTCATTGGCAACGTTGCACCTTGCGACTTGCATACTGCAAGTTACATGCTCGCCCTGCTCGTCGCCATACTACCATTTAGCATACGTAGCCGGTAATTTTAACGTAATGTATGTAAATAAGTTACCGTAACATATCCGTATCTTACCAGCCTTTTCGCTAAAATCACCCCTAGTAACCGTAATGGCCATACATTTCACAACTATCATATTGCATTTTGGTTTTACATTTTGAAACTATAAAATATAATTTTTACTTCTTTCTAATACTATCTGAATGAAAGTAGTAATCTCATATCGTTATCAGCCTCTCACAGGCCACTGCTGGACATTGGCCTCTCCCATTGTTGACCACTTTGATCGATTTAATTTTAATCGTAGATACTTGTTATTATTGTGACACAAAGATTCACTTATTCACACTAAACAATTAAGCGACAATTTCAAAATTGGATTCGAAGATCGATTTATCTAAATCTAAATATATCAATTTCGTGCATACCATCAAACATTTTATCATCCATCTTTACACATATAATTTTACTAATAATAACTCGACTATGGGATTTCTATGACTTTCAGCTTCATTGTATGCCTTTATTTATAGTCGTGAACATGTGACGTAGATTCCTTAAATGCTCCCAACTCAAATGAATCTCCTTATCAGTTTCTTCATGGAAGTTGTTTCTGACCATTGATGTTAACGAGCATATTAATAATCATTGGACTAGCCTTACTTTGTAACTTCATTAGTGAACTAATAAACAAATATCATATTAATTTTTTGAAATATTTAGCAAATGTGGTTGTAGATAATAATAATTATAATAATCCTGATGTTTGTATTTGATACTCATGACTAAACATTAGGTAAATCATTTCATTAATTTAGTATGTATATTATTTTAACTTAATAAATTTTCCATACAAAAATAATATTACAAAGTATCAAACTCGTGGTGTTGCACGCGCGCAGAGAAGTATACGCTCATAAAAGTGGTTGTGCGTATGTGTGCGTGAGCGGAGCAGCGAGCGGCACGTCCTCCCTCTGGGATGACCCGATTTGGACTGAATCGGCAAGCGTCGCGCGCGTGGCTTTATAGTCACTTTAAAAAAAATCGTATAAAATAAGAGGCATAGAATATTAATAAAATAATAATTAGGTGCACTTAAGAAAGACTTCTTTTACATTTACACAAAATTTCAACTAAAAAAAACAGTGTTTTCTACTAGAAAAACACTGTTGAAAAGTGTGAATTGAGCTTATTTTGAAAAATTATTTTGGGCAATTTTATAACACATTTTTGAAAGTTTTTTTGTCTAGTGCACTAATAGACCATATAAGCTATTGTATAAACATATATTTAAAACATATGTATGTAATGCAATTGATATTAAGACTTTCGAAATTGACTTTGACTCGCATTTTTGGGAATCGGCTTACGGGAGATCTTTGATAAACAAAAATATACTAGTAAATGTTGTATTTTATCTAGCCTACGCACTGCTTGAAGACTTTATCTATATAAAAAACTATGTTTTTTATTTTAAAAAAATCGTTTTCTATGATAATAGCTCGTCCGAAAATACCAGTTTCGCCGCAAATACGTCGAATTCTGTATGCGCGCTCTTAAGTATATATTTGTGGTAGGTACCTTCGTTGTTCTGATACCCATAACACAAGTGCTTAAGCTACTTACTTTGGGATCGGAGCAATGTATGTGATAATGTCTCATATTTATATCTTCTATATCTATCTTCTTCTATCCATACTTATAATAAATCTGTAGAGAGATCAATTCTGTACATGAAATATTTTTTCAAAATAACTTTCAGGGGGTGATTAGTGATCGATATTGATGACAAAAATGCAATCAGTAAAATTTTTGTCTGTCTGTCTGTTCGTTATAGAAACAAAAACTACGAGACAGATTTTAATGAAACTTAGTACGATTATTCTTCATAATCCTGGGCAGGTTATAGGATACTTTTCATCAAGCTACAATCAATAGGAGCAGAGCAGTTACGGGAAGTGTTGGGAAAACGGGCGAAATTTTTATCTGCATGTTTGATCGCGCATCACGCGAATACTTCTGCATGGAATTAAATCCGGTTTTCACCATTGTATTGCTAGAGGTCTAACTTACAATTTAAGTACCATTTTATAAAAGTCCGTTATTTTTGAATCCCGATATCCACGCGTGTAATAGATTTTTGACATAATAATACTAAAAAAAAGAATACTAGATAATAATTTAACCAATTCCCAAATTGGTCAAATTATTATTATAGTTTTTCATTTTACGAGCAACTGGGATTTTGGAAATAAAAGATGGCAATTGTTCTAATCAAAATATAATATTGTATACCAAATTACTATGTGTAAATAAATTATGTAAATTAGCTTGATTGTAATTCAATTCATATAGGCCAATCTTACTATTGCTTTGCTAGCTAACATAGCAGATCTTAGCAAATCTAGCTAATATGAGAAGTAGCGAAGACTGTACGTACATACATAGATACTTCCAACTTAAGCATAGAATAGTAATAAGATAATTTGTTGTTAACTATAGAATCTTTTTATTGTAACTTGTACATAGTTTTAAGCATAGAATATATAATAAGAATTATAGGTAATAAGGCCCGTTTTATATTCATTATTAATTACACATTTACAAATTATTAGGCTAATATGATACGTAGCGAATATTTCAAAGTTAAGCATAGAATAGTAATAAGATAATTTGTTTGTTAACTTATAGAAGGTTTTTATTGTAACTTGTACATAGCTTTAGGCATAGAATATAGAATAAGAATTATAGCACATAGGTAGCAAGGCCCGTTTTATATTCATTATTAAATTACACATTTACCAATTATTATTTTAGTACATAGTTATTATTTAGTTATTTGGAGCACACAAAAAAGGGAAATGGAAATATACTTAGCTTTTATTGAAGCCTCTGGCAGAATAAATGAGCAGAGCTTCGCTCTGCATATATAAATAGCTTTTGCAGCTCTTTAACGGGCAGAGCTTCGCCCTATATTGCTGAACGGCTGCAAACACTATCACTGGGCAGAGCTTCGCTCTGTTCGACGATCACAATTCAACTGCCCTCCGTTCGTCCGAGCAGCGCCTTTTATAGTGGGGAGCAAACAAGTAGACATGGCGGGAGTTCCGCCACGTGGTATTTAATATTTATAATATATAAGTTTTAACATGAAATAATGTAACTAAAATTGGTAAATATATTTCCTTATCATTTTAAAATGAATTTCATAATTAAAGTAATAATCTAAAACTAATTAAGATACTCAAATATTGTATAATTTATTCGGATCGATGAGCCAGCGAAATAAGTAAGTAATTTGACTAATTTCTGCAAAGGAAGTTCATGATAGATTACATTTTTAATATTGTTATTTATTTTGCCTATTTACAAGACGAATTATAAATATTTTAATAGACTAATATTACTATATTTTATTATTTCTCACATTACCTAAGTAATGAACCGTTACGTGTCGCAATCACGACTTATTATTTCATACCAATTTTGCCTTAAAATCAAATAATCTATCACGGCCATACTGATCAACACTTCGTTCTCGAAGTGCCCATTACATTCTAAGCGTCTATTTTTTTACGCTTCCCCCTTTTTTATAAAAATATATACTTATATACTTATACATATTTACTTCTTGTACACATTTTCTTTTGTGTACATTCTTAGCGTCTATTTTTTTACGCTTCCCCCTCTTGTACATATTCTTAGCGTCTGTTTTTTTACGCTCCCCCTTTTTATATAAACATATACTTATACATATTTACTTCTTGTACACATTTTCTTTTGTGTACATTCTTAGCGTCTATTTTTTTACGCTTCCCCCTCTTGTACATATTCTTAGCGTCTGTTTTTTTACGCTCCCCCTTTTTATATAAACATATACTTATACATAATTACATCTTGTACACATTTTCTTTTATGCTCATTCTTAGCGTCTGTTTTTTACGCTTTCCCTCCCCTTTATTATATACTTTTTTTTTTTACCTCTTTTTTTTAACATTTTGTGTATGCTGTATACAACCATTTTATTTCATATACAATACATATATTACTTGATCTAATCATCGATTGAGATTATGCTAACGGGCAGAACAACTTAACATAATCTAATTAAAAACATCGGCACATATAGTTCACTACCAAAACATTGTATATTTAATCAGTGTAACATTGTCTGATTATTATATCTATACCTCTTTACACCATTTTATTACATCTATCACGGTTATATGATAAACACAGAATTTGTATTATAACGTTTGGCTCTAATCATTCACCAGGATAATAGCGTAGCTTTTCTTAGGCAACAATGTTAGTGAAAATCTATCGTTAGGCAAATATACAAAATTTTGAAAGGGCCTTTGTACTTGGGGCTCAGTTTGTCATAACGCCTATGATCCTGGTTTACATACAGTTTCTCCAACACTATATACTAATTATAATTAATAACCTAATTGGCGAAAACCCACTTATCTTTTAAATAGTCGTATTAAGGGACTGCTGCTTTCCAAACTACGTTC
This sequence comes from Conogethes punctiferalis, assembly GCA_031163375.1. Lineage (NCBI taxonomy): Eukaryota > Metazoa > Arthropoda > Insecta > Lepidoptera > Crambidae > Conogethes > Conogethes punctiferalis. Next base: position 21,905,015 of record CM062077.1, on the reverse strand, counting down.
GGCCATTCCGATAAATCATTGACAGTAGTCGACAACATGTTAACTATGGTAGCACCTCGACTTGCCCATTGCTACCAGTGGAATTCAATTCCCATTTCTCTGAAAAACGATTGGGCTCGATTGGAGCTTAAATCTATACCTCTACGTAATAAATGCTAGGTGTCCCAAAAAGCTTAATTGTTTCACGTATAACATGTACAGATTCTAGACCATTTAAAGTTTTCAGTGGTCGTAATATACAAAACTTGGTAAAGCCATCAATAATCAAAATGAACGTGCTTAAACCCCTCAATCGATTGTCTAAAAGGTCCAGTGCAGTCCAAATGCAACGTATGAAATGGGATTGATTTTCCTATCGGGTGTAGAAGACCTTGTTTTTCACCAAGAGTGACTCTCGGAATAACAATTTCAGCTATTCCTGGAAACACGAGTAGGGTCCCGCGTTCTCATAATCAACGTGACAGTTATAATCATGGCAGAGCCTTAATAAGCCTAGTTTATAACCTCTTGGTATATAAAGTTTGGGTGTAACAAGTTATTTTGCGACTATTAGAATCCAGGTCTCCCTTAAGCCTGAGCTATCCAAGCATATTTCAGTGTATCTGAAAGTATTCACTGTGTATATATTTATAACATATGTATACATATAATATATACGTACACATTTATTTATCTAAGTATTTTAATTTTATTTACGATCATTATCTTGATATTATTGTCATTTGTTTTTAATATGTTTTATTATATCCTATAGTCCTACTAATTATTTATCAATAGCTTTTTTAATTTCATCAACAGTTATCTTACCCCTTTTTAATTATTCTAAGGATTTTATAATAGTTTCATAGTGCAATTGTATACAAGTATTGAAATATTTATCTGGGGGCACGGTCGTGCCCCCGCCAAGACGAGCCAAGCGAAGCGCAAAGGCACTACCTATCTTTTCTCGAAAGGTTTCGCCGCCTTTTTGAAGCTAATACCATAGCTTTGATACTTTGGATTTTATTAATGTGTAAAAACCTTCGATTTCGTACACTAACTGACTGACTGATCATCAAAATTATAGGGTACTTCCTGAAGTCCTAGAAAGCTAAAATTTGGTATGTAACTTGCTATTGGTATACAAACAAACGAAAAATTACAAAAGTCCTTTCTCCCCCAACCCCTCAAATTAGGGGATGGCAATTTGTATGAAAAATAAATTTTTAGGATATTTCCTGAAGTCTTAGAAAGCTGAAATTTCGTATGTATGTGGCTATTAATATATAAACAAGAGAAAAACTATAAACACTTAAACTTTACCTCTCTTTACATCCCACATGAAAATGTTAGTTTATTCTATACATACTGTATGCAAAATTATATTATGTATATTTCTGTATATGTATATTTATAGATTCGTATTTAATTTATTTTTATAATATATTATTGTTATCTACACTAATATTATAAAGCGGAAAGATTTTTACCTATTTTGGAAGGTTTGTAATAAATATACTCAAAAAGTACTGGGCAGACTTAACTTATTTCACCAATAGGATGCCACATTCTTCCAATTTGACATAGGCTACATTTCATTTTGAAAAACAAATTAGGGATCCTTGGTAAAATTTGAACAAGCCCCGTGCGAAGCCGGGACAGGCTGCTAGTATATTATATTAGTATTAGTCTTTCAAACTTTTTTTTGGCACACTAACTTACTTTCTATTTAGCCCAATGGTTGACTGGCAGGGAATGCCTATGTGGCAGTGAGTCCACCCTTTGTACACTTATTTACTGCGCAAAACCCAAAGGCCGTCCGGAAGAAATCACTGAAAGCGACAAGGCTGGCTATATTACCTCTATTTGTCTTGCGTTTTAAATACTGTCCGTTATGCAATAAATACAATAAAATAATAAAATGTCGAGAATGGCTGAAGTTTCAAGATCATAAGAACAGTTCCTTGATTTATCATACTACTTATAGGTGTCCTAACTAATCTACAACCAGGGGAATCAATAATTGCGGAAAAGTCAGGAAATGCATTTCTACCGATTTCACCATTGTCTATACCTTCAAGATACATAGATCGAAAATATCTGTCTAGCAAAGGATTCTTATAAAACGCTATAGTTTGCACCGGTATCAATTAAGGCTTCTATTGGCCTACCTTTGATGATAACTTTAGGAATTAACATTGCCACTTTTTGTGGGTAAAGCCTTAAGGTCATCACGTTTCTTAAAAAAAAACAAACAGATTCTGAATGTCCCATTTTTTTTTTGCAATATTGGTACTGCATTTTATTGAAATTTACTGGGGAGCTAGGAGTCCCAGAAGACTTGGTGTCAACGTTATTTTTCTAGTGGAATTGTAAAAACATTGAGATGCTTTATGACCTATTTTGTTACACGTGAAACAGTAATTCCTGGAATTCCTTAATCCTAGGACGCTTACTAGAAATATTTCGGTTATCGGATTATCAGAAAATTTTGTATTAGATTCAAGGAAGCGTTTTTTAGAAGTTTTGACATCCTAGGTAGTAAATAAAGAAATTAATTCAGCAGTTGTTTTAACACGACTATTATGAGACGCCATTCTAACATTGATATCTTGAATCCCCCCACATACAAGCTTAACTAACTGGTCTTCTGTAAAAGCTACCTTAGTGTTTCTGAGTAAACGAATCTTTTCCCTGGCATATCACAATATGATTCGGCTATATCCAACGTAAATGACACAGCCTTAGACAACTTTTCAGAAAGATATAGTGGTCTTGAAACTGACACAAGTCCTACCACCATCTGGGTCCCAAGTTTCAAACCATAACAATGCAGACCCTTTGAGGGCCTTACCTGCCTTCGCCACTGTTGTAATTCCGCTCCATCCCAGGTCTTGTAGAAATTGACTCGATGTGGGCACACCAGGTTTCAGCACCACCGGCGTCATTCTTGTCAGGATCAAATGGCGGCAGCACCAAATCATCGTCTCTGCGCGGTCCCGAAACTGCGTCACGAATGGCCTTTAGAAGGCCCTCGGAAGCGCTAGGGTCCATTTAGAACCCACAACCACAAAACCTGAAATAATATATAACATTAATTACAAGTGGTCAGGTTCGTATCCCACTTCTGATAATAGATTTTTGACATAATAATACTAAAAAAAAGAATACTAGATAATAATTTAACCAATTCCCAAATTGGTCAAATTATTATTATAGTTTTTCATTTTACGAGCAACTGGGATTTTGGAAATAAAAGATGGCAATTGTTCTAATCAAAATATAATATTGTATACCAAATTACTATGTGTAAATAAATTATGTAAATTAGCTTGATTGTAATTCAATTCATATAGGCCAATCTTACTATTGCTTTGCTAGCTAACATAGCAGATCTTAGCAAATCTAGCTAATATGAGAAGTAGCGAAGACTGTACGTACATACATAGATACTTCCAACTTAAGCATAGAATAGTAATAAGATAATTTGTTGTTAACTATAGAATCTTTTTATTGTAACTTGTACATAGTTTTAAGCATAGAATATATAATAAGAATTATAGGTAATAAGGCCCGTTTTATATTCATTATTAATTACACATTTACAAATTATTAGGCTAATATGATACGTAGCGAATATTTCAAAGTTAAGCATAGAATAGTAATAAGATAATTTGTTTGTTAACTTATAGAAGGTTTTTATTGTAACTTGTACATAGCTTTAGGCATAGAATATAGAATAAGAATTATAGCACATAGGTAGCAAGGCCCGTTTTATATTCATTATTAAATTACACATTTACCAATTATTATTTTAGTACATAGTTATTATTTAGTTATTTGGAGCACACAAAAAAGGGAAATGGAAATATACTTAGCTTTTATTGAAGCCTCTGGCAGAATAAATGAGCAGAGCTTCGCTCTGCATATATAAATAGCTTTTGCAGCTCTTTAACGGGCAGAGCTTCGCCCTATATTGCTGAACGGCTGCAAACACTATCACTGGGCAGAGCTTCGCTCTGTTCGACGATCACAATTCAACTGCCCTCCGTTCGTCCGAGCAGCGCCTTTTATAGTGGGGAGCAAACAAGTAGACATGGCGGGAGTTCCGCCACGTGGTATTTAATATTTATAATATATAAGTTTTAACATGAAATAATGTAACTAAAATTGGTAAATATATTTCCTTATCATTTTAAAATGAATTTCATAATTAAAGTAATAATCTAAAACTAATTAAGATACTCAAATATTGTATAATTTATTCGGATCGATGAGCCAGCGAAATAAGTAAGTAATTTGACTAATTTCTGCATGATAGATTACATTTTTAATATTGTTATTTATTTTGCCTATTTACAAGACGAATTATAAATATTTTAATAGACTAATATTACTATATTTTATTATTTCTCACATTACCTAAGTAATGAACCGTTACGTGTCGCAATCACGACTTATTATTTCATACCAATTTTGCCTTAAAATCAAATAATCTATCACGTGCGACGCCGCCGGCACAGCTAATCTATATATCCATATACTTATAATAAATCTGTAGAGAGGTCAATTCTGTACATTAAATATTTTTTCAAAATAACTATAAGGGGGTGATTAGTGATCGATAATGATGTCAAAAATGCAGTCAGTAAAATTTTTGTCTGTCTGTCTGTCTCTCTGTCTGTCTGTATGTTCGCTATAAAAAAAAAACTACTGGACGGATTTTGGATACTGGACGTACTCCTGGGCAGGTTATAGTATACTTTTCATCACGCTACAATCAATAGGAGCGGAGCAGTGACGGGAAGCGTTAGTTAGAACTTACAATCTATTATTTAGCGACGTCGATATTTTTAACCACACGAAGAACTCATTCAAATACACCGTAAAAACACAGATGAAAAGTATAAATAAATCTCAATAATAAAGGCACATATATACCTAGTTTGTTAATAAATTAATAATTTGTTTTTATAATAACCTAAATCCAGATAATAATCTTTATTCCAAATTTCATTAAAATTAATTCAGTAGGTAGTTTTAACGTAAAAGCGTGAATTAGTTTTGCACCCATAGTATTCTAACGATAATAAATAATAATAAATAAACTTTTAATATGTAACAGTATGGTTTGCGCGTGTAAATGTTTGTGTATGTACTAGTTGCTGCCCGCGGCTCTGGCCGCGTGAGTGTTCTTATGACTTGCAACCTATGTATAAGCTGTAGTACTGTATAGTTTCATCATGATCCGTTTGGTAGTTTTTGCAAGAAAGAGTAACAAACATGTATACCTACATCTATCCATCCAAACGGATGTGTAGCATAATATTCTGTTATCTGTATAGTTATGTAATCTCATGTTCTGTATTTGTTATCAAGGGAAATTGTACATCAAGGGAAACCTATAATTAGCCTTACCTACTTTAAAATGTAATCTACATTTAAGTTACTTTTGTTACGCCGTTGGTTTTCTGAAATAAATAAATAAATAAAACGGGAGAAATTTTTATCTGCATATTTGATCGCGCATCACGCAAAAACTACTGCATGGAATCAAATGCGGTATTCACCAATGTATTGCTAGAGGTCTAACTTAAAATTTTAGTACCATTTTATGGATGTCCGCTATTTTTGAAACTCGGTATCCACGCGTGCGACGCCGCCGGCACAGCTAGTCTACTTATAATAAATTACCAAGTTTTGTCTTTATACAACCCAGTACTTTTTAACCTATAAAGAAAGGCATAATTTATTACATACATACATAACATCACGACTTTCTCCCAGAGGGGTAGGCAGAGACCACATCCGTCCATTTGCTACGATCCTGGCACACAACTTTTGCTTCGTCCACATACATAAATCTCACATTCATAATTATTCAATTGTAATAACAAGTTATTCAAAGTTTCTAAAATGCCATTCATGGGATTCAGTAATTTTAATACGTTTGTCAGTCAGTCTATACAAACATTCCACTTCAGGTAACTAACAACAAATTACTAAGAATTACTATTTGGTTTTCAAAATGCGCTCTATGAAGCTATGGAGATTATAACATCGACCAGCTCTATTAATACCTTATTACTTTGTGGGCTGCGATTAACCTACATAATGATCTTGCTTTATATAACGATGCCACGGCTAATCTATGGATTAACAAAGGTTATTATTATATTTAATATATTTAACCCATATTATCATAAGTAAGGCCAGTACTTAATCGCATTATTTAAATTTAGCTGCACCTATTTCTAGCACCATTAATGGAACTGTAGATTAACTATGTAATCGATGTAGATTTTGCCGTATGGTTTCCAGATTTAGAATAGTCCCTGTCACATCCCGCGGGGTGGTAAAAGACGATTCATGTAGTTGTATTCTACGACCAACTCAAGTCTTTAAGAATAAAATTTTATTCTAAGGGTATTATACAATTCATAAGCCATCTGATAGAGATCTGTAGGACAAATTAAATTTTTTTATGTACTCGTAGGTAGATTAAACTTTTGAATGGCAGTATTGTAAAAAATAAGGGTTAAGGAAAAGAACATAAATTATTTTGGCGAGTGTGGACGGGTTTTTGTTTCATCGTAGACTACGATATCGCTTACTTAACATCGCAGTCAAGTGCAAGTTTCAAATAAAGAAAAAAAAAACATTTTTTATTTGTCTACAAGCAACTGATATCTGTAGAATACATTATATCAATGCACATATTTATAACTAAAATGGTCGCCGTTCGCCATTCGAATTTGTAACTGATGGTGTATTTCCCGATGCATTTTAAACAAAAGCGACGCATCCTCAAAAGCGACCCACGCAAATCCAGTTGCGACTCAAAGGTAAATATCATCTGGGCAACCTCTGCAGCGTTTAGAAAGCCCGACGTGTCCCACGGCCCTCGTGTGGGACATCAGCCGCCGGAGACAATAGATCCGGGCCGATACGCGGTGCCGATGCTATCTGTGGCGCGGCGTAAGCCCCGCTCTTGCGGTGTGGCGCAACTTTGACGAGGAAGCGGTAATGGATACACACTTTTTTTCAATAAACTAACTAATAAACGTCTATTTGCTTAGAAAGTGGCGCCATCATCATTATAATCAGCCCTTTGCAGTCTACTGCTAGACATAGGCTTCTCCAACAGTTCGTCACTTTGATCGATCTTGGGCTTCACGCATCCAGCACTTAGTAGAGTACGCCCTCAAGCCTGATGAAGCTGTAATGTGATGTTTTTTAATTCTCTTTCTGGTCATGTGATCCCATATCAACTATTAGTTTTATTTTCACAGCATAGTGACATCCTATCGCCTGATAGAAAACGAAAGAGAGGCCTAAGCCAACTGTGGCAACGGACAAATAAACAAATCAATCAATTACAAGTTGCCACTTCTATGCAGGCCTACATGATTACTCTGGCTATACATCCATCCCGAAACGCAAACCGAAGTCTTCTTGACAAAATTAAATGTTTGTGTTATACCACAAGATCGTTAGCAGGAGTTGGATGCAAGAATCAAGCATAGCAAAGTAGCAAACAATAGGGATGTTTCCAGGGTCAAAATAATTACATTCTATTTAGTCCGTATTTTAGATTAAAAAAATATATTGGACACGTATTTTTCGTTTTTTAATTTAAACAAAAAATAACAAAGATACAAGGCATCAAAATGTAGGAGAGGGGGTCTTTCACGTCACTCAGTGGCGAAGAAACTCCCACTCTCTGACGTCACGCGTAATTTTAACGGGCTATATCTTTGAAATACGGACTATGACTGTAGAGGCAAAGCATTTTTGAACCTGCACCACTAATCGGTGCTACCTTGCCGCCTCCCTGCTCGTTCGATGGTAAAACTCATAAAGATTGTCGGCTTATAACTTACACCACACTCAAAGGGTACAAGGGCCTGCCTTATCCACAATGCTCTTAGCTTCAAGCGAAAAATCCTTCATTGTTCTCAGACAAATTACTCGCATAGAATAATATATAAAGATCACCCCGCTCTGAAATATTACGATTGTGCACCCGACCCGATTCTGACCCGCGGCTTTTCAATGAATAATAAACTCGTTTCGGTCTATCTGCCGGATAGTTCAACAGGCGTTTGCTAGCTTTGCTTTTAATATGAAGTTGCTGGCGGTTTCATTGTAAAGGCGGTGAGCATACGCGTAAGTTTTATTGGTATTTAGTAGTCGTGGATTTTACTACGAGTTCTAAATTTCGTAGACTAGCTTCAGTTTAGTTTGGGACTAGATGACTCTGTGTGGCCCTTTGTTCTACTCCTGTCGCACTCCCTAGAGGGAGGCTAGTTGGTTCAACGTAGGTGGGCAGCGTTGATGGTGTTGCGGCAGTTCTAGTCTTTCCGAGTCCCGTGACACCATCCCCATAGGCACTTGACGTAGGGGCCCGGGTTTTTAAAGGGTAATCACAGCTTCCTTTCCACCTTGAGGCAGTGTGAGTTCCACAAATATTTTGAATCGAGAGTAGATCGATTCCAGTAATTGAATAATGAAGTTGGGGTCAAATTTTTACCAAAAAATATATGTATATTTAATCAAAACGTGTAATGATTATATTACCTAACTGTAAAACAGTGTTCGTGCGTTTTGAGCTAATTTTAATTACAACCTCATGCATCAGATTGCACGTTAAACCGGTAGGCCTGCGCCTGATCTGTCTCCGGTTGTGTCAATCATCGGAAATTACCGGTTTCAAGGTATCGCACTATCCGATTATGAGATTGCACCTGTTCGAGCACACATTTGGTCTTCATAATAGTACTAATAATACATTTGGTAGAATATGTTGTTGGATCAAAAATTGTTTTCCACCAAAGAAGTCACTCAGTAGCAGCCTTATTCTCGTGATGAACTATTGTCGTATGAGAGTGAAGAAACCAGAAACAGCCTATGTTTGCATATGCATTTGTACTCTTTAATATCCTGCGTTATTATGGGTGAAGTCTCCAGGTGTTCGACCAAAGCTGGAGAAGCCTGTGTCCAGCTGTGGACTAATATAGGCGACTAATATAGGACTAATTAGGATCATGCGTACATGGAGAGTGGCTACTGCGACCAAAATTTAGTCAAAAGAGTGTTATTAATATACTTTCGAAAACACGATGTCTCCCGGTTACAGCAGTCAGTAAATATGCAAAAATCAAAACGTTCCTTCTCAAAACAAACTTCTATAACTAATTCCAGAATGAACAGAACAAAACAATACACAAGACCCAATAAAGCCTTACATTTTTCTCCTTCTAATCTAGCTTTCTCGCTTGTGCGAGATTAAACATAAATAACTGAACAAACGCTAAGGCTTGTAACGCCCGCCACGTGAATTTATGTAGCGGTCTCGTGTACGGGATGCGGTGGTACGCGGCAATGCATACGAACCTCGCTTTAGTACTATTGAAAGAGTCCATATTTTCCTTGTTCCTAGGGATGTAATGGAGCGGCCTATCATCTTCACGCTCCGAGCCAACCTCACCTGCCCGTGGTGTATCCTGCCGAATAACAAACGAGGCGCTGGCAACCGACTGGTGGCTGTATAACCATCACAATTGAAGGCGTAGCTAAATACTAAAGACCGGTGACGGGCAGCAGCGTCACCGGAGCAAGAAGCTACGCCCTGCGATCGCAGATGTTTGCTCTAAGTGGCGAACAACTGGAGAGGCCTATGTCCAGCAGTGGACTGTAATAGGCTGATGATGATGATGATGAGGGATTTAAGGGAGCGGCCTATCATTTTTTCGCCCCAAGCCAACCTCACCTGCCCGTGGTACATGCTGCCGAAACACAAACGGCTGATGATGATGATATTTTCCTTAGAGTTGTGACACCGTTTGCTTCGGTGAACATGCTATATCCTGACTGAATTGAGGTCATCCTGAATGCTCTATTTATAAACAAAATACAAGTTTCGGCTTAGTTTGGAGCTAGATGGTGTGATATGTGGCCCAGCGAGGAGTGTCTTGGGTTATTTATTAATTTAATTCAAAGAACGTTATTATATTTTTCTCTACAGTTACAGACCTCTCGTATCAACAGCCTTCATAATCGATAAGCAGCTAATAATTACTCGTTTCCTCGAGCCTTGATAGCGAAGCGATCTCGCCGCAATCAGCCGAGAGATCGTCGAGCTGCCTTCGATCACTTATCGCTTTTACAGTTATTGATGATTTAATTGAGGCTCCCAGAGAAAACTGGCTTTATTACCGGCTTTTACATTTTTTATACACGCGAGATTGCGATCTTCTGAATTCAACTTGAATAATCAAGTGAGATTTAACGCTTGTTCTCAGATGTGAGTAATTTTGTGTTATCGATCTTTGTGTTTTGAAATGACTTGTTACGTGAATTAAGGAGGTGATTTTTGTTATTATTTTGTCTTTGCCGGTCTCATTTCATTACAGGGGGAGAAGGGGCAGCTTCATACAGTGGGGTACCTTCATATAGTGGCAATAGTTGAGGTTTCAAGTATTAAAAGAATATTTTGATAACCAGTGTCCTTTATTTCAATTAATAACCATTTGAATGGTATCAAAATTTGTAATTTATTTTTTGCATATTACAATCAAAATGTATGAATGTACCCTACTGTATGAAGCTTCTCCCACTTAGTCTCCTTTTCTCCCACTTAGAAATGTTCGAAAATCTCGCATGCATTTTCGAACATTTTTGACCGTTTACTAGTTTATCGTAAAATAGACAAAAATAAAATGAAAAAAAAAAGAAAAAATATACGTCCCTCTTACGCAAAACATATTTTTATTGAAATTTTATGGGGGAAGAGGGGAGGGATGATATGATAAATCAATCATAGGATCTCTATCTACTTAATAACTTATACATTCTACAACTCGGATCATAGAAAATATATTTTTTAATAATTTGAAATTTGTATATCTATGCGATAAAAGATTTCGATTTTATAAAAACGTCAAGCAAGTTCCATTTTGTTACTTGATAGCAATCGTCATTCATAATAACTGCAGTGCTTAAAAATATTTGGCTGTTACCGATAATAACGTACTAGGTCACCGAAATTGTCGACCAATACATTACAATGTTAAATCATTAAATTATCTCCACGCCTGTAGCCGGCCTTTGTAACAAATCCCATTGTTTTTGTCGATTACAGACATATTAATCACCACGCGTCATAAAAGGAACCTGCGCCGTGAAATACGGGCGCGGGTACAAAAAACTATAGACGCGCGGGGGCGACTCGTTGATTTATCGCGAACTCGGCGACATCTGTCGGCGGGATCGGCGTACTAATTGTGATGTTTGCTGTTGACTTAGAAAACCGGACCGAATTTCGATCACGATGACCAATCTCCTAAGACATCATCATCCTAGCCTTTTTCCCGATTGTCTCAGGGTCGGCTGAGAAATTTGGCGAGGGCTAAGCTTTTTACACAGAGCGACTGCCATCAGACCTCCGCAACACTAGGGTAAGCTATACCCATTCCCAGTTAGGCGTCAGAGTTATCATCATCTCTGATATGATGTAACGACTGCTATCTGAGTTGGTAAAGATAGCACCCGGGACCAACAGCTTAACGTGCCTTCCGAAGCACGGAGGAAATCGGTGTCAAATTTTGGTCACCCATAATCGGATTGACCGCGCCAATGGTTGCACAACGTTGCGATCATTGTTAAGCGAACAAGACCAAGCTCCTCCTAAATCTCCTAAGTACGCAGGAGATAAATCCATATCTATCATCATCATCAGCCTATTGCAGTCCACTGCTGGACATAGCCCTATCCAGTTGTTCGTCACTTAGAGCAAACATTTGGAGGATATATTCATAATCGCCGCGCTGGGCACGCGGGCGATCGCAGGGCGCAGCTTCTCGCTCCGGCGACGCTGCTGCCCGTCATCGGCCTGTGGTATTTAGCTACGCCTTCTTTCGTGATGGTTTTACCGCCACCAGACGGTTTGCCAGAGCCTCGTTTGTTATTCGGCAGGATTATCGTCTTTTCGCTCCAAGCCAACCTCACACCTGCCCGTGGTGCATCCTACCATAATGTCCATACTAATATTATAAATGGGAAAGTTTATCTGTCTGTCTGTATGTTTGCCGCGTGCTGGCAACCGACTGGTGGTGGTATAACCATCGCAGTTAAAGGCGTAGCTAAATACCACAGACGGATGACGGGCAGCAGCGTCACCGGAGCGACAAGCTATGCTCTGCGATACCCAACCCGCCTGCCCAGCGTGGTGATTATGGGTATATCCACCACGCGTAATCGATTGCAATTCCATCCTCATCATCTCGATGGTTGGCGATCCTCTACTGTACGCTTTATGAGGAACTTCTTGCCTCGCGCATCGGTTTTGTGGAACCCACTCTCTGCTTCAGTATTTCCGAACAGTTACGACATGGGAGCCTTCAAGAAACGAGCGTACTCCTATTTAAAAGGCCGGCAGCGACCCTAAACTCGATTTGAGTGCGGGTGTCCATGGGCGGTGTCGACTGCTTACCATCAGGCATCACATTTGCTCGTCTGCCGCCTCTTGCATAAAAAAAAAAAAAAAAAAAAATATCCTTCAAATGTTTGCCCTAAGTGGCCAACAACTGGAGAGGCCTATGTCCAGTAGTGGATTGCAATAGGCTGATGATGATGATGATTATATTTAACGAAGTTATCAGGTGAAACCCTAACTATAGGTACATCTGAGCTGACTGAAATCGGATATTATGTTCGCCAGTTATAAACTCACTAATGGTGCGGGTATGAGCAACTTTGTCAGCAATTAATTGCTCGGCAATAATCGTCGGGGATAGTGCAGCAATTTAGTGTGCAATTCAGCGGCAATCTGGTGCAATACCTAAAAATTGCCGTAATTATTGCCCCATACATTGTCCTAGTGTATTACTATGACCTGCTCGATTAATGATGTACGGTTAAGTATTTTGCACCGGTATTTACCGGTCGCTTTTATAATTGGCGACCTCGACCATAATGCAGATTTAAAGTAAAGAGTGATTGTAGTCACAGAAAAATCTTAGTTTGATTCACAGGTTTAACCCTCGGCATGCCTGTTTAGGTCTATCGGATCCGTGCCAACTCTTAACCCCTTATATCTCATCATTTAAATTTAGCCAACGTGTCTAGACAACGTTGTAATGTTATTATCTCAATACTTGCTTCAGCCCACGGCGTTACCACAAATCAATATCAATTAATTAAATTAAAATCAATTAATTATGTAAAATAATAATAACCTGATAAATTAATTTGTTAATTTAATCTTATATTATATGTAAGTTATAAATCTAAAATCCATATTGCTGTAAAGTTTTGTTCAAATCCATTTGATACTTTTCGCGAAATAGCAACAAACATTCATCCATCTATTCATCCAAACAAACTTTCACATTTGTTATATTAGTAGGATTTTAGTACTCAAGTGTTGCTAAAAGAAAAACTATGTATATTTTTGCGGAAAATTAAAGAATCGAGTGGTTAAAAAATGTCCCTGTATATCTACATATACTTAGTCACACAACTAAAATGATCAGAAGCGATATTATCGTATCATTTTAAAAAGAAGCCACTACGAGAAGCTGTAATAACAATAAATCAGATTTTCGATACAATCTCACAATGGAGTTGAGAAGTTCTGTGTGAATTTTTATAGGATACTAGTGATGTTCCGGATATCCGCGGATATGCGAAGAATGGGCAAAGATGGCGTTTCCATTCCTTTTGTCGTGCTTCTTTTATGGATCTGTTAGCTTATTAATTTTTTAATTTGTTATGATGAAACACTACATAGATGTAATTTGGCCAAAAAACTATGATTCATACAACTATATTGTTCCTATTGTTAGTTAATACCATGGTATTTTGCCTTTCTTAAAATTAAATATTTGGCACGCATTTATTTGCAATTTATCTACGAAAACAAAAGTAATACCCGCACAATGCAACTCGAAATATCGAAACGCTTTGGGTATGAAAATAATCGGTACCCATAACATTAATGGATATTACACAATATCACATACCTACATTGCTCCGATCCCAAAGTGAGTAGCAAAGGTATACAACTTAATGCACATTATGATACGGAACAATGACAACTGCTCATCACATGTTTATTTGTCCGGATGGGGACCTACGATCCTGCGTTTAGAAGGGTCACTACTTTTTGAGCCACCCCGGGCCGATTAACGCTGATTTTGGCACCAAGTGACCGAAATATATTTTTTTTAATAAGAAGAGCTTTCAGGATCACCTCACTCCACATGATGGTAAGAGGTCGTACAATAGAACAAAACCCATTGTACCTTTTAAGACGATTCGGCACATCACTATACGCAGTCCTCGGGTTGTCCTTACGGCTCGTCCCCCCCAATTTACATGTTAACCAGTTTTCACTTGGCCACCGATTTTCCCTCTTACCTCTTCGTTATTAGTTTTGCAAGTTTTTATTATCTATCGTCAACTTTATATTGCTTCTGTCTGTTTGTTATCTGTACTTTAACTTTATACGTTACATTTTATAGTTTCGAGTACTTCTGTGCACAGAAATAGTGTAGAATTTTTACGAACTCACTGGCTGGATGACATTCTTTTATTTTTATTTCGCCTATATGATGCTTTTGAAGTTTATTTACAGTGTACATACAAAAAATATAGGAAGGTGATTTACATTACAAAACGAATAAGTAAATACGGTAATATCAGAAAGCATCAATTCAGCAGTGGCCCTATTGAAATCGAATACAACAAACAATCTCTCTGGTCTTTTGAAACGCATGCATTTCAGTTGTACAATTTGTTAACATGAAACTTATATGGCTTTTACATTTATTTCGGCCAAAATATAAATTTCCAAAAATGTTACCTAGGTACTTTGGCTTTAAGTCCAATGTCATTTGATGCATATTCTTTGCTTATTTGCAGAAGTGAATATTTAATACTTCGCCATTACTTCCGTTGGTCCTAAGAGTCTGTTAATGACTTGAAGGTTTAACTTCTCACCAAGTGGTACGACTTATTATTTGTCTGTCTGATCACCGTACATTCGTTGAAATACCCTTAAAATGACCTTGGTTGCATTTCGAGTTCAGTCAGTGTACCTACGTATTAAGTCAGAGCTATCTTACAAGCGAGCATTGCGGTGTAGTGATAACTGAAAAGTGATTGAGTTGGCTACTTATACGAATTCAGACCGGAGACCGCTATGCTGTGCGACTATAAAAAGCTCGAAATGAATACGAGTACCTAAATTCTACTTACTCAGGTAACTCATCAGTTTCTTAAGCAAAAGTTTGCTTTAAGCTTTGCCTGTACTGAAACCTATCAGGAGCTAAGTTGAAATTGTATTGCAAATCATCTGTACCAGCGAACGCTGAAGAACTTTCCGAAAGGAATGTTGCCATCAGAACTTTCATTATTAAACTCGGCCTTTTCAAGAGCTCACGTAAACGCTATTTGTGAAACTTGAGCAAATCAAACAGGATCTTCTTGTGTAGTTATTCGACTTTCGCTTTTAGGTCACAAACTTCCAGGCACTGTTTGTCTAACGGATACTGAAGTTGTTAATACTTTTTTTTCGTAGCTCGACATAATGGCTTCCCTACGCCTGTTGGAAAGCGAAAGAGAAGCACAAGTCGCTGTCATGGACAGTTACCTGTCAGGTGCCACCGCCATGCCCCCCCCCCCCCCCGTGTGGTTTCCGGATTTAAAATAGGATCACCCTATATCATTTCTGGATGTCGTAGCAGATAACTAAGGGAATATCAGGAACCGATAGCAGCGTTTGCCTGGGTACAAATAAACCTACTGCGGTCGCCAACCCGCCTGCCAAGCGTGGCGACCACGGCAAATCCCCCTAAATGACGACACTAGAGTAGGATTATGTCCAGCAGTGGACGTTTGCAGAATGATGATGATGATTGATAAATTTAATGTAATTGCTTATCACCCATAGTACAACTTCGGCTTAGTTTAGGACTAGATGGCGTTGTGTGCCTCAGTATGGCATGTCTTGTGTTATTTAATAATCATTTACATCGTTCATAGTTTTTAAATTCAAAACTGTTCACTTTCAACCAGTTCAAGAGATGTGGTGAACTTCTCGTCTCGCAAACCTAGGCTCCAAATATTTTCCGACATTCAAAGAAACTTCCTCATCTCATCCGAATCCACATCGAAACGGCATTCGTCAGAGACAGACTCACGCTCGATAAACTCCAAGTCAAAACTCCGGAATTCCTCAGACGGTCCGCATAATAAAACTTACCAACTACATAACGTACAGGGAAGTTCACAATAAATCAGAAAAGGGCCGAATATGCTTCGCCCGGGGATTGCTAACGCGATGTATTTTTGTGTTTTCAACGTTTTTGATAGGGACGATTTGGGATCTCTCTGTCTACGCATTTCTTTTAGGGTTAATGGAGGCAATTGTCGAAAGATTCATAGGACTGTTCATGTTTATGGATAGTATGAGATGGAGTAGCAATTGACAATTTTTTTATTATATCATCATCATGCTTCAATCCTGACCCAGCTAGGAATAAAAGCTCGCTTGTCCACCATATGCCAGCAACGCATCCTGTCCTATTTCGGCCACACAATGCGCAGAGGTGACGAAAGTCTAGAAAAGTTGATCGTGGTTGAGAACACCGAAGGCAGAAGCATCGCGCGGTCGTTTACTAATCGGATGGACTAACCAAGTTAAAGACTCGGCGTCCTTCAAGTCGTCCACGCGAAGGTAAGAGACGCGCTGGACAGGGGCCTGTGGAAGCAGATCATCCGCTCCAGATGCGACCCTGACGCGGACCACGATCCTCAGATATGAGGGACCGACCACAGAGAGAGATCATCATCATCATCCTGTGATGTTCAGCAACTGTGGAAGGCTGATCATATCGAAGAAGTTACATATGCCAGAACCTCATTCGTTATTTAGCAGGATGTACCGCAAGCAGGTGAGGGTGGCGATGATAGACCGCTCCCTTACATCAGAGAAACAAGAAACGAAATAACCTTAGCAAAAACGTCAATCTTCAGATCTCATAAGACAGCTTCAGTTTTAATATTACCAAGGCTACTTACAAAGATTGCCACTCAGCTGCAAGACTTGGAAAGTCGCGGTTCGATTAATAATGAAATAAGGTTCAAGGAGATGAGCCCATGAGAAATAAAACGTAAGTACCAATAAGAAATGCATTTAACCTGCAGCTCAGAGCGAGACCTCTTGTTGACTGAGATGTGGTCGGGAATTGTTATCCTTTTAAACCAATATAGAAATATGAAAATTGAGATGTTTCAATTTATTAAATGCCAAAATGCATGTAATTAAAGGTGATTGTGGATTAATAAGTCGGGGTTTACCGGCTGGTGGTAACGAGGCTTCGTGACTTGAAAATATTGACTTCTACTTATTATCTAAAAAGACGGTCTTTAAAGATTCTTTATCACTGACACGCCACGCAGGCCAAAACACATTATCAAAAAACCAATGGATCATTCCATGAAATTTTGGACTGTTCTACTATAAGGTCTTGGCCTATATGTGTGTGTACATTATATCATATACGAGTATAACAACACACAGATTGCACGCATCAGGCTAACTGTATTTGCTATAAATGCGAGAGTAACTTTGATTGTTCGTGTAATCAGACAGAGGTTGCTGAATGGACACGGCTCTGTTGATTAAGGCTTGGTTTAATAAGCCATTAGCTGAATGGATTACATGACAAT
This sequence comes from Conogethes punctiferalis, assembly GCA_031163375.1. Lineage (NCBI taxonomy): Eukaryota > Metazoa > Arthropoda > Insecta > Lepidoptera > Crambidae > Conogethes > Conogethes punctiferalis. Next base: position 21,887,300 of record CM062077.1, on the reverse strand, counting down.
AGGATCCATGATGCGATTAAATTGCTAATACATTCCAACCGGAAACAAAAGGTAGATTTCAACGTAGACAAAAGTTTTTGGAAGAAATATGTAATCAAGGCTTGGCTAAATCTATTCTTGTTCTTCAAATTAAAATAACTTTCTAATGAGTTATCCTCAGGTTTAATCTATCCATTTCCCTGAATCCCTATTCTGTGTTGGGATATCTATTTTTAGAATCTTTTATGTGTTTCTGGTACCTTCTTGCTATTTTTGAATCTGACCTAAGGTTTTCGAATCGTGTAAATGTTTTTGATGTCACACATAAAAAAGACATCTTAATATACCTCCAAATAGGTACGCCAGCAATATTATTTATGAAATTTGAAAGAGATGCAATTGAAAGTATGGTAAAACTGATACATCTCGCAAAACATATAAATGTCAAAAGTCACAACAATCATTGTCACGAGGGGTGAAATTATAATGAAAGTGCCCCCGCTATACATGCCAGCATCCTGCATCCAGACTTCAAAGCTATTGCATTTGCCAGTAATGAAACCCCGCCTCTAGCGGTAAATTAAAAATATTTTCAAACTGCATCGCGGCTGCTAACATTGTTTCGGGGTTATGTTGCACGTTGTTTTATTGATTCCAGTACGCGGTTAAGGGATTATGCAAAACTGGTATGTTGATAATGGATGAAATGCACATTGTATGAATTAAAGGACATAATAAATACGTAAACTTTAACGAGTAGTCAGTGGTTAGTCTCTTTGCAGTCGTTTAGAACTATTGTTCCATCGGATAAAGAGAGTTAAGGAACATCCCGCTCTAAGTGGGGTCGTCACAATATGTTTTCTCCTTCCACTCTCCTCTATCAGCCGTCATCTTCACACTCACACCTTTGACACGCATTTTATTTCATCCATTCCTTTTTCGGTCTGCCTCTTCTTCTATATCCTTCCACATTCGTACTCAATACTCGTCCCGTTACATGCATTTCATCACTCATCATAATGTACCCAAACCATGCTAATCTGCTACTCCTTAAATTTTAAGAGAGGTAGGGCATAGCGTCATTTACATCACAAGAGTAATTTAACACAATGTAGTTAAGTTAAATTAAGAATTTAATGCATTTTGTTTTAACTAGACAAATTTCAAAATGGCGAAGAATTTGTTAACAGAAAAAGTACATAATCCGTGCGTCATAATGACTCTGTCATCAAGTTAGGCCTTAAATCAGATTACCTAGCAATATCTGATCAACAAGACCTTAATTCTTCGGCGAAAAAGAATAGCGTCGTGCACCTCGTTTAATAAATTTCCCCATTTTTCCTAATTCTTTCGCAAGCAAACTTGCTCCAACAAGGGCGAACTCAACTAACGTAATAAATAATACTCGACCGGGCTTGCCCAATCCTGTCGCCAATTCGCGGCTTGCTTACTTACTTGCTTAACTTTTACTTACTTCCGAAGCCGTATTGGTTAAGTTTTATTGGGAAAGTAGAAATTAACTCGGGCCGTACCACGTGAAAAGGATTTAATGGTTCGATTTGTTATTTCCAAGTTGTTTAAACTACAAATAAGTGGGAATTCTTTGTGATCACACGTCCAAACGTGTGAAATTAAATCTGTTCAATTAATTGAATTGATTTACTGAAAATTGAGTGTCTTCATTTCATTTATTATTTCAATACTAGCTGCTGCCCGCGACTCTGCCCCTGTGAATATCCTTATAAATCATAGCCTATCTGGTAATTCAATGTATAAACTATATTACTGAAAAGTTTCAATAAAATCCATTCAGTAGTTTTTGCGTGAAAGAGTAACAAACAGCCATCCATCCAAAAAAAACTTTCGCATTTATAATATTAGTAGGTAGGATAAACTCGGCAACAGAAAAACGTGAGTGATACAAAAATGAACTAGTCATATTTACAAAGTAGGTTCATACTCGTATTTACAACCTACATTTAAAACACAAACATTAAACATTCTATTGTATACCTACATATACAAGAAATTTCTGAGAAATTTATATTTCACCTTGTCGATTAATTACAAATAAACCGGCTAAGATTTACTCAATACCATGAATTACTATTAAAATGAAGTACGTAGGATAACTTTTTAAATATGCAAATAACCATAAATAAAAGTTATTTCTCACAAAAATACAAAACACTACAGTTTCAGCAAATACGGCGCAATTTGGTGTCTTGCCAAAATAGGTATGGCTTACCCGCGTTTTTGTTCTTAAAGATGCAATTAAGATGAAATATTACATTAAAGACCATTTTGTTAATCGAAGTTAATAAGAAAATCTTGCAATGAATAAGTATTTAAATCAAAGCAAGCTATCTGTAGACTCTACCGTTGAGCCAATTAACTGATCAAAGCAACGATTTCCGATGTGCACAACCGTAAATCATAAAGAAACTACAATAATATCTGCTGTATAAATCTTACAAATCTGCTGTATATCTCCCGAGAGTTGACTAGTCCGCGTTTTCAAAGTTCATGCAACAGCTTGTAAAGAAAGCTTTTTGATAACAGCATAATTCTTGTTCGCACTTCATTTATTTGCTCATATTTTGTTACCGTTGCGAATTTACACTCACGCTGCGCAGTAAAATGAGTGCAATTTTTATTGCGCCCATTTCACAACGATACTAAGTATAAATCAAACTTTAAATTAGATTGGACTCAAGCCAACGTGTGCTCTATTTGCTATTTAGATAAAACGCAAATCAATAAATCAAGTTATGCATTTATTATGATTATACCTCAGGCCAGGTGGAGTGACGATTTGCGCAGGACGACTGGCAAGTGCTGGATGCGAGAGGCCCGGGACCAATCGAAGTGGCGAGCATTGGGAGAGGCCTATGTCCAGCAGTGGACTGATGTGGGCTGATGATGATGATGATGATGATGATTATACACTACAGAACCTGCACCAAATAATGTACCTACAACGTTTATGGTAATCTAAAAAGTCTTAATGGATTTTAGGATTATGCATACGTGCAGAATAGGGCAGTTTCATGGGTCAAAATAATTATATTAAAGTAACATTTAGTACGTATTTTAGATTATAAAAATATATTGGACACGTATTTTTCCTTTTTTCATTTAAACAAAAAATAACAAAGATATAAGGCATCAAAAATTAGGAGTGGGAGTCTGTGACGCCACTCCGTGCGAAAAAATGTCACACGGCGTGATGTCACGCGTAATTTTAACGGGCTATATCTTTGTCATTTTTGGTCTAATTTACAAAGCCGTCTAAATGTATTCACATGAACTTTGTCATAACCATTCTAATATTCCGTATCAAAATTGTCAACGTCAAAAAAGCGACTCTCTAAATATTCCTTTAATTTACCACTCAAATAGCTAAAACAATAAGAGAGAATTTTCAATTCCTTTCGAGATCACTCCATCAAGCCAGTGACACTGGACGCCATTAAAAATGTATGCAAACGTTTCCGACAAGGGTGTTCGGCGCAAACTTGCCAAAGTAGGTTTCGTAACTTCGTCTTTTCCAATAAAACTTGCCCTTCTCAAGTAATCTCAGACACGGGACGTGTACTGATGATGTGTGTACCGTGAATAAATTCGTGTTTCTTCCGAACGACGAGCGGAAACGTTTTTGTGGGGTGGTTCGGTGAGATTGTTATTTGTTCAAAAGGCTTTTTGGAATCGTTAATGAGTAACGTAAAGTGTCTTAGAGCGAGATTTGCAAATACAATGTAGAAACTTTGAATGTGTGGCATGAACGCAAAATTGGCTTAATTTCTTTACCAAGTTTTTTGTCCACTTTTTTTACTTTACCTAAAATACGAGATGTTCCTTTTGAAATGCAATATCTGAGGTCCCGTTTCGAAATAAAATTGTTAGAATATTTTTATAATTTGAGCGATGAATGTTTACATCAATGTGCCTTTTTTTTCTAGAGGGGAATGCATTAGGCACCTTCATGCCGCCTCCGGTGTGCGGGACTCTAAACCCCCCTGTGTCGCCAGTGGGCAGCAAGTTGCAACATCAATGTGCCCTATGATATCTCCTGCGTACTTGGCTAGAGTATCATCTACATAATCAACGGTGTTTGTGTCAACGTCACGCACAACAGTATTCAATAACATTCGAGGATCAAACGCACGCTTATCAGGTGTCCCGTTGACGAGTCAATCAATGCAGCTAATTGATTACTTCGGCATGTCGGCCACAATGCACTGGTTAACCGATCGGCCATTGGCTGAACGGTGACAGCTGCTTTGTAATGATTGGTCGTTCTGTTTGTAAGGCATAGTTTTGAGTCTAATTGCACATATTAGTTTTTTTTTTTATAGTGGCTCGACATAATGGCTTCCCTACACCTGATGGAAAGCGAAAGAGAAGCCCAAGTCGCTGTGACAACGGGCAAGTAACTGGTCAGTTACCTGTCAGTTGCCACCGCCATGCCGGCCCAACCCTAACCCCCCACGAGCTCCGGAAACCCTACTCACCGGCAGAAACACGACCCAGAGGTCATTTGACTGCGGTATTCTATAGGGTGGAGATCCTTCCCCGGACGGGCGGCTCAATTCGAGCGAAGATTCGCTATGCCCTACCTCTCTAGTATCTTTAGTATAAAAAAAACCGAACAATAGGGTGACAATGGGACCAACTAGGAAGTACACCGTTTCAAACAAAAAAGAAAGAATTTTCGAAATCGGTTCACAATTTTCTGAGATAAGTGGCAATGAACAAAAAAAAATAAAAAAAAAGAATATGCAGTCGAATTGAGAACTTTCTACTTTTTCTGGAAGTCGGTTGCCAGCCCCTCGTTTGCAATCGGGCAGGTGGCTTGGAGCGTAAAGATGATAGGCCCCTCCCTTACATCCCGAAAAAAATACTGACCAAAAATCAATTAGTTAAGTCGAAAACATTCGAAACAAACCCCAAATCCAACAAAAAGATATTACCAATATCAGTGTCGCCAATGTCTTAATGATAGAGCAGTTTCGCCAAATTAAATTCGGAGCACAAAATCCGTCCACTTTTCCCGTTCAATTTAACTTTTTAATTGCTTTATAAAACCTTAGGCGGATTATCTATTTATTGGGACGCGGCTCGCATTCCAACAACCTTTGACCGTAGCAATACTTGCTGGTGAGAATTGCCTCTTATAACAGTCTCACATAACTCGCCGACGAGTTAAATGGAAACGTGAACATTTGGCAGAATTATTACAATGCTATCCGATTTTAGTTTTGCATTTGCAAGTAATGTTTAGATTGTACTCGTACAAGTTGGATATTTCACTGGTAATTCGAAAATAGGTAGTTAGAATTTATTTGTCTGCACATATAGATATTATACTTAATTGTGTAAAATTGTTCCACTATTCATACAAATACAATGGCTTCTGTAAACAGCCTTAAAGTCTCAGACACATTTGAATCTCTTTATTATAAATATTGAGACCAACAGGAAATCACAGAGGTTAAATGCACAAAAACCTGAATATTTATATAATTTACTTTTACTAAGTATTTCGTTTATTTAATAAATAACCCAAGACATACAACGCAGTGCCACCTAGCCCCAAACTAAAGCGAAGCATGTATTTTTTTTTTTTATTGTGGATAGGTACAAGACAACTGATTGATGAATTACTCAGATGACTTGATGATTGTTGATTGATGATGATTTTTGACTACCAGATAAACATAAGTGCATGCAAAGAGATAACAAAATAATAAAAAATAAATTAAATCAGAAAATTGCTAGAGTTCTAATAAATAAAAGGATTACTTGAAGAATTTATTTTAAAATTACATAATTTCTGAATTTAAACAATATAGACTATCAATTTCAGTCTTCGTGAAATTTAATTATTCACTAGAATGCCTTTCCAATTATTCTCTAACTAAATTTACGAGAAAATTATCATAACATTCATAAAATCTTTTGGGCGGTCTCCATGCCCGTTGAGGATTAAAATTTAATTTAGCGCTTCATTAACATTTTACGTTTTTAATTCGCACTTTATCCCCATATAAACATTAATGATAATCATAAATAACTAACATGAATCACGATCGTTTTGACCGGTAGCGTTAAAGCTTGTCACTGACTCGAATTCGGGTATCCCTTAAATTATGACTTAGCATTTAATAAGAATGATATATTGTCAGTAGCTCCTTGTATTTTATTAACCTTCTCGAGAATATAATTTGACAGTCACTAACATAAATCCCCGTCGTAGGCTCTTTCAAAAATCACAGCGGCGTTCGTAAGGATTCACGGCACCTGACATATTATTAAAGGAAATTTATGGCAAAAGATGGCAAATTATGTTCTTATGAAATGAGAATTATGTAAAATGACCTCCGGGGTGGGGTCTTCGTAAATCGACACTCGCGCTGTGATTATCAACAATTTATGTTGTTGTATCCTTTATGGTACTAAATTGATGGTAGTCGTTTAAAAATTCTTTGGGGTAAAGTGTTGGAACGGCATCGTTTATGTAAGAACTACAGGGTAAAACTACTTATTAACAAGTATGAAAGCAGATTAAGACATAGTCATAAGAGTTATCGCTTTAAATACAAAAAATGAACTGACCAAATTATACGCATTCTGAAATATTAGGCCGAAGATAAATGGTATTGTTGCTCATCGCGTAAAATGTTATTTTGTTTTCTTTTACTAGCCTCCACTGTGCCAATGTTGATGCCACGGTTTCCAGCCAGTTCTTGCCAGACTCAAGAAAAATGATTCAGGTCATCATGACATCCCTTCTTTGGCCCTTACCCTTTTATTAACCGACTTCGAAAAAAGGAGGAGGTTCTCAATTCGTCTGTATGTATAATATTTTTTTTTTTTTATGTTTGTTCACCGATATTTCCGTCAATTATGGATGGATTTCAAAAATTTTTCGACAGTTCGACAGAGTACACTTCCGAGGTGGTCCCATTATCACCAAGTCAGGATCTGATGATGGGATCCTGGAGAAATTGAGGGCAACAACCGAAAATTGTATGCTCATGTGGTGTTTTTGTTACGTAATCATATTTTACTCAGGTATATGCTTCCGGGCGTCAACATCTGGTGCTGATGATGAAGCCACAGAACTCCTTAACGGTTAGGAGTTAGGGGACAGTACTGACATTGGTCGATATTAAACTAGGTAGTAGTATGTACTTATGCAGGGCTAATAGGGCAGGTGATTTGGTAAGTGATATGCTTGATTCTAGATCGCACAGTCTTCACTTGACTTAAAGCAAAATTTTTCATTCCTAAGAAAAACTCTTAAGGACATTAATTAGCCTTTGTTCAAGGTCACAGCACATTAACGCAACTAAAAATAAAAAAATAAAATTATTTTTAAAAAAAATTGAACCGACTTCAAAAAAAAACACAAACGACCAAAACTAAAAAGCGATAAATAACGTAAGTAATTCTATCCTTAATACATAATTATTTAAATATTACAATTATCACTTATTTTTGAAGTCGGTGCCAGCCAAACAAATAAATGTATATTGTCGTGTGGATTTGCCGGCCGCGCGCATCATACAACAACAGTCTACGTTAGGTACCAAGAGGCTGGCACCGACTTCAAAAATAAGTGATAATTGTAATATTTAAATAATTATGTACTAAGGATAGAATTACTTACGTTATTTATCGCTTTTTAGTTTTGGTCGTTTGTGTTTTTTTTTGAAGTCGGTTCAATTTTTTTTATTTTAACTTAATTGCACAAAATGGCACAAATGGCGATCTTAATGCTAGGAGCATTCTCCACCAGTCAGTTCTTCGGGTCATACAGAGAGCAGAAATTGAGTTTCGTTGTCCTAGTCTAGGTTAACGAAAAATGCGGCATCGCGACGCGTGAATATCGAGTAGCTTTTGTATGAAACAGTGGTTTACGTTGTATCGCTCATGGACATAGGACATAGTCGCTCACCTAGGACAATGCGTTAGATCGTAGGCCGATACTGGGCGCCAATCCAATATGTTAATACAAACAAAAAAATAATAAAAGCCAACGCGGCCGTCCCAAAAGAGGAACAAAAAAAATTATAAAAACCATTGTCAAAAGTTGTCGAAATCCCCGAATGCAAATCTGTCACCAAAAGGACGTCTTCGTTCATTAAACTTTGTTAATTTCACCGGGAACAGTTCGGAAGACGGGAATGTGGGACGGTATATTATCTGTGTAAAAAACGAAGTGCCGTAATGGTCGCCGCGTCGTCTCATTAAACTGGAAAACTGTCTTCGAGTTTCCATCGGTTATTGTTCGATGAAAGTGTTGTTTGAATACGCCATTTTTGAATCCTAACTTTTTAACGACCGGTGGCGAATTTGTGTCAGCCGTTCTTGTTTAGTCGTAGCTAAATACCACAGACCGATGACGGGCAGCAGCGTCACCGGAGCGAGAAGCTACGCCCAGCGATCGCCGACCCGCCTGCCCAGGGTGGCGATTATGGGTATATCCTCCAGATGTTTGCCCTAAGTGGCGAACAACTGGAGATGCCTATGTCCAGCAGTGGACTGCAATGGGCTGATGATGATGGTTCTTGTTTAAACACGGATTATATCTCTCCATTTTTTTATAGTAGCTCGACATAATGGCTTCCCTACGCCTGATGGAAAGCGAAAGAGAAGCCCAAGTCGCTGTAACAGCTGGCAAGTAACTAGTCAGTTACCTGTCAGTTGCCACTGCCATGCCGGCCCAACCCTAACCCCCCACGAGCTTCGGAAACCCTACTCACCGGCAGAAAGACGACCTGGAGGTCAATTGACTTGTCACCAAGTCCTAAATAATAGTTTCCCCTTGTATTGTCTTCATAGAAAACCATGTTTTGTCGTAGTTTATACAAAGTTGTGTTTAAAGCCTCGCATTTAATAAAAAGCGTGATATAGTGCAGCATTGTCTTAAGCTCATCGACACTCGGAATCGAACCTATGACCTTTAAAACAAGATCGAGGTCGCTTTCGACCGAGCAATTTGTTGCACCGTTTTAGGGTACCGCATCGAAGGGGTTACCGATCACCATCCAACAAGCGAACATAATATGTTATGGGACACAATATAATTTTTACTAGAATTTATAAGTATGAGATTAATCGACAACCATTTGGGTTTAGTGGCAGTGAACGCTGCGAACACTGTTGGTCGCGGGTTCGAACCCAGTGCAGTACAAAAATATGTGTGCTTGATCATGTCTGTTTGTATTGGTAGGTGTGTTTGCTATGTATAATATGTATTTATTTACAAAAAAAAGATAAAGTATCTAAGTAAGTTTATCATTTGTCTAGTACCCAAACAATCGGCTTAGTTTGGTGCTAGGTGGGAATGTGGGTCCCAGTCGGCATATCCTGGGTTATTTATTTATTTTATAATGAGTACCTATTAAATTAGATTTTAGAAGTTTTTAGATCTTCCAAAGATCACAACAGAGATTTACTAGTTAATTTTTATATAGTTATTTACCCAAGTATACTCTATACATGGCGGTCTTAATGCCGAATGACATTCACTACCAGTCAACCATTATGCAAATCAGATATCTATAATGTAGTGTGGTATTGGAAATCTAATATAAATAGGTAATCTAAGTTTCAATATCGACATTATTCTACACAATAGCAAAGTAGGTACAGAACCTTTAAACCTACAATCACACATACATGGTATGTATGCAAGTATGGCAATAAAATTTCAACCAAAAGTATTTGTTCGTATGTTAACTGCATTTCGAAGTAATGTTATGTGCATTATTAAATTCAAGTTGTGTAGTTTGTTCAGTGAAATACGAGAAAGTTATGAACTTGCAACATATTTAATGCTTGGTAAATTTTGCTTCAAATATTTTAGTCTAGCGTAAAGTTTAAACTGTGTTAAAAGGGTAGGTACTTAACGTGTAAAGAATTTTGTGTCATAGAAATACTGCGAGGCTTGGGATCTTGCAGGTTTTAGGTAAAAGCTTGTAACAAAAGAAAACCTAATAAATTTTGCAATCTAAAGTAGGGGTGATAAGTGATCGATACTGATGCAAAAAATGCAATCAGTAAAATTTTTGTCTATCTGTCCGTCTGTCTGTCTGTATGTTCGTTATAGAAAAAAAACTACTGGACGGATTTTAACGAAACTTGGTACATTTGTTCTTCATATTCCTGGGCAGGTTATAGTATACTTTTCATCATGCTACAATCAATAGGAGCAGAGCCGTGACGGAAAGTGTTGGGAAAACGGGAGAAATTGTTATCTGTATGTTTGATCGCGCATCACGCGAAAACTACTGTATGGAATTAAATGCGGTTTTCACCAATGTATTGCTAGAGGTCTAAATTATAATTCAAGTACAATTTTATGGAAGTCCGTTATTTTTGAAATCCGATATCCACGCGTGCGACGCCGCCGGCACAGCTAGTTAAAAATAAATTATGTTAGTTATTTAAGACTTATCTGTCTTATTTATCTTATTGTTATATTAATATTCAAATTCAACAATGCTATCGAATATATACCTATGCAGAAAACGATCACATTTGACCGATTTTTCAAATATAAACAGCAACGTTCGTGACTGAACACCCCATGTGTAAAGTAACGGTTCGTTTTAGCTTTGAATAGTAATTACTTAGGTACTATTTCGCGCCTGCACTCAGCTCATAACTCAAACAGGTTAATTAAGTTTACAGCGTGTATAGATTTTTACATAGAGCCCATTAAAAACTACTCTATTACCTGCTTGCGTAACTTGTAACGCTCTTATAGAGCTAATCGGATTTAGGATCAGTTTGTTAATGGTAGTGAATGCTAAAGTAGATGACAGTTAAGAAGAAGAATATCTTTAAAACCAGATATCTACTAATTTTGATTTCTCTCTGGATGTGAATGATTCCTCGTAAAACAGAAATATGTATTTTTTATTTAGAAAGGCAGTTTCGGTAGTGCAAATGCTAAGTACGAGTATGTACCGATTGTTACTTGTAGCAATAAAATAAATATAATAAAAATGATTAAGGACCAAATTCACTGATTAAAGCGTTAAGGCTTCTTGAACGATTAGAAACAAGAAAAATTAACAAAAAAACAAAATAAGACTCCTTAGTTTTGGGCGCTGTAATGTTTTTGTTCTGAGCCTCATTGCACCTTCCATAATAACTTATAAATATTTCCGAAATTCTAACGTAACCTACATACCTACTAATTGTTCTCAGAGCCACTCTTGCAAGTAGCAAAAGCGGGGCTGAAACCTGAAATGGAAAAGTGCAAATAAAAAGGCTTTACACAAACACAGTACCGCGGCGATGGAGCAAACAGCTTTATTATGATCGTTCCGAACAGTTCTGCGCTGTGGAACGTATCAAAACAATCGGCGTTTCGTCAATCATTCAAGCTATGTTTTCATTCCATTTTTTCTGGCGGCGCTCAATCTAGAATAGGGTTGACTGAGGACAGTCTTTGAGAGCAAAAATGCAAATACGTTTCTGCAAGTAGTAAGACTCGAGGCCTTTGAGATGTGGTGCTGGAGAAGAGTGAAGGGAATAAGCTGGATGGAAAAGAAGACAAATGAGGAGGTATTGGAGATGGTAAAGGAAAAGAGATCCTTAATGCAGGCGATTGAAAACAGGAGAGAGAAAATGGGACACCTTGTGCGTCATGACACACTTATGAAAGCTATACTAGAAGGTAAAATAGAAGGCAGAAGAGGAAGAGGGAGGCCAAGACGAACATTTACACAACGACTAAAGGAGAAAGTTAATGTCATGACGTACAAGGAGTTGAAGGCGCTGGCGGAGTCCAGGGAGGAGTGGAAGTTGCTCCACCGACAAGAGCAAAGCTCTTAAATTTAGTAGTAAGTAATAACATGAGTTGGCGATGGATTACTAGCTATACTCATCCAGCTACTACCAGCCGCTTTGAATAGATTGTAGCACCATCTAGCCGATGGGAGTCCATACCAATTTACAGATACCTAGCTTCTGCACAAGAAGCTCTTGCTCCTGTAGTATACCTACACTATAACTCATCAGAAAATTACACTTCCCCTACCTGAAGGTTGTCAGGAAGAGATCGTTTACTAGCGATAATAAGAGGGCCAGGTTGGACTTACCACAAGAAGTCTGTATCACCTTTTTTGTATTTTGTGCAATATCTCTATATCTTAATATTTCAAAATACGAGTAATACAGATGTGTCATTCAATTGTCTTTGTTGACGCCCGTATTTTTCATCCTAAACATGACAGCCCTGATCCTGTACCCACGAGCCTTTATAAGACCAACACACCCAGCCAACTTTCAGCTCTCCACCCGAGTTGAGACCTTACACCGCTGTCCTTAAGACTCTTCTTTCCTTCAGCAGACGTCCCAAATTTTTGCCGGGCTCAAACTTTGTTCTTGCCATACATGTATCTACTATGCATTATTAATCACGTACGTCCCTTTATGGTAAAGAGGCTTACTATAAACCATATCCCAGTATGGCGTTCAATCCGCGTCATGTGTCCAGTTGCAAATACTAGACCACTTATTAGTGAATAATTGAACGGGGTATCAGATGCGACTGTAAAAGGAGGCATTATTATGGCTCTGGGGAGTTAAATTCTTTGTGACCTTTGCAATGTGATATTGCATTCATCCTCTTCATTGCTTATTATGAACAACTATGAAGTATAGGAGAAAGTAAATACTGGTTAAGTTATATGGTTTGCGTAAGTTACAGGAAACTTTAACCTCGGAGTTCAGCTTGAATGTGATGAATAATCTAGGCAGTCGTGAAATCAAAATGCGTTTACCCAACTTCCTAGCCATTTTAGCTCTCATATATAAGGGTACTCGTATATTTCAGAACTCTCTAAACTTTTCTTTGGATTGTCTATATTTCCTCTTTGAAAGTTTTAATTATTCAACAGCATGAAGGTATGGATTTCAGTACTTGCAATTTGTATGAGTATAGAAAATTTTGTTATAAGATGTAAGCATGTGTGGTAATTTGTTGCCCGATGACACATCATCATCATCATCATCATCAGCCCACATCAATCCACTGCTGAACATAGGCCTCTCTCAATGCTCGCCACTTCGATCGGTCCCGGGCCTCTCGCATCCAGCACTTGCCAGCCGTCCTGCGCAAATCGTCACTCCACCTGGCCTGAGGGCGTCCTACACTACGTTTGCCGAGACGCGGTCTCCACTCCAGAACTCGTTTACCCCAGCGATGACACATACTTATTTAATGCATTTCTAAACATGAAATAAAAATTGTAAGTAGCACGATTGTTGGATTAGATTCTATGGATTACTCGTCGTATGGTAAAGGTGAGGTGATGTGATAATGGGAATAGGAAAATTGAACGCGGGATACGTGCTACGTTTAATAGTTTTCCTAACAACAGATGGAAGATGGAAGAAGAGAAGATAGAAAAAGGCTGCACTGCACCGACATGATAGAAAACAAGCTATGATGATGATTATGATGTCTTAAATCTGTAGATTATGTTAATAAAATTAAACCCGTAAAAATAATTCCTGTAGATTTTTTTACGGTACGAACAAGATTTCATAATAGCTGCAATGCAAGCTGAAGTGGCAGTGCGCTGGCCATATCAGCCGCAGAACAAACGTTGGGGTAAACGAGCTCTTGAGTGGATACCGCTTCTTGGCAAACGTAGTGTAGACGCCCTCAGGCCAGTTGGAGCGACGATTTGTGCTAGACGGCAGGCAAATGTTAGATGCGAAATGACGAAATGAAGTGAAATACAAGATCGATCAAATTGTTGAACAATTTGATCAGCACTGGACTGCGATGGGCTAATGGTGCAGTGTAAAACTATAACTAGCTGGTATTAGTAAACGATTCTTCTTATTAGAACGGGACGATAGTTAATCTCATACATAACCAGTAATTGCACTAGCTACCAATCGCTAAACTTAATGAGAAACTGACATTCATAAAACACCAGTTCATTTATAAAGGAAATTTTATGACTAAGTAGTCATAAAGCCCATTTATGATGAGAGCCATAATTTACAGAATATAGATATTCCCCAATAACAGTTACGCGTCCCAGAAACTTTTGCCATACAAACAATGGCTTTTAACTGTTAGGTGCTATAATATTTATAGTTAATTAGAGAGAACAATGGCTAATGAGATTTAGTGCGGCCATTCTAATAAGATGTCAATTAACTACGATCGTTGGTGCCGTATAAATTTACGACGTTGAGAGAAGAGATAATGCTGTGAATTTATAGCGTTTTTTTATCTGCCATCAATGTGTACCTGATGTTGGGCTGAGTTTGGCTTTGATGTTTTAATGACATATTACGGGTAACTAACAAATAGTAAATTTGTACAATGTGTATCATCAATATTATAATTACATTTACGTCTTGTATTTCTTGTGATGTGCGGGAATTTTTATGTGCTCCTCCATAAAAATGTCAGTGTCAGAACTCAGATTTTAATCATTATGTTTTATTCGGTTACTTTATTATTTGTCATTCCTCAAGTACTTAACGTAGCTTCAAGACTGACTGGCTAGTCTCGATAGGCTAATTGTTGTGGGCAAAGAAAGACGTGATAAAAAATATATAGGGACCAATGTAACCGCAGCACTGACGACAGGTTGTCATCTTTTTTCCGCCTGTCCAGACAAGCCAGGACCTTTAACATTGAAAAACATGACGAAGAAAAGATGATTCGTCATGAAGGGCGCTGCCGTAAATAGTGAACTATTTGGTGCTTGATCTTACTTATCAATTTCAATCAATCAATCTACAGCTCTGGTCTGTCCACAGCTGATCGTAGGCTTTCTTCAATTCGCGTCACGTTTCTAAAGGTCATCTTATCAATATATGTACAAAAAAAAATTGGGGCAATTTTTGCCTAGTTCTAAGTCTATTCTTTTGATGTGCATCTGTGTATCTATCTATCTTGAAATCCATTTCACATGTTCAAACCAAACAGGATTACGATACTAAGCCTAGATAGCTGCTGATGAATAGAAACTATCATTACAGACGACCAGATCCAATACCATTTCTATTATTCAAACTATGTTTAGCCGTGGCTCATCATTATAGTAGTCCCATTTATCCACCGTTCAAATCCTTATCAATATTCATTCGCTGATTGAAATACCGACACAAACAGAGTTTGTTTCATTACGTATTCCTAAAATTCTGCGTTAATTGCATTTGCATACAAAGCCACGATTAGCGTTCGTAATATTTGGTTGATTGAAAATGTTGTTAAATATTAATACAACTTGTAATGTCAAATATTTTAGTCTGTTAACGTGCGTTTGCATAAATGGAGAGAATCACATTTAATTTGTTTAATAGTGATAATGTATAGAGTATTAAATTTAATTACCAATGTTTTGAATGTTTCAAACACATTGGATACGTGGAATTGTAACTTTATACTCAATTTATATTAGTATTGACTTGTTTCTAAATAGTAGATAGCCTTCCTTAATAGTAAAAATTAAGAAATGTTAACTACTTTTCACTATGTAATACTCAAAATTTACATCGTAAATTAATTCAAATGTTTCATCAAAAAACCAAATGGGCAACAAACACGTCCAAAAGAAACGAAAGGATAGCAGGGAATGAACCTGTAAGATTGTCTCTGGTCTAGGTGTTCTGGGAGACATCCCCAGATATCATCTAGTCTTTGTAGTTGAATTATCTGGCGCTTTTATTATTATTTATTTATTTGCGAAGTAAATGATGCTAGTGTGATTGACTCAACAATATCAATAAAATTTGTAAAAAGTTTTATTTATCTGTAGTTACATCATAAATCTCTCCATCATCATAAATCTACCTATTCAACTACATATATGTACTGCGTTATCTTGTTTCCTTTCAACTGTTTGAAAACCAAGAGTTACACAGAAATGAAGCAATCAACCTTGATACTAGCATATCTTAAAATTTCTCATAAATCTGATATTGGCTTCAAAATAAACCAATTTCGCGTTCCAGGCGCTTTGATTGAAAATCAAAACATCGTCTAGGTGTCTTGTAAAGATTGAATTATCTTTATAAATAAGTGCCTACTTTGTTTCGTCGTTATTAATATCAGAGACTCTTATATTAACCCTTGTTTATTATTTTCTTTCAATAGCTGTTGGCATTTAGATTTGTAGTTTGTTTTTTGTTTGCATGTTTTCATTTAAGGACATAAGTATTATGTTTTGTTTTGTTCTACTAATACTAATTAATAACACAAGTCCTAAGCTACTAACATTGTTGTCGGGGCAATGTGGATTCATGATTAAATTTACATTACGAACATTTTCATAATACTCTTGTTGTGGTATTTGTAACTTCAAAAATCCTTTGAGTCGATTTTCTATAATGAGTCTTCATTGGGTTAATTAAATATTACATTTCTTTTAGAATGGTTTAGGATTCACAAATGATTTTTATTGTTGTTCTTTTTTCTATTTTTTTGTTGTGCTGTGTATCGTTTCTATTTATGTTATTATCGCTTGACTGTCGTATATTGTGTTGCCAATGAACGTTTTTTCTTTCTTTCTTTTGCTTACCAATGGAAATACGAGATACGAACTTTGACTAATTTGATTTTTCTAGTCTACATACTAAAATGTTTAATATGTTTTTAATAGAAAAAGGTTTGTTTTGTTTTTAGATGGGTATAAAAACAGTCTTTAATTACAATTTAGAGATTTACAAATACATTTCTCTAAATTGTTTCCATCTAATATAAAGTTTTTCTAAAGAAAATAAACTTTTACAAACTTATACGTATAAACAACTGCACTCACCTTAATATCCCCTGCTGGTATCCAATCCTTTGCTCCTTCTTCCTCCTCCGGCACTCACTGTCCACTCTCTTATCACTTTCACCACTTTTATCACGGTCACGTATCGTATGGTACCTGGGCTGGTAGCTCTCGAGTTGCGAGTATAACCGCGCGCGTGGCGCGGGCGACGGGCCGCGGTTCGACATAGGTTCCACACGTCCGCACTCCGCGGCGGTCGGAGCCACACTGATCCTTTCCGCCACCCCGGGCCGCCGCTTGTCGTCGGCGAAGGCGACCCGCGGCGGCCGCGGCTGCATCAGGCTTATTTTTTTCTTTTTCGCGGTCGACGCGACGTAGAAGAAGTAACCGTTGCGGTCCATCCTTGGGGCCGTCGCTTTCACCTGTAAAGGAAAGCGTTGGTTTGTACTGGGTAACTACATGAATGAAAAGGGAAAGTTTTCAGGATTAGAGAAACATTCCTTTTGATATACAATAAACGTAGGGTATTTAGACCATTGTAAGAATAGATAGGCACACATTTTTGATGGTTTACCTATTACTTTACACTGTTTCACGAAGTATGATAAAGCATTTTGACGACCAGCTTGGCTATGGTGACGTACTAGAAACTGAAATTTCCAAAGAAGCCACTACGCTGAGCCAATAAAAAAAAGTTTATAAATACCGATCACGACACCCGATCTGTCCAATTGTTTCCTGATAGTGTACATAACATCAATAAAAAAGGCGAACGTTACATCGTGAATCGACGCTGTGCTCGGCAGCCGCATCGATATTGTTATTCGATGTGTTAGCCCGTTTCGCGATCCTCACAATATCCCGCCGTTCTCGCGTCCGTCAAAACAATAGCCTCATCGCTTCAAAGGTGCAAAAGGGTTCGCTTTTGAAGCGAATTCTCGATTGTTTCGCTCGATCGCTTTCGTTAGGGCAATAGCTTGTTTTTATTCATTGAAGCAGCTCTTTACCACATTTTGTACTGAAATTTATTAAGCAGTAACAAGAATTATTTGAGAGCGTGCAGTGGCATATTGACTAGTTCCTTGCTTTTTTTTTGCCACCTTAACGATACTTATACTACTACTGACATTATAATATTGTATTCAGTCTGACTGGCTCGATGGCTCATTTGGTCTGCCTTCTGAGCCAAGGGTCGTGGGTTCGATTCCCGCACAGTACAAACTTTTGTGTTCATGAATATGTCTGTATTGGTCTGGGTGTTTTCTATGTATGTATTTATTTACAAAAAAAACTATCTAAGTAAGTTTATCAGTTGTCTAGTACCCAGAGTACAAGCTTCGGCTTAAGTTCGTTTGGGGCTAGACGGCGCTGCGTGGCCCAGCGTGGAATGTCTTGGGCTATTTATTATTAATCTTTTTTTTTATAAAAGCATCGAGGAAGTTTTCCGGCAGTTAACCCTATAGGTACTGGACAATAGCGTTGTGTATTGTATGCACGTCGACTCGCCTTGTCTCTCGTGTGTTCAACTATTTTATTTCACTACTGAAGGGGTAATAGAAAGTTTGCGTGCTCCTTTAATTTGTATTGTTTGAGGCTATGAGTTCTGGGGGACGGAAAAATGTCCACTTTATTGTTTGAAATGGGGGTGTTGAATTGGTTTGTGACTGCTTTTGGGATTCCGTGTTGTGGATAAAATGTTGGTAAATGTCTATTAAAGTGGAAACTTTTTTTTTATAGGAGAGGCGGCAGACGAGCAAGTGTTATGCTTGATGGTAAGCAGTCGACACCGCACATGGACACCCGCAACTCTCATCGAGTTTATGGTCTCTCTGCTGGCATTTTAAATATGAATACGCTCGTTTCTTGAAGGTTCCCAAGTCGTAGCTGTTCGGAAAGACTGTCGTAGGAAGTTGGTTCCTCAAAACCGAGGCGCGACGCAAGAAGTTCCTCATAAAGCGTACAGTGGAGGATCGCCAACCATCGAGATGATGAGGATTCAATTGCAATCGGTTACGTGTGGTGCGGTGAAGAAACTCAGCTGCAGGCAGTAATCCAATAAATTCTTCAGAACATTCTCCATGATAGACGCGGTAGAAAACGCACATGGATGCAACGTCTCTTCGCAATGCCAGCGAGTCGAGTCGACTAACTACTTATTTTTCCTACCCTTTACCCATCAGTGTCTCCCCTAAGCTTCTCGGCAGCTCTCAACTATTCGCCACATTTTTCCGGTCGCGTTGGTGACTGTACAAATCATCATATCTTTTTTTGTCTGCCTCTCTGACGTCACCCATCGAACGATGATTTTAGTCCACCTTTCTGAATCCATACTGCAGACGTATCCCCGCCATTCCCATTTTTAACTTCTTGTCTTTTTGCCAGCATCTACGAACCCTGCCTTGCCACGAATAATGAAATTTCTGATCATGTCAGTTCTAATTTCCAAAATTAACAACATTAGAAATCTCTACAATTATCAGTATTTCTCTACTACATATATTATATATGTATTGTACATATAAAGTAAACCTTTCTCTTGAATTAATTTATTTAAAAAAAACCGCTTCAAAATCGTAGTTCTAAAGATGTTCAAGCAATACAGACAGACAAACAGACTGAAATGACTTTGTTCTACACTATTGATAAATGATAAATACATACGGAATCCTTTACACTCAGGTGCAAGTTCCCCTTACCTACCAATTTCATAAAGTAACAAACCCTATACGTCATTGTTATGAATAAATAAATGTCGTCACAGCTAAAGTTTACCTCAGAATAATATGCTAATGGGGTGATAGCATCGTCTATAACCCACTTTTGATATTTAAATTAAACAGATGCTCAACTGTATTTAAAAACTAAGTTTTTTTGTGATCAATGCTATTGCAATGGATGGATGCATGTGGGATGTAAGGGAGCGACCTATCACCTTTTCTCTCTAAGCCATACTCACCTGCCCGTGGTGCAACCTGCCGAACAACAAACTAGGCTCTAGCAAACCGACTGGTGGCGGTAAAACCATCACGATCGAAGGCGTAGCTAAATACTACAGGCCGATGACGGGCAGCAGCGTCACCGGAGCAAGAAGCTACGCCCTGCGATCGCTCCAGATGTTTGCCCTAGGTGGCGAACAACTGGAGAGGCCTATGTCCAGCAGTGGACTGCAATCAACTGATGATGATGATAATGATGCTATTGCAACTGTGCCGAACTTAAAGGAGCCTTAAAAACAAAACTTTTTGATAAAAATGAAGAACCTGCCTCAATTTGGTGACAGTAGGATCAACTAGGAAGTACACACCTAAAACAAACCACATCGGTTCACAAATTCTTACCTCAAGACCTCTTAGCTTAGGCGGTAGAAAAAAGTGAGTTCAAAAGTAGTTATTTCCTTTTTTTTATGTTTGCAATTACACTTAATTATATATTCTCGCTTCTATAATGTTTGTTTATCAACTATTATAGTTCTATGCTTATGTCTCTCATAAGCTGCTAGTACCCGATCGAATCAATTTGACCCCTCGCCCTATCCATTGGCTGTCAAGTGCGCACCGACCTCGATTAACCGCGTGACGGGGCCGCAATGAATGTAACACTTACTGCTGATTTACCTTCGGCTATGAGATGTCAGTTGAATAGAGATATGATTCGGACACACGGCCCTAGAAAATGACGAGCTTAGTAAATGCAGCTATTGGTTTTTAACCCCTGACGCAAAAGATTGGTGGAATAGGTTTGACGGGTTTATCGGTATCATCATCATCAGCAGCCCATTGCAGTCCACTGCTGGACATAGGCCTCTCCAGGTTCGCCACATATGGCAAACATCTGAAGGATATACCCATAATGCAGGCTGGTTGGCAATAGGCGATCTGTTTGAGTATTTGTCCCTGTGTAACCCTCGATGGGAGCGATTTTCATTTGTTTTTTTTTTATGTTTGAGATCGTTTAAGTGAGTCCCTCTGGAGTCGTCTCGTGGTCCACCTGCTTCATTCATCTGAGTGTACCACGGGCACATTTTCTTTGAAAATAAATACAGATATGCATGTTTATAGGTGATCCACCGGCAAGAAAATGTGCCTCTGGTTCACCCAGGTGTACCTGCTGAGGTGATTGATCGACAAGAAAAAGTGCCCGTGCCTGCAAACGTCCACTGCTGGACCAAAATGACATTTGGCTGGCTCGATGGCTCATTTGGTAGTGACCTCTGCCCTCTGAGCCAAGGGTACGATTCCCGCACAGTACAAAGATTTGTGTTCATGAACATGTCTGTTTGTATTGGTCTGGGCGTTTTCTATGTGTAATATGTATTTATCTACAAAAAAAAATGTATCTAAGTAAGTTTATCAGTTGTCTAGTACCCATAGTACAAGCTTCGGCTTAGTTTGGGGCAAGGTGGCGCTGTGTGGCCCAGCGTGGCATGTCTTGGGTTATTTATTTATTTGTCGAGATTTTCTTTAGTCGCCACGCTTGGCATGCGGATTGGTGACCGTCGTTTGTTTTATTAGTACCCAGGTCAACGCTGCTGCCCATTTCCTGATATTCCCTTAGTCGTCATCTACTTACTAAGAATGTAGAGAAGTAGAATGGTTCGATCGGCTCATTTGGTAGTAAACTCTGCCTTCTGAGCCAAGAGCCGCGGGTTCGATTCCCGCACAGTACAAACATTTGTGTTCATGAACATGTCTGTCGATATCAGTTGTCTAGATGGCTAGATTGGCTAGTTGGCTAGATGGCGATGTGTGGCCCAGTGTGGCATGTCTTGGGTTATTTATCTATTAATATTAAAATATAGGGGCAAAAATGTAGAGAATGTAAAAAGCACCGCCAACGTGCTCACCGCACCCCAGATCCGTGGTCAGCGCATGTCACAGAGCATTCTGCGACGATGTTATCGCGCCCACGCCCGCGGCGTCTTTCTGAATGCTAACTGGCCGCTCAATGCTCGCAAAGCCTCTATCAACTGCATCTGAGCGCTCCACGGACCCCACTTTGATAGCGAGCACTGGCCTGAAGGTATTTTTCTCTACGATTTAGATTACTCTGTGTTCCTATTTAGTGTCTAACAAAGAGTTGTCGCTGGAGAGGTTTTGGGTAATTGGACGGTTGAGTGGAATGCGTTTTGGATTTGCAATGACAGCGTCTAATCTTTGTTTAGATTTATCATATTGAGCTTTCCCTTTAGATTTTAAGTAGTCGTATTTTTTTATATAATAGCTAGACATTAATGGCTTCCCTACGCCTGATGGAAAGCGAAAGAGAAGCCCAAGTCGCTGTGACAACTGGCAAGTAACTAGTTAGTTACCTGTCAGTTGCCACTGCCATGCCGGCCCAACCCTAACCCCCCACGAGCTCCGGAGACCCTACTCACCAGCAGAAACACGACCCGGAGGTCATTTGGCTGCGGTATTCTATAGGGTGGAGGTCCTTCCCCGGACGAGCAGCTCAATTCGAGAGAAGATTCGCTATGGCGATATGATATATATCGCCATTATTTAAATTAAAGGAACGCGCGTTGTGCACGACACAATAGATGGTTTTATAATTAAATTGCTAATATAAAGTTTATACGTATTAGTTTACCTCTGTGGTCTGCATTTCAATGTGCAGAAAAAGCAAAACGTTTGCTTCACAATTGCACTGCCACATTCACGCAGATATTAAATTATAATTGGGTTTTGATAAACTCTTTGTTCATTTACAACTCCAACTTACGTTGTGAATATAATTTCACCTGGGCAATATTTGCTAGAGTTGATTTTATTGTTCACAGCACATACCGACTTTTGTACTGCTATACTTCTATTCCTGGCGGTATTTAATTAAAATACTAGTTCTCAAACAAGCCAAGCTTAATTGAAACGTCCAGAATAGCAAACAGAACTAGTCGTGAACACAAAAGTATATTTGCTATGGGTGCTTCCAGTAATCCTCGGTAAGACTGTCCAGTCTCCTTGCGGGAATGTTTGAACAAAGATCGGCTATTAGAAATCACAGTGACAAATACGCGAGGGGTAATGTCACCAATGGTACTGCAGTAATTAATTGCTTGCTTTCTATGTATTCTTTGAACGATGTACTCCTCCTTTTTAGGGTTCTGTAGCCAAAATGGCAAAAACGGGACCCTTATAGATTCGTCATGTCTGTCTGTCTGTCCGTCCGTATGTCACAGCCAGTTTATTCCGAAACTATAAGAGCTACATTATTGAAATTTAGTACATAGATGTATTCTGTTAACCGCATTAAGATTTTAAAGTAAAATCAGAAAAAAATCCAAAATTTTTGGGGTTCCCCATACATGAAACTGAAACTCATAATTTTTTTTTCATCAAACCCATACCTGTGGGGTATCTATGGATAGGTATTTGAAAATGATGAGGAATGAGATTTCTAACATCATTTTTTTCTCAGATGAATAGTTTGCGCGAGAGACTCTTCCAAAGTGGTAAAATGTGTCCCCCCCCCCCCCCCCCCCCTAACTTCTAAAGTATGGGCACTATAAAACTGAAAAAAATAAATGATGTGTATTACTATGTAAACTACTAACGAAATTAGTTTTAATGAAATCTAGACAGTAGTTTTTTTTAAACATCATAAATCAAATTACCTAATTTTTTCATTCAATCAGTGGTACGGAACCCTACGTGCGCGAGTCCGACTCGCACTTGGCCGGTTTTTGTTTTTTACATAACATCACATACATTGCTCCAATCCCAAAGTAAGTAGCTTAAGCACTTGTGTTATGGACTTATGGGTATCAGAACAACGAAGGACATGCGAAGGCGCGCGGTTTTATAACAAAATACCCTCAGAAATAAAACATATTGACTCCTTTAACGTATTCAAGAGAAAGCTAGCACAGCACTTAATAGAAACAAAGGTCCTAAATTAATATCGTAAACAAGTCGTTTAGAGCTTATACTAAGTGTCAACTGTAATTAAGGTAGTACTAATATAGGTACTACGGAAGTGTTTGTAAGTTTTGTTTTGTTCTTGTCTTTGTGAAGTGTTGTTAAATGTGTTTACCAGTATGTCAACGAACGTGTATTTTTATAAACTTAAGCTTAAGTTCTCATGTAAGTGACGTATGTCTTTATGGGAATAAATGTCTTTAAACCTAAACCTAAACCTAAGGTACCCCAAATATATGTTACCGTCAAAACTAGTTACTAGATAGAACGCGTTTTTCCTGGTAAGAACTAGTTTTTACAAAATGCCTTTGTTATTACTTAAATTTACTGATATCTGAATCGAATATCAGTTTAAACTAGTTTCTGCAAGACAAACACAAATCTTAACTTAATATTATAAAGCTGAAGAGTTTGTTTGTTTGTTTGTTTGAACGCGCTAATCTCAGGAACTACTGGTCCGAATTGAAAAATTCTTTTTGTGTTGAATAGACCAGTTATCGAGGAAGGCTTTAGGCTATATAACATCACGCTGCAGCTATTAGAAGCGAAGAAATAATGGACAATGTAAAAAAAACGGGGGGAAAAATAACTATTCCACGCGGACGAAGTCGCGAGCACAGCTAGTATTCTTTATAAAATTTTAAGGGGAACATTTCCGTCATACATTATTTCCGTGTAGCTTTAACTATTAAGGCTGCACACGCGACGGAAGCGCACGGACGAGAGGACGAACGGACGAAAGGAGTAACTTCTCCCGTTTTCCCAACATTTACCTTCACTGCTCTGCTCCTATTGATTGTAGCGGGTTGATAAGTATACTAAAACCTGCCCAGTAGTAAGTATAAAGAACAATTGTACCTAGTTTTGTTAAAATCCGTCGAGTAGTTTTTGTTTCTTTATCGAAGAAACAGACAGACAAAAATTTTACTAATCGCATTTTTGACATCAGTATCTAATCATCCCGGATAGTTCTTTTAAAAATAATATTTAATGTACAGAATTGACCTCTCTACATATTTATTATAAGTATATAGAGTTTTAACTGATTATTTCTAGTTCTAACAAAGGCATTAAGTAATAACTAGTTTTAACTAGGGAAAACGAGTCCTAACGAAAGGTGGGATTTAACTGTAACATATACTGTACAAATATATAAATATGTAAATATCCAGACATGGAACAAGCAAATGTGTGCAATATAGAATATCAACCTACATTTCTATCTATGTACAGAAATTACTGATCTCACTTTGACTAGGTTCGTGTTGATGTCTTTTAGACCGTAAATTTTTTATCCTAAAATTATGTTCATACGAAATCATACTCCCAGATTTATCGCTCTTGTTTACATACCAAATAAATCTTCCTGCACAGTAATAAATAATCTACAAAGCGTAGACAGCTGTTCATTCAAGACGCTCCCAATCGCAGTATTTACTGCATCCGTAGGGTGGGTGCGTAAATATTTGACAGCGGGATGGAGACAAAGACTACACAGTAGCTGATAATTGCCCTGCAGGTGTCTTGCGGGATTCGAGAACTTGTGTTTCGTCAATGTTGACACTGTCATGTATCTTGCTGTTGACGGTTTGTGAAGATGCAAGATTTGTATTTTTGTGTGTATGTTCGTAATGAAAATCTCAAAAAGCATCTCAATGTACTTATTCTATTTTGTATTTTTATTAATTGTTAAAGTAAAAATACAACTGAGTATTTTGTCAATATTTCAAGTGTCGTCTTTTATCGAAATCTAGCAAAAAAGGCATATTTTTTTTTTTTTTTTTTTTTTTTTTTTTTATAGTGGCTCGACATAATGGCTTCCCTACGCCTGATGAAAAGCGAAAGAGAAACCCAAGTCGCTGTGACAACGGGCAAGTAACTGGTCAGTTACCTGTCAGTTGCCACCGCCATGCCGGCCCAACCCTAACCCCCCACGAGCTCCGGAAACCCTACTTACCGGCAGAAACACGACCCAGAGGTCATTTGACTGCGGTATTCTATAGGGTGGAGGTCCTTCCCCGGACGGGCGGCTCAATTCGAGCGAAAATTCGCTATGCCCTACCTCTCTTATGTATGCATATATTATTTGTGAAATAAGAAAGAACGAAAGTTACCGACATAGCCCGAAGGATTAGTACGCTGAAATGGCAGTGGGATGTCTGCCGCAGAGCCGACAATAGGTGGAGCAGGCGAATCTTGGAGTGGACGCCGCGTTTAGGCAAACGTAGTGTAGGACGCCCCACAACCCGCTGGGCGGACGACTATAGAAGGACTGCTGGCAGTTGCTGGATGGGGGAAGCCCGGGTGAGAGAAGTGTGGCGTGAATTAAAGAAGGCCTACGTTCAGCAGTGGACGGATTAAGGCTGTTGATTGCTTGATTGATTTGTGAAAATTTCAACCGTCTAGATATCGTGGTTCTTGAGATACAGCCTGGTAACGGACGATCGGACAGCGAAGTCATACAGTACCCTTAATACTGTGCCGATTTCAAAAATCCTTTCACCATTGCAATGTTAATTTCACACTAAGTACCATAGGCTATCAATCTGAGTACAATATACATTGCTAGGAAAGATATTCTTTTGCTAGGATAGAGATCTTTTCTAAAACGCCAATAATGTAACCCAATGAAATGTTTATCTGAAATACCAGAAGCGAAGCACGCGCAGATCGCTAGTTTTTGGTAAGATGACGGTGTTTTGGTATTTAGCATTGCGTTTGAACATTCACTGTATTGTTTACTGAATTCTGTTTAGAGCTGCGATGTTCCTTTGAGAATTAATGACATTATGTACAGATGCGCAGATGCAAATAGTTCTATCAAAGGAGAATTCCACTGAACTTTAAATTGTTTTCAGGATTCGTGCTTAAATGTGTGTTGAGTTTTCAATTCTTTGCATGCTTACCACTTTTTAGAGGTAAAATTATCTAACAAAGACACAGAAAAATATTCATATTTATAATTTTTAGTAGGTAGGATGATGAAGAAGTAATTCCAGAAATATAAGTATGTATGTTAGTATGTACATTTTTTTACATTGACCAAAGTGACTGTGACAAATCTATATTCTAAATAATGAACCGAACTTTCTGAGGAACTGTCTACGTTTTCCCAACACTTCCCGTCACTGCTCTGCTCCTATTGATTGTAGCGTAATGAAAAGTATACTATAACCTGCCTAGGAGTATGAAGAATATTCGTACCAAGTTTCGTTAAAATCGGTCCAGTAGTTTTTTTTCTATAACGAACATACAGACAGACAGACAAAAATTTTACTGATTGCATTTTTGGCATCAGTATCGATCACTAATCACCCCCTGATAGTTATTTTGAAAAACTATTTCATGTACAGAATTGACCTCTCTACAGATTCATTATAGGTATAAGTATATAGATAACATGAAAATCTGAATACAAAGCGGTAACCTCGCGTAATATCAGCGGGCGCCATTAATTAGCCACAAGTGAATGCACTTGTTCGAGCTCGTGTGTTAATGCATTTCTTGCGTGATCTTACCGCGGCAATTAGCTGCCAACCACTGTTATTGTATTATAAGGGTCTGCTGCTTTCATTACAGAGCATTTTATATTAAATGTAACAATCTCCAGTTGTATTGTGAGAATCTTTACGTTCAGCAGACACAATGAGTGATCAATCCGTTAGGTTTTAAGCTCCAGAGAAGGTTTAGACTAGGAAATGTAGTCGGTGTTATACCTGCTACTTAATATCGTTGGCTTTCATACGGTCGGCGGTTCAAATCCCTCTACATATCAATGCGTAATCAAAGGTTTCTTTTTCCATTAGCGGTTGAAATCCTTGAAACAAACGAATTTGAATGTTTTAAATGGATTTTTTTATTTGCCAAACCTTTGAAATTTATTTATATGGTATTAAATTCATGCATTTCAATTAAAAATTTTAAGATAGTGTGCTTTACCCATTATCATACTTGACCAATAAAGGGCTTATTTTCATCCGTTGGGATGTAAGGGAGTGATCTCAGGAAGCGAGAAACTACTCCCTGCGATTACCAACCCGAATGCTCACTGTGGCGATTATGGGTGTAGTAGACACTAATCCACATATGAAATAACCATGAACAATAAAGTAATGAACGATGTGTTTAGTTTATATATCGGCTCGCTATCCTCACACGAACACGTCTTTACTCGGCGGCGGTGGTACACAGACTGACTGTTCTACCACCCCGCACCTTGCGTGAAGTGTAGGAACGAGACGACACATGTCAATGTCAGATGTCAGTGTCAGATGTCACTGTCAGATGTTTGACAGTGTGTGTAGTTGTGTTTGTCTGTTTGTATGATCATGCATGCTACAATGGGCAAAGCCTTGTTTATGGACAAAGCCATTTTTAACCAAAGTGGCAGAGGTTTAAACAAACTGGAGACACGCTTATCCAGCTGCGACTGGACTGCGATAGGCTGATGATGACATTCAGCAGGTAATCCGTTTATTAATAGTTTACCAAGATTCAAAATACAATTAAACTATACAAAATTAGCAAATGTTTTTCAAAAAAGACAAGAATATCGTATTAGAGTTTTGTTTTGAACTGAAAATTGGATCATTTAATTTGACAAAGTTGCAACTTTGAGCAAAATACTTGAATTATTTATTTAAAGGGATTCGATCATACTCCCTTGTCACTCTACCTTTGGCGCAACGATATTGTACTAAATTAGAAGGAGCAAGTTGACACATGTTGACACGTAGAAGTTTTAGTGCCAGTCAGGGCTTACAATGTTGCATGCATTGTTTCTACTTGTTTTGCTTAGAATTTGCTTTGGTATTTTAGTTTTATGTATTTGTTATTTTAGCTAATATAATACTAAAAGATAAATTAGTTCAGAGGTGTAGCAGAAATAATACTCTGTATCTCTTTACTATAACTTCGTTGTATTTACTAGTCTTCACTACAGTCTTCCAATACAGAATAGGCCGATATGCGCTAACAGACAGGTTTAAATACTGTTCTTTTTATTCGTACATCAATTGACTACTTCCGCCTTTTTAATATTTTTAAAGACTAAAATATGGCGGGCTATATAATAGATCTAAAAACTACTTCCGTTTCCATTATTAATTTTTAAATACAAACCAAAATTATGGCGGAATAATAGTCTATCAAATGACAACTTCCGCCTTTATTAATACATTTTAAAGGCAAACTAAAAATATGGCGGATTAGTAGTCGATCAATTGACAACTTCCGCTTCTATTGACAATTTAAAGTCAAGCTAAAAGTATGGCGGATTTTTAGGCAATTAATCGACTACTTCCGTTTTTAATATTAATTTTAAATGCAAGCTTAAATTATGGCGGGCCAACAGTCTGCCAATTGACCATTTCCTTCTATTATTAAATTTGGTATGTGAAATTAAGTGAAATTAAATGTAATCCAATGAGTAATAATTACAAATTTAATATTAGAATCTTACAGTCGGCCATTCTGAATTAACAGAGTCCTCTCGTTTAGTAGAACTTAATTACTTAGAACTAATATTTATGAGGATACATTTAAATTAAATAACAGTAGGTATTTACCCCAAATACATGTATACCGTATTGTTATGATACGTTCGGCCATCTTAAATAACAATTGTTCCACCAATTAACAATTTATTTTCACTGAACTTAAAACTGGAACAGTAAAGATATAATTATTATACATATTCATAAATACCAAAAATACAATTAGTCCATATTCGCACATTCGTCATTATCATCACCATACAACAAATTATCAATTCTAAATCAATGTAATATTAATGCTAAAAATAAAGCGCTCAAATCCATGGCCTAAAGGCTTCCTTGCGCGGAAATCTAGCACACTCATAATTGTCAAAGACTCCGTTGTGTGCAGACTTCATCTAAATATATATAATAAGCGCTCAAATCCATGGCGTAAAGCCTCCTTGCGCGTGAAGTCTAGCACACTCATAATTGTCATGGACTCCGTTGTGTGTAGACTTCACATATATACATATACATAATATAGATACATATATAACATAATATTAATTCACGGTCAAATATCAATTACCTAATTTACATTCCTTAAAGCCCACTCGTAAACTATTATGTATGGACTTTCCACATATAAACCGTTACTACTACTACTTCTTATTCCACATTTCATTGGTTAACTTGTAAAATCAGTTTTCAAAATCATCAAACTTAATAATAGCTAAACAAATCTATACATCAACAAATTTCTTTGTCGTAGTTACTCTTCATAGAACTAACGTTTACATCCCTTCCACCCTCGGTTGAACTCCTCTTCGGAATCAGGAAGGCTTTCTCGAGTGAAGGACCAAGGGTGAATTTTGCCTAAAACACAACTGCCTCAAATTTCCTATCCTGTTTACGCGTCATCTAAAATTAACAATTCTGTATGGTCATTGTATTTTGCCATGAAGTTTCCTAGACTATTATTTTCTATTTCCCTCAACCCTAACCAAATCACCTGTCAAGCCTTTCCTTCATCAATTAATGAAACTACTATTCCATCACTTTTAGATTTAAATTTTATTCCAAACAATACTTTTGACGAACTTTTACTTTGCCTAGAGTCTTATCAACCCCAAAATGACCAGGTTCATCAAGACATTTCTTAAATAGCTGCCAGCAATACCGGTTTGCATATGTTTTCTACAACTTTGTCAAAGAGCTGGCAATTTCGGCTATGTTCTCAACAAAGCGGTGAGAGAAGCTCTTTGTTCTAAACTAAATTTTAATGAAAGTATGCTTAGGAACTATCAAGACCTCAACAGATACTATCACCTATTGTACCTACTTGAATTAAAACTTTTGCTCTACTTATAGGCTCTTTAAGGCCATTGCTAAAACCCTTATGTTGGTAGATCATAATGCATAATTTATTGAAATCGCTAACCCGTATCCCAAACAACAAGTACTCTGGCTGCCTAAATCATCTAAATATCAGGCTAATTTAACTTCCAGGAACAGATTTATTCATTTCAACACGCTTATCTACACCACCTTGTATGTTCCTAGTCAACCTTTTACAATTAACGCTCTGATGCCCTAGTCCCTTACATGTACTGCAAGTCAGTAATGGTTTGGTGCATTTAAAAGAAGGGTGACCAATCTCATTGCAATTATAACACCGTAAAGTATTTGTATTTGATTTAGTGTTATCTGTTGTAGCATCATAGCGCATCCTTATAAACGATTGACGGTATAATCTTTCTGTAGTATCCTCTTTTTTAATAGATTTAAAGTATGTAAGTAATTCCTCAGGTTCAGAATAATTAGCAGCGTGTGCCCCTAAACGCATACTTTTATCTTCTAACCCAAATATAAGACAGTCTACCGCGCGTTTCCCAGTTATACCACAACGATTTAATAAGTTTATTTTATGGTAATAATATGTTTCCAATGCTTCGTCATTCTCCACTTTCCTATCCAACATTTCGTGTAAAATTAGAGCATAATTTTGTACAGTTGGAAAAGTTTTAGACAACTTGTCTTTCCACTCTGCCCAACTATGATTCAACGAAGGTAGGCCCTGATACCATATTTTAGCTACACCTACTAGTTTAGGTAACGCATAATGAAGCAATTGTGTTTCAGACCATTTATACAAAACCGCACACTCGTCCACTTTATTAATCCATAAATCAATAGTTTGTTCTTTATTAGCAGGATCAAACTCTGGTAGTGCATTTGCAGACATACTAAAATGATTTTGAGTTTGAGTAGACGAGGACAGCAATTTTACTAATTTCATTACATCGTGTATATCAAGACTTTCGTTATCATTACTTTTACCCTCAACACGTTTATTAATTCTACTATCTTTTCTATCCTTATTTCCACTAAAATCACTATCGATTCTATCAGTACTTGATTGACTCACGGTTTCATAACGCCTTTTCTTGAGATTCCGTCTTCCACTGTAGCTGGCCCGGCGTCGGATGCTGCTACGGCTTCGTCGCTGACGCTGCCTCTTTTTCCGTGACCTCGTTTCGCCCGCACGTCGCGATGCATTTCGACGCCGCATGCAGCGCCCTTCACTCGAACCAGAGTCGTCACGCCTCCGGGATGAGCGCCCTCTCGACCTTGCGAGACCCAATGATGACGGTGACCCAGATCTCGATGGTCTGGTGCGCCTCGTACTGGACCCACTCTTCTTGTGACGCCGTTTCATGCGCCGCGTTCGACTGCGACCACGACAGGACGCAGGTGTACCTCCATCTTGTTGCTCCATAGCTTGCGAATCCTTGGTACTCACGTCTGCACGAATCTTAGGCATAGGTATTCTGGAATCAGTTTGGGTGGAATAATTAGTACATAATCAAGATAAAAAGCCTTTTCCTTTTATTTATCACCATCTCCATATCCAAATCTATCATCACATTAACCTATTATCCTCCAGTATAGGGACCGGGAGGCCCGTTGAGGAAAGAATAGGGAAAAAAAATAAACTGCTTGTTTCCTTGTTTCAAATGGAACAGGGATAGAAATAAGATTTCAAGTATTCCATAACTCCCTTAAATGCTCCATCCGAATAAAAAACACGCCGAAACATACATAATATACATGAGCAAGATACAAATCGCAAAGTTCATTTAACTCGTAAAAGTAAAAATTATAAAATAATAAATAGGTACACTTACCAATTTTTCACCTTTGTTTTACCTGCTCTTTATTCTTTAATTTTAGTATCGATGGACGTGGTCAGAATACTTAGCAATATTCCAGTTCGATCCCCGCTTCTGAACTAAAAGATAAATTAGTTCAGAGGTGTAGCAGAAATAATACTCGGTATCTCTTTACTATAACTTCGTTGTATTTACTAGTCTTCACTACAGTCTTCCAATACAGAATAGGCCGATATGCGCTAACAGACAGGTTTAAATACTGTTCTTTTTATTCGTACATCAATTGACTACTTCCGCCTTTTTAATATTTTTAAAGACTAAAATATGGCGGGCTATATAATAGATCTAAAAACTACTTCCGTTTCCATTATTAATTTTTAAATACAAACCAAAATTATGGCGGAATAATAGTCTATCAAATGACAACTTCCGCCTTTATTAATACATTTTAAAGGCAAACTAAAAATATGGCGGATTAGTAGTCGATCAATTGACAACTTCCGCTTCTATTGACAATTTAAAGTCAAGCTAAAAGTATGGCGGATTTTTAGGCAATTAATCGACTACTTCCGTTTTTAATATTAATTTTAAATGCAAGCTTAAATTATGGCGGGCCAACAGTCTGCCAATTGACCATTTCCTTCTATTATTAAATTTGGTATGTGAAATTAAGTGAAATTAAATGTAATCCAATGAGTAATAATTACAAATTTAATATTAGAATCTTACAATACAGTAGTATAAAACACACTGTGATGTGATGAGGGATGGAAGGGAGCGACCTATCATCATTTCGCTCCAAGCCACCCTCACCTGCCCGTGGTGCACCCTGCCAAATAACAAACGAGGCGGTATAACTATCACAGTTGAAGGCGTAGCTAAATGCCACAGACCGATGACGGGCAGCAGTGTCACCGGAGCGAGAAGCCAGCCTAGTGCGGTAATTATAGGTATATCCTCCAGATGTTTGCCCTAAGTGGCGAACAACTGGAGAGGCCTATGTCCAGCAGTGGACTGCAATAGGTTTATGATGATGATGACAAAACATACTAGATAGGTAGTAGCTAGTTAGTCATATATACACCTACCAGTTAAAATACAGTCATTAAAATTAGTTCTCAAGTATAAATAAGCAATTATAAGACCACATCAAATACGTTGACTAGATCCCAAACTAAGTAGCTTAAATTAAATACATAATGCACATGAATGATTATCCTAGGTGGGGATCGAGTCCATGACCCTCGGTTAAGAAGACAAAATCACTACCAATACGCCCCCGGACCAGTCAAGGATGTTATTCAGTATTGAAAAAACGAACTAAAGAAAGCAATGTCTGAGTACCGGTTTAGTAACTGGAATGAATAAAAAGCTTTATTTCAATAGAAACATTGATTTCTTTTTACTTGTATTAGTATTAAGCTCCATTAAAAATCCCATAAAAGTCTTAAGCTTCAAACAAAAAGGAGTACAAAAAATTCGCACCCTTTATTAAGATTAAGTCGAGGAAAATTTTCCCTATATCTCTCGAGCAAGAACAATCTAGAGTTTATATCAAAGAACGCTTCTATCGTGGTTTGAATTCTTTTAAAAGGGAAAACAAGCCCTACAGATATTATAAAAGTCTTATGGAAGATCGTCTTTGATGTTTTTGTAATATTAAAAAATATAATCTACTTTTAAATTAGAAATTTCTTAGGTATTCGCGTAACTGTTAGGTGAATTCCGAGAGGACAATGAAAATTCCGACTTTAGTAAAGCTATCTACAAGATCTAACTTAGCATTCATGGTTTATGCAAAGAGATATTTATCGTTATTAAAGTTACTTTCATCTAAATATATAAAACTCAAAGGTGACTGACTGACTGACTGACATAGGGTTCTATCAACGCACAGCCCAAACCACTGGACCGATCGGGCTAAAATTTGGTATGCAGGTAGATGTTATGACGTAGACATCCGCTAAGAAAGGATTTTGACCAATTCTACCTCCAACGGGATGAAACTCTATTCCACGCGGACGAAGTCGCGGGCACTGCTAGTTAAAGTATATGTTTAAGATTAAGGTTTCATGTAAGTACCACTTTCATCCACGAATATATTTTTATCTTTTTTTTTATCCACAGTTATCTTTCAGATAGAGTCAATTAACTACTAGCAAAAGGATTGCGTAAAGACGCAATCCTTTCACAAAGGTGAATCTGTTAGCTATCCCGAATTTTGAATAAGTCTATGAAGTCGTTAGCCTATAGCTATTTCAATCGTACCGTTGTATAAGCCCATTCTTTTCTATTAAAAGCTGTCATTTTTGGATTTATGCATACAGATTCCCGGCAAGTCGATCATCCCTTGCGGGAGGGTACGTCAAACTTCAATTGATTGATTTCACGAGAGATGCATTTCATAGCCTAGGTTTTATTTTATAGACAGGACAGTAAAAGGCAGTTTTCCTTGTACCTAGGTATACA
Organism: Conogethes punctiferalis; assembly: GCA_031163375.1. NCBI lineage: Eukaryota > Metazoa > Arthropoda > Insecta > Lepidoptera > Crambidae > Conogethes > Conogethes punctiferalis. Next base: position 21,852,516 of record CM062077.1, on the reverse strand, counting down.
TAAATCCTTTATGTTATTCATAATTCTACTCTTATGTTATATTATACTAATACTCGTATTTTTCAGGTTTTTTATCGTTTTACGATAGAGATTACATTATGGCGTTTGCAGTTGAGATGTTCATTGCGTTCGGCCGGATACAAAGCCGGAGACCAAATCTCTTGATAAAGAGACTTCCTCTAAAGGAAGGATTTCAACCACAGAACTAGTTCGTTCCATTTATATTTCAGTTAAATATAGCCCATACATCAGATTTTCCTCCACCCTATAGAATACTGGATAAGAGAGGTAGGGCATAGCGAATCTTCGCCCGAATTGAGCTGCCCGTCCGGGGAAGGACCTCCATCCTATACAATACGAACCCACGACCCTTGGTTCAGAAGGCCGGGTTGGTAGTGACCAATTGAACCACTGGGCCAATTTACTACTACTAGATACTGTGTATTTAAAATTTCCTTAACTAATGTTGGCTAAATTCATCCAGAAGACTATTATTAGGTACTATTTTTTGTACAATGACGTACGAGTATACATTAATTATGAGTTACGCCACACCAAATGTGAATATTAATTAAGTGGAATCAAGTATGCTGCAAATGAGGTAAGTAAGGAGACGTCGACGAATTTCTAAGAGCACTCAGCCCAAATGTTCTTAAGCTCGCAAATGTATTGGCAAATGTAATTATTTAAGCGAAAGTGCTGTGACACTACACTGAAACGTATCTGGGAATTGTTGGAGTAGCTAAATAATGATTTAGGTATCTCCCATAATTTTACATACAATCATACCGGATTGCGAAGTAAAGGAGCAGAGAATGCGTGTGCACTTTTATTTCTCCTGAGTAATTTGTTACTTTTGTTTGAAAAATTACCCGCTAATGTTATTATTATTAGCTACCTAGAATCTTATTGTCTGTGTGGTTTGCGGCTTAAGTATAGAACAACCTTATCCCGCGGGTTACACGAGTTTCTTGCCGGTGTCTTCTCGGTAGAATGCTTTCCGAACCGATTGTTCGAACTTCGACGATTTGTGTTTTTTTTTTAAACCTATACAAATAAAGATTATTTTGACTTTGACTTTGACTAAGGCAATGTCAGGAAACGGGTGACAACGTTTACCTGTGCACAAATAAAGGCTACTGCGGTCACCAACCCAGCTGTCAATCCAAAAAATCCAACAACATGACTTTCTAATAGTAACCATATTGAATAACTTTCTTATTTCCAAAGAACGGATTCACCATTAAAAGTAACGCGTACATTGTGAAGAACAACAAATCTCATAGAACGAACCAATTTAGTTTAAAAGAGATTGCCAGTAGCAGTAGCAACACTTAAATAGGTTAGGCCGTTAAAGAATTTCTCTCATTCCCGAGTTATCCCCTATAAAGCGCCGCACAATCTGAGCACATAATACACAGTCTGTGCACATAAAAAACAATGTAACCTCAATAGCTATTCTTCAAATTTCCTACTCCAAAAGCTCTCCTAACATAATCCCTAGTAATATGCTATTCTCCTTTCCTCCCATCGTCGAGTTTTCATTTTCCCAAACGTTTCGACAACTTAGATCACTTTTAATTCACTAGAGATGAGATGAGGCGATTGACAAGCATTTCTATTACTATTTTTCTTGCAAAATCTTTGAAAATTCCTTTGAAATTTTCATCTTTGAAAGTTAATTTATCCTGGTTTGATTTAATCTACTTAATTAGTTTGAACTTATTATGATTATTTCTTAAATCACACATTTTTAGTGTAGAAAAAAGTTGACAGTGCCAAAGCCCTTCAATTTACGTTTAATCCTATGATCTAAACGTAAATTTAATAAAATTTATTTCCTGAATTCTTGCCGTTAGAATCCACTTTCCAAATCCGGCGGTGGTCATTATTTATCGATTCATAGGTGTGTTTATACAAACAACTTCTATTCTCTATTCTAGCCTGAAATTAAGATTTACTTAAGAGTAATATTTCAAAAAATACGTCCAGAGCGACACACGCGATCGAAGTGCTCCAGCCCATAATCCAGAATCACAATGCGTCATGCGCCTTCAAGGGCAAATTCGGCCCCTTAGTCGTGCAAACATAAAGGAGCCGGTATTAATCTTCTATTGCCCGACCTGAGACAAGCCCCCTGCAGTTTGCATTCGCCTTCATTCAGCTCTTAGTGTCCTGTTGTTCGCCCTTGGGTGACACAGGGGTGTTTCGTTTGGAAAGCTGCATTTTATTGAGATTGAATGACATTTTCTAATTATGAAAAGATATTATGGTATAGCGTCGTTTCCAAAACGCTTGGTTCTCAAGGTTAGATGTCTTTAAAGAGAAGTTTCTTTGGAGCTTGACTATAGTTGAAGTGAGGACATTATTTTGGATTTGGGATGTAAGGGAGCGACCCATCATCTTTTCGCTCCAAGCCAACCTCACCTGCACGTGGTGCATCCTGCCGAATAACAAACGAGGCGCTGGCAACCAACTGGTGGCGGTATAACCATCACAATTGAAGGCGTAGCTAAATACCACAGACCAATGACGGGCAGCAGCGTCACCGGAGCGAGAAGCTACGCCCTGCGATCGCCAACCCGCCTGCCCAGCGTGGCGATTATGGGTATATCCTCCATATGTTTGCCTTAAGTGGCGAATAGCTGGAGAGGCCTATGTCCAGCAGTGGACTGCAATAGGCTGATAATGATGATGAGGACATTAAAAGTAATATTTTTGTTTTATTAAACAGAACAGTAACAAGGGTAAGACGTAGTTGCGGAAGGTGGACGCGGGCACTGTGTGAGAGGCAGCCGTGGCTTGGCCGGAGATCTGTGGGCAGACCAGACTTGCAGGAACCACCTATACGCTTTCCGAACTTCACTTCAATGTGTCCCAAAACGCAAGAAACCAACCCTCCACTGTCGCCGCCGTAATGCACTTTTTTTAAGTGATTTCTTTTATTACGAAGCACGGACACAAAAAAGGCCGAATATGAAAAATCCATATCGGGTGAAAAGTGCTCTTTTACGAGCTAAGTTTTATGACGTAATGAAAAACGGATGATTAAATAAATGTGCCGCTGGTCATGCGATCTGGTCACATAAAATGGCTAGAGATCAGACGTGACACACCAAACGTTCGAATCTGAAATGCTGTCATTGGGGGACTATGAATTAAATAAGATTATAAACATTTAATCTAATATGTAAATATTTAATTTTTTATAATGAAACAAATCTTCTGTACAATTTGTGTATGAATCGCTAACCTGATGTACTCGTATTTAGGTAACTTTGGTTGCCTAATCTATATGGGGTAGTATTCCCCCAAATAACATACCAAACTGTCTTGACTTTTTTTTATAATAGTAGCTCGACACAATGGCTTCCCTTTGCCTGAAAAAAGCCCAAGCGAAAAAAGCCCAAGTCGCTGTGACAACGGGAAAGTCACTGATCCTGTTGAGTTGAGCTGAGTTACCTGTCAGTTGCCACCGCCATGCCTGCCTATTTTATTTTTTCTTTTTTATAGGGGAATGCGTTAGGCACCGTCAAGAAAGAACTAAATATATTTTTTTTATGCAAGTGGCGGCAGACGATCAAATGTGACGCCTGATGGTAAGCAGTCGACGCCGCCCATGGACACCCGCAACTCACATCGAGTTCTGGGGTCGCTGCCGGCCTTTTAAATAGGAGTACGCTCGTTTCTTGAAGGCTCCCAAGGGTCGTAGCTGTTCGAAAAGACTTTTTTTTTATAGTGGCTCGACATAATGGCTTCCCTACGCCTGATGGAAAGCGAAAGAGAAGCCCAAGTCGCTGTGACAACGGGCAAGTAACTGGTCAGTTACTTGTCAGTTGCCACCGCCATGCCGGCCCAACCCTAACCCCCCACGAGCTCCAGAGAGACTGTCGCAGAGAGTTGGTTCCACAAAACCGCAAAGTGGAGGATCGCCGACTATCGTATTATCCACCATATTGTTTTGAGGTAATACATACTACCATAATACATTGACTGTACTTATTTATAACATAGATGATTAACGGCTCATCATCCATTCCCAAATACCATTGACTACACAGTATTCTTGCCTTCTACATCCCTTTAATCTTAAGCCAATATCTGTGGAAATCGAATGCATTTTTACGACCGAAGGGACAACGTTCGAGTGTTGGGAAAACTGACAGCGATTTCATCAAACCTTTATGGTGTCTGTGGTATTGCCATAAACAACAGGTTTCTATGCTATGGAAAGTTCACTATCAATTTTATGCTTTCAATAATATTATTATGTAACATTAATCAGTTTTACGGCGTATAAGGATAGTAGGTATCGTATTAGCTAGTACTGTGATTATTTTCTACATTTATAATAAATTTGTAGAGAGGTCAATTCTGTACATGAGATATATTTTCAAAATAACTATTAGGGGATGATAAGTGATCGAAGCCAAAAATGCAATTAGTAAAATTTTTGTCTGTCTGTCTGTATGTTCGTTATAGAAGCCGACCCCGACATGTTTTGATGACCCCGATAATTACAGTCTAAGCACTTCATCATCATCAACATCATCAGCCTCTCCCAGTCCACTACTCCAGCAGTTATCTCTGTTAAATTTCTTCTTCTGCAAGTATATTCATTTTAATTCCAGCCTCTTTATCATCAGCTTATTGCAGTCCACTGCTGAACATGGCCTCTCCAGTTGTTCGCCACTTTCGTCAAACACCTAGATGCTTTACCCATAATCGCCACGCTGGGCAGGCGGATTGGCGATCGCAGGGCGTAGCTTCTCACTCCAGTGACGCTGCTGCCCGTCGTCGGCCTATACAATTTATCTACGCCTTCAATCGTGATAGTTTTACCATCATCAGTCGGTTGCCAGAGCTTCGTTTGTTATTCGGCAGGATATAGCACGGACCGGTGAGGGTGGTTTGGAGCTAAAAAATGATGGATCGTTCTCATACATCTCACACATACGTTAATAAATTAATAAACATAATACCCCAAACTATTATTTCCGTCGCCAGTGCTCAAAGCGCAGATAATGACGTATCTATCGACCACTGGTCCCCATTAGCCGCTCGTTCTCGCGTCTTGATTTATGACGTCTTGCAGACAACGCGCCGCGTCATTGTTTATAACCGCGGCCGTCGAAGCGGCTAAAACGCGCCAGTAGAAACATTGTTATTTTTCACTTAGTAAGAGGTTGGAATTTAACTTGAACATATTTGCAGATGAAGAACTTAAATAGGAATAACTTTAAAAATAACAAGCTGTAGAAAATATGAAGGAATAGCAAACACATATTATATGTAGAGTCACTAAAACGCACTCGGGCACTTGTGTACCCCATATTTCTGTACGCGAAGTTGAAAAGAAGAATATAGGTACCTACTCTAGAGGTGTAGTGCTACAGAATTCAACGAGTCTATACTCGAGAATTCGGCATCAAGCAGCATTTATCATATTTGGTACAGTCCCGTATTCTAACCTTCTTTGGTCACGTATGTCGCCGGGTAGAGGTGGCTATTGAAACACTTGAGGTTCAGTCAAAGGTTCAGGGTACAAAGGCACGAGGAAGAACCCCTATAAGATGGACGGACCAAATGGGGACAGCACTGAAGTTTATGAGTAAAGTACCTGCAAGAGAAGAATAACAGCACGTTGTGAAGCTTGTCACCAACACCTAAAATGATGACATGACCTCTCTGTCAAGAGTGACATCAACGAAGAAGGAGAACTCAAACAAGCAATTGTTAAGGCTGTGGCTTGTAGATACAATTCATGATAGTTCAGAAAGTACTGAAAGTTCTCGACTGGTCGAGACTTTTCTTCAGGTCGTTTACTAGGTATAACAAGAAATACTTGTAAAAGCTAACAAAAGTACCCATCAATTGTGTTTGTTTAAAAAACAACAAGTTATGAGCAGGGCTTGCGGTGACCGAAGCACTTCAAGTAATAATGTGGGCCCTAGGGTTGGTGCAAATATGAACAACAATAGGCCTGTTGCCGTAAAAAATGTAATTAGTCCGTCTTTTAGATTGTTCAAAAATAAAAGACACGTATTTTTTCATTTGTAAATTAGACCAAAAATGACAAAGATATAGCCCGTCAAAATTACGCGTGACGTCAAAGAGTGGGAGTTTTTTCGCCATAGAGTAACGTCAAAGACCGCACTCCTACATTTTGATGCCTTGTATCGTTGTTATTTTTTGTTTAAATGAAAAAAGGAAAAATACGTGTCCAATATATTTTTATGGCGACATATAATATCGGAGGCCAAGACTCACTTTGGGTCGCTGTGCCACCACAGTAAGTAAGTAAGTAATATATTTTTATAATCTAAAATACGGACTAAATATAATGTAATTATTTTGACCCTGGAAACATCCCTATTAGAAGTTCAGGTTTCATTATCATCATTAGCCTGCAAACGTCCACTGTTAAAGTGACTGTTTAAAGTTATAAGTGACTGCAGTGACTTATTAGTCACTGTTTTGTTTGTACCCAGGTAAACGGTGCTGCCCGTTTCCTGATATTCTCTTAGTCGTGTTCTCGACACCCACGGGATAAGATAGGTATTGTAAATGCTCTAATGTTCTAAGGTGATGGATTTTTGTAGTAGTGTAGGACGCCATCGCCCCCGGTGGCCCGACGGTCGGAGATTAGTGTCGGTCGCGTTGCTTCGAAGAGGCTTATATTCGGTAGTGGACTGTGATAAGCTGATTTAATTGATGGTTAGAAAACTTACAATATCTCGCGAGAACTAAAAAAACAGAACACTTAAAAGAGGTAGGGCATAGCGAATGTTCGCTCGAATTGAACCTCCCGTGCGGGAAAGGACAATACAGAATACCACAGCCAAATGACCTCCGGGTCGTGTTTTTCGCAACACCCGAAATCGTATAGTTACCGTGGTCAGTTTGGAGCTTATGTTTTACTCTCCAGACTACACTTTCGCCAAAGAATCTAATAACTTTAAAGACTAGCCTTGAACTTACAAATGGGTGATTTTCCGTCCTTCCATCGATTTTGTTTACGACGCTTATAATTTGACAAACAAGTGACAGCCCTAAAGCGACTGAAATTTTATAAAGAGCCGCCTCTGTCTGAGAAGCGGTCGGCGTAATCCGGATTTTAAAATATTACATAAAAAGAGGTGATCTTAGCAAAAACACTTACACGAAAAGTCTTACCATATTATAAAGTTAGAGACAGTTTTAAATTTTGGAAAGCAATCTTTGAATGTTTTCTATTATTATATTTATTTCTTGTTCCCAAAAGTGTACATTTTTTACTCTTACCGTACCGAAAATGTGAAACTAAGGCGAGGCGCAGCCATTGGTAAAAGCTAGTATTATTAAATCTAATAAATTATGTAACAAGTTATGAACATTATTTATTTGTAACTAGCTGTGCCGGCGGTAGCTTTCTCGTGATGCGCGATCAAACATACAGATAAAATTTTCTCCCGTTTTCACTACACTTCCCATCACTGCTCTGCTCCTATTGATTGTAGCGTGATAAAAAGTATACTATAACCTGCCCAGGAGTATGAAGAATAATTGTACTAAGTTTCGTTAAAGTTAACGAACATACAGACAGGCAGACAGACAGACCGACATAAATTTTACTGATTGCATTTTTGGCATCAGTATCGATCACTAATCACCCCCTGATAGTTATTTTGAAAATATATTGAATTCTCTACAGATTTATTATAAGTATAGAGAAGAAGATATAGAAGATTTGAACTCGTTACATATTTCTTATTAGTTTTAACGAATGATTTTATATAACACTAGCGACCGCCCTCGCTACGCTTCGGGTATTTCATGATACATAAACCTTCCTCTTGAATCACTCTATCTATTAAAGTAAGCCGCATCAAAATCCGTTGCGTAGTTTTAAAGATTTAAGCGCATAGGGATTTAGGGATAGAAAAAGCAACTTTGTTTTATACTTTTATTTAATTTATTTATTTAATCTTTATTGCACAATTAAACTGTGTACAAAAGGCGGACTTAATGCCACATAGGCATTCTCTACCAGTCAACCATTGGGTTAAGCAGAAACTAATTTTAAGGTAGTGTGCCACAAAGTTAATTAGATAACAATAATTCTAAATATATAATAATAATAAATATCAAAATAATATATGAAAAAAAGAAATATAAATACACATAAAAATCAGAAGGAACAAAACATAATTTACATATAATATTTACGTACATATACTTAGATAATATATACTCACAAAATATTATAAACATACTTATAATAAATATATTAGGACGACGACTACAGAAACTATTGCGCTGAATGTTGGAGGTGATAATATTTATGAACCCTTATCTTGAATGAAGCCCTGCTTGGAGCACTACGGATGCTCTCAGGTAGACCGTTCCAGAGTCTGGCTGCTTGCACGCCAAAGGAGTTGGAGACGAAGCTTGAGTGGTGTAAGGGAATGGCTAGGAGAGAGTTGCTTGAAGAGCGAAGCTGCCGAGTGTGTGTCGAGCTAAGAAATTGAAACATGGATTTAAGGTAGGCAGGAAAATTTGGATTGTGAAGAATCGAGTAAAGAGTACAGAGAATGTGAATTTCGCGACGCAAGGGAATAGGCAACCAATGAAGTTGTACACGGAAAGAGGAGATATGGTCATATTTACGGAGGCCAAAGATGAACCGTATGCAGTTGTTCTGGATACGATCCAGCTTGTTGAGAAAATTTTGATTCAGATCGGGACAACACACGTCGGCATAGTCAATAATAGGAAGTATCAAGGATTGAATAAGTGTCACTTTAGTGTTAATTGGCAAGAAATGCTTTAAACGATAGAGAGAGCACAACGCAGCGGTGACCTTTCGGCTGACCTCGTCGATGTGTTTATTCCAGTTAAGGGTGGAATCGATGTGTAGTGTACTTTGTAGTGATTTAAGCCGTACCTACCGCTACGACGTTAGCCATTGCCCGCAGAAGCAATAAAACTCCTTTATAATATACATAGACCCGAAGATTGCATGCAAGTTCGATCGAAACTCGTCAGAAACTAATAACATGTAGGTAAAAGGTATTAATATTATCAAATCTCCCGCCAGTTTCGCTGCATTAGCGCGCCATGGCGAACTAATTTTGCGATCGTCAATCAATTAGCTGGGATCATAGTTTTTGCTCGGGAGCCTCCTCAAAGAGTAAAGAAAGGTTTATAGCAACAGATAGGACAGTTTCGATTTTCTACTTGCTTTATTATTGAACCTATAAGTAAACCTTGAATAAATACATATTCCATTTGATAAAATACTTCAATACCACTGCGCAATATACTTTCAATAGTCATACCCTCGAAATTGGCAGGGAAACAATAGTTTTTAATTGTGCCTGGAATATCGTAATGCTAATACTTGTTTTTCTCGATTTGAGACCGATTTTTTATTTATTTTTCCCAAAGAGGAAATGGCTTAATTAGTTTCGCCTGAAGAATTGGCATACGGCTGTTTAAAAGCTAATAATAATTATAGAAGTTGTTAAATAAAAATAAATAAAAGGGTTAAAAGACGATGCAGGTAACTTATTACACTTATCGTTTTGACATCATATTTTATCACATTATTTTTTTTTAATGTGTATTTTACATCTTTTACTCATCCAATATTTATATAATGTTTTTTTTAATAAACAAAATCATATCCATACTAATACTTATAATTAAAATATTATAAATGGGAAAGTGTGTCTGTCTGTCTGTATGTTTGTCTTTCTTTCACGGCAAAACTGAACGACGAATCGACGTGATTTTTTAAATGGAGATAGTTGAAGGGATGGAGAGTAACATACGGTACTTTTTGCCCCTTTCTAACTCCCCACTTCCCTAAAATAGGGGGTGGAAGTTTGTATGGAGCATTCACCCCGAATTTAATGCGAGTGAAGCCGCGGGCAAAAGCTAGTATACCATAATTCCTATACGGTTCTCCATTAAAATTACATGAATAATTAAACTCACTCTCCTTCAATATTGCAACAAAAATGGCTAAATCCTCTTTCGTATGTTCTGCAGATAGCAAAACTATTCCTTTAGAAATCAGTTACGGTCATATCGGAGCCTCGTCGTAAATACAGTAGGCATTAAACCAGACCCGTTCGTTTACGATCTAATAATCTAAGTTATCAGAAACTTTTACGGAACTTACCGCTCCCCTGCTAGTATATTGCTCTTTAATTTCTGTATGGGAAAAATATCAAGGTGCAGTATATAAGTAAGGGGATTTCGTTAATGCTCTACCGTACTTGGCGGCTGTTCAAACTTATCCCAGTTGCTTTTCACTTAGTATCTTTGAAGGCGTATTTTCATTGGTCGGTATTACCCGTAGGACGAGTGCGAAAGATTTGTAATGGATGGCATAGCGTCGGCATGCGATATGTGAAAGAACCTGAACACAATGTATTTGCCACATTTTGGCTTATAATACATAACATAACTATATAAAACATAATGTGGTGTCAATTTGAATTACACTCACCATATTCAAGATCCCTTGAACTTTAACATTAAGCATAATAGAAGTCACGTCACGTCATATCCCCGCGCCCCACCTAAACAGGACGTCAGATAAGAAATTCCTTGCTGTTAATCTCTCTCACAAATCAACGTCAGAAACACATGCCCCAACTTATAATTGGCGTTAAAGTAATCAACAAGACAAACTTCGATTAATTACACTGTCTCAGATTAAACATCTGCTGAAGAATAAAGTGGGGGGCGCTCGACGAATGTCAGACTTGTTTGGTTTACAAATCTGTGGGACCAATGAATATAACGATTGGATACATAAAATTGCAACAGCATTTTTTTTATAGTAGCTCGACATAATGACTTCCATACGCCTGATGGAAAGCGAAAGAGAAGCCCAAGTCGCTGTGACAACGGGCAAGTAACTGGTCAGTTACCTGACAGTTGCCACCGCCATGTCGGCCAAACCCAAACTCCCCTAACGAGCCCCCCTCGAGAAACACGACCCGGAGGTCATTTGGCTGCGGTATTCTATAGGGTGGAAGTCAATTCGAACGAGGGCATCTTCGAATAAAAAAGACTCGGATCGGAATCGAGATTTGAAGAAACCACACAGATATCGGATGTCTTATCTTAAAATAGATAAGGCGTTTCTTAAAAATAAAGATAATGATGATGTTGAAATCCTGAGAGTCAATAAACTTCCAAGTAATATTTAAAAGGATGGTACGGCAGTGCCGCTTTTGCTCGACTTGGCGAGGGCACTGCCCCGCCCCCAGATTAAAGGAAAGAAAGCAGAAATGTTTATTACGTACCAAACGACTTAATACTATTACAGCATGGTAAAAGCAAAAAAAAGGTGTACCTAAAAGGTAAAAGCATACGCGCTAAGCATTGGTAAGTTCACCAACAATACCCTTTAACCAAAAGGGCCAGCAACTCTTAATATGCAATCTCTGATATGCCTTTACATTGCACCACCATTCCGGCACACCCTCATTAATCTGTTTATCAAACTAAACCAACAGCAGGGGCTAAGATGTCGTCACATAATTTTTCAATTTGCCAGTTAAAATGCGTTTAGGGGATTGATTAATAAATCTCACCGTCGGATGGGGTGAGTTATCCGTTTAGCACCCCTCGCTTCTGAGAAACTTGTATGATCTCAGACGGTGTAGCAACGTTTCTCATTTATGGGTAGGTCTAGAAGATTTGGCAATTTGCCGCAAGCTATGGCTATCGTTTAATGGAAAACGCGTTTGAAATACCTGGTGATAGCTTGTAGACGAGACGAGACGCCTAGATCCAAGATTTTCCGTAGAAATATACTCGTACCTACATGTAAGGCCTCGCTTAAGAAACACGGCGCATTTTGGTCCAGTATTTAATTATGCCTTGTAAAGGTTTATAAAATAACATCTTTAAACACACAATTTATTTTGTACCCTTGTTACAATTTTTTTTAGCCTTTACTATCCCACTGCTGGGCGAAGGCCTCCCCCAATTCTTTCCAATCGTCCCTACCTGCAACATGCTCCTGCCAAGCTGGTAAATGATCCAGATCATCACGCCACCTTTTCTTCGGCCTGCCTCTACGACGGTGGCCATCTGAAGGCTGATATTGGGTGACGATTCTGGTGATTAAATTAATCTGAACATAAATGTAGTTATAATTTAGCAATAGTTACATCGTCTTTTTCACAAGACTGCTTCAGTGATGAATATAAATATTTATATTACCCATGTCTTTGTTTTATCGTTTCCTCTGTGACAGTTGTATGTGTCACAAGACGTATTACGTCACTTTAGAACAAACTTTGGGATTGGAGCAATGTGAGATTGTCTGATATTTATATCATCAGCCTATTACAGCCTACTGTTGGACATAGGCCTCTCCAGTTGTTTGCCTCTTTGGCAAACTTCGGGAAGATTTGCCCATAAACGCAACGCATGGCGGGTTGGCGATCGTAGGGTGTAACTCCTCGCTCCGGTGACACTGCTGCCCGTCATCGACCTATGGTATTTTAGCTACGGGTATATAGGCCAAATAAATTTATAGGCTGATGATGATGATATTTATATATTGTTCAAAATAACAAAAACAGAAAAAACACAAAACAAGAGAACCTACCACGGCGTAATAGCGACTTCTAAATAAAAAAGTCTCCCTTAGCATATAAGCCGTTTTACATTTGTTTTATACGCGTATTTACGTTGTCGTCTGCGTTTTATTAAATCAATGCCCGCGACTGCGTTTCATTACAAACTGCTAATGATAACAAACGAGGCTGGGCGGTGGACGCGAATTATATTACGAGTACAAGGGCGCTGCGGGGCGAGCGAATTCCACCTTTCGTCTCGCTTTACTAGGGAAACTCGAAAGGAATGAATGACATGAAATGATATTAAATACCTACACTTTCTAAGAAAGCGTTTAGTTACCATCTGAAGTTACGTAAGGTAATTGTCAGCCTTTAGCAACATAGACTTCTTCACTTTGTTCGATCCTGAATCCTGAACTTGCGCAAATTGTCTCTCCACCTGGCCCGAGGGCGTTCTACACTACGTTTGCCGAGAAGCTTCAATTTAAAACTTGTTTACCCCAACGGTTATCGGTTCTGCGGCTGATATGGCCTGCTCATTGCCACTTGCTAATCAGATCCTCCAGAATCCATGTAGGGCACATGACAGTCAACGTGTTTATACGAGTATACAGCTTTTTTGTTTGTATTGAAGTGCAAGTCATTGGTTTCATATCGGTATACTCGTATGTTATAAATAATGTAGTCTGAAGAGTAGTAAGTTAAACTTTTCCAATAAATTTTGACACATGCGCTTGTGTTTTCCAAAAAAAAAAATGTTGTGATTTCTCACGAAGTCCGATTTGAACAGCTTTTTTCTGGCAGCCAGCCGAAAATCAAACATAGCCGTCTACCCTATTGAACGCTGAGGTATATTTGAAGTCAGCAAACCTAGCCAACCCAGCAGAAGTTAGCTAAACAAAGAAGCGACCAAAAGTAGGGGATGTAAGCCCCCATGCAAGCGAGGGTGTAGACACTGCACTTGTCTAGCGGACACCCTGTGACGCGCAATAATATGTCCCCATTGTCCCGCACCCGCTTGGTCTCCGATGATTCGCCGATAAACTTAACGAGCGCTGCGATCATGAAGGGTCCGATGACGGGGAGTTGATATACTGATACTTGTATTGTTATGCGGTGAGGCTCCAATCGAACAGCCGACCAAGCTATGAAACTCTTTGCCAGGCTCCTTGTTCCCCGAGACGTACAATCTCCCGATGTTCAAGGCGAGAGTGAACCGGTTTTTGATGGGTGAGCGCGATTCATCATCAGGTGAATTGCAGTCAAGCGCAAACCCATATTGCATAAGAAAACTAAGCGCTGCGAGTGGAACTGGATTGGGCATAAGCTCCGAAGGGACCCCAACTACCAGGGCAAGCCCTAGAATGGAATCCCCGAGCGAAAACGTGGCCGTCCTTAGCAATCCTGGCGCGGACGGTCACTGCAAAAGTAAAGGAGATAGATACTTGGGGTGAAGGGAAACTCGAAGCTCAAGACCGCTATATTTGTTTGGAATGCGAAGTGTAATGTTTATAATTATTTAGCTCGACCCGGGATTCAAACTTAAAACTATCAGTCTCTAGGAAGCGCGTGAGCACTAGACCAGAGAGTCATTTTTATAGTAGCTCGACATAATGGCTTCCCTACGCCTGATGTAAAGCTGAAGAGAAGCCCAAAGTCGCTGTGAAAACGGGCAAGTAACTGGTTAGTTACCTGTCAGTTACCACTGCCATGCCGGCCCAACCCTAACCCCCCACGAGCTCCGGAAACCCTACTCACCAGCAGAAACACGACCCGGAAGTTATTTGGCTGCGGGTTCATTATTCGTTGTTCTAACAAATCTTCTTTTTTCTAGAGGGAAATGCATTAGGCTCCTTTAAGACGCTTGCGCGGGGAGACGGCATGGTGTATGGGGCTCACATCTCCCAGAATAAGGGCATACCCACTAAACCCCTCTGTGTCGCCAGTGGGCAGTAAATTGCAGGGACTCGGGTAACGCCAAAACATACAGCCGCATCAAATACAACGGTATTGTAACACTGGCTCGGTGGCTCAATTGGTGTGTAAAGTGACCCCTGCCTTTGGAACCAAAGGTCGTGGGTTCGATTCCCACCCGGGACAAACATTCGCGTGATGAACACTTGTGTTTGTTCCGTGTCTGGGTGTTTATATTTGTATTTAAGTATTTATTTGTGGTACCTTCGTTGTTCTGATACCTATAACATGAGTGCTTAAGCTACTTACTTTGGGATCGGAGCAATGTATTGTATGTGATGTTGTCTGATATTATATTATTATTATGACAGACCTATCCCATCCCTTATTGCCTGGTTATCCTGACAATCAATCTAGCCCCAGGTGTCTGCGAGTTCCATATAACCGCAAGGGCTCAATGGAATACTAATTGCTTTTAAAGAGGACGCAGGATTAAACGAATCGTCGGACTGATGATGGCCAGACAGATTGGATATTTATGAGTTATGGTTGTCAGGTGGGCCGCTCATTCATACGTTGTGAATATGAATCCGTAATACCACTTGATCGGATTAAGGTAAATTGCATCGATGTTTGTACAGCCAACAGCAAAGGAGCTTCAGTAGTAGGTATCAAATTATTAAGTTACACCGATATACAGTCAAAAGCATATATGGGCATAGCGAATCTTCGCTCGAATTGAGCCGCCCGTACCGCCTATAGAATACCGCAGCCAAATGACCTCCTGGTCGTGTTTCTGCCGGTGAGTAGGGTTTCTGAAATTCGTGGGGGGGTTAGAATTTGGCCACCATGGCAATGGTAACTGACAGGTAACTGACCACTTTACTTGCCCGTTGTCACAGCGACTTGGATTTCTCTTTTGCTTTCCATCAGGCTACTATAAAAAAGCAATAATATGTACGCACCTGCACAGAAATGTAATTCTTGGTAAACGAGAAATAATTATTATCTTAGCCAATCGTAATGTTTCTGCGTTTGCGCACGAATCTAGCCCGTTTGCTATTATAGTTCATTCTCGTTAAGAAAATAGTGACTCATCACCGACTGATGACTGACCAACCAATTAAAACGCTAGAAATTAAATTTCTATCTAATAGTTGATGAGTGCGTGCGATGTCGTTACATTGACCGTTGCTATGAGCAAAAATACTCGGTTTTTGTTGACTTTGAATTATAACTTTTTTATAAAAGTCTCCCAACATTATTATCTAACCATATTTCAACGGTGTAGCCATTCGTATATAAATAAAAAATTCAACTCAATCGCTTGAGGGCAAGTGCCTTAAAATTGAATTATAAGATTTTACCCAAACATACATTACAACAAGTTAAATAAAAGCTTGTAAAAAAATAATTAATAACTGACTACATTTTGTCCAGTTAGACAACACGCTACACCTATTTCGATCTTGGAAACAATAAACTCTTTTGAAAGTCACAACATGTGCAGTGTAACTATATTCTCATATGTTTTATATTTTGGAAATAACATAGTAACAAATATGATGTTCTATGTATAGACACGTAATAACGCATTACATGCCTCGTCTTGCACACTGCAACCAATGACAGTGACACAAAAATACCAATTTTGCAGATACATAATTATTTAAAACTAATTTAATTTGCCCTAAAGCTTATTTCGCACCCCTGTCTTCTGATCAAAGGGTCATAGGTTCGAGTTCGTTCTGATGAACATTTGTGTTTGTTCCGTGCATGATATTATATTTAAGTGTAAAAAGGTGTCCCTTGACAATAGGCTATTATGGCTAAAAATTGTAATTAGTCCGTATTTTACCTTATTCAATACTAAACAAGACACGTATTTTTCCTTTTTTTCATTCAAATAAACAATAGCAAAGATACACGGCATCAAAAGTTAGGAGTGGGAGTCTTGACGTCACACGCTCCCGTAAAAATGCGTCACCGAGAGACGTCACGCGTAATTTCAACGGACTATAACTTAGTAATTTTTGGTCTAATTTACAAATAAAAAAAATATGTGTCTTTTATTTTTAACCGACTTCGAAAAAAGGAGGAGGTTCTCAATTCGTCTGTATGTATAATATTTTTTTTTTTTTTTTATGTATGTTCACCGATTATTCCGTCAATTATGGATGGATTTCAAAAATTTTTTTTTTGATCGACAGATGTCACTTCCGAGGTGGTCCCATTATCACCAAGTCAGGATCTGATGATGGGATCCTGGAGAAATTGAGGGCAACAACCGAAAATTGTATGCTCATATGGTGTTTTTGTTACGTTATCATATTCTACTCAGGTATATGCTTCCGGGCGTCAACATCTGGTGCTGATGATGAAGCCACAGAACTCCTTAACGGTTAGGAGTTAGGGAACAGTACTGACATTGGTCGATAGAAACTAGGTAGTAGTATGTACTTATGCAGGGCTAATAGGGCAAGTGATTTGGTAAGTGATTTGCTTGATTCTAGATCGCAAAGTCTTCACTTGACTTGAAACAAAATTTTTCATTCCTAAGTAAAACTCTTAAGGACATTAATTAGCCCTTATTCAAGGTCACAGCACATTAACGCAACTAAAAATACAGAAATAAAATTATTTAAAAAAAAAAATTAAACCGACTTAAAAAAAAACACAAACGACCAAAACTAAAAAGCGATAAATAACGTAAGTAATTCTATCCTTAATACATAATTATTTAAATATTACAATTATCACTTATTTTTGAAGTCGGTGCCAGCCAAACAAATAAATGTACATATCTATATTGTCGTGGGGATTTGCCGGCCGCGCGCTTCATACAACAACAGTCTACGTTAGGTACCTAGAGGCTGGCACCGACTTCAAAAATAAGTGATAATTGTAATATTTAAATAATTATGTATTAAGGATAGAATTACTTACGTTATTTATCGCTTTTTAGTTTTGGTCGTTTGTGTTTTTTTTTGAAGTCGGTTTAATTTTTTGAATAAGCTAACAGACGGACTAATTACAATTTTTAGCCATAATAGCCTATTGCCGCCGCCGTCATTGCCACCCTGTAAGATAATTCTGACCAACTGATTCCAAAACGCGACCAAAGTGTGTGTGTTTATATTGTGTTTTCATTTCCAAATATATGTTATATTTATATTTATCTTATATTTATATGTATACTTATATTTATTTTATATTTTTCAAATATTTATTCTAACTTTGTCCAAAAAATGTGTATCACCAATAAGTCTTAACTGGTAACAGCCTCACTGTTACGCTTGCTGCATTGTGCCCTCGACCCTACCGCGGGATGGGCGCGTTTTTTATTCGATTTCGCACCCAATTTGCTCGCCCGCTCGCCAGAAGCGGCCCAACCACGCGATGACAGGAATTATGTTCCGCTATACGTGACACCCTGTATACGAACACGCCGTATAAGACCACCCTGTATACGGATGTCGGGTGCCTTCATTTTGCTTTCGAAAATTGCAATCTAGCGGGTAAAATAGACTATTATTGGTTTAACTACATCTGACCGAAGTTTGGCGGGGGATCGGTAACTGTATTGTTTAGAACGGGTGATGTTGGTGTTTTTAGTATGGGGTTTATGATGGCTTAATATATGCTTCTAACATCGGGATAAAACAAATGCTGACAATGATTGACTTGGGAACCTTCAAGAAACTAGCGTATTATAAAAGGCCGGCAGCGACCCTAAACTTGATTTGAGTTGCATTGTGTTTGTTCCGTGTCTGGGTGTTTATATTTGTATTTAAGTATTTGTTTGTGGTACCTTCGTTGTTCTGATACCCATAACACAAGTGCTTAAGCTACTTACTTTGGGATCGGAGCAATGTATGTGATGTTGTCTGATATTTATTTATTTATTGCAGTGTCCATGGGCGGTGTCGACTGCTTACCATCAGGCATCACACCTATTTTAAATCCGGAAACCACACTGGCTACTGATATGCATGTGTTTAGTTTATCTACTTAGTAGTAAATAATATTAATAAATAAATAACCCAACACATGCCACGCTGGGCCACACTAGATAGGTAATAGACAACTGATAAACTTACTTAAATACTTTTTTTTGCAAATAAATACATAGTTATACATAATAAACACCCAGATCAATACAAACAGACATGTTTATGAACGAACACAAATGTTTATACGGTGTGGGATCCGAACCCACGAACCTTGGCTCAGAAGGCAAAGGTCGCTACCAAATGAGTCGTAGTCTCCTTAAAGATTAGCTGCAGTAGTCCAAAATTCGGTCAGTAGAGTATTATTTCTAAGTATCATAGAGTGCCAAACAGCTGGAAAAATATAACATCACTCTGAACTTATTGCCCAATTAAGTACCGCATTAATCCTAGGCACCCCTTACAAAAATACACATACATCCGTCGGTTCTTCCAAACACTTAATTGGGCCGCAGGTGGAGATGCGATCGCAATAAGAGGCTGCGAATTGTTCTCTCACCATCGCCTTGTGTGAGCCTAATCTTAAGGCGAGACATTCACGGATAGACAGAATAACGCCTATAATATAATTTTGATAAGTAGCATGGATCCAATAACAGTAATTGAAACTCTACTGTGTCTTGGTAGTGGACGGGGAAAGATTTAATTGTGAGTAAATAGATGGCTAGGGCATACTTGCGAACAGTAGGTCTTCGTATTTGTATATAAATATAAATAACCCAAGACATGCCACGCTGGGCCACACAGCGTCACCTAGCCCCAAACTAAGCCGAAGCTTGTACTATGGGTACTAGACAACTGATAAACTTACTTAGATACATTTTTTTTTGTAAATAAATACATATTATACATAGAAAACACCCAGACCAATACAAACAGACATGTTCATGAACACAAATGTTTGTACTGTGCGGGAATCGAATCCACGACCCTTGGCTCAGAGGGCAGAGGTCACTACCAAATGAGCCACCGAGCCTGTCACCATACCACAATATATATACCACAGTAAAATTGTAAATACAAAGTAAGCCGAGTCGTCTAGTCATATGAAAATTGTAAACACATAATATAGGTTCATTGATAATAACGCATAGGTGGAGAATGTATTAAGTCTCTGTCTCCGTCTCTGTCATACGACTCCTGTGAAATAAAGATCGAGTAGGTACTAAAAAAATCTACTAAATTGATGAACACTAAATTGATACACTGGCTACCTCGAGAAGGAAGTCGAAGCGTAGGCAGACCAGTAGCTAGATGATCCAACGACATCAGAAAGACAGCAGGGCCGACCTGGACCAGAGACGCCCCATTTAGAACGCTCTGGAATTCCAGAAAGGAGGCATATGTCCAACAGTGGAAACATAAGCGCTGAGAAGAAGAGAAGAAGAAGAAATTGATGAAAATATTTACGCCGTATCGTCAATAGACAGCTTTGTGTGCATTCTGTTATCAAAGCTTGTACCAATCAGAGGGTTCAGATATACGGGCGCATGCAAGGGGCATAAGTTTCCTGCCTCGGAATAAACTTTAAGTTTAGGACTTGGGCAATGAAGCCCACATGTAGGAGTTTAGATCCATTCAAATGTATTCATTCGTGTAAAGGTGTTCTGTATAAATGTGATATAGAACCAAGTTCGTTAAAGGAGAGATAGAAAAGTTAATCTAAATAGAAGGAAAGTTTTTTCTCACTAATAAAGAACTCTGTGCAAGAGTGGCTTGCAGCAAAAAGATGGTTTGTCGCTCACTTTTTTTTTTCTTTTTATAGTAGCTCGAAAGCGAAAGAGAAGCCCAAGTCGCCCTGACAACTGGCAAGTAACTGGTTAGTTACCTGTCAGTTGCCACTGCCATGCCGGGCCAACCCTAACCCCCCACAACCTCCGGAGACCCTACTCACCAGCAGAAACACGACCCGGAGGTCATTTGGCTGCGGTATTTTATACTCTCCACCCGGTGGAGGTTGTTTAAGCCGAGGATCCCGTCGGCCATACCAAATTGACCAAATCGGGCCAACCAATATGCAGCTGGCTGGCCGTCGTAGCCTAAATTCGGTCAGTAGATCGCTATCATTATTCGCAAAACCCGCATACCTCAACGCAAGCTGCGACTGCACTCAGCTTATCACAAATCGATCACCCGATTACAACTTATTAACTTTCACTCGATTACCTCGCACTTACCGACGACAAACAAACGGTAGTGTCGATATTTTTACATTGTAATTGGTTTTCTTGTAATCGTGATATGATTGATTTGAGTGCTGAGTTATTACAGAAATGTCAAGGTTTACTGTGAATTTGATAGTCATGTTAAGAGAAATCGGTTTCTGATTATTTTGTGAGAGAACTGCGAAACGGGTGAAAGATGTAAACGGGTGCAAGGACGGTAGATAATGTTATGTTATTTCTATGAACTGTGGTCACATAATGAATACAGTAAATGATGTAAAAGTTGGAATATAAGTGAGTAAGAGAGGTAGGGTATAGCGAATCATCGCTCGAATTTAGCTGCCCGTCCGGGGATCCTTCCCCGGACAGACCCCCAAGGGCGGCCGTCCGGGTTTTAGTACTATCAGCCTTTTGCGGTCCACTTCTGGACACAGGCCTCTCCAATTGTTTACTCCTCGAGCTCTGAGCGCGTCCTACACTACGTTTGCCGAGATGCGATATCCACTATAAAACTCGTTTATTACAGCCCATTATTTTTTTTATGCAAGAGGCGGCAGACGAGCATGTGAAATGCCTGATGGTAAGCAGTCGACTCTCTACTCATATCGAGTCCCGGGTCGCTGTCGGCCTTTTAAATAGGAGTATGCTCGTTTCTTGAAGGCTCCCTAGTCGTAGCTGTTCGGAAAGGCTGGCGCAGAAAGTTGCCATTGTTACCTACTTCAGTTTATTAATCCTGTATCTCCTTGGTTCTCTGTCGGATCCCCTGATTTCGGATACGGTTCTGTAGAGAAATCGCTGACAATGCTACCTTCTTAATATGACAGAACATTGAAAGTAAACAAATTACATAATAACAAAAATGTCAGGGCACAC
Source organism: Conogethes punctiferalis (assembly GCA_031163375.1). Lineage (NCBI taxonomy): Eukaryota > Metazoa > Arthropoda > Insecta > Lepidoptera > Crambidae > Conogethes > Conogethes punctiferalis. The sequence continues at coordinate 21,830,964 of CM062077.1, read as the reverse complement.
TCGGCGTCTTAATTTTTGCACTGGTGTACTTAATTAAGATATTTTTATGATGTTTGCGATCTTATCAGCGAAGTTGGAATGCCCCAAGAACGGACATTTACTTTATTTAAGTGTTTTAAATTATATGTATTTATGTTTGTGTTGTGCAAAGGCCCGCGGGTTTTTTATGAATTAAATCATGGCAATTTATTCTTCATCATTAACTGTCCTGAAAGCTGACTTCGTAAAGATTTACGTTTAATTCAACTGGAAATAAAAATAAAGCCAGAAGTTGATGGCAGATGCGCAACGGTTAAGCGTAAATGCGGACAATGTATCAGTGGTAATGGACTCATAAAACTGGGACCTATCTTGGATGTGACGAAATTATTGGCAAGCACTGCCAACGACTGGTCGCACATTAAAAATGAACTGTGGAACCTGGGGTTAATCAAAAGCAATTCGTCAATTTTTGCTTTTGCTTCAACAAATTGATGATTTAATGTATTCTAATTCCTTTGAATCTATGATCTTCTTTATGTACGTTAATAATATGTATAAATATACAATTAATCAAACTAAATCTGGGGACTATAGATAAAAAATTAAAGATATATTTTTTTTGTAATTTAAAAAAACTACTTTCTTATTGTTCTCATTTTACTAGGGTTTTTTTTTATACAAGTAAATGCCTTGACCCTAACTGGCCTGATGTTAACCGACGTTAGGGTCTACGATGGAGGGCACTCTTCCGACAAAAACCAATTTACTCTTGCCATATAAATCTGAAGAATATATCAAACGGGGACCACGGACTCTGCAATAGAGGTCCAGCTCAGCCGTTCGTACTATCATTATAGGGGCAAAGCGCTTTGTGCGAGTTTAGGTTCCATTATAACGGATGGTTTTATAAATACACCTAACATTTGTGAATGATTTTTGGCATCAAAAGTGTCCCCTATTCACAGGTGCAACGGGACCAACAACAGCGGAGCACGTTCTCAATTTGCGAATAATCCCGGCCAACCTTTGATGGGAGGCGCGCGCGTCCCGAACTTTATTGACTAGGAGCTGTGATTAGAACATAATCCGTACAGCTTTTGTTAAGTAACTCGCAGAGAACCCAGTGTTATTTTAAACCTTGTACTAACAATAATGAACAAGACTAATCCATTTTGGTGCACAGAAGTTGTACGAAAGTTTCGGACGCACGTACATTTCATCAACATCAGCCTAAAGCAGTTCACTGCTGGACGTAGGCCTCTCCAGTTGTTCGCCACTTAGGCCCAATATCTGGAGGATTGTCATAATCGCCACGCTAGGCAGGCGGGTTGACGATCGTAGGGCGCAGTTTCTCGCTCCGATGACGCTGCTGCCCGTCATTGGCCTGTGGTATTTAGCTACGACTTCAATTGTGATGGTTATACCGCCACCAGTTGGTTGCCAGCGCCTGTTATTCGGCAGGATACACCACGGGCAGGTGAGCTTGGATCGAAAAGATGATTGGTCGCTCCCTTACATCCCCTTCCTTTTTACAACAATTCCATAGTTTACTTTATTTATACTTAATGTGATATTGTAGAGTGCAAGCCATGTTTTGCCATCGTTCAAGATACAAGTTACTGTAAAAGTGATCCATTACTTTCACGTTCATGCAACTCTACTGATTACGATATCAAACTTTGCATTTTTCCACGTTAGTTTGTATGTAAATGAGGCGTTTCCTGGAGTCGAGTAAAATATGCATTGTTTGTGTTCACATGTCATGTCGAAACGCGACAGCGACGAGCGGGGCAGGTGCGCCCGATTATGACCGGCCAGGGGAAAAATATGCTACGAATAAATCATTACCTTGCATTAGGATAAAGTGGACATTCCCCTCGAACTTTTTTTATGGTAATAACAGCATTTTTTAGAAAAAAAAGTGATAATGGGAGCGACTAGATGCACCTACACCCTTTCGAACAAAAAAAGAATTTTCCAAATCGGTTCATAATTCTCGGAGATATGTGGTAACAAACATGTAGCGGCTGTGATTTAGTACCGTTATTTCGCCCGCTCTTACAGCGGGGGTGTAACTCAGTGGTAGAGTGTCTGCTTCGCATGCTGAAAGTCCTGGGTTCAAATCCCAGCACCTCCACTAGGACTGCAGCCTTTATAATTTTAACATTTTTATTGGAATCTTAATTTTATGATAATATATGAATTTTAAAGCACTTAGATATTGAAGGATAGATGTTTATGGCGTTATATTTCGTTTTTATCCAAACGACAACAGAGTGTTATTTCTTTTCATCATTTTTAGGGTTCTACAGCCAAACAGCAAAAAACCAAACCCTTATAGATTTGTCATGTCAGCTGTCTGTCAGTCCGTATGTTACAGTCACTTTGTTTTCAAAATTATAACATATAGGCTATTGAAACTTAGTAAGTAGTATTTCTGTGAACCACGCTAAGATATTCATAGATAGATAGATACTCTTTATTGCACCAAAATGAAACATGTACTAAGAGATTTCATACAGATATAGTAGTCCAATGTAGGCGGTCTTATCGCCGAAAGCGATCTCTTCCAGACAACCTTCAGGTAGGGATATATGCTGAATTCATAGAAAAATAGAAAAAAGATTTCCGAGGACCCCATACATAGAACAGACACTTACATTTTCTGAGCAGCCTATGCCAGCAAATGTGTACAATCTTGCAATATTATATTTGAATGTTTGCTCAAAGTGACAAACGACTAAAGAAGCCCATGTCCAGCAGTGGACTGCGGTAGACTGGTAATGATGATGTTACAATACTTGTAACATTATAACATGTTACGTAACATGTTATAATGTGGACTTACCTTTAAATAATTAACCCAAGACATGCCACGCTGGGTCATACATCGCCATCTAGCTCCAAACTAAGCCGAAGCTTGTACTATGGGTACTAGACAACTGATAAACTTTTTTTGTAAATAAATAAATACATTTATTTATACATATTAAACACCCAGATCAAAGCAAACAGACATGTTTATGAACACAAATGTTTGTACTGTGCGGGAATCGAACCCACGACTCTCGGCTCAGAAGGCTGAGGTACTACCAATCGAGTATTTTTTTTAATAGGTAGAGTGTTTCAAGAGGACGCTTTGTGTATAATGAAATACCCGAAGCGTAGTAAGGGCGGGTCGCTAGTAAAGAATACGTTATGAAACGAGTAGGTAGGAGGAAAATCCCGGAAAATGAATTAACTAAATATTAATGAATATTAACAACATTCATAAATGATAATATGATATCAGACAACATCACATACATTGCTCTACTCCCAAAGAAGCACTTGTGTTATGGGTATCAGAACAATGAAGGTACCACAAATAAATACTTAAATCCAAATTATAAACACCCAGAAACGGTACAAACACAATTATTCATCACACGAATGTTTGTCCCGAGTGGGAATCGAACCCACGACCCTTGGTTAAGAAGGCAGGGGTCACTACCAATTGAGCCACCGAGCCAGTCAACTAAAGCAACATTCAGAAGTTGAATTAATAAAAACTCTATTACAAAGCTCGGTAGTATAATCAAAGCAGTAACAATTCTAAAGCAAAATTTAATTACTATCCAGCTAATACTTTACTGTAATATTCAATACAGTGCAGATAACTGCTAACTGAAAACGTGGTGTAATGATATTAAGCGGGACTAAAATAGCCTTATCAACATTACTTAACATGCAAATAAGCCGTGAGAATTGCTGCGTCACCTTGGTTTAAGTTAGGTTAATTAACACGGGAACTGTGAGGCTGCAAGCGAATATGCACCATACGCTCACTCATTGCACTGGGATTTCAAATAGTAATTTGATTGTCAGATAGCACTACTGCTTTGAGATACCAAATTGATCAATGTAATTTGATTCAATCCTGTACTATTCTCTTCTTAATGATTTCTTGTCAGAAAACCTAGACATATTACTGATATGTCTTCAAAACTGACTCTGGATTCCAATCACAGGATATTTTCATCAGCCTATCACAGTCCACTGCTGGACATAGGTATCTCCAGTTGTTCGCCACTTAGGGAAAACGTCTGGAGGATATACCCATAATCGCCACGCTGGGCAGGCGGGTTGCAGGGCGTAGCTTCTCGCTCCGGTGACGCTGCTGCCCGTCATCGGTCTGTGGTATTTAGGTACGCCTTCAATTGTGATGGTTATACCGCCATCAGTCGGTTGCCAGTGCCTCGTTTATTATTCGGCAGGGTCAGGTGAGATTGGCTTGGAGCGAAAAGAAGATATGCCGCTCCCATACATCACAGGATATTTTGGTATGTTCTTATATACTTATTCAGACTCCACTGTTGTTACGGTATCTATGGGCTAAAGTGATCACTTAACATCAGATGACCTGAAGGTCATCCTGAAGGCTCGTTTGCCCCCTCCGTCAATTATTAAGAAGAGAGGTAGGGCATAGCGCCCATCCGGGGAAAGACCTCCACCCTATAGAATACCGCAGCCAAATGACCTCCGGGTCGTGTTCCTGCCGGTAAGTAGGGTTTCCGGACCTCGTGGGGGGTTAGGGTTGGGCCGGCATGGCGGTGGCAACTGACAGCTAACTAACCAGTTTCTTGCCCGTTGTCACAGCGACTTGGCCTTCTCTTTCGCTTTCCATCAGGCATTATGTCGAGCTACTATAAAAATAGAAAGTCAAAGGCAGTTTCATATTGTTATCACGTTCAAAGCAACGGAATGTCTCCCATATTCTTTCGCCTCCAACCAAAAGTATACATTTTTAAAAAATATTTCCATTACACACCCTTTAAGCTTTTATTCGCGTCAATCCGCAACAGCCGTTACGTCCGAACAGGCCCAAATGAGCCTGTGTTACAAACATGGGAAAACTCGCCAAATGTACCTACACGAGAGATAAATCCTGAAATGGGTTCCGTAGTCGGATTTCTTAATATTCTTCTACGAATAGTACACCGCCCGCAAATCGAGCAAAGTGGCTAACAAATTGACGAGGCATAGGCCTCGTGGACATAAGTCCAGCAGTGGACGGCGAAAAATTGGATGATGACCAGCTGATTTTTATATTTTTAGCAACATTTTTTTATTCAAGTTTTATAAGCAACATATTTTTTTTATTCGAAATGGGTTCGCGCTTTACTGCAATTCATCTGTTGGCAAAAGATACAATATCGCAGCCTTTGGATGGAGTTTTCAGCTAAAATCGGGAAAGCGACCTTGAACATCGTAAGATTACCTCTCGTTTGTATTTGTAAAATTTCACCAGACTGGCTCGATGGCTTATTTGATAGTGATCTCTGCCTTCTGAGCCAAAGGTCGTGGGTTCGATTCCCGCACAGTACAAACATTTGTGTTCGTGAACATGTCTGTTTGTGTTGGTCTGGGTGTTTACTATGCATAATATGTATTTACATATTTACAAAAAAAAAATATGTAAGTAAGTTTATCAGTTGTCTAATACCCATAGTACAAGCTTCGGCTTAGTTTGGGGCTAGATGGCGCTGTGTGGCCCAGCGTGGCATGTCTTGGATTACTTATCATCATTTTTAATCGTATTTGGCTTCTAGCGTTACTCCTTGCGTTGTTTTGGCTGCTGTGGCCGAATTTCGGTCTTCAGAGTACAAGAATTATTATTATTTCACATTGGCCGACGGATCCCTAAAAGAGAGTGACTGAACAAACACGGGCAGCTCGTCAAAAGAGCGTTAAATTGGCGACGGCCGTCAAAACGCGCCGACGCGGCCAATTATAATTGATAAATTAATCGGAGCTCACCGGGACCTCCCATTTGGCTCGCAGCTGAATAACGGATGACGAAATATAATAATAATAACATCACACAACATCGCATAGGTACCTACATTGCTCCGATCCCAAAGTAAGTAGCTTAAGCACTTGTATTATGGGAATCAGAACAACGAAGGTACCACATATATATATATTTTTTTATAGTAGCACAACATAATTACTTCCCTACGCCTGATGGAAAGCGAAAGAGAAGCCCAAGTCGCTGTGACAACTGGCAAGTAACTGGTCAGTTACCTGTCAGTTGCCACTGCCATGCCGGCTCAACCTTAGGGTTAGCCCCCCACGAGCTCCGGAAACCCTACTCACCGGCAGAAACACGAACCGGAGGTCATTTGGCTGCGGTATTCTATAGGGTGGAGGTCCTTCCCCGGACGGGCAGCTCAATTCGAGCGAAGATTCGCTATGCCCTACCTTTCTTAAAATTTATGTTACGGGTAATGCTAGAAGGCGGAGAAAACTTAGGTTTACCCGGGTTGACTTAGTATTACCCAAGCTTCTTGGGTAAAGTCCAAAATAACTAGTAAAATAAATTGTAATCCTGAGTTTACCCATACTCACCTAGGTGGTAGACGTAGGTCAAAGTCTAGGGACAAATCTGGCTGGGTAATGTTAAAAACTTGTCTAATTAATTACTGAAATAAAACTCCAAGGGCTTTTTAAACATTAGGTAATTATTTAAATAAACATACAGAGGCGAACGTAATCGCTTAAAAAGCAAACTTAATAATAACTATATTAAAAAAAATAGAAGTGGTCGTTGTTTTTAAAATTGAAATTATTTATTTGAGCAAGATGAACTGCAGTGACATGACTCGAAATTCCTGATGTTGCAGACGTACATGGGCGGCGGTTATTACTTACCGTCTGAACCGTAAGTTCGTCTGCACCCTATTTCATAAAAAAGAACAACGCAACACCTAAGTTTACCCAGACAGAGTTGGGTAGACCTAGGTGAGCATGGGTAAGCCCCGAAATAAAATTTATTTTACTTATTATTCGGACTTACCCACGAAGCTTAGGTAATTGGTGACAGGCTCGGTGGCTCAATTGGTAGTGACCCCTGCCTTCTGAACCAAGGGTCGTGGGTTCGATTCCCACCCGGGACAAACATTCGTGTGATGAATACTTGTGTTTGTTCCGTGTCTGGGTGTTTATATTTGTATTTAAGTATTTATTTGTGGTACCTTCGTTGCTCTGATACCCATAACACAAGTGCTTAAGCTACTTACATTGGTATCGGAGCAATGTATGTGATGTTGTCTGATATTTATTTATTTATTTAATTAAAATACTAAGTCAACCCGGGGAAACCTAGGTTTACATCTGGTTAAAACTGGAAAGGCCTATGTCCAGCAGTGGACTGCGATAGGCTAAAGATGACCAGTTTGGTTCAGTGGTGGGAACGCTGCCTCTGACACCGAGGTCGCGGGTTCGATCCCCGCATATTGCACACTTTTGTTTGCATGAACATGCCGGTACTAAATAAGGGGCATATTATATTCCGGTACTTGTGTCTAGGGTTGTAACGGAACTCCGCCTCCGCCTCCGTTACTGCGGAAGTTCCGCAAGAAATCATATCTTCGCCTCCGCTTCCGCCTCCGCACAATTTTTGCGGAGTTGTAACGGAGTTTTATATACCTACGTAAGTGCGCTCGTACTGCCTCGTACTTATCGGCGCCGCCAAGTGAACAATTATTTAGTTCAGCTGGATTAATTTATGAACTTCTTAGAAATATCCTTTGGAAGGTGATAAAGCCGCGAAACTATTGTAAAATTTATATTTAATTTTTTTAATGTTTACTTAAGTGTTAATAATTTGAAATAAGCACTTTTGAGCCTTAAATTACTATTTTATTTACATCCACTTTCACCTTCGCCTCCGCCTCCGTTAACCTCCGCATCCGCCGAGGTGTAACTCATCGTCTCCGCATCCGCCTCCGCGTCCGTTAAGAAGGCCTCCGTTACAACCCTACTTGTGTCCCATCCATCACCCATCTTCCCCAATTTGGTGTTAAATGCGCCTGATATAACAGATATTTTAACAAAAAAAAACGATTTCGATACGGTGTCAATGGGACCAACTAGAGGCACCTACACTCTTTCGAACAAAAAAAGAATTTTCGAAAACGGTTCATAATTCTCGGAGATATGTGGTAACAAACATGTAACGGCTGTGATTAAGTACCGTTGTTTCGCCCGCTTTAATAACGGGGGTGTAACTCAGTGGTAGAGTGTCTGCTTCGCATGCTGAAAGTCCTGGGTTCAAATCCCAGCACCTCCACTAGGACTGCAGCCTTTATAATTTTAACATTTTTATTGGAATCTTAATTTTATGATAATGTATGAATTTTAAAGCTCTTAGATATTAAAAGATAGATGTTTATGGCGTTTTATTTCGTTTTTATACAAACGACAACAGAGTGTTATTTCTTTTCATCCTTTTTAGGGTTCCATAGCCAACGGCAAAAAACAAAACTCTTATAGATTCGTCATGTCTGTCTGTCCGTCCGTATGTTACAGTCACTTTTTTCCAAAATGATAACACCTATACTGTTGAAACTTACTATGTAGATGTATTCTGTGAACCACACTAAGATTTTCATACAAAAATAGAAAATAGACTTTCTACCTACCCCAAACTTAAAACAGGCACTCATAATTTAATTATTGGAGGAGCCTTTTCCTATTGCCTTTAATAAAGAAATGTGGACAATCTTGCGATGTTATGTTTGAATGTTTGCCCAAAGTGGCAAACAACTGGAGAAGCCTATCTATGTCCAGCAGTGGACTGCGATAGACTGGTTATGATGATGTTATAAAACTTGTAACACAATGTAAACGTGTTACGTAACATGTTATAGGGGGTTAATAAAATGTAACGAATCTTAAAATCCTGATCCACTTTCAGAAATTCTCCGGTCCTGACTCTCGGACCTCATTTTAACGAGATATCAATTTGCACATTAAATTTACACGTCGAAGGCGAAAATCCCGTATAATCAGGTTACCTGTAAAATCCTGGGCAGGCGACCGCCCAAATTCAAAGTTAATTATCCCCAAGCCGCTAAAGCATTTAGTAGCTTAAAGTATTCCAGAATTCTAAGTAAAACCTAGCTTAGCTACTCGGAATTTGAGCAAATATTTTAGAAGGCAACCTGCAGGCGGTGGTTTTAATCAGTTATTAGAATGCTAATAGGAATTAATTAAGAATGTTGTAATTAGGTACAATCAAAACTGTCATTTTTATGTGGAAAATGACATTTTAAGAATATGCTAGGATTGGAAAATACAGCGAGGCGCCGACTTTTTAACCGACTTCAAAAAAAGGAGGAGGTTCTCAATTAGATTGGATTTTGTTTTGTTGTATATTTGTCCACCACATACCGATACCACAGGCCGATGACGGGCAGCAGCGTCATAGGAGCAAGAAGCTACGCCCTGCGATCGCCAACCCGCCTGCCCAGCGTGGCGATTATGGGTATATCCTCTAGATGTTTGCCCTAGGGGGCGAACAACTGGAGAGGCCTATGTCCAGCAGTGGACTGCGATAGGCTTATGATGATGATGTATATTTGTCACAGGTCCCCGAGAATTATATCCTAGATACAGGTATCCCTACCATCTACATCTTGCAGTACATGTTCGGGATAGGCCTCTCCTATTGTCGCCACTTTGATCTATTTTGGGCTTCTCGCTTCCAGCTCTGCCTGCACAAATCTAGACTCTACCAGGCCTAAGGGTATCCTACCCATACCATAGTCCCATCAATTGTCGATTCTGCGGCTAATATGACCAGCCAATTGCCACTTCAGCTTGCTAATCCGATGAGCTATGACGATGACTGTCGATAGATAGATTGGTGTAAAATAAATCGACCTTGAATCCACATTGGTCATACTAAGAAATGTATGTTGTATCTGTCTTTTGTGTATTAGTGTTAGTGTATGTTTACGGTACATGTTGTGATGTCCAAAAATAATAAACTTTTCTTATTTCTTATAAATGTCCCAAATAGAAAACATAGGTACGGCAAAAAAGATGACGTACAAGACGATTATTTAAATGAAGACGAGAAAGTAACAAATATTTATGCGCGAGTTAATAAAAGTGAAAATGTATTCACGCTTAGATTGAAAGAAAAAAGTACGCAATTTTCCATTCATAATGAAAATATTCAAATTGTTTTCAGAAGCGCTTTCCGCTCAACAACATTGTTTCTTGTAAAAAAAAAGTCTGTGAAAGAATTAAAATAACTCTTTGGAAAAACTCTTTTATTTCGAATTTTTGCCGTGAGTTTCACACCAAATCTTTCCTACCTACTTGTCTGGGATTTCATAGACGGGAGTCAACATTCATTAATTCAATTTAACCCTTTTATAGCCCTAATGAAAGTTAAATGAAGCCTCCACTGGTTTACACTTTGCTGTAGTGTACCTATCTGAAGATGTCTGAGTTTTAAAGAAAAGAATTCAAGTTTTAATCTTTTTCTAGCTGAATAGTTTATGCCACTTGCTATTGTAACAAAGGTGGTGTATATTTAAGCGAATGAATAAGCTTGCCTGAGGTTTAATTAAACTTTGATATTATACGTTCTGTCTGCTACAGGTCTGTTACTAATTAACTCCTCAGTAATTTAAAATAAAGGTATCATTCTCAGGTTTTAGACGTAGGTACAGTGTATTCTGTTTAAATTTAATTATTTATTGTGAAATGAACTTTAAAATTCCATATTCTATGCAAATTCAAAGCCTGATGACGTTACTCATATGGATTTTATTTATTCTGTGTATTTTCTGTTACTGGGAAAACAGCAATACATAAATTGACGAAATTTCATCTGTTTAGTGTTTACCTATAACGGTACATGAGATATAGCAAGTAGTATGAAGACGGTCGCGGCGAGACTGGATGTGGACAGTGCTATCACGCAGCACTGGACCTACAAAAAAAACACTAAAATAAATTATTTTTAAGATTAATTGGTACTAACATTATGGACCCTGCCTGAAATAAATAATTTTTATTTTATTTTATTTAATAAAAGACAGACAGGCGGAAATGAAATGATCTTTACAAAGCGAGCCTACAAATTAGTCAACGAACCTGTGACTCCCCTGGTGTAGTGGTGTCTATGGGCTTAAGTGATCACTTACCATAAAGTGACCTCCTGGCCGTTTGCCCCCTCTGTCATAAAAATGTAGAAATAATACATACTAAACGCCCTGAGTTGTTCGTACGTCGTTTCTGAGTTTATATGTGTACTGAGTTCATTTGTCTACCTTCGTTCGAACGGAGGGTTAACTGAAAATACGTTAACCATCTCTTCCCCACTAGAAAATCAGATCGAATACCCAACCCACCTCCATTCCGAGATCGCATCAAAATCACAATTTCGTGTACAACAACGCATTCCGGATATGGACTGTGCGTGCCGGAGGGGAGCAAAAATTAATAAGAGGAAACGGGAATTTAACGACCTCCAGACAAATTGATGCGGAACGATCATTTGTTATGTTCGAACTTTGGAAACGTATTCTGGAGTTATAGGTTAGGAAGGAGATATGGTTAACCGGTTTTGACATAAATAAGTAGCCTGAGACATGCCACTATGGGCCACACAGCGCCGGTCTAGCCCCAAACTAAGCCGAAGCTTGTACTATGAGTATTAGACAACTGATTAATTAGATTTTTTTTTGTACATTTATACATACACCCAGACACCCAGACCAATAAAAACAGACATGTTCATGAACACAAATGTTTGTATAGTGCAGGAATCGAACCCACGACCCTTGGCTGGCAGAGGTGACCAAATGAGCCATCAAGCCAATCGGAACCAGCCATTGGGCCGAAATGAAAATGTCAGACAACATCACGTACCAACAAGGCTCCCATCCTAAAGTAGGTTGAGCACTTGTGAAAAAAAAAACAGTTCAGAGCATGAATTTTTCATCAGATCAAAACTATTTCATCAGTACATTGCCATCCACTGCTGAACGTAGACCTCCACCAGATACTCTCAATCCAATTTGCATCTGCTCCTTATTTTTACGGGGCGTGAAGAGGTAGCCAAAGACCACAATTTAATTGGCACTCAAGTGACACAATGCACCAAATACCATACAAACATTGAACCAAAGAAAAAGACAAGAACTTGGTCGTTGCACATCAAAGAATAATGCTACCATCGAATTCGAAATAGTTTTGCATCAGTCATACGCAAATGGGACAGAAACACAAGCCCAAATTCCTAATTTCACACTCCCTCAAACGACCATATGTCCCAACACGTTCCGTAACCCACATTTCTGCAAAAAAACACAATTAAAATTAATTGATCACATTTCAACCCCAACGCGTTAAACAGAATACGCCCGCGGCAAACATCTGCCTCCCATTGTGAATAGACGTACGGACAAAACAATATTGCGCACTACACATCTGCCCGCTGACAAGAAAACAATTTAAAGTTGACTAAACTTGGCAACTTCCGCGCTTAGTTAACTTAAGTGACACCTGTCGGTGTGGGTCTACAAGTGTTTTGTCCTGGTGACTTACAAGGCATAATGAAGTAAGTTGCCTTTGCCACCTTTGCCTGTAAAATAAAAAATAAACCGACACAACAATCTTGATAGTTGGAAGTCTACGGTAGGTTTTGCGCGGAATTTACTACTTTGTGCAACAGTTCTTTTGAATCTGCTTCTACTGTTTCAAATAGAATACGACTTAGGCTCAAAATTAGATGTAAGGGAGCAACCTATCATCTTTTCGCTGCAAGCCAACCTCACCTGCCCGTGGTGCATCCTGTCGAATAACAAACGAGGCGCTGGCAACAGACGGGTGGCGGTATAACCATCACAATTGATGGCGTATCTAAATACCACAGGTTGTGTCGGGCAGCAGCGTCACCGGAGCGAAAAGCTACGCCTATGAGCCTATGTCCAGCTGTGGACTGCAAAAGGCTGATGATGGATAGGCTCAAAAAGTTAGACTACAAATTTCTCAAGAACCGGCAACGAACCTGAGACTCTCCTGGCGTTTGTACTAGTATTGTTAAATCATATAGAAAGCTATCGAGTTTCTTACAAGTTCTTTCCGGTGGAAACCTTCTTCCGAACACGAGTAGAAAGAGTAATTTCTACTTGATTCTATACTCCCTTCGTGCCATGTCACTTCCATCTTTAATGAAATGAAAACATCCTACACAACGCTTGATATCAACCCGTCGACTTTCGTATGTTAATGCACATGTTATTCTCAGTAATGAGAAGCAATACAACTCCCAGAAACAGCAGTAACTTTGCGCTGCATCCAAACAAAGCCGACGTTGGCAACACCGAAAAGCCTACAAAGGGGACAGCATCAGTGCGTGGAACAAAAAGCTGATAATCAGATGCAATTCATTTGCATACGTGAGAATTGTACGGTTTTCGCACATACGGGTATCCGCGGCGCTACTGTTGGTGTCAGATTTCAATCTTTTTTTATACTTACCACTAAGGTTATTTTGAGACGAGCAAATGTGATGCCTTATGGTAAGCAGTCGACACCGTCCATGGACAACCGCAACTCAAATCGAATTCTGGGGTCGCTGCCGGCCTTTTAAATAGGAGTACTGTTCGGAAATACTGACGCCGAGAGTTGGTTCCTATTGATTGTAGCGTAATGAAAAGTATACTGTAACCTGCCCAGGAGTATAAAGAATTATTGTACCGAGTTTCGTCAAAGTTTTTGTTTCTATAACGAACATAAAGACAGACAAACAAAAATTTTACTGATTGCATTTTTGGCATCAGTATTGATCACTTATCACTCCCCTAGTAGTTATTTTGAAAATATATTTCATGTACAGAATTGACCTCTCTACAAAATTATTATAAGTATAGATCACGTACGACCTCCTCCGCGTGGAATAGTTATTTTTTCCCCGTTTTTTTTACATTTTCCATTATTTCTTAGCTCCTAATAGTTGCAGCGTGATGTTATATAGCCTATAGCCTTCCTCGATAAATGGTCTATTCAACACAAGGCCGCTCCACATTCTCAAGAGAATCTCGCGAGAACGCAAGAAACATGCGAGAAACGTGAATGTAGAAGCGATTCGCGTATTCTTCTCAAGTTCTCGCGTTGTTCTCCGGCTTTTCTCCACTTTGTGTCGGTTTTTTGGCGCGAGACAAAGGAGCGCGAGAACGTGAGAACAGACGAGAACGTGTATTGGCTCCACACTCGCATGTTTCTCAGTAGCGCGCGAGCCGCCGACTTGAACGGCGGAATATTGAGTACTTATTTTTAATAACTTTTTCTCTTTAGCATACGCATAATTATAATATGCGAATGCCCATAACAATAAACTTGTAGCAGCGGTTACTTCTGCGTCCATCATCATCGAGCGCGAGAACTATAGTGAGAACTTTGTGAGAGTGTGTACCCAAAAAAAGTTCTCGCTACAGTCTCGCTGAGAATCTCCGGAGATTCTCGCGTGAATGTCTCTCGAGAATGTGGAGCGGCCTACAAAATTTTACCAGTAGTTCCTGAGATTAGCGCGTTAAAACAAACAAACAAACTCTTCAGCTTTATAATATTAGTTTAGATATAGATAGAAGATTGACCTTTAATGTAACAGTGAGCGTAAGTTACAAATTAAGATTTTTTTTTTCTAAGTTTATACGAGTATACCGGTTCTTCTCGATAGCTACTCAGACTTTCAGCATCTGGTGATACCGTGATATACTAGTAAATTTCGCAAACCACACGTAGCTCCGCGCTAGTCCGTCATAAATGATACAAATTCCGTCCGCATTTGCATGTATGCGAGACGGTTGCAAATCATATGTTGCGCTCCGTTGCTTGCCGAGAGCGAAGCCTGTAAACAGGGGCGACTCTCAAAGCTTTGGATATTTGTCTATGAATTAACTGATGAACAAACTATAGAGCTACGTATAGTATAAGCAAATGAACTGATTTGAAATGCAGTGCCGTTGCATATTCCAAAGTTGGTTAGTCATCACCATCAGCTAGCTATTCAGTTCATCATCATCATCAACAGCCTATTGCAGTCCACTGCTGGACATAGGCCTCTCCAGTTAAGTATTTGCCACTTAAAGCAAACTTCTGGAAGATATACTCATAATCGCCACGCTGGGCGGGCGGGCTTGCAATCGCAGGGCGTAGCTTCTCTCTCCGGTGACGCTGCTGCCCGTCATCGGTCTGTGGTATTAAGCTACGCCTTCAATTGTGATGGTTATACCGCCACCAGTCGTTACCTGGTCAGTTACGTATGATAAATAAGCAAATAGAACTGGATTAAACATTACTTTGTACGTAATTTAAAATAAGCGATCTTTTCAAGGCAGCTTTTGTGTAGAGAACAACTATTAATAGATAGAACAAGAAGGGTTTAGGTGATCTAATTGATCAATCGATCAATTTAGTAATAGTTTTGACTGAAGTAATAAAATACCTCTCCAGTTGTTCGCCACTATAGCATATGTCCAGCAGTGGACTATGATAAGCTGATGATAATTAAAATACGTCTTTATTACGAAATTTATTTGTGCTAATATTGTGTAAGGCTAAATAATTCCGATTTAATTAATATCTCACATTTCTCGTAATAAGTGAGTTACGAATTCAATTTTACCTAATCCAAGAGATAAAGGATCGCCTCATTACAATTTCAATAAACAATCAACCTGGATTGGCAGATAACAGGCAAAGTAAACACTTGTCTGGCCCGGGATCGAACCCGGAACCGGGGGCCTGTCAAAATATTATTACTTTGTTCGGATCGAGTAAATATAGAGATGTTGATTTATGACCATTGATACAGACTGATGAACCGTGTGTTTTAGTTTGGAATTGACTAATTTTCATGGTTGAACATGAAATGGTTGAATACAAAGTTGAAATGGAAAATTATTCCGTTTTCTTAATACATCGTTTTTTATAGTAGCTCGGCATAATGGCTTCTCTGCGCCTGATGGAAAGCGAAAGAGAAGCCCAAGTCGCTGTAACAACGGGCAAGTAACTGGTCAGTTACCTGTCAGCTGCCACTGTCATGCCATAATTCAGAACAAAGACTTAGACTTATAAATTAACTTAAATAATTTTACTTATAACACAATGAAATTTCAACTTTGAGCAAACTACTGCAAAATTTAACGAGAACTAAGACAATTTAAACTTTAGTCATTTATTTTGACCAAAATGTTTTCTACAACTGCTGTTTTACTTTTGTTTAAATAATGCTGAAAGACAAAACGAAACAATGTACACTAAGAAAACTAGTACTAATTATCATACTACTTTGTACTAATGGTATGAGAACTTTTAGGGATGTTTTCACGAACTGACTCATGAGAATTTAGTTCTTGAGGCTAAGGCAACCGACTGGTGGGGATATACCCATTGAAGGCGTAGCTAAATACCACATGCCGATGACAGGCAGCAGCGTCAATACGCCCTGCCATCGCCAAGCCGCCTGCCCAGTATGGCAATTATGGGTAAAGCCTCCAGCTGTTTGACTACATTGGCGAGCAACTGGAGAAGCCTATGTCCTGCTGTATTGTTGTTATTGAAGGTGTATAGGTATCTTAACAAAAGATAAATAAATATTAATAAATAAATAACCCAAGACATGCCACGCTGGGCCACACATCGCCATCTAGCCCCAAACTAAGCCGAAGCTTATAATATGGGTACTAGACAACCGATAAACATACTTAGATACTTTTTTTTGTAAATAAATATAGGGATGTAAGGGAGCGACCCATCACCTTTTCGCTCCAAGCCATCCTCACCTGCCCGTGGTTCATTGCCATTCTACCGAACAACAAACGAGGCTCTGGCAAACCGACTGGTGGTGGTAAAACCATCACAATCGAAGGCGTAGCTAAATACCAAAGGCCGATGACGGGCAGCAGCGTCACCGGAGCAAGAAGCTACGCCCTGCGATCGCCAACCCGCCTGCCCAGCGTGGCGATTATGAGTATATCCTCTAGAAGTTTGCCCTAGGTGGCGAACAACTGGAGAGGTCTATGTCCAGCAGAGTGGACTGCAATAGGCTGATGATGATGATAATGACATATTAAACATAGTAAACACCCAGACCAATACAAACAGTTCGTGTTCATACACAATAATGTTGTACCTACTGCGCGGGAATCGAACCCACGACCCTTGGCTCAGAAGGCATAGGTCACTACCAAATGAGCCATCGAGCCTGTCAAAGAGCAAGTAAGTAAATGAGGCTATCCAGAGAATTTCAATAAATAACAATCACAAATGATTGCGTGGTATAGATGCACACAAGATATCTGACGCCATTTCGAAGGTGTAAAAACAAAGGGCTCACCACTCCCTGCCGTCGCGGGCGCATCGCACAAACAGATCGAGCATTAAGCCCTTGACTCGGATCGTGGTAACGACGCCGTGTCGTCGGCGACCGCACTTATTAGAGCAACGAGGATGTAGATATACTGGCAGAGACTACACCTGACACAACAGACATAAAACAATCCTACATTCATTGAAACCCTGTTTATTATGTAAGCGACCCATCACCGGAGGCGTCACCGGAGCGAGAAGCTACGCCCTGCGATCGCCAACCCGCCTGCCCAGCGTGGCGATTATGGGTCTTTACCCCAGTTCGCCTCTCCAGATGTTTGCCCTAAATGGAAAACAACTGGAGAGGCCTATGTCCAGCAGTGGACTGCAATAGGCTGATGATGAAGCGTCTTTTCGCTCCAAGCCACCTTCACCTGCCTGTGGTGCATCCTGTCGAATAATAAACTAGGCTCTGGCAACCGACTGGTAATCTATTAATCACGATTGAAGGTGTAGCTACATAACATAGTCTGATGACGGGCAGCAGCGTCTCCGGCGTGAGTTGTTAGTATCTTACGATTGCTAACCCAGCGTGGTGATAATGATTAAAGCCTCGGGATATTTGTCCAAAATGACGAACAACTGGAGAGGCCTATGTCCAGCAATAGGCTGTTGATGGTTGTAATGATTACTTAGTTTTGCAGCAAAACAACTATAAAAAATTAACGTTATTTTTTTTATACAAAAAAGCCTAAGGCCCACCTTATGCTAAGCGGTTACCGCAGTCTATGAACATAGCAACACCAGGGGTATCACACGCGTTGCCGACCCTTTAAAAACCTCTTCACAACCTTTTTGAAGGACCCCATAATGTAGTCTCGGAGGAGAGCCTCAGCGGGGAGCTTATCCCACAGCCTGAGGGTATGCCGCAAGAAGTTTCTGTCGAAACGTACCGTACGCGACCATCTAGGCTCTAGGGTATGACGCTGTAGGAACAGACTTGTCCCTACGAAAAGTGGAAGTACTTCCGCCGAGCTAGGTGATCGTGCTCGGGGACCGCGGTCCGATGGACCATCTTGGTTTTTCGTATATATAGCGAGTCGTGATGAAAACTTCGTATGTGAGTTGTAGGTCTTCCATACATTTTATTTTTATTTCTAATCGCCATCTGTTGTTAGCTGGCGGAACTTGGTTGGAGGTTGTTGTAGCGGTGTGGAGATAGGTGTCGCTACGTGTCGCTACAACGCTAAATCCCCTGTACATTGTACAAAAAGGCGCATCTAGTAGGTACCAAATAGTATATCCGCGACTCTCAGCATCACCTAGACAAATTCACCCTCCCGTATTGTCGCTTTGATCTCAAATGCCGTGTTTTGGTTTGCGCCGCATAGGGGGTGCCTATATCGATGCACCGTCAATTCGACACCCCTGCAGATTAATTTTTGTATATATGTATCTAGTATTGTATACCTGTCCGCTTTGTGGCTTGGCAGATGAGTCGCGTATCAAAGGCTGACGTCAATTAGTGAAAACGTTATATGGACTAAGCTGGCTCAAGGGTCACTTTAATGAAATGTATTTCATTTGAAACCCTTTTTTGCACCTTTACGTCATGATAAAGTAGTAAACAATACTGGAAGGCAAAAAAGAAGGCACAAAATTTCAAACTGAAATAAATAAATAACCAGTCTTGTAATATTATATACCTAAAATTATAGATGCAATAAATGATTGAGTATTGAAATAGAAAGCAAGAGAAGAAGAGGACGAGAGACTATACGAGTATAGGCAGCAGCTAAAGGAAAAAGTTAATGTCATGAGTGCTGGCGGAATTCAGGAAGAATGAATATTGCTTTACCGACAAGAGTGAAGCTCTTTCTTTAATTTTGATTGAATTAATATTCCTATAACTTAATTGGTGATTTCTTAAAATTGTGTATATTAACTGTACAAAAGGCAAACTTAATGCTACGAGCATTCTCTACCTGTCAAACTTAAGTCATGCAGATTTGTGTTGCGGTTAAGATTTATCAGATTTCCGGATATAGACAGAATCACCCCTTCTTATCCCATGGGTGTGGTAGAAGTACCAAAAATTAGGAAATGGCGTTTTTATGGGTACAAATAAAACCTACTGCGATCACCAACCCGCCTATCAAGCGTGGCGACTAAGGCAAAGCACAAAGCTAAAGGGCCTATGTCCAGCAGTGGACGTGTGTGTCAGAATGTAATACCTACTCGTGGTAGAATAAAAAAATTACCTCCCATTTCTAACCAACCTAAAAAAAAGAAGGAGGTTCTGAATTCGACTGTTTTTTTTTGTTACATATATATTTGTTACCACATATCTCCGGGAATTGTGAACCGATTTGAAAAAATCTCTTTTTTCCAAAAAAATGTGTTACTTCCTAGTTACTAGTTGGTCCCATTCTTCTAACTGTTCTAATCATATAGAAAGTCGTAATTTTTTCTAAAAATGCTGTATTAGTATTAGAATTACATTTAAACGTTGTCTACATACGTTTCAATAAGTACCCTCATCAATTCATTCTCCGCAAATTCCCTCGCAGAGATCTACTCAAACGTCACTTGAGCTGCCATCTTGAATATGTACTCGTATGTGGCTATATAATAAGTGGCACTTATTCAATCGTCACTTACACGTACAGATGAAAACTACTTAATGCTAATTTATGTTTCAGTGTGCTTAGTAAGATAGGGGTGTTCCGATTGCGGGGGAGAATTGCGAATTTAATCTTGAAATTTACTCGTGTTCTTATGAAAATGAAAATTATTTTTATTCATTACTAGCTGTGCCAGCGGCGTCGCTCGCGTGGATAGGGGGTTTCAAAATAACGGACTTCCATATAATACCATCTATACCTTGTACCTAAGTTTTAAGTTAGACCTCTAGCAATACTTGGTGAAAACCGATTCAATTCTATGCAGTAGTTTTTCGCGTAATGCGCGTTCAAACATAGGTTTAAATTTCTCGCGTTTTCCCAACACTTCCCGTCACTGCTCCGCTCCTATTGATTGTAGCGTGATGAAAAGTATCCTATAACCTGCCCAGGAGTATGAAGAATAATTGTACCAAGTTTCGTCAAAATCTGTTCAGTAGTTTTTTTTTCTATAACGAACATACAGACAGAAAGACAGACAGACAGACAGACAAAAAATTTTACTGATTGCATTTTGGTATCAGTATCGATCACTTATCACCCCCTGATAGTTATTTTGAAAAAATATTTTATGTACAGAATTGACCTCTCTACAGTTTTATTATAAGTATAGATAGACTAGCTGTGCTCGCGACTTCGTCTGCGTGGATATAGTTATTTTTTCCCCGTTTTTATACATTTTCCATTATTTCTTCGCTCCTTACAGTTGCAGCGTGATGTTATAGAGCCTAAAACCTTCCTCGATAAATGGTCTATTCAACACAAAAAGAATTTCTCAATTCCAGTAGTTCCTGAGATTAGCGCGTTCAAACAAACAAGCAAACAAACTCTTCAGCTTTATAATAGTAGATTAAGATAAAGTAAAAAGTATAGATACAATATTAAGTATAGATTAGTATATATAAACAGACTTATGATAATGACAAGTACTTATGAATCGTGAGGAACTAATAAATATACTCTATCAACGGATTTTGAAGGTGGTTTCTATCGGAACTGGTACGATACTCGACAGCCGTAGAAGAACAGGCAGCAGTGTTTACCTGGGTGTATGTCCATAATCGCCACACTTTGCATGCTTCTCGCCCCGGTGACACTGCTGCCCGTCATCGGTCTTTGGTATTTAGCTACGCCTTTAATTGTGATGGTTATCCGCCACCAGTCGGTGCCAGGCGCCTCGTTTGTTATTCGGCAGGATGCGCCACGGACAAGTAAGGTTGATTGGAGCGAAAAGACTGATAGGCTGATCCTTTCCCAGCGCTTACCTGGGTGTACTCAATAGGTACTGTTTCTTGATATACTTGGCAAGCGGCCCAACGTGATGACTAAGGCACCAGATCAGAATAGTTTTACTAGCGTTCTATAATTCATTTTTTTTGCAAAGATAAGTCGTTACACTACTGTCTTTGTATATTTCTTGTATATGTTCTAATTCTAAGTTATATGTTTGGTTAGTGAAACTATCTGTATGTACGAGTACGAGTATACCTATGTATATTATATCTATATATCCTGTTTCAACATTTAAAAATCACAATAAAAATCCCTACTACAAAATGTTCAATATGGAGTGTTTGTAATAAATCAAAGTATCAACTTATCATTTACCCGGATCGCTTTATATTTAACGTCATACTTGGAGCTCGATTCGTGGCGTATTTTCTTTTAGAGATTCTGAATCCCTCAAATGGTTTAGTGATATTACTTCTTGTTCTCGATAGGAAAGCTTTATTCACTTAGCATAACTTGTTTTGGTGACGGAAAAAATACAAATCACTCCTCTATTTCAACACGTTCATAGTCTAAGATACATATTGAGGTTTCATCTTCATCAGCCGCTGGTAGGGTTTATCCGCCTGACTGGCTATTGTACCCCTCGTCGGTGTCGTTGTGTTGTGTTTGTGTAGCCATGCTATCTTTGAGGCACAGGCAAGTTATTGATTTGGTTACTTTTCCATTCCATTTTCTTTAGTTTCCATTAACAGACGAGGGTTAACTAGCCCTATGTCCCGCTCGCCTCCGCTAAGTAAAATGCTAGATAGATATTCGTTATTGCACAAACACAAAAAAAATACAGAAAAAAACACATTTAGTTGTCTTAAAGTTATCTTCTTCAGGTAGAGCTTTTTAGCTTTATCGTCTCTGAACTCGCTCAAACTCGAAAGACAACCATCAATTATCACACCTATCCGACACTTCCAATGGTAACGGCCACGGATTTACTTCCCCCAACAAAAACTTCCGACGCCATTTGAAATTCCATCTTCAGAGGAACGTGTGATGTAATAAAAATAGCACCAGATATGAATGGCAGTGGCGGCTCGTGATAGAATTATGCACCCTTCGATTGAGGATTGCTCGAGCGGTGCATTAGCGGCCCCTTTTGATACCTTTTAAAGGTAAATGGGAGTCAAATGTGTATTATGAAGCATTAACACGAACTAACGCGGAGGGTCATTTTGGGTGCATTCGTGGCGTGATTGGGTCAAGCGTTGTTAGAAAATCAATTTAATGAATAAATAAATGGGTTAGGCAATAATAATATAACAATGCACCTTGAAGGGATGATAAGAGAGCGACTTATCATCTTTTCGCTCTAAGCCACCTCACCTGTTCGTGGTGCATTCCTGCTAAATAACAAACGAGGCGCTGGCAACCGACTAGTGGTGGTTTAACTATTACGATTGAAGGCGTAGCTAAATACTATAGGCCGACTACGGGCAGCAGCGTCACCGGACCAATAAAGCTACGCCCTGCGATCGCAACCTGCCTATCCAGCGTGGCAGGGTAGAGCCCCCAGGTGTTTATCTAAGATGACGAGCATCTGGAGAGGCCTATGTCCAGCAGTGGACTGTGATAGGCTGATAATGATGAAAAAAGCGATGCAGCTAGCGGCCCCTTTGATATCTTTTAAAGGTAAATGGGAGTCAAATGTGTATTATGGATGCGTTAACACGAACTAACGCGGAGGGTCATTTTGGGTCATTCGTGGCGTGATTGGGTCTACGTTGTAAGAAATCAATTTAATAAATAAATAAATGGGTTAGACAATAATTAATTATTATAATATTGAAACTTGAAGGCACGTAAGGGAGCTTAAAATAAGCCAGCTATGTAAGCATTTGTATTATGAGTATCAGACGCCTGTCGCTAACCCCCAATTAAGTACATTTAAGCTTTCTTAAATGTACTTAATTGGGGGCCCTACCTCTGTAGGGCTAGCGAATCTTCGCTCGAATTGAGCCGCCCGTCCGGGACGGACCTCCAACCCTTAGAATACTGCAATCAAATTAATGACCTCTGGGTCGTGTTTCTGCCGGTAAGTAGAGTTTCCGGAGCTCGAGGGGGGTTAGGGTTGGGCTTCATGGCGGTGGCAACTGACAGGTAACTGACCAGTTACTTGCCCGTTTTCACAGCTACTTGGGCTTCTCTTCGCTTTCGATCAAGCGTAGGGAGGCAATTATGTCGAGCCACTATAAAAAAAAATTCTCCAATACCTACAGAACCACGTACAGAACACAGCACGGTCTCTGTTCATCATATCTTAACTATAAACTAATATTATAAAGCTGAAGAGTTTGTTTGTTTGTTTGTATGTTTGTTTGTTTGAACGCGCTAATCTCAGGAGCTACTGGTCCGAATTGAAAAATTCTTTTTGTGTTGACTAGACCATTTATCGAGGAACGCTTAGGCTATAATAACATCACGCTGCAACTATTAGGAGCGAAGAAATAATGGAAAATGTAAAAAAAAACGGGGAAAAAATAACTATTCCGCGCGGACGAAGTCGCGAGCACAGCTAGTTATGAATATTTGGTTTGGTTGCGCAATCCCTGACACAAAGGGCAAATAGCTAAACCTAATGTGTTGCCGAATAGGACGAAGGGAACGCAATTATTGCACTCTGCTTTTGGTCGAGCACGGAACAAGAAAAGTAATAGATTTCCACTGCAAAATACATATAAGGAGACGGTATGTGCAGTAACTTACAAAGTGATATTAGTAAGAAAACAGGAGGCCAACTTAATGTTCCATTTGCTCCATAATTAGAAACGACAATATTTAGATTCTGAATTATGTAAACTTTCACAAGACGGGTGACACATATCGAGTTATAGTTAACTTGGATTAAATAAATGTTAGTTAGAAGTTTAACCCATGTTTAGATTATAGAATTATGTAAACGCTGCTGCCTGTTTCCTGATATTCCCTTAATCATTTTCTACGACACCCACGGCATGAGCCTATGGGATAAAAAGCCTAAAGTATGTTTAGTTTTGTAAATGGTATCTCATACCAATCAACACAATTAAAACTTTTTTAATTTTTCTAATTACTAGTGTATCAAAGGATTTGCGACACAACATAATATTATAAGTAGTTTGTTTTTGGTAAAGTATTTTGAAATTAGTTTGTTAGGGTATCTCCAGTCGTCAGAAAATTTAATTGGCAATTGGGATATTCTGATGAGACCAAACCTATTTCGTTAATCGTGGTTAACTCTCGTTCAATCAACACACAGTACCACTCACCACGTAAGTCCGTTTTCATAGCTAACAAGTTGCCCCGGGTTCGCCCTTGTAGTGACGGCGCCAGACCATTTTCGCCGAGACAGTCACAATAAGACCATGTTCGAAGTTGTCTCGGACCCTAATTGTAGGAAGACGTTGCGATGTTATGGTCAACCGCGCTGGTTTACGTCTAATGCTTTATATGGCACGGTATAACCAGGCTATTCTCGCTTTAATACTTTTTTGATCAAAAACAGCTGATTTATTTTATTTTCATCGAGAGGTCTTACTTAATTAGGACTGATGTATCTGCGCATACAGACTTTCCAATATCTATTCGGTTCTCTTGCTGAGAATGCCAATGCATGGCATTTGATATTGACTATTAATTATTAACCGAGAATATAATATTGTATAAAATATAACTTCTGCACATAACAACATTAGGTATAAGTTGTTTTTCAATTATTTATCACCATAATTACCGTCGTAAATAAAAGTATTCTAAAAGATAATTTCGTACCAAAGGGTCATTACTGTTAAAGTATTAATTTCCTTAACACGCAAAGTTCCCACTAATATAATAAAATTCCAAATTATGTAAACGCAATTATACTTAGCTACTACATCATCTGCTTTCCCTTCATTTTCAATACAAAATATCGCGTAAAACCACGGGCAAAGTATTTTCATATTCAAACTCACCTCTCCGTAGATAACTGATTGCCACATTTCCATAGCAAAAAACATTTAAAACACGGGAGTTTGACACAAAGCGTCTAGTGACTTGCACCGATTAGCAGGTGTCGCCCTCAGTCAGCCAGGGTTCTTGTAATCGCTGGTTAGTGATGTGCCACCGACCAATCATAACTGTCGATTAGTTAATCTGGCGATTATTAACGGTGCTGATGAAATGATACAATGGTACCGGAGGTAGTACTGGAGGAAAGGCGTAGCTAAATAGCACAGACCGACGACGGGCAGCAGCGTCACCGGAGGGAGAAGCGACGCCCTGCGATCGCCACCCGCCTGCCCAGTGTGGGTAGGTATATCCTCCAAGTGTTTGCCCCTAAGGGGCCAACAACCGGAGAGGCCTATGTCCAGCAGTGGATTGCGATTAGGCTGATGATGATGATGATTTATTGGTTATTTAATGGTTGAGTGAGCTGGCTGGGACATACGTCACTCTTGTCAGCAGGTGCAGGTCTTCGAGATCTCCATTGTACCTCAGATAGATCATTGTTAATGGCTCCAACTTTAACATTTTCCTTAAAGTACTCCTAACTTTGATTTCACTGACCCGACTGCTCATTGGTAGTGACCTCTGCCTTCTGAATAATTATGACGTTAAGCTGAAGCAGCCTTTGAGGTATTTATACAACCTAAATTGTGTCTAAATTCAAAAGTCATTGTCTTAAAGCATCTCATACGGTCTGTAACTATTTTGTCAGTATCCAGGAATTCCGCAAATTGGTAGAAAGCGGAACATGCATGTTCTGTCCTGTTCGGATTTTTAATTTTCTAAAGAGTAGCTACCCAGAGATCACTTTAAGAGAGTAAAATATTTAAAAATTATCAATTGTAATTTAGAGGACTTAGAAAAAATTAAAAGATTTTGAAAATATCAATTGTAAATAGCGATTTCCGTCCCTATCCGAGGTTATTCTGGCAGAAATCGCGATTATTCATCGAATCCCCTTTGGTTTCCGGCGCGGCGGGCTCGAAAGGCCCGTAATGAGCTAACGGGCGCGGCGGATGTATCGACGATTGCAGACTGCCTCCTTGTGTCAACCGTTATTGGGCCGTCTATTGATTTGGTTTCATCATCATCATCACCATCAGCCTATCACAGTCCATTTCTGGACACAGGCCTCTCCAGTTGTTCGCCACTTAGGGAACACACCTGGAGGATATACTTATAATCACCACGCTGGGCAGGCGGTTTGGAGATCGCAGGGCGTAGCTCCTCGCTCCGGTGACGCTGCTGCCCGTCATCGGTCTATGGTATTTATCTACGCCATTAATCGTGATGGTTATACCGCCACCAGTCGTTGCCAAAGCCTCGTTTGTTATTATCATGATGCACCACGGGCAGGTGAGTGTCACTTGGAGCGATAAGATGATAGATCGCTCCCTTACGTCCCACGTAAAGATGATAAGTCGCTCCCTTACCTTATTATTTACAAACTTTTATTAGGCATTTCATTCTGAACAGATCACAGGTTTTGTAAATTCAGAAATATGGATAAACTAGCTGCTGCTCGCGGCTTTGCCCGCGTGAATATTCGTATAAAACATAGCTTATGTGTTAATCTGATGTACAAACTATATTCCTGTAAAGTTTCATTAAAATTCGTTCAGTAGTTTTTGCGTGAAAGTGGAACAAACATCCATCCATCTATCCAAACAAACTTTCCGTTTATAATATTAAGTAGGATTCCGGTTCAACTGCTTTATCTAAAGTTTATACCATAATTAGTAGCGTCACAAGCTTAATCGAAATAATAAGCCAAACAAAAGACTATTCAGATAAATATATTTACACTCTATTAAGCTAAGCTGAGTCAGCAAATGGTCCCGAATTAGGGAGAGGGCGCCATCCTCAGGAGGAATAAATTGGGGGTAATAAATTATTGCATTGAACTAAGGAGGTGCCTAGTGTACAGAATTGATTGAGTTACAAGTGCGGTAAGTGAATGCAACTGCAGTGGGTGAAATTGATATGTTTGGGTGATAAATTAATTTTAAGTTGAGGTGGGGAGTACCTACGGGATCGGTGGCGAATTTGGTAGTCATTTATCTGGTGAACTGGGCATTGTGTTTCAAACTGCTATAAACATATGACGATCGTTTGTTTTGTGTCAATGGGTTTATTGGATTTTTTAATTCTTCCAAGGGTGATAGACGAGTAAGAGGCCTGTTTGATGTTAAATGGTCATGGACATCAGCTATGACGGGAGCACAACTGCCACTGTATACTTACAGTGAGGATAGAGTTCTCTTGAAACTACTTTAAGAGAAATCTTTCCTCACGGCAAACCGTATTGGAGCAAGATCGAAAGATACTAGGCGCGCATCCTAGCCGGTTTTATTATATTTTAAGAGAGGTAGGGCGTAGCGTATCTTCGCTCGTATTGAGCTCGTAAGGACCTCCACTATATAGAATACCGCAGCCAAATGACCCCGGGTCGGGTTTCTGCTGGTGAGTAGGGTCTCCGGAGCTCGTGGGGGGTTAGGGTTGGGCCGGCATGGCAGTGGCAGCTGACAGGTAACTAACCAGTTACTTGCCAGTTGTCACAGCGACTTGGGCTTCTCTTTGGCTTTCCATCAGGCGTAGAGAAGCCATTATGTCGAGCTACTATGGAGCACAGCTAGTGGCCATCAGATGACAGAAAGAATAAAAGAGAGAAAGATTAAGTAATGAAATCATTCACTTCTATTGTCAGTTGCCACCGCCATACTGGACTATGGGATTTCAATCGTGTGGCGACGGATAAAAATCACCGCCCAATCCCTCCCCGTGGGTGTCGTGACAGTCGTCTAAGGAACTTAAGGGAATCTACATGGATAAACATAAACATTAAAATAAATCTTATACAATTTATTTCCCAATTCCTTAGACCAATATGCACCGAATCATGATTGTATCATTAAAAAAATACAGCCTTTTTACAGTTTCTTGATAAACCCAGCCAAATTTTATCACATCTTCGTTTCCTTTGTAATTCCTTACATTACAGCTTTTTATATTGTAAAGCGTAAAAACGGATTGGAGAAAGCTGTCATCAAAGTTTGAACCTGTGTTCGTGAGAGATGCAGGCTGAGAGCGAGTATAGTGTTCCTTTGAGTTTAAAGTCTCGTAACGATTATGACATAGGTTTCTTTGGAGACCCGGTTTTTTTTTAAGTATCAAGTCGAGTCTTTTAAAAAACTTGAGATGACTCCGAGAACTCGTAAGTGAGCAGAATATTTCGAAACTTCTTTAAGAATCGAATAGACGTAGCTATATACCACAGGCCGATGACGGGCAGCAGCGTCACCGGAGCGAGAAGTTATGTCCTGGCGATCGCCAACCGCCTACCCAGCGTGGCGATTATGGGCATATGCTTCAGATGTTTGCCCCGAGTGGCGAGCAGCTGGAGAGGCCTATGTCCGCAGTAGACTGGCTAGGCTGGTGATGATGATGATGATTCTTTAGGGTGAAAGTCCTTTCCCTGGCTCAATTCTAGCGAAAATTCGCTAGTGCCCTACGTCTCTTATCTATCTTGACCATATCTATTAAGATGTCACAGTTCCTGCACAGTTTTAACTTGCACTCACAGTCTAAATCCAGCAGTAACGCTTGTTAGGTGGCCAATTTGATTGCGCGCTTTACAACCGCAGTAAAACAATCCGAAGCAGTATTGGAGTATTGCAATTAGTTCTTTCAATAATTTGCTTTTATACGCTGTAAAGGTGTATGATGTACTGTGAAGTTACAATACATGGTTTTGCATAAATTATTGAGATTTCTTTATTGTTTAACAGTACAGCAAAGGGCCATATCAAACCATACCTTTACTATTTTCACTTTTACTTTCGCAAAATAGCCGCTAAGACGTCGTGCAAACAACGGCCCGTTCTCATTAATTACCGGCTGATTTATTATTTTATGACCGAACGTTTTCCAATTACCTACTTTTTTTCTTAGTTTTAAATTTTTTCTTCACAGTTTAATGATTGAAAACAATAATTGTAGATTATCTTACGCCTTATAATGTGATTTAACACTGAAAGTCCTTTGTCAACGTAACGGGTTCACTCACTGGTCTGAAAGTTTATAATAAAAGAAAACCTTGTAAAGACCCCATATAATAGCCCGCTCAACATCAGGCGGGCCGTAGGCTTGTTTGCCACCTAGTGGTATAAAAAAAAATTTACTACATTACATAAAATGTAAATAAAAGTAAGTTTATCGCTTTTGCAGAACAGGATTTCGGCTTTTTCATAGCATGAAAAGGCCGAATGATAAATTAATACTTCCTATTATTTTCAGCAAAGCAAACATACAACGTTTCAGAGTCAATAATGGATTTAAAGAATAATTGGATGAAATCGCCTTCATCAAGTTATAATCTGTTTGATAAAATTAATAAAATATTAACAAAGAAAGAGAAAGCGGTCAATGGCACAGGGACCCGTTTTATAAGATACTAGCTGTGCCCGCGGCTTCGCCCGCGTTCATGTCGTAGCTTATGTTACTGTCCATCCCTTCAACTACCTCCTCTTAAAAAATCACGTCAATTCTTCGCTCCATTTGGCCGTGAAAGAAAGACAAATATCCAGACGGACAGACACACTTTCCATTTATAATATTAGTATGGACTTTATTGTTAGTTAATATTTAGGTTTAGTTTTTGTTATACATGTAATTTTATCTAAATTTTCTTTATGTTAAAATCCTCATCATCATCGGCCTATCGTAGTCCATTGCTGGACATAGGAATCTGCAGTTGTTCGCCAGTTTGATCTGGACGCTTTGTCCGTAATCGCTACACTGGGCAGACGGATTGCCGGTTGCTTTGGTACCGAATGATGGCGTTAGAACCATCATTGAAGGCGTAGCTAAATACTCAGGTCAACGCAGCGAGAAGCTACGCCCTGCAAGGTTTAAGTGATCTCTTTAATCATTTCGTAGACAAATAAATGATAAACAAAGAAATTGGATTATATTAGCGAGCACCCAAAATACTTAATGTAAATAATAATGTGATGTAGGTACCTACCTGTGTATATATAATCCCTATCACATTGCGCATGTTGATTTAGAAACACGGCTATTATGTCTGAATTACGTGTTACAATGAACATTCGTCGATATTGAGTTAAATCTTCAATCTACAGTAGACAAAAATTAATTTCAAATGTCTTTTTTAATGAACTGCGTCCTTCTAAGACAAAGTTAATGAATGAATAACGAATAAGTGCGCCAGATGAAATTCTAAAGTCAGTTTTATGATGCAGGCAAATCCCATGGACTTTCATGGTGTGTTTTGAATTTCCTCCTTTGCTCAGTGTGATTGAACTCCTTGCCGGACTCTTTGTTCCCGAGACGTACAACCTTCAGCTGTTCATGGCGAGAGCGAATAGGTATTTTGTGATAAGCGCGCTGCGATGGCTTCAATATTACTTAACATCAGCTGAATTCTGGCCAAGCGCAAAACCAGGTGGAGTGACGATTTGCGCAGTACGGCTGGCAAGTGCTGGATGCGAGAGGCCCGGGACCGATTGAAGTGGCGAGCATTGGGAGAGGCCTATGTCCAACAGTGGACTGATGTGGGCTGATTATGATGCAAACCCAAAACAAATTATAAAACATGTTTTCATTTCGCCTATCCATTTTCCTAAAGTTGCAAGAGCATGTTCCCTAATCTGCTTTGACCAAGCCAGCAACATTCCATCTCCATAAGTAATAGGCCCCCTTTAGCAAAGGAACCACAAGTTCCTCAGATGCCATACCCCCGAATATTTGCTTTATGATATTAGTTCTGAGCTAGTTATACGTTGGTTGTTATTACGGCTTGTTTGATAAGGACTGACTACTGACGGTGGGATTTTACTTTTGAGTGAGCCGAAGTTTGGTGCGAATTTAAATTATTCGAGCCTGTGTTGTAGGAGTGAATTAGTAAGAAAATAGCAACTGTACGTACACAATCTCAAAAACTAAAGCCTTCATCATCATCATCGTCAACAAACAAACAAGTCCACTGCTGAACAAAGCCTCTCCAGTCGTTCACCACAGGGTAAACATCTGGAGGATATACCCATAATCGCCACGCTGGGCAGGCGGGTTGGCGATCGCAGGACGTAGCTTCTCTCTCCAGTGACGCTGCTGCCCGTCATCGGTCTGTGGTATTTACTAAAGCCTTATACTTTGAGTATCAGAATGTACTCTTAAATGAGACTACATCAGCTAATACAGCTATACATGGGCTATGAATAGCGCCATCCAGGTCGTCGAGAATCTTGAGAATTATCATCAGGCAACACATTTAAATAAACAAATAAATAACCCAAGACAAGCTACGCTGGGCCACACAGCGACATATAGTCCCAAACTAAACCAAAGCTTGTACTATGGGTACTAGACACCTGGTAAACTTACTTAAATACTGTAAATAAATGTAGGGACATATACATAGGACACACCCAGACCAATAAAACGAAGAGACATGTTTTTATTTACGCGAGAGGCGGCAGACGAACAAGTGTGATGCCTGATGGTAAGCAGTCGACACCACCCGCACTTCTAATCGAGTTTAGGGTCGCTGCCGGCCTTTTAAATATGAATACGCTCGTTTCTTAAAGGTTCCCAAGTCGTAGCTGTTCGGAAAGACTGTCGCAGAAAGTTGGTTCCTTCCACAAAACCGAGGCGCGAGGCAGGAATTCTTTCCTCATAAAAGGTACAGTCGAGGATCGCCAACCATCGAGATGATGAGGATGACAACTAATGTTTGTACGTTGCAGGAACCTCAAGATCACTGTTTCAAAGACTACTAAACCATAGTGGTCTTGGAAATGTGTGCTAAATTTATGTAATCTTTGTTCCTTCAGTTTCATGATCCGATGTTACGACAGCTCGACACGCCCGGGGCGGTCTGGCGCAGGACCAAAGGCTTAACGTCGGCACTCTCCGATGCACGCAGATGTTTCAACGCCAAATTTCTGATCCGAACTGCCACTGAGTAGTTTCTATATGTTACCGGAAATGTGTTAAAACCATCATTGTATACAACTCCTAATAAATGTTTGTAATTCCTAAAATCGCTAGGAAATGTGTGAAATTTATTAGAGACATTTCCTAGGAAATCTATATGTCACCGGAAAGTAGCAAGAATCGTAAGTTGATCAATTTCTTAGCATCATCATCAGCCTACTGCAATCCACTGCTGGACATAGGCCTCTACAGTTGTTCGTCACTAAGGGCAAACATCTGGAGGATATACCCATAATCGCCACGCTGGGCAGACCTGTGGTATTTAGCTACGCCTTCAGTTGTGTTGGATATACCGCCACCAGTTGATTGCCAGCCCCTCTTTGTTATTTGGCAAGATGCACTACGAGCAGGTGAGGTTGGCTTGGAGCGGAAAGATGATGGGTCGCTCCCTTACATCCGAACATAACAGAACACCAAAAACTATTTCCACAATTATAGTCTTCTTTTCTCTGTTAGTAACGATATTTAGTTTCAAGTAGCAGAATCAGGAACAATGCCACATGAATATAGTACATATATCAAGGGGGATAGAGACTACGTAAAATATATGGTTTACTGACGGCATGCCTCTTGAAAAGGCGGTCGTGTTACGATGGAGTGCGCTATTATGTGCTTCTGGCTTTATTAAAGGTTTGATATAATGTATCGCCATCTCTGGATCTAGGATGTAAAAGATGTAAGCGACCATCATCTTTTCGCTCCAAGCCACCCTCACCTGCCCGTGGTGCATCCTGCCGAATAACAAACGAGGCGCTGGCAACCAGGGTGGCGGTATAACAATTACAATATTGAAGTACGCCTTCAATTGCTACATACCACAGACCGATGACGGGCAGCAGCGTCACCGGGGCGAGAAGCTACGCCCTGCGATCGCCAACCCGCCTGCCCAGCGTGGCGATTATGGGTAAAGCCTACAGGTGTTTTTCCAAAGTGGCGAACAACTAGAGAGGCGTATGTCCAGCAGTGGACTGCGATGGGCTGATAATGATGACACTCGTACCATGTGCTTCATTAAAGATTTGATATAATGTATCGCCATCTCTCTCTTAAATTAATATGTATTCGGATTTTTTGGGGGGAAGTTGAACGGGAAGTACAGTCGATCTATTTTTTATTGCTTTCTTTTATCATTTTATGCAATAAATTTACTGTTATTTGTGGTTTTGTTGTTCAGTTAAATGTTTATATTAGAGAATCAATAAAATAAAATTTATTTAAGCGTAGACAATTCGCTTTGTACCTGACGGTCGTGAAACTTGTCTATAGGAAGAGTAGTTTTCAAGCATAGTTTTCAAGGAACCTGAAAGCGATATAGCTTTAAATACCCCTTTTTCTGTCGCACCATTAACCGCCGTTATGGGATGGTGCCATAAGACCTTAAGAACTAGGCTTTATTATGGTAAATATGTAATATAGATATTATGAAAATACTTACAGCATTCAGTGCTTCCATCTCGTATGGGCTGAGTTTGTAGGAAGCATCAGACCCGACCAGGCGTGGAGTTGATCTGAGGTCAAAAAACAAACAGTTAAGTGGCGAAAAACATTAAGACTACATTCTTTAAAACAAGGTCACTTTCGTTGTCTGTCTGTCCCTATGTATGCTAATATCCTTAAAACTCCCAATGGATTTTGATGCGGTTTTTGTAATAGATAGACGGGTTCAAGAGGAAGTTTATGTGTATAATATATTCATATTGCACCCATGTAAAACAGGGTAGACGCTAGAGAAGGTACAAGATAGCTAGAATATAATAACGACAAATAGTGCTGAAAATCAAAGCATGATTTTCATTCATTGTTCTAATAATAGTTGCAACCGGTCCTTTTGCCCGCGTGAATAGCGGTGTCATTTGGGAGGCCTATGTCCAGCAGTGGACATTGACCACGTTGATGATGACCTCGAATCAGTTTGTATAATTCTGGTATGTAAAGGAGACTTTGATTTAAAGATTTGACTCTGGAGAGCATTCAACCATGGTAAATACCTACGACCGAATATTTGAGGTTTCAACCTCCTCAATGACCTCTTAAAAAAGGCCAAGGCTAATCAATGGGTTACAGGTCACTCCATGAGCCTATATTAAATTCCCAACCCAAAATACATCACCTTATTATTTACGTACAATCAGCATTATTGCACCATTATTAAACAGGTCGGCTCTTAATTACACGGAGTTGCGTAGCGTGCAGACTGCCGCAATATAACTCCTTAATTATTAACATTCATAAATGTTGGTAAGTGAATTTATGAATATATAGCTCATGGCCTCGCGGCTTAGTGTGGGGTGCGTCTGTGAGCGAAGTACATAAGCTTTTTTATACGTAAATTGGTAGCGCTTGACCCCAACCCGTCTGATGTTAAGCGACGTTGAATCCGGCAATTTGAGCCCGCCCACGTCACCCACCCAACAATAACAGATTAACTCTAGCCTTGAAAATCGAAGATTACTCGAATATCTATCGAGGAACATGGCTCTGCCAAATTATGTGTACACAAATGGTAATTAAGCACTTAAAGTTCCAAAAAAGAAACAATGTCCTTAAAATCGGTACACACTCCTTGTTTATTTTGAATTGTACAGTATTCTGCCACTTCAGTAATGTGATAGATGTGTGTGAAATACAAGCCCTAGGCTTAGATTAGGCATCAGTCTCCCACAAAGATTTTTAATTTCAGACATTGTTATGTTAAATGTAATATTTATTGTGGTGAGAATAAATTTATTATTAATATTAAAAAAAATAGGTCAAACGTCAAACTACGAGTAGCTTGGCACCGCTGATGAAGCCAAGAGTTCAGAAGAGTTCACAATCATAAGAGTAACAACTTTGATATTATATACCAAATGTAAGATTCTACCTACCTACGGCACCTAAGTGTTTACGGTCATGTGAAATAACCTTTGGTTGCTAAAGGTTATAATATAAAATGGAATTAGCTAATACTTATTAACAAAATAATATGAACGAAATTATATGAGGACTAAATTGTACTAAAAATAAGTCTATAATAATAATATTTCTTGTTATTTTTTTATCCTTGATAAAATAAATCAAAATAAGTCGTTAGATCCTACAATTAAACACAACAATAACGCAACAAATTACGTCATACACTCTTTATACATCCAAGACCCTCCTTTCAACATTAGCGGTTACAATCGCGAACAGTGGCGCCACGCCCGCTCAGGTAAGACAAATACGCTCATTTCCTGCGGAGAGCGCGCCGAACGTCCGTGCCCAGACAAATTGTGCCGCGCTGTTCTTATTCTGATTAAACTCGCTTTAAACACATGTTGGTGGAAAGAGAAATATCTGGAAGTAAAGTTTATTGTATTTTAAGATTTTATTAGACTTTCCCTGTATGTTAGTGCAGGTCGAAATATAAAAGCTACATTTCACTAAACAAATAACCTAAGACATGCTACGATAAGCCACACAGCTGATGTGCCTGAGCCTTCTTAATTATTCGCGTAATTAGGCTCATAAAGTTAAATTTCAATATTCCAATGAAAGTGTCGCAGGTCGTATCTTACATACTATAATAAGGTAACTTTAAGAAGGGGATTGCACCCTTCTTTAAGTTATTTTCTAACCAAAGGTAGTCTGGAGATACCTACTTAATATAATCGTATCTCTACTTAAAATATCTCTTTTCCGTGTAAATACAAAAAAAACGCAAGTTTATTTAAAAAATATTATTATTAACGAGGTTAACGGGGTTTTCATCCAATACCTATCTATTTTTAAGTATCCGATATTTCGGCACTGTTGCTAGCGTCATGATCACTTACTACCATTCACGAGTACTTTACTTATTAATTTTATAAAATCGAGTATCAGAATACGCCCGCCAACCTTGCACCTCCAAAGGCAGAAAGTTTGCCGTCTCCTATATTTATGGCGTTTATGCGGTAAGAAATTCAACTTTTTCCCTTCCACACCTTGACTGATTGTGGCGAGATGTTCAGATTTAAGGCGATATTAAACGTATTGGTAAATTAATTTTTTGTTTTAAATAACGGAACTTTATTTTAATATAAAAAGGCCTTTTGTATTCATTTGAAACTTGGGAAATATCAAGATGATAGGAAGCATTTTTCGTCGGGTCTAGGTATTCTGGGATGACCAGATTGGTGGCATTGGCAGTAACCCCTCCCTTCTGAATCTAGGGTCATATGTTCGATCACCAGGAACAAACAATGGTTTGATGTACATTTGTGTTTTTTTTTTTATAGTGGCTCGACATAATGGCTTCCCTACACCTGATGGAAAGCGAAAGAGAAGCCCAAGTCGCTGTGACAACGGGCAAGTAACTGGTCAGTTACCTGTCAGTTGCCACCGCCATGCCGGCCCAACCCTAACCCCCCACGTGCTCCGGAAACCCTACTTACCGGCAGAAACACGACCCAGAGGTCATTTGACTGCGGTATTCTATAGGGTGGAGGTCCTTCCCCGGACGGGCGTCTCAATTCGAGCGAAGATTCGCTATGCCCTACCTCTCTTAAAAGTGTTTGTTCCGTGTTTGGGTGTTTAAAGTTGTATTTTATATATATTTGTGATACCTTCGTTGTTCTGTATACAAGTGCTTAAAGCGGATTTAATGAAGCGGATGGGACCGATATTAGACATGATACAAGACCACAATGCTCATAATCCTTATCAAACAAATAAACACGTACAAAATACAAATCACAAAGCGATTAACAAACCAGATTAATCTTTCCGATCCCAGGACACGCCCTGCGGTGACGAACTCACTCAGCATTTAAACCGTGTAACATTTCACATTGGGTGTCAGTGAGACTTGCTGCTTGAAGTCCGTAGCTGTTACTTCAATGTTAATTCCATAGTTTGACAGGTAGTTATTCTAATAAAACACAAACACATTATAACTTATCTTTCATTGTATTTATTGCAATTGCACCTACCGTACTGTATTATGTATAAATTCAATATAACGAGAGTATAAACATTTACGCGCATCTTCAACCTTTCACCTCTCATACAACGACATGAATATGAGACATAATTTTTAGGGCTGTCTCCCCAGTATCATAGTCTTGTTAGTTAGAGTATTGACTATCCCGCGGACTTATTATAGGCTGATGACTATAATCATCGTCGATATAATAAACTCCTCAGCAAGGGACTCTACCATTTCATTCCTTTATGGAATAAAAACTTTCTTTTTATAATAGCACATCAAAATGACCCCATCCTGCCTGATGTTAAGTAAACGACGAAGTCCAAAAAGTGTAAGCGTTCCTCATGACGGCTGGTTTTTCATATGCATGCAAGTTGTTTATGCGTGAAAGTATTTAGTATTATATTCTATTCTTTTCTAATTAACGAGCAACCCTATTGACATGCCATTTTGACCTTTACACTGCACTGTGCACATCAATACTGACATTTCGTGTCACAGGCCTAACGGGCCGGAGACAATGAGGAGGCGAGCCCAACTTACTATGACTACAATGACTCAGTGAAAGTGGAGCATTAACTAGTTTCGAAATATGTATTACAGCTATAACTAGCATCAGCAACAGCTTATACTCGTATAGTTATATTTTGTCCCCCAAATGACAATAGGCTTTATGCCGTAAAAAACGTAATTAGTCGGACTTTTAGAATATTCAGAAATAAAATATACGTATGTTTACATTTGTAAATTAGACCAAAAATTACAAAGATATAGCCCGTTAAAGTTACGTAAGTCAAAGACTCTTACTTCTAAATTTTGATGCCTTGTATCTTTGTTATTTTTGTTTAAATGAAAAACGAAAAAATACGTCTCGAATATTTTTTTATAATCTAAAATACGGACTAAATATGATGTAATTATTTTGACCCTGGAATCATTCCTATTGTCATTGGGAGAGGCGTATGTCCAGTAATGGACGTTTTGCAGGCTGATAATGATTATATATGTCTCTACCGTGGGGCTTGAACCTACTTTAAAGTAAGGCTTTAGTCGACCACGCTATCCAAGTGCAGATTGCTCGACTGCACACAAGCTTAGTTTATTCACAAATTACCTCACCATGATTTCATTCGCCGCAAGAGCGTCGAACAATCGAATAACTGATCATAATTCAAAACAAAAGACGGCCATAAATCAAAACAACAACGCTTGACAGCTGTAGCGACGGCACGACGTCACCGATCCGTCACATCACGACACGCCTAATGACGTAGATGACATGATTCTCATACGGCGTCCTGGGC
The DNA here is from genome assembly GCA_031163375.1 of Conogethes punctiferalis. Taxonomy (NCBI): domain Eukaryota; kingdom Metazoa; phylum Arthropoda; class Insecta; order Lepidoptera; family Crambidae; genus Conogethes; species Conogethes punctiferalis. Next base: position 21,792,643 of record CM062077.1, on the reverse strand, counting down.
AAATTGACCGTTACTTCACACATTGTGATGACAGCACAACATCGGACTAACAAATGAGGGCGATGATTCTTTGTTTCCTATAAGCCGCGGCCACACATTGGGATGTAAGGGAGCGACCTATCACCTTTTCGTTCCAAGCCATCCTCACCTGCCCGTGGTGCATCCTGCCGAACAACAAACGAGGCGCTGGCAACCGACTGGTGTGGTGTTGGTTAAACCATCACGATAGAAGGTGTAGCTAAATACCACAGGCCGATGATGGGCAGCAGCGTCACCGGAGCAAGAAGCTGCGCCCCGCGATCGCCAACCCGCCTGCCCAGCGTGGCGATTATGGGTATATCCTCCAGATGTTGGCCCTCAGTGGCGAACAACTGGAGAGGCTTATGTCCAGCAGTGGACTGCAATAGGCTGATGATGATGACACATTGGAGATATTTGCACCAACGTAATTTTTTGCGCCCAATGCACCAATGTGAGTATCGGTACTTTGACACAATGAAGACATTGAGCGCGTTAGTATTGGGCATTGGACAGTGATTGGACGCAAAGTTGAATCCAATGTGTGGGCGCGGCATTACACAGAATGATCGTGACCGTACTTTCGACTACCCAAGAGTATGAGGAATAATTATACCCAGTTTTGGTAAAATCTGGTCAGTAGTTTTTGTTTCTATAACGCACAAACAGACAGACGGACAGACAGACAAAAATTTCACTGATTGCATTTTTGGCATCAGTATCAATTTCTAATCATTTGATAGTTACCATCCCCTGATAGTTATTTTGAAAATATATAAAACTCATAGGTCGTGACTGACTTACATAGTGATCTATCAACGCACAGCCCAAACCACTGGACGAATCGGGCTGAAATTTGGCATGCAGGTAGATGTCATGACGTAGGCATCCGCTAAGAAAGGACTTTGATCAACTCTACTCCCAAGGGGATAAAATAGGGGATGAAACTTTATCCCACGCGGACGAAATCGCGTGCACAGCTAGTTTTGAAAATATATTCAATGTGCAGAATTGACTTCTCTACAGATTTATCTTAAGTATACATACATAGATATAAGAAGATAAGTCCCTATTCCATCGCTGAACTATCTGCTCGGTCTTAGGAGGTTAAAGCTCTAGAGGCTTCGTCTACCGTGCATTAATATGTTACTTAGTGCATTTACGGCTGTGTAGGTGGGTCTGTAATGCATGCGAGAGGCGCCATCGATCATGGCGGTTTATCGGCTGATTACGGATCTCATCTGCCCCCATACAAGTCAGAGGGCTTGTGTCCATTGCACCGCTGTTGTAATGCAATATATTTTGTCCTTTTTTTTATAGTAACTCGACATTATGCCTTCCCTACGCCTGCCGCATGGTAAAACTTGGACGAGGAGGTGGCTGCTATCACTTGGTCAGACCAGCGTGTTGGCGATCGGCCTGGTATTCTCTTGCCTTCGGCTTCGGAGTAGCTTTTAAAAGGAAGAGAGGTAGGGCATAGCGAATCTTCGCTTGAATTGAGCTGCCCGTCCGGGGAAGGACCTCCGCCCTACAGAATACCGCAGCCAAATGACCTCCGGGTCGTGTTTCTGCTGGTGAGTAGAGTCTCCGGAGCTCGTGGGGGTTTAGGGTTGGGCCGGCATGGTAGTGGCAACTGACAGGTAACTAACCACTTACTTGCCATTGTCACAGCGACTTGGGCTTCTCTTTCGCTTTCCATCAGGCGTAATATATGGGAATAGTATCAGGAGTATAAACCACAGGCAGGTGAGGGTGGCTTGGAGCGAAAAGATGATGGGTCGCTCCAATATTCGTTACAAATCGTATAACGGACACGCTATCACATTGACTGAGCAATTTCAAAGGCTACTATTAAATCTGGGCAATAAATTATTAGGAACACTTCACCACAATGTCGTCGTTCCGGCTCGCACTATGTTATTTACTGACACAAGTGGTTATGGCGGAGCGCACACCACGAGACCTGTTATGTGCGGTAGCGGTTTACACAGCAGTTTCGTATTTGAAGCAACTTTGGCATAACTATTGCATGTATATGTTTTAACGGGTTCACCGTGTAAGGGATCGTTCCAAGCACCAAGAAGTAGAAGGCGTAACCACAGGGTAGCTAGCACGTCGGCAAAATGCCACGGATTTTAGTTTTAGTTTTATCATTCTCTTCAGAGAAGAGGATGTAAGGGAGCGGCCTATTATCTTTTCGCTCCAAGCCAACCTTACCTGCCCGTGGTGCATCCTGCCGAATAGCAAACGAGGCACTGGCAACCTACCGGTGGCTTAATAACCGTACAGTTCCATACCTAAAAAGTAGGTATTACGAATATACACATCGCAAAAATTAATAAACGAATCCTACGACGCAATTTCTATCGACAAAACGAAATACGAAGCAAAAGGGATTCCTTATCGGAGCGTCTATCAATTGTCCATCAAAAGGTCACTTCGCTCGGCCAAATCAAATATTTTCCCAGATAGATTAAGGCCGTATTTTGTCTAACCGCTTGCGAAGAGAAATAATCTGGCAGCGAAAAGATACAATAGGAATCCTATATTGTGAGTAACTTATATGAATCAATATCATGTTCTTCACATTATTTTAGTCAATTTATATAGGGTTCCGCGAAGGACAAGTCTCTCCTCTCAAGGTTAAATTGTGACATTCCGTGTGTACAATGTGTGGAGTTATATTTTGGAGAGTGTAGCAGATAATAATTTAATTTGATTCATCCCGCCTCTATTTGTCATAGAATGACCGGTGAATAGGCACTGTTATATGGTAGGTGTAAGTTCCAAAGACTCACACAGCACGTTACACCTCTGCTTTCACAGTACGAACGGTCAAACTATGAGGCTCTTTGCCAGGCTGGTTGTTCCCCGAGAGCCCTGAGAGAGAGATTCCCTGCCTCCTCACCATCTTCAAGCAAACTACCGCTCTCTCGGTTATGAGCGGTATGAGATTCCACACCCCATCGTAATCCCCGAATGACGGGGATGAGTAAAGGCATTTCGTCCAGTACAAAATAATTTTTAGTGCCATGTGATAAGTGATGTCCAAAAATAAAACGTTTCTTACTTTCTTTACAAACGATTTTGAACTAAGTACCCAAGACATAGAGTCCCTTATCCATCTAGACATTTGACAGATTGGAGTAACTGATGTGTCGACTATTGATGACATGAGACATCCTCATGTTGAGAGCCCTTTTGACACCAATATGTATCGGTTTCCCATTAGCGGCGACCTTGTGGGAGCGTTTGTTTTTACAGCACGTACCTACTGTCCCCGGGCGGGGACAGATGTCCCTGCTCAAGGGACTTATGATGGTTCCCTGAATGTATGTCGACGTTACTGTAAAAGCTCGAACCATGGTAAATCTTAAGATTTAAGTGTACGTCTTAGGATTTGCCGACATGAGTTGGTAAATGTAAGTATTTCTAAAAATGCGACGATATTTTCGAGCTTTCACCATTCGATTTCAGTAAATACTAGGATTTACCACTGTCAGCTGGTAAATGTTGGTTTTAAGAATAAAGCAATGGGTATTTCTTATTAATTAAACTTATTGTCCTTTATATCTAGCACAACTACAATAATGCTTTTTGGGTCCGTTTCAACATATACCATGCCATTAATGTAAATCCTAAGATCCACCAAACGAATGATGGTAAAAGTTCGAATCGCAGACCTTTTCGGACATTGACCATTGGTAATTGGTAGATCTTAGGATTTACTGGAAGATCTTAGGATTTACTGCAGTTCGAGCTTTTACAGTAACATCGATAGCAAATACGGACCGCGGTAGTTAGTTAGTATGAACGGGCCTATTTTCGCAACTTGACGTCTGAGCACCTATTTTGCGTGGGGAACGAACCGGGGTAACAGCGATTATGTTTTACAGACTGAAAATAGCCGCAGGACCCATCTATGCGCGTCGGCCTATGGATGAACGGAAGGTCGTGTTCTATGAACATGTTCTACCGGAACCGGAACCGATTGCAGTACCAACACGCGCGCTTCAGGCAGACATTGCAGTTAGGTGAAAACAACTTTATGGACGAGGTGAATAGAAGAATCAGCTAGGCTGGACAGCGTTTGGAAAACTACGTCTATCACTAGATAGGGTAAAATAACTTATCTGGAATGATACGATCGTGTACTTAGATTATCTAGCAAGGAGAACCTAATTTTAGTTGGAACATGTTCTTGATAACTATGACAGAATCAATTTACACCATTGATCGAGCAAAGTACAGCATGTACTTACTTTAAAAAAAATTGAAATATAAATGTGTTCACTTTGTGAGGGAACGTTCACTTTACATATGTAACACTTTTGTGGGTGTTCCCAATTCCCAAATTGTTAACGTTCCCTTATAAAAACAGGCCGTGAAACGACACCGCGGGAAAAATAAACTATTTTCGTTCAGTTGTCACAACACATTGCTAATAGAGGTATTGACACCGCTTGTGACACACGAGCAGCAACAGCTGCAGTGAAAAAAAAAAATTAAAATGTTCATAATATTTTTTTATACTTACTAAGTAGGCTATGATGTTGACCTTGCAAACTTACACTGAAGGATAGATCTGCTGCCTGGCAGGTGAAGGATAGCAGCGTCATCAGAGCAAGGAGATAGGTACGCCCTGCGATAGCCAACCCGCCTGCCCAGCGTGGCCTCCAGGTGTTTGCCCAAAGTGGCGAACAACTGGCCTATATCCAGTGGACTGCGATAGACTGATGATGATGATGATATTCTAACACTACGAGTTGACGCGGTAGGCACCTAAGTGTGAAATCATAATAATGATCCTCCAATAGCTTAAAAAGACGGCCCTGCAGGCCGTCTTTGAGACGCAGGACGGCTTAACTTTCTTTCCGATGCACAGGAGTGTATCACGGCCAACTCCGGTTTGAATCCGGGGCTGTTGCCTAATAAGAAAAAGCAATTTATTGGTCGGTCGCCGGAATCGAATACGTAAAACGTAGAAAATGTCACTAGCACTACCTGACGGCGAAGTAGGGAACTCTGTTTATTTTGCCTAACAGCGCCATCTATGTACAAGTTGTTGAACTAAGACAACTACCTCCACCACTATGGTATGTAAATTACAGCGCGACCGACAGATGGCGCTTTTTGAAATAAGTAATATTTGCCACGTCTGCAAAATAAATAATTTTATAGCGTCTGAGATTTGTTATTTAAAAAACTTGGTACTTCTTTTTTAGTAAATGTGAACATAATAGCTACATAGCTTTTCACATGAATAGCCTATTTATTTTAACTTCATTAACATTAAAATTATAATTAAGATGGGTATTTCATTTTACATTTAATATTATCGTGTTAAATTTTTTATCGATTTGCACAAAAATATACCTACATTTAGGTTTATATAGTACGCAGAAAGGGTGTTTTGTTAATAAATAAACTGGTACATAGTCAAATCTTACTTGTTTAATTACTACCGTAACGCATAGTACTTCCATATGAACATCCAATTAATCCCCCTAAATATACTTACCCCCGTAGCCACTGTGAAAATCAAATCGGATAATAAGCATAAAATATTAATCAAACAATTTTCAAGCTAAGTTGGCCGGGGTCACGCGCGAATTGCGCCGAAAAGCGTTATAAACGGTCCAGCCAACACGTAGCCGAGATTTTGTGTCCACTAGCGCAATAATTGCTATTAAAAATAAAAATATGTAGGTGATTTAAATTTATGTACTAGGCATCATTTTCATTTCTATTTTTTTATAACAGCACAGCGTAGTGGCTTCTCCTCGCCTGATGGAAAGGGTAAGAGACGCCCCCAAGTCGCTGCAGCAAAGGGCAAGTAACCAAATCACCGTCAATGGTTGCTGGACATGCGGTCCATTATAGTTCATTCGCGTTAAGAAAATAGTGACTCATCACCGACTGATGAGTCACTATTTTCTTAACGCGAATGAACTATAGTTGCATTTTGAATAGTTTGCTACGGAATTAACTAATTGGAAAAGTAGCTGCCTGCTCCGTTTTACCGTCGGACTAGCATAGACGCGGCAAGGAGACATTCCTAGTGCAAACGGCTAAGCTATATGAAACTCTTTGTCAGAGCCCGTGATTCTCGATATGGGTGAACGCGCTTCATTGTAGGCTCACGTCTCTATATCATTAGGCGTTTTGAAAGAAAGAAAGAAAGAAAAGAAAGAAAAAACGTTGATTTAGTGCAAGACAATACATGTACACCAATTTACAAATAAACGGAGTAACGTATAGGTAAAACGTAGGTATAGGCACATGTAACTTAATAACGTACACTAAAGAACAATGCACCAAAAGGGTAACCACTCAGCATTAGCCGTGACGCAAGCGCCGCGGCGCTGATTTTCAGTGGTACCGTTTATTAATAATAAAAAAAATATAGAAAACACCGAAGTATAAATATAAATAGTTTTGGGGTCAAGCGCTACCCATATACCTCCGAAAAAAAATCAATCACTTATAGTCAGTTGTCACCGCTCTCTTCTGGTCTTAACCCATTAAACAAAAGACTAATTACCAGAACCATTATCAAAGGTGGTGTCTAATCTTCTAAGCCGAAGATAGCTACCCTTTTAACATTTCACACATGATTGGTTCAACGTAAATATTTTAGCCGGTATCGGTAATGCTGGTAAAAAATTAACGCGCGCATAGTTGATGGTAACGCCTGCATTCTCGATGACAGCGGATACAAACACTCCTGTCTGTGGGTTGTGGTCTAAGTTACAAACTTCACAATCAAATTAGTCCCCACTGAGACAGCTCGACCGTTAAAGATTATTTGCAGGCTGATAATTATCATCATCATCAAAAGCCTGGAAACATTTCATGACAATAATGACTAGGGGGGATTTGCCTTAGTCACTAGTCACCACGCTTTGCAGGGCTTAGCTGCACTGCAGACGAGCGCTGGTGGCTTCACGGTGTTATGGTGTAGGACCCGTGTCGCCACAACCCAAGGCGCAATTGACGGCGGCAACCAGGGTTTTTTAGTGGGTATTCTCTGCCGACGCGGAGCGAGTCCCACATAACCCGTCTGCTCCCCGGGCAGCGGGTATGCGTAAACTGCATTTCTCCCTGGTGAAACAAAAAAAAAGGGTTAGTGACCATAGTAGGTTATGTTTTTACATGATATTCCCTTAGTCAACACCCACGGGACCACTCGGACAGTTAGAGCTAAACTATGGTGAAAAGGTCTATTACAGTTCCGTTCCCAAAGGAAAAACGGGACCCTATAACTAAGACACTATTATCGGTCTGCCCTATTACTAAGACTCTTATCAACCTAGCTTTCTAACATCGAATAACGCTGGAAATACAACCTATCTATTTCATTTTTTTTTAATGACATGTGAACAAAATTACAGATAATAATTAAACCTCAAGTGACTGACAATGACTGACTCACATCACAGCCAATCGCTTAACCCTTGCGCCGCCGAATAGATTACACAGCGTCTGGCGCTTATTAGCGGGAACGCAAGGGTTACCCGTGTAAAATGCGCCCGTGTATAAATACCGTTCGACTTGCGCTGTTAAATACACTGCTAACCGAATTATGGTCGTAGCGACCAACTCCAAAGGGGACTTGATAAGTAGGTAGACATTCGAAAGAAATAGAAATATTTTTTTCAATACAAAAAGAAACCGACTTTAATGTTATGACCAACTAGGAAGTACTTCCGAAGTACACCCTATCAAACAAATCGGTCCACAAATTCTCGGACATACCTATGTAGCTATATGTATAGAGCGAACAAAACCCGTCGAATTAAGATCCCCCTGTTTTTGAAGTCGGTTAAAAATGTACCTGTATTACGTACTCGTATTGCAAACTGTGGTGCAAACATAGTCCAAATAGTTGAGACTAGTTTCCGATGTAGGTATGGGGGTCTCATCATCCACAGCCAAATTTCTTTTTATACAAATATCCATTACATTATCAATGACGAAAAAAAGATGTTTAGGTACCATATTCATATAAACTTAATGCAATGTAGGTAAACAATATTATACGAGACGAGAGAAAATAATCACTGTGATCGGAAACCACGTCCCAGATTTATTGAATCAGACAATTAATGCATTAACAATCACTTCACATTATAGCCACAAATTCGTGCATTATGACCAAATATTGCATTTACGGTTCAAACAGGTAATAGCGTATGTACTTGTTTAAAATTTTGAACGGAAATATTAAGCTCTCTGTGGGCTATTACTTTGCCTGTATATCAGCTCAATACAATGAGGTTAGATGATGGAAGGAGCATAAAACGGCGGGCTTAATGCTGTACATTGTCCACCAGGAGTTCCATTATGACCGCCTCAATACTTAATGCATAGTCATTGAACCCGATCACACTGGAAGTGGCTTCAACTGCAATATTTATTTAATAATAGTTAATAATTTAAGAGAGGTAGGGCATAGCGAATCTTCGCTCGAATTGAGCTGCCCGTCCGGGAAAGGACCTCCACCTTATAGAATACCGCAGCCAAATGACCTCCGAGTCGTGTTTGTGCTGGTGAGTAGGGTTTCCGGAGCTCGTGGGGGGTTAGGGTTGCGCCGGCATGGCAGTGGCAACTGACAGGTAACTAACCAGTTACTTGCCAGTTGTCACAGCGACTAGGGCTTCTCTTTCGCTTTCCATCAGGCGAAGGGAAGCCATTATGCCGAGCTACTATAAAAAAAAAATGCAAAAGCGAATACCAAAAAATAGGCAGCGGCGTTTATCTGGTTACAAAAAGAACCTACTGTGTTCACCAACCCGCCTTCTGCCACGCGAAGTGGCAAAGGCAGATCAGAATGACAGAGGCATATGGAGTTAGGATGATGAAGATGAACCACGGAAGGCGAAGCGGTGCTGGTGGATCTAATGAGCCATACCTTTACTATTTTTGACTCTTCCATCGGCCCTATGCCCTCTTACTCTCGATTGCCCTCAGGCCTGCGGCAGGCCCTCTCCTCGTTCGGCTCACCTCACTGCTAATGTGTCTCTTCCATCGGCCCTATGGCACCTCGTCGTCGATGGCCCTCAGGCCCGCGGCAGACGCGGCGCGACAATGCGCCAGGCCCTCTCCACGTTCGTCTCACCTCACTGCTAATGTGTCTCTTCCATCGGCCCTATGGCACCTCGCCGTCGATCGCCCTTAGGCCCGCGGCAGATACAGCGGCGACAATGCGCCAAGCCCTCTCCTCATTTGGCTCACTTTATAGCTAGTGTAACTCGTCCATCGGCCCTATGGCACCTCGCCGTCGATGGCTCTCAGGCCCGCGGCAGACGCTTCGCGACAATGCGCCAGGCCCTCTCCTCGTTCGTCTCACCTCAGTGCTAATGTGTCTCTTCCATCGGCCCTATGGCACCTCGCCGTCGATGGCCCTCAGGCCCGCGGCAGACGCTTCGCGACAATGCGCCAGGCCCTCTCCTCGTTCGTCTCACCTCACAGCTAATGTGTCTCTTCCATCGGCCCTATGGCACCTCGCCGTCGATGGCCCTCAGGCCCGCGGCAGACGCTTCGCGACAATGCGCCAGGCCCTCTCCTCGTTCGTCTCACCTCACTGCTAATGTGTCTCTTCCATCGGCCCTATGTCCCCTCGCCGTCGATGGCCCTCATGCCCGCGGCAGACGCTTCGCGACAATGCGCCAGGCCCTCTCTTCGTTCGTCTCACCTCACAGCTAATGTGTCTCTTCCATCGGCCCTATGTCCCCTCGCCGTCGATGGCCCTCATGCCCGCGGCAGACGCTTCGCGACAATGCGCCAGGCCCTCTCCTCGTTCGTCTCACCTCACTGCTAATGTGTCTCTTCCATCGGCCCTATGTCCCCTCGCCGTCGATGGCCCTCAGGCCCGCGGCAGACGCGGCGCGACAATGCGCCAGGCCCTCTCCTCGTTCGGCTCACCTCACTGCTAATGTGTCTCTTCCATCGGCCCTATGTCCCCTCGCCGTCGATGGCCCTCAGGCCCGCGGCAGACGTGGCGCGACAATGCGCCAGGCCCTCTCCTCGTTCGGCTCACTTCACACTAGCATATTGTTCGATACGAATGGGAAACCTACGAGCGAAGCAACTGTTTGTTTTAAGTGAGCATTTTAGGGTTGCGTAGTTTTTGTTCTACGTTTTTAAGTAGGTAGGTATATTATGTGTATGTTGAAAGTAACGTATAAGTTTACCTACCTAATTACTAATTAGGTACCTTACTACTACCTAATAAGTTTATATTATTAGGTCTTAACCCTATAAAATAGCCGCTCTTCAATACTGGCCATTCCCATGCCATGCCAATGAGGGTTTTCCTATGCAAGGCTACGTAACGCCATCTATATTTCATTTTGAAACACCTTCATTGCCTATGCTCCGATCCCAAAGCTTGATTGAGCACTTGTCTCATGGGTATCAGAACAACGAAGGTGCCACAAATTACACACTTAAATATAAATGCAAACACCCAGACACGGAACAAACACAAATGTTTATCACACGAATGTTTGTTCCGCTTGGGAATCGACCCAGGTTCAACCGAGGTTCAAACCAGAACCAAGGGCACGTAATGAACCATCTAGTCAGTCTACGTACGAGTAAGTTTGGTGATTCATTCCCAGTTATAATAATAATTATTTTTTTTATAGTGGCTCAACATAATGGCTTCCCTACGCCTGATGGAAAGCGAAAGAGAAGCCCAAGTCGCTGTGACAACGGGCAAGTAAATGGTCAGTTACCTGTCAGTTGCCACCGCCATGCCGGCCCAACCCTAACCCCCCACGAGCTCCGGAAACCCTACTCACCGACAGAAACACGACCCAGAGGTCATTTGACTGCGGTATTCTGTAGGGTGGAGGTCCTTCCCCGGACGGGCAGCTCAATTCGAATTATTATTATAATAAATTAATGTAGGTACGTGGTTACAAGAACGATTCTTTCATAATAATATAACTGCAACATAACTGAACTGCAGTTTATGTCGAAGATCAATATCATTAAAGTCGCACAAAGACTCATTTGTGACATTCCAGAGATAAACTCAGCGGTGGCTTTGACGTCGATAAAAGTGACATTCAGTGACAGACAGATGGACCCTACAAAGTTGATCTCTTATACCGTTATCGCCTGCTGTCGATAGTTAGTTCATTCTATTTATGTTATTAGTAGGCACGTTAAAATGTACGTGTAAGTATCTGTGCACGAACGCTTTATTCATTTTTCTTATGTAAAACGTTTTAATTTATATCTACAAACGTAGGGGAAACAGTTAGATATACATAGTTATTGGTCCATATACAGTCAGGTAATTCAAGTTTGTTGCTAAAAACTAGCAACACCATAATGTAGGATATTATGAATAGATTTGATAGTGGCATAGTGTTAATAGCAACGCTTATATTCTCTGTCAAAAATCCTATGATTACGATTTGATAAACCTAATATAACTATGATCTAGGATACTCTACAGTATTTATCCGTATAAATAAAATTAATAAACAATGTTAATAAAATGAAATTGCATGATACATAAACGAAAAAATCTAACATAAATGATAAAATTATTCATTCCGAAATGTAATAATAAATAAAAATTTGCTGTCAGAAGTGGGATTCGAACCCACGCCCACAGAAGTGGACTGCGACCTGAACGCAGCGCCTTAGACCGCTCGGCCATCCTGACAATATCTTGCCTATTGAAATTAAACATGTAGAGCTACAACATTCATTATTAGCCATTTTGCGTATCGATGATTTATCATTTTTAATTTGAAAGTAGTTTTCCAAAAGCGAAAAGAATCTTTATATCCTCCTGAGACCCAAGACTAAAGTAGGTATCTAACCCCCAACTAAGATTACATATTTTTATTGCGAGATAGGTATCACATGTCAATATTATTAATAAAATACAAGAGAAAAAAACCACCCCCTCCCCTTTTGGCATAAGGGATGCTACCACAGGTGATTTTTCCGTCCCTGTATACCTATGTGCGCTTAAATCTTTAAAACTACGCAACGGATTTTGATGCGGTATTTTTAACCAACTTGAAAAAAGGAGGAAGGTTTTTTTTTAAAAGGTAGAGTGATTCAAGAATAAGGTTTATGTATAATGAAATACCCGAAGCGTAGCAAGGGCGGTCGCTAGTACTTGTTTCTATAAAACATCTAAGATACGTAAATTAAGTCGCCAAGTATCCTCTGTGGGTGGGTCACGACGCTTACGACTTCCCAACAGCGATTGGCACGTGCGCGAATGCACATGCGCCCGCGCCTCCGGAAGCGAGCAGTAAACGCGCGAGGATCAAACGCGCCGGATGCCGGAGGTGCTTCGTTGCAATGGCCGTGCGTTCTTATTTTAAATTATTGTTATGGCGTGTGCGAATAAAAGGAGATGAGTTTCAGCAAAAAGGTGGGTACAGTAAGTGGCCAGCAGTATTATAAATAAATAACCCAAGACATGCCACGCTTGTACTATGGGTACTAGACAACTGATAAATATACTTAGATACATTTTTTTAAAATAAATACATATTATACATAGAAAACACCCAGACCAATACAAACAGACAAATGTTCATGCACACAAATGTTTGTAATGTGTGGGGATCGAACCCACGACCCTTGGCTCAGAAGGCAGAGGTCACTACCAATTGAGCCACCGAGCCAGTCGAAGTCGTATTATGACTGACTGTACCTCTCCGATTGTTCAGTTGTTCTTATTTTAAATTAGGGATTGTTGTGGCGTGTACGAATAAAAAGAAATAGGTGAGTTTCATCAAAGAGCTCGGTCTAAAAAGTGGCCAGCATCACAGTATTATGAGTTCTGCTTGTGAACGAGTGTAAAGCCGCGGCCACACATTGGAGATATTTGCACCAACGTAACGTTTTGCGGCCAATGCACCAATGTGTGTATCGGTACTTTGACACAATGAAGACATTGAGCGCCGTATTGGGCATTGGACAGTGATTGGACGCAAAGTTGAGTCCAATGTGTGGCCCCGGCATCAAACTATTATGAGGTTTGACCAAGATGATGAACAACTGGAGAGGCCTATGCAGCAGTATGCGATAAGCTGATGATGATACACTTTTAAGGGACCATTGTACCACCTCTAGAAATAGATAAACAGTAGGAAAATATGTACACAGAAAGTCACGTGCGTTATTCCATTACAATTCTAAAGTGAAGTTTTAATATGTCACACGAAGTGAAAACAGCAGTGTATCTAACACAAAAACTTTACGCATTATACACACGTCTGCACTCAGCAAGTGCTAATGGTCCTTTTGTGCAAAGGGCAACAGCTTAATATAGTGCACGAGAAGAAGTTTTTGAAGTATCCGTGCGGTTACGGAAAAGTGTAGTACAAATCACAGTACTATTTCTTCCCGTGAGTTTTTATTCACTATCATCATCTTCATCATCATCATCAGCCTCTTCTAGTCCACTGCTGGACATAGGCCTCTCCAATCGTATGATACTTTACTCTATCCTAGGATTCTCGCATCCAGCACTTGCCAGCCATTTTGCGCAAAATGGTACCAAAGGGTACAAATCCACGATTATACCTACCTAACATATAAGTATTGTTAAAATCATAAGCTGATAGAAAAATATGTAAAACAAAAGATTTTTTTTACTTTTTAGCTCATTTAAATTGAAGCTTTTTTGAAAAACCGACTTCAAAAAAAACACAAACGAACAAAACTAAAAAGCGATAAATAACGTAAGTAATTCTATCCTTAATACATAATTATTTAAATATTACAATTATCACTTATTTTTGAAGTCGGTGCCAGCCTCTAGGTACCTAACGTAGACTGTTGTATGACGCGCGCGGCCGGCAAATCCCCACGACAATATAGATACATTTATTTGTTTGGCTGGCACCGACTTCAAAAATAAGTGATAATTGTAATATTTAAATAATTATGTATTAAGGATAGAATTACTTACGTTATTTATCGCTTTTTAGTTTTGTTCGTTTGTGTTTTTTTTGAAGTCGGTTTAATTTTTTTTAAAAAATAATTTTATTTCTCTATTTTTAGTTGCGTTAATGTGCTGTGACCTTGAATAAGGGCTAATTAATGTCCTTAAGAGTTTTACTTAGGAATGAAAAATTTTGCTTTAAGTCAAGTGAAGACTTTGCGATCTAGAATCAAGCAAATCACTTACCAAATCACCTGCCCTATTAGCCCTGCATAAGTACATACTACTATCTAGTTTCTATCGACCAATGTCAGTACTGTTCCCTAACTCTTAACCGTTAAGGAGTTCTGTGCCTTCATCATCAGCACCAGATGTTGACGCCCGGAAGCATATACCTGAGTAGAATATGATAACGTAACAAAAACACCATATGAGCATACAATTTTCGGTTGTTGCCCTCAATTTCTCCAGGATCCCATCATCAGATCCTGACTTGGTGATAATGGGACCACCTCGGAAGTGTCCTCTGTCGAACAAAAAAAAAATTTTTGGAATCCATCCATAATTGACGGAATAATCGGTGAACATACATAAAAAAAAAAAAAAAAAAAAAAAAATATTATACATACAGACGAATTGAGAACCTCCTCCTTTTTTCGAAGTCGGTTAAAAAGAGTTTTCTTTGCGTTATTTTTTTTGAAAGATGTGAAACCACAAACTATCTGTTACTAAGTTTTTCTTTTGTATCTACTGTGAGTACCAGACAGAGGGTGTCTCCCTAAACACAACAACTTAGAACATTTTAAAATTGCTAAATTGATCCAATTGGTGATCGTACCCGGTACCTCCTGAGCGTTCTTGCTTTAAGCTCTAACCATAGCGCTACTAAGGTCATCTTCGTCGTAATTATCTTGTTAACAATCCGCAATGACGTCTTAAACACCAAATAAAACAATAGGAGACAGGGTAAGAAGCTGGCTAGATTAGGCATTGTCTCAGTCCGCTAAACCTAATTCAGTTACCGCAGTATTACCTAGTCAGACAAATCAACTCGGCTCATATCAGGCCGGTCCCTCCAACTCAAACACCAGTAAATTGCGAGGGATGAAACTTGGGGCGAATTAGGGTTGTCACTGATAATATTCATATTAATTTATTCACTCTAATTTATTTTATAACAAAACTAAATAAGTACAACAATAAATTGTGTGGTTCGAGATGGTATTGGTCTGCTACAAATTAACCTTTTCAAGGCGTTGTGAACACATACAAAGTAAATGCTTAAAAATTAGAAAAGAAATGAAAACATTAATAATATTAATATTTTTTGTATGGAATTTTTGTTTGAAAGTACTCTTTCAAATTATAAAACGGATGTCCTAGAAGGATGGCTTTTAGCTTCTTTTCAAATGAACTTCGAACTATCCGACAATATTATCACATATATTGACCCAATCTCAAAGAAAGCAGCTTAAGCAAACTCAAATACCTAATCTTAAAAACAGTTTCAATATAAAAAGACTTATAGACACATAAGATACACAAAAAAAGAAGAGGCCATTTGAACAGGGCGCCTAGTTTCCAAGGTGTAAAGGACATAGCACATTTATACCGCCCTGCTCAATTTTAGAATTGTCCAAAAGAGCATTTTTTTAAAGCCCATAATATGAATTTTATTCTCTTAGTCGGTTGTGATAACTGTCCTGCTTTGAGATGCATCAGCTAAATACCAACTTGAGGCGTTGGAGACAATTGAGAGACGTGCCAGTAGACTCATTAATAATGACACCTTCTGTGGCGCAAGATATCCAAGTCTTGATCACCATTTCAGGCGATTAAGGTTCCTGGATTTTCGGTCTTCTATCGTTTGCATTTAGGAGAGTGTGCACCTATCCCTTTTCACCATCGAACAAGCAGGGACATGGCAAGGAAACCGATTTATGGAGCAGATTTTGCCTTTTAGTGCGAACAAACTAAGCTATGGAAACTCTTTTCCGAAATCCGTATTCCTCGAGAAATATCTTTAGTCTTTGGTGTCATACAGATAATTTTTAACCAACTTAAAAAAATATGAGGAGGTTCTCAATTCGACTGATTTTTTTTGTTGTATGTTTGTTACCACATTGTGTATCTTCGAGAATTGTGACGGATTTGAAAAAAATATTTTTTTGTTCGAGAAGGTTCCATTGCAACCATATTGAAGTCGGTTTTTTTTTGCTTAAAAATGCTTTAAATTATGAAAATTAGTACCTATTACTTTTTTAAAATATGTGCCAGCGATCGCCAGCCCTGCTTAAGCCTAATTGCCCGAGAACGTGTCGGAACGCACTCGTTACGTGCACAGCGATGCACTTGCACTGGGGTGCGTTTTGGGGAGAACGCGAAAAAATCGATTGACAACGCGGGTCCTCAACTATAACGCCGCGAAGCTGTCAGCGCTGGTCTGCTAGGCAGACTCGGGCTGGACCCCCCCCACTTGGGGCCCCCCCACTTGGGGCGACCTAGAGATCAGGCCCGTAAGGGCCGTCCCTCTCCTCCAAGGACGGGGTTCGTGCAATACGTGGCCGGCAAACCCCGTGCCGGACTCGCGGAACCCCGTCGGGCGTGCAGCCGCCGCCGCACGGTGGTTTTTTATTGTGGTTTTCTCCACTTGAGCTCGCGCCCCCTGGTCCCGACCGAAGTCGGGATAACAGGCGGTTTTTTATTGTGGTCTCACTCCACTTGGGCTCGCCAGTCAAGGCAAGCCCCCCTGGTCCCTCCTGCGAGGGGAAACAGGTTGCACGGCGACCAGTCCAAAAGGACCATATCCGACGACCACGAGAACCGTGGCCATCGGACCCGCCGCGCCGCAGTGATCCACTGCCATCCCACGCCGTCAAACGGCTCATCTGGTAAGGCGGCAACGGTCGCAGAAGACAGGGAGGACGGCAACGACAACACCGCGAGGTCCCCCGAAGGGCACTCCTCTTCCTCTGCGACCATCGCCGACAAACCGGCGCAAATGCGCCCGACAACACGTCTCTCACCAATCGGACAAACGCCCCGCCATTGGGAGAGACCCACAGGCCAAAAGGCCCCCATCTTGGGTAAGGCGGCAACGGTCGCAGAAGACAGGGAGGACGGCAACGACAACACCGCGAGGTCCCCCGAAGGGCACTCCTCTTCCTCTGCGACCATCGCCGACAAACCGACGCAAAATGCGTCCAACACGTCTCTCACCAATCGGGCAAATACCCCGCCATTGGGAGAGACCCACAGGCCAAAAGGCCCCGTCTAGGTGTGCCTAAGCACTGGCCGTGGAAGGCGTCGCTCCCCACAACGACGCCAACGCTGGCCCCCGGAGCCACGCACCGCACATGTGCGTGCTCCCTATAGGGAATTAGCCGTCGGGTAGTAGGTGAACGACTTCTACTACCCGCCGTTGCCCGGGGTACGCCGGGCCGTCTGCAAGACGACCACGCGTGGAGGCTTCCCATGTTGTACCCCAGTGAGTAGGGTCCTGAGGTATAGCCATTCAACAAGGCGAAGCCGTCGGTAAAACTTAGCTATTCCATATATATATATATACATGTGTATATATTTTTTTCTGTTTTATAGTACGAGATACTATAATAGCTTCCCTACGCCTGATGGAAAGCGAAAGAGAAGCCCAAGTCGCTGTGACAATGGTCAAGTAACTGGTCAGTTACTGGCAGACCGGACCTAAAAATAAGTTTCTAGAAGTTTGAACAGGATGTTCTGCTCCACAGAAATGTATAAGGATAGAGCGGCCTTGTATGCTTTAAAAATCGTGACTCAATCATACACTATAGTGCATGATTTGTAAAATTTCTGTTAGGTCAGCGCTTTCAGCAATAGCTGCGTGACGCTTATAGGCTAAGCGTATGCTAAGACTTACACATGCAACAGTCCTATATGTTTTTCTTGTTTTTACATCTGGGATATGTGTACGGGATACTTGGGTTATGTGGGACTCGCTCCTGCTCTAAATAGGTGCTCGAACAAGCAAGCTGAAGTCGTCGGGATGAGAATACCCACTAAACCCGACGGTGGTCCGCTAGTAGCGCTCCTCCACTGCCCTGCCCTATGATGCGCTGTTCTATGCTGCGTCGCCTGCGTCTCAACATACGCTTAACCCTACCGCACTTTTAAAGTTCTATCTATACTACTTATAATAAATCTGTAGAGAGGTCAATTCTGTACATGAAATATATTTACAAAATAACTATCAGGGGGTGATTAGTGATCAATACTGATGCCAAAAATGCAATCAGTAACATTTTTGTCTGTCTGTATGTTCGTTATAGAGACAAAAACTACTCAACGCATTTTAACGAAACTTGGTACAATTGTTCTTCATACTCCTGGGCAGGTTAAAGTATACTTTTCATCATGCTACAATCAATAAGAGCAGAGCAGTGAAGGAAAGTGTTGGGAAAAGGGGAGAACTTTTTATCTGCATGTTTGAACGAGCATCACCCAAAAACTACTGCATGGAAACTTAAGATTTAGGCACCATTTTATGGAAGTTCGTTATTTTTGAAACCCGATAGCCACGCGTGCTACGCCGCCGGCACAACTAGTCCTTGATAAATTTCTAAAGTTGATAAAACTACCCCACCCCTACCCTATCCCGACATACAGTGTAACGCAATGTTTGACAAACCCACTAAATTAGTAATTGGATAAGGGCCTTAGTTATTAACTGCAACCTTTAAAGTGCAGCGTTGGATTTCAGGCTCGTTTGTCGAGACAACATTCGTGACTGACTTAGTGATTAAACCTTTGTTTAAAGTTACTTCGATTGGACATAACATATTATACAAGCATATTGAGCGACTTGTGGTCTAGGGAAACTACGTCGAGTCTTCGCATCGTCGATCCCACAGTGTCTAAAGACGAAAGTCTTCAATCAGTGCGTTCTACCGGTTATGACATACGGAGCCGAAACAAGGATACTTATGGTGGGACTAGTCCCACAAGTTAAAGGTCGCTCAGCGAGCTAAGGAAAGGGCTATGCTCGGCGTCTGTCTGCGAGATCGGATCCGAAATGAGGTGATCCGTTAGAGAAACAATGTCACCGACATAGCTCACCGGATTAGTAAGCTGAAGTGGCAGTGGCCTGGCCACATTAGTCGCAGATCAGATAACCGTTGGGTAAACGAGTTCTGGAGTGGAGACCGCGTCTCGGCAAACGTAGTGTAGGACGCCCTCGGACCAGGTGGAGTAACGATTTGCGCGGGACGGCTGGCAAGAGCTAGATGCGAGAGGCCCGGGACCGATCGAAGTGGCGAACATTGGGAGAGGCCTATGCTATGTCCAGCAGTGGACTGAGAGAGGTCGATGATGATGAACTGCCTGGTTGCAAGTGCCACTCGAGGACCAAGAGATGGAATCTTTTGCTTGTTGAAGAATCTTGAACACTTGCTAGTTTGCCGCCTCTTCGATAAAAAAATATAGATACTCATTTTGACAAAGTCTTAGAGCACTTGTAAAGCTTCCGACGCGTACTGTCAAATTCTCGAAAATTAACGTAAAACTCGGATGATACGTGCGAGATAGTTCCCGTAATCCAAGTCTAACTCTCGATTAGGAATAGCAGGGTTTTAATAATCTTTCAACAGTGGTAATTCCAGACTCATTTAAATATCTGTTGTTACTTTGCCGAATTCGGCCACAGCACCGTCTCAATCACAAGATAGCTACGTTTGTAGACACAGATATCGCATTTACGTAAAGTGTATTTCGACAGGCCTATTGGAACGACAATGTAACCGATACGCCGTCCCAATGGTATCGGATATCGTACGCCAAAACTCCCTATGCAACAGATCAGATGTCTTATCGGTGAGACGAATTTCAAAGGAATGCGTGTATTATACTTGTACATGTACCTATTCTCTTTGATTTGATGACAGAATATCAGCGGTACTTTACTGAAAGTAAACGCTCCCCTGATACATCATTATTATCATCATCAACCTTTATCAGTCCACAGCTGGACATAGGCCTCTCCCAATGTTCGCCACTGTGTTCGGTCCTGGGCTTTTCACACCGTGCATTAGCCTGCGCAAATCGTCAATACACCTGGCCTGAGGGCATCCTACACTACGTTTGCCGACTCCTTTTATCCCAACGGTTATCGGTTCTGCGGCTAGTCAAAGTAGCATGTCTTGGGTTATTTATTTATTACTTTACTTATTTAGACTAAACCACCGTTATTCGCCGTCGGAAAGTTGCAAGAGTTCGGTTGTGCTGTGCTTTTATAAAAAAAGTAATGAAAAAATAAGAATGAAACAACGAGTAGACGCTTCTAAAAACAGGTACCTACTTCAGTAAACTTTCTTTAACCAACTTAATGGGATTCCAAGTCGCAACAAATCTTCACCATAACTCTAAAACTTTTATTTCACACTTCCGCGAACCTAAAGAAAGAGGAACAGACAGGCTTAATGCCTCTTGACGCGCCGTCTACCAGTCAACAAGCGAGGCTTAGCTTTCTCCGCGAACCATTAGTATGATTTCCCGCGCGGCAAAACCAGACGAGTTTATTTACAATGATATTTTTGCATTTCTTCAACGTTTCGCCCTTGAGATATTTCGAACAACAAAAGCTGTGAGTTTTTAAGACACGTCTCTGTTTCATTAAAAGGATGGAAGGTGTTTGTTGTACTTTGCTGTATTAGTCTGGGCTGGAAATAAGTAAGTAAAATTGGATTAAGATACACTACATGCGCTTGTTTACCAAGTCCTGAAGAATAGGTAGGTACCTATATTATTTTTTGCAGGTTTTACGTGCACTGGTTCCGTGAAATCAATACGGATGATGACAAGGTATGAAAATGAAGAAAATAATTAGTCCGTCTCTTAGATAATAAAAAAATATAAGACCCGTATTTTTTGTTTTGTCGAAATAACAAGAAAATACTTAGATATAGCGCATTAAAGTTACGGAGTGGGCTAACTACGTCACGTGGACCTAGTTCTGCAGAAAGCAGCCATGTGGCACTTTTTCGAAAATCGAGTTATTAACACAGCCATACTAAATGCGACATGCCGGATTTTTTGCAAAGACAGCCATCTCGATATCTCTTTTAATGGCGGAGATATGAGCTGTCAAATGCAGCCATCCAACAAGAATATTTTGTAGAAAACAGTCATCATGGTGTAAAATGCAGCCAATTTGGACACAAATTGCTAAAACCAATACTGCATAAGTCAGCCTACTATATGGCTGTTTTGAACAAATTTCAAAATGTTAGGAGTTATCAGGGATCGAGTTACGTATAAGACAGCCACTTCGCCATGTTTGTTGATGCCACGTCCTTTCCATTTCAGCGTCTTGAACCATATCCTCCATTTCATTAGTGAACAATTATGGGAAATGACATTTTCTTGCCTACAGGCCTTGTTTGCTGATTCTGTGCAATAATTGGACGGACAAGATTGCTTCATAGACAGATACATGCACATTTCTTCATTTGGATGTATCGCCAGTCTACTTGGCATCGCTGCAGAGTCTCCAGTAAAGGCCAGATTCCAATCGAGCCAAAGGCATTCTCTTAGTCCATGAATGCTAGATACAAGCACTGATTATACTGTTACTCTTCATAAATAGGTAGGTATATTCTGCCACTCTGTGTGAATGTGCCGTATACTCTTCGAAATCTAGCTTGTTCTGGCCGTTGGAATTTGTCGAATCTTTGCGAAAGACGATTCGTGATCACTCTTAAACACTATATAGACGTGCAATAGGGTCTAAACAACACTCTTATTCCACGCCCTTGGAGTTCTACCTTCAAATAAGACAGCGTTTTAGGTGGCTTCTTCCAAGAGACTGTACACCTTAGACCCCTGATTTTGCTCGATCGAAATAGTGTTGAAATACAGGAAGCTGTACCGTAATTTCCAGGTTCTAAACCGGGAAAACCCATTTTTCTGACGAAGTGACGCGTGGGTCGTCACATCGTTGTATCATTAACCTTAAGAGTTCCCTCTAAAAGTTTAAACTCCTTACCCTTACTCTGAATATTGCAAGAGCCTTTTTTCATGAGGACACGAATCACATTTTTAAGTTGCTGGTTAATGTCAGTGGTAGTTTTCAAGGCAGAAAATGGATTCTCCATGTTGGAAAACTTTATCAAGCGGACACCTTCGGCTTTAAAGTCGAAATTCAGAGTGCCTCGGACAAGACAAGTCCGTCATCGCTGCCGGAGTTGGTCTCGTTGACCGCGGATACATCTCTGATACATCTCTAGTCGGAGCTTTGCCACGTCTACGTTTTTTGAGGCTGCTTCTTGAAGAAAGAGTTTATCAAGAAGAGCCCCTCACGTTCCAGAAAGTTGTCAACATCTGCCCCCTTTGATTCCTGACCCAAAAATCATAAGATCATACTACCGATTCACTACAATTCTGTACTCCCGCTTTAGCTTTGAAGTCCTCATGACGACATTGTAGTGGATCTTGGTTGAACATTTCCTCCACTTCGTAATCCGAGGGTGCCGAGGTCACTTTTTAGGTTTTAGGTGTTATTTTTTTTTAATTAACACGATTTTTTAGTTTTCTCACAAATTACAAACATTATTTTACATGAAATCGTTAAGCTATGTGTATATTATGACGAAGTCTGTCCTTTATATTATTGTTATGCCATTTTAAATTAGTGCAGAATACAGCCAATTTACATCATCCAGCATCCAACATCTAGCCATCGTAAGTTGGCTGTTCATTCGGTACAAAATTTGATGAAATAAGCTATTTAGCATAAAACAGCCACATCAAAAAACATCTATTATTGGTGTTATGCTAAACGATATATAGTCGTAGATATGATATAAAAATCTGCTTTACTTTTCCGAATAATTCTCAAATATAAAATAAACAGAAAAGTCATAAATAACTGAAGGGGAACATTCGACAGAAAAACGCTCATATCTCCGTTCGTACTTTCCATCATTTGGCTGCTTTCTGCAGAACTAGGTCCACGTTAGAGTATATTTTGTACTCTAACGTGACGTCATGTGACATTTTAAAATCAATGTATCTTCGTAAGTTTTTGAACAAGAGGCAAAATAAAAAATACGTCTCCAATATTTTTCATTAATCTATCTGATGGACATTAAATTATTTTTTAGTCATCATCCCAATTCTAAAAGGTAGAAGTTTAAAAAATATATTTTGGTAGCGCCATTCTTCCCCGCCCGCAGGCCAGGTGGAGTGAGGATTTGCGCAGAACGGCTGGCAAGTGCTGGATGCGAGAAGCCCAGGATCGATCAAATTGGAGAACATTGGGAGAGGCCGATGTCCAGCAGTGGACTGATAAAGACTGATGATGATAATGACGATGATTACCCCTCGTAATTTTTGGTTTACAGTTTTTACTAGTAGTTAGAGTACGTGTACATATACTCGTATATAGATTTTACGTGTACGGCGTTTTGTATAGCGTGAGTGAACGCATAGCTTTAAAAGTTAAGGCTTAAAAAAGATCAAAATATAATTAGGTGCAATAAAAATCAGTTCTTTTTTTCATATTTTTTTTATAGAAGTAAATGTTTATAGAAGTGTCTAAATATAATTTTTAATCACAAGGTACATACCTATCTTGTCTGTTATAAAAATTTTAATTTAATAAATAAATAGGTACTATAAATTGTATACTAATTTTCTAGGTCACCACCATGTACCAATAGGATTTCATTTTAGGTTATCGTGATTTTAATTTTTTTTTTCCTTTTACATAATAAAGATAACCAGTCATTAAGATCTCACCTGCCAGGATACTGCACAGTCTCCTTCGGAGGAGGCATGGGCGTGGGGATCCTCCGCCCGCCGCGCGTCCCTCCTGCGCTCATCTCGCCGATTGTCCTCGAGCCGGCACTGCAAAAAAGGGCCATTTTACTGCGGCTTTGGCACTCTAAGGGATGAGCCGTGGGATTATAAGGTTGTTTTATTTAAATTATGGTCGGTTTTATTTTTTCAGCAACGGTAGGAGGAAGGATTTTTAAAAAAGCATGGCAAGTCACGCCGTGGAATTTAATATTTTGCTACCTATAGGACTAGCAACCCGCAGCGCTTCAAGTATTTTAAATAAATATTTCATTAGGTTAAATTATTGCCGTTTTAGTAAGGGTCCCTAAAATTATTTCTCTATTCAAGTAGTAAATGTTACAAACATACACACACATATGCAAATATTAACTCGATTATAATATTAGTATGTAAAGGATTTATGGGAGAGGCCTTCTTGATTTAACTTTCTTTCTATTATGATTCTCTACCCAAAGATTAAAACGACAAAACCTCCTAAATTGTCAATTTTTTGGTGTGTAAAAAGAATATCTATAATAATATTTACTAAAAATCAGGTGTGCAAAAAGGCTGCAAGTGAAAAATGTTGTTGTGATTAGTTTAGAAAGGACTAATATTGGCGTTCTTTTATTTTGAGTTATTTTTAACTTTTATTTTATCTTAAAAATAAACATTTAATTATATTTTTCAATTCATTACAGGTTGCATGGTGCTTGGCTACAATTTACCTGATAATAAGTGATTAGTCTTTATTTACCCACCATGGATTCACTCTCGCTTTAATGACCTGGAGATTGTATGTCTTGTACAACAAAGAGTCTGTCTGATAGAGCTTTTTCAAATTTTATATTAAAAGTAAAAGTAGTTTTCATTAAATAAGAAAAGTAATTTTCATTAACAAGTGATCATTAATTTAACTTGCAAAACATCACATTATTAGTCCAACGCGATAATTCATAGCACCTTTATTACAATCGGATTAAGTCCAAATCTCGGCCGAGTTTGCTCATCCGTTATTTCCCTAATTCCCCAAAGGGAAAGAGAGGGATTTTTCGCGCCCACTCCATTCTGAGGGAGACCTCTTTGTTTACACGTCGAGAGATTTTCTGGCGCGATGCCGTAACAACGCTGGCTCCTATCGTAGCTTTGAGGACCTCACAATGCTGCGCAAGCCTAACGGACCCTACAGTCCGGCGACAATCCTTACTTTTGCTTATACATTTACTAAATTATGCAACAATTGCATTATATTTAGTCCGTATTTTAGATTATAAAAATGTATTGGACACGTATCTTCCTTTTTTCATTTAAACAAAAAATAACAAAGGTAGGGTAGGGTTATGGTCTTTGACGTCACTCTGTGCGTAAAAACTCCCACTCTTTGACGTAACGCATAATTTTAACGGGCTATCTTTGTCATTTTCGGTGTAATTTACAAATGAAAAATACGTGTCTTTTATTTTTGAACAATCTAAAAGACGGACTAATTACATTTTTTACGGTAACATTGGCCAGCCTAAATCCTGCATTACCTGGTCTAGCTTATCAGCTAAGTTAAGTCGAAAAGAAGAAGAAGACAAAATTATGAATGCGAAAATACTTCTATTTGTCGCGCTTTCACACCTAAATAATAATTTCTTTCTAATAATAAATAAATAAATAAAAACCTATTTGAATTGTTTAGTAATATTATAAGGAGAAAGATTTGATTGTTTGTTTGTTTGAATTTTTCAAATGAATAGTATTGATGGATTTAAAAAATCTTTCGCCGTTGGGACCGTACACCGGAGAAAGTGTAGCTTACATTGTAGTTGAACATAGGCTATATTAGGTACACATAATTATAGCCTATGTTTATATTCATATTACATTTAAAAAAACGGTTCGACCACCGTACACTCGGCGAAGTACAGTCGCTCACAATCGGACACAACCAATCGCTCGTCTGCACCCTCCGTTACTTTGAAGGATGTGTTCCCACGGACCAGGACGCAAACTCTGCCAGTTGAAAATGGGTCTTAAATAGACCTAATAAGGTAGTTCCACTTGCAGAGGTATCCTGGCCTGTTTGGTATTCATCTTGCTCTCACAGATTATTAGTCGTGAGTAGCGGTAGATATGACTATGTCAGCAGTGAAGTGTGCATGAGTCTGTATGGGGTACGCCTTGGCAATTATTTTGATAAGGTCCTAATGTTCAACCAATCCGCCGTCTTAAGTTCTTAATGAAAATTGATTAAATTTAAGCTGTTTGCCGTGAGGTAATGGCAATTTACCTATACAAATCACCGCCCCATTTTTTCCGTGGGTGTCGTATTAAGAGTCGACCATAACACTACTAGAAATTGCGGCTTGTCAGCCGGTGGTAGAGTTTATCATCATCATCAGCCTCTATCATTCCACTGCTGGACATAGGCCTCTCCAGTTGTTCGCCACTTAGGGCAAACATCTGGAGGAAGTAGCGATCGTGGAATCTCGAAGTCTCGAAGAGGACACCCTAAGCGTAATTGTTGGATACTTTTAAAAAAAAATGTTAATTTTTAGTCAACATTGGCAGAAGAGGCCAGTTGTCAAAGTTTGTACATAAAAATACAGTTGCAAAGCTTCTCTGACACAAGTCACTCCACTACTCCAAAAGGTTTACTGTCATCCCAGTCCTGATTTATTACAAACTACTGTTCATTCAAAAAAATGTAGCGTCTTTTTAAGCAATCCGGTCAGCTTTGCAACATTCATCCGTCTTCCGTTCGAATACTCGGCAGAAATAAACAAGGACCGTAATGAAGGCTGCAGGATATTGGAGTGTCTGTCTGTCTGCAATTTGATGCTGGAGAGAAATCAAAGGAAGACTGCTGCTTATTCCGATAATGCGATAAACGCGAGCTGTGAGCGATAATAAATGCGAAGGAACGTAAGTAGTTGATTATTTTGAAATCGAATTTAGTTTGTTTAATCACAGGTATTGATGTTGCCTTCTGAAGCGAGGGTTCGATCAGTTCGGGCTCTGTGTCCGAGTGTTAATTATTGTATTTAAGCATAATATAATTTTATTGTGGTGCACTTAAAGAAATTTCATTTCACACTAAATAATTGACTTACACAAAAGTAATACATGCCGTCATCCAGCTTTTTGTACAACCAGGGAACATACATTACCCGGGGAGTAGTGAGGCACCTATGTGTGTAAAATAGGGAGGACAGCACCCTGCCTCGAGATGGAAATGCGACAGAGAATAGCTATTAAAACACTGGTTCCTCCGTCAAGCTCCTTAAGATGGAGCTACAGAGCTTGGGGTACCGTCGGCACTCACAAAGACCCACGAAACTTAATAAATAAGATCATGCAGATTTACCAATAAGCAAAATTTCTAGCGACTGGGCCTTTTAACGATTTGTGAACAAACATTCTTCCACTACCTATCTTAAATCTTAACAAATAAAGTTATTTTCTAATCTATTAAACGCTGCATTACTTTTAATTTTCCCGCAAATCTCGGGCAAAGACATCAACTGATCCTAGCTTAAATTTTAACTGTCATCGTAGGCAAAAACAGAGGCCTCATTAACAGCACCCAAATAAATAAGCGAATTTAAAGTGGCAATCCAGTCCCTTTTGTGTAATCCGCCATCGCACGACTAAGCTACTGGGAGACAGGGCTGCCACTGAGGATTAAAGCAAAGCTGAAGAAGTTTATTTTTTCCTTAGAGGTCGATTATTACACTGCTACGCAACACGCCGCATGTTGTGTACATACAGACTTACAGTGTTACCCAAAACGTCAGCATGCTACTCAATGTAATAGAAACATCTTAATATTAAACTCAATCTAAAAACAATTATCTTAACTAATATTATAAAGCTGAAGAGTTTGTTTGTTTGTTTGAACGCGCTAATCTCAGGAACTACTGGTCCGAATTGAAAAATTCTTGTTGTGTTGAATAGACCATTTATCGAGGAAGGCTTTAGGCTATATAACATCACGCTGCAACTATTAGGAGCGAAGAAATAATGGAAAATGTAAAAAAAAACGGGGAAAAAATAACTATTCCAAGCGGACGAAGTCGCGAGCACAGCTAGTTAAGTTATATGTCAATGTCATAATCATAAGCCAGCATATCGCTTAAACAGCGCAGCGCGGGTGGTGGGCGCGTGCGCCGCGTACCTTCTGCGAGCAGGAATTGCATAAGCAATCAAAGCGCTTTTACATAAATTAAAGAGCCTGTATCATTCCGGTGTCTCACCACTACAATGGATGTAAGGCAGCGACCTATCACCTTTTCGCTCCAAGCCATCCTCACCTGCCCGTGGTGCATCCTGCCGAACAACAAACGAGGCTCTGGCAAACCGACTGGTGGCGGTAAAACCATCACGATAGAAGGCGTAGCTAAATACCACAGGCCGATGACGGGCAGAAGCGTCACCGGAGCAAGAAGCTACGCCCTGCGATCGCCAACCCGCCTGCCCAGCGTGGCGATTATGGGTATGTCCTCCAGAAGTTTGTCCTAGGTGGCGAACAACTGGAGAGGCCTATATCCAGCAGTGGATTGCAATAGGCTGACGATGATGATGATCGATTACCATTGTGTTGATAGGATTGGCCAGTCTAGATCCTGCGTTACCGGGTCTAGCTGTTACCAGCGTGCGCCACGGGGAGGCTCCTTTCTTGCACCCCACGATGATGATGATGATGATGATGATGATGACCACTACAATACAGCTCTCAGTATCAACCCTAGATATGACTGACGAAAATCCTCTCCGGACCTCAGTGGACCTTTTTCATGAAGACCGAGGACCTGATTGTGAAATTAGTGTATTAATTAATACGCCGCTGGCTTAATTTCATTTTGGACTGGCCGCCTTTGTGGTTTTATATCTGTGGATATTAAAAACGTAAATCTGGCTTATGACTGCTATTAATAAGTTACTTAAATATATATTTTATGTAGGTGAAGAGTTTCTAGGTCAACTGACATGACAGTGAGTGGTCACCGCATCCCATAGGTTCCTCAATACTAAAGGACTGTTCTTGGAGTCACGTGTAATTAGGAACCACTTTTTTATGATAGAGGGGGCAAACGGGCCTGAAAGTCACCTGATGGTAAGTGATCACTTCAGCCCATAGACACCGCAACGCCAGGGGAGTCACAGGTGCGTTGCCGGCCCTTGAGAAATCTACCACTATCCCTGATAAAAAAAGAAAAGGTTGCTCGAACTGTGAGAAAGGGCCTTTGTTTCCATTCGGAAATACAGTTGTTCGAAGCTAGTTCTAAAGTAACGTTGAACGTTCCATGGCGGTAGCAACCGACACGTGATTGATTTGGTTACTTATATTATTGCCCCAATGACTTGGGCTTTCCTAGGAAGAACGTAAAAAAAATATCTAGTTGCATCTTAGACAGATCTAGATTGAGGCTCTTATTATTGGATGCCACTCAGTTTGGGTCAAAAATCAGCTCGAAAACTATTGTTTCCATAACTCTTTTTTCGTAGCTCTACATAATCCTGATGGAGAGCAAAAGAGTAGCCCAAGTCGCTGTGACAACGGGCAAGTAATTGGTCAGTTAGCTGTCAGTTGCCACCGCCATGTCGGCCTAACCCTAACCCCTACTCACCGGCAGAAACACGACCCGGAGGTCATTTGGCTACGGTATTCTATGGGGTGGAGGTCCTTCCCCGGACGGGAGGCTCAATTCGAGCGAAGATTCGCTATAAACAACATAAATGAAAAAAAAACACTTGTCCTTGTCTCTGGTAAAATTGGTCACCCATGGTCTTAGATTGCCAGCTAAAGGTACTATCATCACATCAAAAAAGTAATAACCCGAATCAATTCATAATTCAGGCTCTCGCTGTACTGCTTCCAACAAGCAAAACAAACCGTCAATTTTCAACTGCACAAATTCCCACTTCCCGCAGGAATTATGTAAGTCGGTCAGTCGGGAGATGCGGCCGCGGATAAGATTCAAATCGCACTCTTTCATATTCACCTGCATACTCTTAGCGTCCCCCCGGCGCGCCTGCAAGCGGACATTTGAATTTTATTCTTCCTGCCGGCTGCCGCGAATTGAAATAGGGAATAAGCGTCGTGTTTATCTACGGGAAATTCGTGAAACGGAAAATGTGGAAACGATCAATGCCTGGTATTTTTTTAAGTGTTTTCAAAATAGACTTTCCCAATCAACTATGCGCCCGCAAAGTTGATTGGGTTCGTCTCATTTTGCAACAAATTTTAGTTGCGATTTTTCGAGTACCTAAGTCATATTTTATGTATTCTTTCTGGTGACTATGAAATCAGAAGCAAAATCAGACATAGTCAAATACCCTATTGTCATTGGGGGTTGTTATATATTTAAGGACAGCCAACAAAACAATCACTAAGTAACATGGTACTTACTAACAATATATAGTTTATACCATGTTACTAAGTGCTATTAATATTAGTGATAAAGTGACGCCTTAATTAGACGCTGCCACGGCAAGCATAAGGTTGAAATGTGTTGCCGCTGTGTCTGCTGCTCTTGTCTGCTGTCTTGGGATCGAGAGATCACTAATGCCACTGCCACAGAGGCAACACTTGCCGCCGATACAACAGCAATACCCACTATTAAGTACAGTGTCCTCGATTTGTCTGATTGGAAAGCGAAGGAGAAGGAGCCTAAGACCGGCCGTACATAGACTGCTTGAAGCAGTTTTTTTTATGCAAGAGGCGGCAGACGAGCAAAAGTGATGCCTCATGGTAAGCAGTCGACACCGCCCAACTCAGATCGAGTTCTGGGGTCGCTGCCGGCCTTTTGAATAGGAGTACGCTCGTTTCTTGAAGGCTCCCAAGTCGTAGTTGTTCGGAAAGACTGACGCAGAGAGTTGGTTCCACAAAACCGATGCGCGTCGCAAGAAGTTCCTCATAAAGCGTACAGTGGAGGATCGCCAACCATCGAGATGATGAGGATGGAATTGCAATCGGTTACGTGTGGTGCGGTGAAGAAACTCAGCTGCAGGCAGTTGAGAATTGACTGCGTAAAGCCGATATCGCGTGGTGAACTATAGTCATTCATTCGCTGCCTATATTTCTTAGCTTTTTTTATACAATATGGGTTTGCGCTTGACTACAATTCACCTGATGGTAAGCGATATCATAGTCTACGATGGAGCGCGCTCACCCATCAAAAACCGGTTCACTCTCGCCTTGAACATCGGAAGATTGTACGTATCGGGGAACAAGGAGCCTGGGAAAGAGTTCCAATGTTTGGCCGTTCATACTATGAAAGTAGAGGCGAAACGTGCTGTGCGAGCTTCTATAGTTCACTGCGCTGTCGCGGCTTCGAAGGTCATGCAACCAAATCAATTACTTGTCAGTTGCCACCACTATAGTAGCTCGTAAAATAGCTCTAGCTATACTCGTACAATGACTTATCCCTTCACGCCAGGGAAGTCGCTTTACAAGTGTTTCGAGTGTACGGTTTTCACCAGCCAGGCGGGCAGGCTCCATCACCGGCTGTAAAGCTGAAACCACAAGAAGTGACTTACTCGACTCGAAAATTACCATACGCAAAACATAGTTGCTATACAGTAGGAATGAATGAATATGTTCTAAATTAAAAAAACGACATGGGATTATGTGTCTCCACTCAGGTGTCCTCTTATGGAAAGCAACGAGTTATAAGTACTTTGCTCGTTCTGCCATGCCATCCCATTACATACAAAACAGTCAAGTGCTGCCGCATATGCTATGGTGGGTTCAGCCCGTATGAAATATTGTCATAAACGACCCGCAAAAACAAATAAAATTCAACTAGAGGCTTAATTGGCTGGGATATATCATCTTTTCTCTCCAAGCCAACCTCACCTGCCCGTGGTGCATCCTGCCTAATAACAAACGAGGCGCTGGCAACCGACTGTTGGCGGTTTAACCATCACAATTGAAGGCGTAGCTAAATACCACTGACCGATGACGGGCAGCAGCGTCACCGGAGCGAGAAGCGCCCTACGATCGCCAATCTGCCCGCCCAGCGCGGCTTGGCGATTATGGGTATATCCTCCAGATGTTTGCCTTAAGTAGCAAACAGCTGGAGATGCCTATGTCCAGCAGTGTACTGCAATAGCCTGATGATGATAATGATGAGGTGTCGTTGTGTTGCCCAGCGTGGCATGTCTTGGGTTATTTATTCGCCACGGAACCCCAAAAAGGTGAATAAGCCAGTCGGCCACGGGCCCACGGTGTGAGCGGCGTATTAATACTGCCACAAGTGCGCCGCTCGTTAGCGGCTCACGCCGACGTATCCCATTAACATACCTTTGCCGCTATTATAAAATTAGCGGCTGCATCATTACAGGCGTTTATCAATGTTATTTTTCTTTTTTTTATTAACACTAGCTACAGCCCGCGGCTTTTTCCGTGTGGCGTCCCGCCTCATTTCAATCGAACTCTTTACTTTTTTTATATAGTAATTCGACATAATGGCTTTCCTTCGCCTGATGGAAAGCGAAAAAGAAGCCCTAGTCGCTGTCACAACAGGCAAGTAACTAGTCAGTTACCGGTCAGTTGCCACCGCCATGCCGGCCCAACCCTAACCGCCACGAGCTCCGAAAACCCTACTCACCGGCAGAAACACGACCCATTCCAAACCGTCATTTGACTGCGGCTATTCTATACGGTGGAGGCCCTTCCCCGGGCGGGCGGCGAAGATTCGAGCGAAGATTCGCTATGCCCTACCCACGGAGCAATTGCTTCGTAGCCTTAACTCTCTTACTCTGGTTTATAAGTTTGTAAAAGCTGTCCTTCGCTCTTCTGGTATCAAAAATCCTTAGAAAAACCGACATGTATCCTTATTGGCGATATTTTTCTTTGTTAACTACCCAGAACCCGTTACGTAATACTTCACTTGATATATTTCCAATACACAGAAATTGCACTAGCTATCGTGGCCTTTCCCTGAAACATAAATGCTTGCACATTTCTACATACATGTATTGAAATTTCGAACTCGTAGAGTTTGAGAATTTACGAGCGTTGTAGTTTAATTTTGTTATCGAAGCGTATTTGTTTATTCTGCTATTGAATACTGGTTTGACATATGTAGTTAAAATTGCATATTAAAGTATATGATATACCTAAATAAGGTATTTTCCTAATGGTTACGTTTTGGGGACTGAACTATATAATTTGATTTCCCCAGCCCTTTTGTTCATTAGACGAGTAGACACACTGCAAAAACATTACCCTACTTTCTTCGGCAGTCGGGTAAAAAGGCATTGTTTTATGGTGCAAGTCCCAAAGACTCGAATGGTATGTTTTGCCTCTACGCTCCTATTACAAACAGCCGAGCTATGGAAACACCTTGCAAGGCTCTTTGTTCCCCGAGACATATAATTCTTCAGGTGTTCAAGGCGAGAATGAATCGGTATATTCTGGGTAAGCGCGCTTCATCGTAGGCTTCAAAATCACTTAACATCAGGTGCATTGTGACCAGGAACAAATCCACGATGAAAAAAAGCTATCTCGAAAACCACAGAGCAAGTGCTTGCTACGTGCCGAAAACGTATTCTTTATAGCAATCTGAACGATGCAATAATCTGAAATAATGCATCTTTAAACTTAACACATTCATGTAATTACTTAGAACCTAATTGTGATCATATTATGCATCCTGTCGGAGACGGTAACATAGAAGTGGATTCAACTTAACTCTTAAGTAATTAAGAATTAATCAGGACAGAAAACCTTTTAAAGGTAGTGATAAACACTTAAAGGAGGATAGGTATATCCTCCAGAAGTTTGCCCTAGGTGGCGATCTACTGGAGAGGCCTATGTCTAGCAGTGGACTGCAATAGACTGATGATGATGATGAAACACTTAAACAGATTTTGATAAACAAAGTCTGATCCGAAATTCTAGAGTTGGCGACTATGCTGTCTCTGGTTGTCCAAACACGTCTGAAAAATTGCTTCTGGTAGGGTGTTTGAACCACAGTTCTAATAAATAAATAACCCAAGCCATTCTGGGCCACACATAGAGATAAAATTCTTTTTTCTGTAAATAAATACATATTATACATAGACAACACACACACCAATACAAACAGACATGTTCAATGTTCATGCACACAAATGTTTGTACTGTGCGGCAGTCGAACCCACGACCCTTGGCTCAGAGGGCAGCGGTCACTATCAAATGAGCCATCAAGCCGTCCTTACCAGTTTTCCGCATGAAAGTCTATTTTTGCCTTAACCACTAGATCTCCGAGCTTTCTAGCAGATTTGATTCAACTATGAAACCGCACTTTACGTCAACTAGAACGAAAATCTATTTTTATTTTTCTCAGAGGAGCAATAGGAATAAATGGCCATAATACAATCTAGGCCCATTCCTGATTCCTATACATCAGGGCCGTTTTATCGGCCGCGGGCCTTCATAGCGAATCAACTCTAAGTAGCCTGCTTGGAGTAAGCTCGTTTATCCCGAGATTAAGTATGGAGGTACTGGATCCAATTCGATGGGAGTTCGTATTTACTTTTTTCTTGGTGCTGTTTTGAGATAGCGCAAGAAAAATGTTTAGTAATTTCAGCACTTAGGGAAAGATTGCTCGAAAATGGACATAGATAAAAAGTAAAGTGGAAGTACAGTTTTGTGTTAATTGAAAATTCATGTAGACGAGAGAGCTAGCCGTATGTCAGGCTAGTACCTACTAAGCTCTAAAACATATTGCACCCAGAAGAGGTACAGTCACTTACTGCTCAATTGACAGGCTCGGTGGCTCATTTGGTAGTGACCACTGCCCTCTGAGCCAAGAGTCGTGGGTTCGATTTCCGCACAGTACAAACATTTGTGTTCAAGAACATGTCTGTTTGTATTGGTCTGGGTGTTTTCTATATATAATATGTATTTATTTACAAAAAAAAATGTATCTAAGTAAGTTTTATCAGTTGTCTAGTACCCATAGTACAAGCTTCGGCTTAGTTTGGGGTTAGGTGGCGCTATGTGGCCCAGCGTGGCATGTCTTGGGTTATTTATTTATTTATCTTAACTAATATTATAAAGCTGAAGAGTTTGTTTGTTTGAACGCGCTAATCTCAGGAACTACTGGTCCGAATTGAAAAATTCTTTTTGTGTTGAATAGACCATTTATCGAGGAAGGCTTTAGGCTATATGACATCACGCTGCAACTATAAGGAGCGAAGAAATATTGGAAAATGTAAAAAAAACGGGGAAAAAATAACTATTCCACGCGGACGAAGTCGCGAGCACAGCTAGTTTAATATATTTGGTAGTTTCTGAAACTACAGGACTGAGCAGTAACCACTAAGTTAGAAATGTAAACTAGATCAGATATGATGGAAGTGGTCAGAGGCCCACCACTGGTCCGCAGGTACCAGAACACTGTTCGCGAATGTATCTCTGGCGATACATCACGATCAATTTATTTAATCTTTATTTTTCTTGTACATTGTAGTCTAGGGGCCATCCATGATTTTTTTAAGATTCATACAGATTACGGGTCAGAGATTGGTTTCTACCGATAAAGACCGGCAAGAAACTCTACACTTAATCATTTTCATCGCCAATTTTCGTTTCCCATCTCTATTGTTTATTTAAGATACAGCTACTGGTTACCCATAAAACATATTTAGCTTAGCAACTACACTGAATACAAATATTCTAGCATACTTCTGTGTAAGCAGCCACTTAAAGTGTAAACTACCAACAGATACTAAAGTTGTATCGACCGGAATATCTCTCGGCTATGCACATTGCATACGGGCGAATTCTCGAAAAACTAAATGCATTTTCTAAGCCACGAAGCCTAACTCTCGTAGATAGGAAATTTTCAGAGTTTAAGAGTACTTACTTGTCTATGTGGATTAGATCAAACATTTATAAAGCAATTGTGATTTGAGACTTCAAAAGTTTCATAGTACAGGTCCTGAACGATTTTTTGATTGAACAAGGAGACTGTTTCTATTGGGCGCAGATGCTACCGAGGTATCGACGTCGAATCTCGTGTAAGGCCAATGAAGACTAGGTTTTTCTGTAAATAAGTTAGCGATACATTTCCGTGGTTACAATAGAAGCACTGGAGCACTGTAAAGGATAAGGAGTGGAGCATTATAAGTTGTTAGTGCTGCGCTTGATAGAGAACTATCAAGTCGAACTATAGACCCTTCAGATTATGAGAGTAAGGATTCAGAGAGTGCACTTGTGTTGTGGCCAAAACTCGGTCAGAAGAGTATTATTACTAGATGGAAGAGACAGTTGGCTAGAAAAAAAACCTACTTATGAGTCAACAAACTAACTTTTGGCACTGAGATTTCTTTACGGAAAACACATTATATCAGATGAGGAGAAAAGGACAAGCCACTATGCTATCCTAGTGTATAAAAATTCCAGTAACAATTTTTGTCGCAACAATTCGAACCTGGATTTTCGCAATCCCTAGAACAATGTAGCAGTTGATGGTACTTATTCAGTTAGTTACTGTGTGTGCAAGCTACAAGATAACAAATTCTGTCACCACTCCCTGTACTATACGTGTAGTATCTAGACCACGTGAGCATTTTCGTGCGGTCGCTCGTAAAATAAACACGTTACGTGCGAACCTGGAGTGGGTCCCGGGAATTTCGTACGAATTTTGTTCTCAAATATCCTGCGCTCCTTTTATTACTAAGGTGAGCTGATAAGTGCCGTGATACAGTGGATGCGATGCGATTTCGTTTTATCTTCACGAAATGTTAACTACGTATAGAGTAAGATAATGCCGTGCCGTTTTTGGTATCTAACAAATTAATTCGTTCTTACAAGAGATGGTGTAGCGCGGATATAAGACGAATAAGACTTCTCAGTAAATAGTGGTTACGTGCAGTGACGTAAAGAATACAAATCACCTTTCATTGCCCCCGTGGGTATTACGACATCTCAACCTTATACCACCTCCCCGTAGATCGACGTAGGTGGGATTAGTAGTTAGTAGGGTTAGGGATTTACCCGCCTGGTTGGCGACGACTGTACACCCATGAAGTGCCTTCGGTCGCGTTTCTAGATCAGCCACAATCACTCTAACACCTGGATTCAAACCAAGGTGTCTCTTACTATGAAGAGTACCAAATGACTGGGAGCGTCCCATCTGTGCGGTATACTTTGGAAATACACATTTCGTTTATTAAATGTGTGTTAACTAACCCGGAGAGAGGGGATAATTTTACAGTACTCTATTCAAAGGTTATCTGAAAGAGATCGCTCAAAGTGATGGGACCGCATAATTACAGGTAGGTACTTTGTTATATTCATGTGCCTAGTTTTAATGACAACTGTTTGGTATACAATAAGCAACAAATTATAAATAAAAATAAATAAATAACTCAAGACATGCCACGCTGGGCCACACATCGCCATCTAGCCACATACTAAGCCGAAGCTTGTACTATGGGTGTTAGACAACTGATAAACTACTTAAATACTTTTCTTTTTGTAAATAAATACATATTATACATAGAAAACACCCAGACCACTACAAACAGACATGTTTATGAACACTAATGTTTGCACTTTGCGGGAATCGAACCCACGACCCTTGGCTCAGTAGGAGGGAGTCACTACCAATTAAGCCACCGAGTCAGTCAGATTAAGTTTAGACCCAATGAATAAAGATGACAAATTCGTGATTTAAACGCTACGCTTTGAGAGCAACACCATCTTTATTTTATCAGAGGTTAATCGCGTTTATATAGCTACGTAATGCTGCTGACTTTCAACTTTATATATTTCCACTTTTGCTGAATGAATTCCGGCTCAGCATTTATGTTAATATGTAAGAGGTATACTAAGAGCTTAAATACTTCAATAAGTTGAAGGCTTAGCTAAATACCTCAGGCCGATGACGGGCAACAGAATCACCAAAGCGAAAAGCTAAACCCCCCGATCCCCAACCCGCCTGCCCAGGGTGGCGATTATGGGTAAAGCCTCTAGATGTTTGCCCAAACTGGCGAACAACTGGCGAGACTTATGTCCAGCAGTGGACTGCGATAGGCTGATGATGAGGATAAAATAACTAAGTGTACATTATGTTTATATTTATTTAAGTAAGTATATTCTTTACCTATTGCAACAGTTTGCATGACGTTGCCCCTCTCTTCAGAAAATTACCCTTCCTCTACCTGAAGGTTATCTGCAAGAGATCGCTTGCTAGCGATAAGACCTTCTAAATTGTACCACAACATGTCCGTAATATCTTTTTCTATCAATTGTTTGTATTTTGTGCAATTGTGGGACGTGGTGCGAACGAAAAGATGGTTATCTATTTACACTATATATGTTATGGACCAAGTGATAAATGGAGCATTATATATAATGCCCGGGCATTATGATAAATGGCCAATATGAGAAGGCAATTTGATAATAATTATTAAAATAATCAAATTGACCGGGCATTATGAATTTCGTTTATCACCTTTTGGGCAGAGTGATAAAAACATATTTAATAACTATATCGCAGTCTCCATTTGGAGTGTTACCCCTCCTGATCCTCTGTAAGGCTCGCGCGGGGGCACAGGCCCAACACTCCTTGAGATAATTTAATATGAGTATGTGATACTCAGGCCATACATATTATTAATTTCTGATTGCTCCAAGATTACGCACTTAGTTAATACACGGCAAATGCAGCACTATTGCATAATGATGGGAACTAAATTATAGGACTATTATTTAATTGACAGGCCCTGTGTACATGAAAACTGGGCCATTGGTGTGATATAACGGACGTTAGTATGGAAGTACCTAAAGGGTGAAAACGAAACCCTATAAGTTTTCAAATTATGCATATCTGTTCGCTATAATAACATGATGATGTTGCAACCAATATTAAAAACATAATAAAATAAATATTCAAGGGGGTTCCATACACGCGATTGTTGGCCAATACGACATTAAATTCTAATTTGTATTTGTTAAAACGTGATAGATCAAAATAATATAGCTACTACACT
The DNA here is from genome assembly GCA_031163375.1 of Conogethes punctiferalis. Taxonomy (NCBI): domain Eukaryota; kingdom Metazoa; phylum Arthropoda; class Insecta; order Lepidoptera; family Crambidae; genus Conogethes; species Conogethes punctiferalis. Next base: position 21,753,903 of record CM062077.1, on the reverse strand, counting down.
ACATTTATGTACAGTTGCACCACGTTAATAAGTCCCTTCGGCAAACATCGTATGTAATGTAAAACTAAACAAAAACATATTGCGGATGCAGCGATCTCCGAATAAGTGATTAGTTACGCGCGCGTCTCTCCTCCTTGCTTTATTATCAAATTGCCCAATTGTCAAGTAGCAGTGCAATAATGACCGGGCAATATGATAAATAATGAAGTTTAGATAGTAATTATCATTTTGCCCAATAGAGCTTGACATTATTCATAATGCCCGAGCATTATAAATAATGCCCGCATTAATCACTTGGTCCATAACATATTATATTACTAGCTGTGCTCGCGACTTCGTTCCCGTGGGATAGTTATTTTTTCCCCTTTTTTTTTACATTTTCCATTATTTCTTCGCTCCTAATAGTTGCAACGTGATGTTATATAGCCTAAAGCCTTCCTCGATAAATGGTCTATTCAACACAGAAAGAATTTTTCAATTCGGACCAGTAGTTCCTGAGATTAGCGCGTTCAAACAAACAAACTCTTCAGCTTTATAATATTAGTTAAGATTAGTTAAGATTTACAAAACTCACGTCTCACGTAGAAAAGAAAAGAAGGAGAATGCGCGACAGGATGGAAGAATATGTACAAGTAGAAAAGACACAATAAAACAGCCGTAATTAATTTCAAACGTTAAAGATGGATGCAGAAGAATGACAGCGATGAAGAATGACGGTATGTACAATTTGCTTTATTACAATTTGTAATGTGTGATGATAATGAGGTCGAATACCAAAAAGGCGGGACGCCACACAATAAATAATATCTATCTATGTATATGTATAAAGCACAACACTGCCAGGCTAGTTCAAATCCACTTTACCTAGATTGCGTTAGGCCAATCCTGAATGCATAAAAGGCCAGTTACACACCAACTTCGGCATGCATATGCGACGGTTACTGTGTAACATCCCTTTTACATTGCAAATGAGTTTTACATATATTTTTCTCGCGGGCTCCGGGTGTTATCTGTAGATTCGCGAATGGGATAAAATAATTCAGTCACCTATTATATAGATATTATTTTTGACTGGCTCGTTGGCTCAATTGGTTGGTAGACCTCTGCCTTCTGAGCGAAGGGTCGTGGGTTCGATCCCCACACAGTACAAACATTTGTGTGTATGAACATGTCTGTTTGTATTGGTCTGGGTGTTTTCTATGTATAATATGTATTTATTTTCAAAAAAAATGTATCTAAGTTCTGTGTTATCAGTTGTCTAGTGCCCATAGTACAAGCTTCGGCTTAGTTTGGGGCTAGATGGCGCTGAGTGGCCCAGCGTGGCATGTCTTGGGTTATTTATTTATTAGGTACTAGCTAGAATTTTAGCCTAACAGTCAACTTGTTTACAGGTGCTAAATGAACGCAAGGACATTGTGACAACTCTTTAACTATGCCTTGAAACCTAGTTTTTATACTGACCTGGTGGATATCCATCAAATTATCCTGTTGTATCCTCGAGGGATTATCAATGTGCCCACACTTTTGTTAACTCATTTCAAGTGTCTGTATGTTTCTTTTTCATACTTAATTTGGAAAAACTCACGCACATATGAACACACATGCACATTACACAAGCATGGATGGACACGCACAGACACAAACATACACGGACACACACAAACATGTACGGACACACACAAACATACACGGACACACACAAACATGCACGGACACACACAAACATACACGGACACACACAAACATTCACGGACACACACAAACATACCAACACTAGTGCACAATGTAAAACTTAAGTAGAATAGAATAGAAAAAAAAATAATTTAAGTGCCTTTTTTAAATGATAAATGTAAATAAAAAACTTTTTGATTTTTGAAATCAAAACATGCTAAAGGTAGAAAAATATTGTCGGGACCCATTATAGAAAGCCCGCTGTGGTCCGCAGAATGCTGTTTTTTTAAAAACCATTTCAAATCTAAAAAGGCTACTTTCAAAGTTGATTACCGCATTTTCTGACAGCCAGCTCAGAGAGAGAGTGAAAAGCAAATTCATCGCGAAATCCTCCTAGGTATAAATTTTCAATACCCCAACTTGAGCGGGCTAGACTTCGGAAATGGTATTCTCATTTCAATTCAATGAAATTGCATCTAATTCCCTCACCGTCTAACCTCCCTTTTATGCGGGGAGGGAGGGACAAGGATGAGTGATCCTTCCAATATCGGACCGTAATGAGGCTCGTTAGAGTGCAAAGACGGTTTTCAATATCAACATGGGAAAAAGAGATTTAAATCAAACAAAATATTGATGATTTTTTTTATAGTAGCTCTACCATGGCTGAATTTTTACCGTAAACTGAATTTTTGCCGTTAGCGAAAACACGGGACGAAACCGGTGCACAGAGGAACTTTACACTATATAAACTGCTGATTTTTCACTGTAAATTTTATCATGACTTGTAAATTCGTTTTTTTTAAAGTAGCTCGACATAATGGCTTCCTTACGCCTGATAGAAAGCGAAAGAGAATCCCAAGTCGCTGTGATAACGGGCAAGTAACTAGTCAGTTACCTGTCAGTTGCCACCGCCATGCCGGCCCAACCCTAACCCCCCACGAGCTCCGGAAACCCTACTCACCGGCAGAAACACGACCCGGAGGTAATTTGACTGTAGATCTCCACCCTATAGAATACCGCAGCTAAATGACCTTCGGGTCGTGTTTCTGCCGATGAGTAGGGTTTCCGTAGCTCGTGGCGGGGTTAGGGTTGGGCCGGCATGGCGGTGGCAACTGACAGGTAACTGACCAGTTACTTGCCCATAGACCCAGCGATTTGGGCTTCTCTTTCGCTTTTCATCAGGCGTAGAGAAGCCATAAAAAATCCAAACATTTTCAGCCTAAGCTTCACAGGTGTTGAATGTACCACGCAAGCGCATTGTGACAACGCTTTAACTATGCCAGCTATAATTAGCGATATTGCCGTGTAAACATTAGCCAGGCCGGAGGGATACAAACGAAACGGCGAACCAAACACTGTTGCACTTCACGGAACATGCGCATAAAAACTTATATAAACATCCGCGCGGTATAATAATATGAAGATTGCTTTATTTAGACAGAACTATTAGTCTCGAAGATAGTATTGAGAATTGAGTACTTACAAAGAACACTAAATTTTACTATGTGGTAATTTCTTGAATGAAGACATCCAGAAACATACTATTGCGATGTCAGTTTCCTTTCCAAAAGTACATAACCTAAGCGTTTTTAGTGTTCCGTAAAGGTGAAAACGGTACCCAATATATAGAAGGGTTCTCACATGGCAAAAGTCAGGTGGTCAGTTTTTTGCCGCTTAAATTTCTGTTAAAATTTCGAGCCTATGTCCATTGTCCATCAGTGAAATAATAATAATGAAAAAGCCTAATGATGATGAAAGCAGTTAGCGTTTAGCAGACTTTTCCCGTAGATTTTACAATAAAAAGTTAGTGTATAGATTGTATTACTGATGTCCATTTAGGTAGGTATGCACACAAATCACAGTTCACAATTGGTGAATTGTGAGCATGTATGGACATCAGTGTGATGAGAAAGGTAGAAGAAGGTAAAGTATACCTCCAATCGTACTTGTATGGTAAAATCGACTGTATCAGAAGAAATTCGTGAGTTTCTTTGTTTTTTCTCATCCGATTTACCCGTTAAACTGGGTGAATTCCAATATTTAACTGTACAACAAGGTATTTGTTAAACAAACGACGAAGAAGAATCCGAATGAACAAAGCGACCCAATTTAGCCGACTCTGAATCCCGACGGAGTAGTTGAGACCGGACTATTAGTTTAAAGCCTCATGCATATTTTAATTGTGGTAAGCTATAAAATCCCTGAGCTTTATTGTCTTTCTTTAGCAGTAAAAACTGGTTCTGGAATAAATATCTAATAATAAATTCAGACATAAGAACAAAAGCCTTATTTATTCAACGGATCTTGTAAACGTAGCGTCTTCCTTCAAACTATGACAGCTAATACAACTGTCATGGTAGCAAGGAAGTACCTAGATAATAATTAAGAAGAAGCTAACGATTAGTAGTCATTAGAACTATGTTATTGCTTTTTTTTATTCTATAATAGAGTTTAAAGCAATAAAAAAAAATAACCCAAGGCGTGCTAGGCCACACAGCGCCATCTAGCCCCAAACTAAGCCGATGCTTGTACCCTAAGGGTACTAGACAACTGATAAACAATTTTTTTTTTGTAATAAATACATATTGATTGTACAAAACATAGAAAACACCCAAACCAATACAAACACACATGTTCATTTATACACAAAAATGTTTGTACTGTGCGGGGATCGAATCCACGATACTTGGTCCAGAAGGCAGAGGTCACTACCAAATGAGCCATCGAGCCAGTCAAAAAACATGTTGTTATCTATTGAAAGTTTGTTGTTTATTTTTCGTCAAATGATTGGACACCCATGACGTGACCTAAGCTTTTTACTGCCGACGAAGCACAAATATTCATATCTACATTATATTCAATACTAGCTGTGCTCGCGACTTCGTCCGCGTGGAATAGTTATTTTTTCCCCGTTTTTTTTACATTTTTCATTATTTCTTCGCTCCTAATAGCTGCGTGATGTTATATAGCCAAAAGCCTTCCTCGATAAATGGTCTATTCAACACAAAATTAACAACAACGTTCAAACAAACATACTCTTCAGCTTTATAATATTAGTTAAGATGTTATAATATGTCGCCAGTTTCAAACTAAATCAATACCACTACACGTCTTTTCAATCTCACATCCCTCAACTAACATTCTTAAAACCAACATATCCACTCGACCCTCTTTTAATTTGTATCAAAACGTACGCAGTTGTATATTCATTGCAAATAAAATCTCCCCCTTATTTGTTTAGACCAATCAATAACTGCCCTTTACAGACTAGGTATTTGTTTTAAAAACTACATAGAAAGCAAATCTGAGTGCGCAAATACGAACGTTGAATGTAAATATGAAGAGAGTATTAAATCTCTTTACAGTCCGCGCCTATATTCGTTTCCTTACTTATACAGCACACTTAGAAATAAGACAAAAAATTGAAATGACGAGTCTTCTATCTTGAATGACTTGAGTACCTAGGTCTAAACTTAGGTAGGTACCTACCTACATACCGTTTCTTTGACGACACTTTTATAAAACGCTCACTCTGATAAAATAATACGTACATAAATGTGGTGCTCTTTGTTCAAATTTTGGAATCAGCTTCCGGCTGCGTTTTTTCTGAATGTGCCTATGAGACCTTCATAAAGAGAGTCTGCAAATTTCTCAAGCGGCAGGAACGCACCTGTGACCCCCTAGTGTTGCGATGTCTATGGGATTCTTCTTTCGAGTCGACAGCAAAACGGTTATTATAGTGTGAGACCAAAACTCCATAACAGATCACCATACCGTTCACGGTCCTTGGGTATACAAGTATTCGGGTACGCGGGACACTGGAGTAAGTGAGCCATAGTTTGGGGATCTGCACCGCTTCTGCACAGGTTTGCAGAAGCATCTATAAAGCCCCATCAGAAAAGGTGATACCTACTATCAGGTGATTTTGAGGCCAGTTTGCCTGTTTGTATAAAAAAAAAGTTATACGGGTATGAATCTTCGCTCGAATTGAGCTGTCCGGCCGTGGAAGGACCTCCACCCTATAGAATATCTCGCCAACTGACCTCCAGGTCGTGTTTCTGCTGGTGAGTAGGGTTTCCGGAGCTCGTAGGGCGTTAGGGTGTGGCCGGCATGGCAGTGGCGACTGACAGGTAACTGACCAGTTACTTGCCAGTTGTTACAGCGACTTGGGCTTCTCGTTTGCTTTCCATCAGGCGTAGGGAAGCCATTATGTCGAGCTACTTTAAAAAAAAAAAACGTATTTACAAGTCATGATAAAATTTGCAGTGAAAAATCCGCAGTTTATATAGTTTAAAGTTCCTCTGTGCACCGGTTTCGTCCCGTGTTTTCGCTAACGGCAAAAATTCAGTTTACGGTATTAAATTTTATGGAGATTGTTCGAAACTAGTGTCATTCCGGCGAATTTGTGCTTTTACCAACAATAATTTAAACTTTAAACTTGTTAACGTCCACTACCACTAGTATAATTGAAGGTGTAAGTTTGAATGTCGACTGCGAGGCTCTGTATCTGAGCAAAGGGTCGTGGGTGCGATCCGTATCCAGGGACAAACATTCATGTGACGAATATTTTGGGTGTTAGTATTGTATTTATGTAATAATATGCAGGGAGGATGTAGGTATCTATTTTACCAAGAAAGTGTGTTCGCAATCGTATCAAACCGTAACCGATTTCAAAAGAGGAGGAGGTTCTCAATTCGTCCTTACTTCTACATTAGTTTAAGTTACATTTTGTCGTCGTGGGAGACACGCGCTCAACACAAATTCAAAGTTTATTATTTAAACTAGCTGTGCCCGCGGCTTCGTCCGCGTTGCCCCCTATTTTATGGAAGTGGGGGGTTAGAAAGTGGGAAGATGTAGCCTATGTTACTCTCCATCCCTTCAACTATTTCCACTTAAAAAAATCACGTCAATTCTTCGCTCCGTTTTGCCGTGAAAGGAAGACAATCATACAGACAGACAGACACACTTTCCCATTTATAATATTAGTAAGGATAAGTTACTTAAAGCTTTACACACGATTAATACGAGAACTTTTGCACGTCAAACTTTTTTGTACCATTTCTAACACTAACCGTTTGTAAGATAAGCCAGCTTGTAACATTATGTGAACTGCCGATCCCTGAAAAGGTATTCTCAACTAAGTCACCTAAAAATATACCCGATTAACATCGTGTAAACATTATACCCATAGGTACGCCATAGTTTTTCATTGTTTACCCCTCGCGGCTTCTACAAAGTAACCTGTGGTTCCTGAACTGAATGTTATTCTTTGCCTTAATAGACTTCAGTTATTTGAAGAGATCCGTTTAAAAACGAACTTAAGGCAACAGCGATAAGGTTCACAATTGCGTGAATGTTTTAGCACGTTGAAAAAGTTGAGTTCGGAAAAAAGCTTCAATGGTTTAGGCTCTTAACTACTCGGCTTAAGGTTGTAAATCCCATGGCTAGTTTTACACGTGTATGTACATAAACACAGAGGGCGCTGGCATCGTTCTTGTTTACAGATGCGTGAACGCATCTCGTGTGCCGTGCCGATTGATCTGCGTTTCGGCTGTGCTATGCTACTTCGTTGAATAGGAACTGGCTTGTATCGAGATGAATCGCTTTGGTCATTGAGTATGTCCGACGTTTATGGACTTTCCCTTCTAAAGAGTGGTTGGAAATGGCTCCTATTCCTTAATATACTTTCTGACTTATTTCCAGTGGGTAGGAATGACTGGTTTTTTTAACTCTTAACCTAAATGTAGAGGAATTTATACATTGTTTACAAATTTCTCCATTTTAAAATTTTTATAATATCAATCATCATCCTTATCAGCATCACCCTGTGATGATGTAGATACAGCAGTCTGTATATGTCACCGTGAAATTGAAAATACCGTTAGATTATAATCCGTCTTGCGAGATTGTAAACTGTCGAAATATTGTGAACTGTAACAAAATTCTTACATTTTAACTATTATTTTTTGGTAAATTTTGATCGATCAAAGTAGAACTGTTGATAATTGAACGCGTGACAGATTTTAATTTAAGTATCTCACATCGATCGATTACAGTCTATGACCGAATAATAGTTAAAATGTAAGCATTAATTTACAGTTCACAATATTTTGACAGTTTACAATCTCGCGAGTTAGATCATAATCTAACGTTATTTACAATTTTACGGTGACATATTTATGTCTCCTGACAATTGTCATTTGGGGGAGGTGAAATTTGAATTAATCACAGCGATTGACAGGCGAATTGTTGACCGCAGTAGGTTTTATTTGTACCCTAAAAACGTAAACGCTACCGCCCATTTCCTGAACCGCACGGATAATTAATAATTTAAAATTATTCAGACTCTCCCCTATTAGTCCTTATAAAGTTTTAAAAAATACAAAAATCTATAAACAAAATGCAGGTTAAAAAAGTACCTAATTTAATTACCATTTGCTTAATACTTTAATACCAGCGAGGGGTCCAAAGGACCACATGTCGCTTATTTAATCCGCTGTCATTGCTGTGTTGTCTTAATTAATTCATTGAGGTTTTAGTATCTAATCAGGGTAAAAGTATAATTACTAACGCTTTATTCTGTTTTACATTTTACACGCAATGATTCCGTGTATAAGCGATTTTCTGTATTTACATACTATAAAAACTTAGACTGTTTCATTCACTTTGCTAGCCCATTGGACTATCCCCCTAACAAACTCTCTACAACTCAACAAAATTTTGAAAAGCTCTGTTAAATTATCAATGGATGGGGCAAAATTTGCAGAGACCTCAGACGCAAGATTGTTGATCTTGCGTGCATACCGCTACTAAATGTTTACAAGTAAATATGTAGCTCACCCAATGCTCGCCACTTTGATCAATCCCGTGGGCCTCTACCTATGTCCAGCAGTGGACCGATGTGGGTTGCCGGCTGATGATGATGATGTACGAGTGTATTAAGAAAGGATTATGTCCAGAAGTGGACTGATAAAGGATGATGAAGAGTAAAGTTATAGTTTTTGGCTTTACCTGAGATTTGAACTAAAGCTTAACTTGGTAGAGCAGTGAACTATAAATACCTAAATAAGAACTTAATACGTTCTGCGTCTTGTGTATCTTTTTTCACGCGAACAGTCGATTTTCTTTTGTATGTAGAATTCCGAAAGTCAAAGGATCAAAGCTACATACTTAATGAAGCTAACAAAGAAACTAACTAGATGTCCATCGATTTCTCACAAGTAAACTATCGTGGAAATTTACTTGTAAAGAGTTTTAATTAAGAGCTTAAATACCTAAGCTATACAAAGCAACCTTTTCTAATTACTATTAGAGCAAGTATTAAAACACTTTAACAAAACGATCTGCTTCAACTTTACAAAATTAATTCTGTTACTTACTCGCTCTTTCTTACTTTATGATGTTTAAGTTTAAAAGAAAGCCGGGAAAAAGTTCATGGACTGATATCATAAAAGTATTAAAAATCTCTCTGTAGACTCATTTCTAGACTGTGTTAAGATCTCGTTTTCATAAAGCTGATTTAATTAAGCCCTTTGAGATGCAATGAATGCGCGTTGTTGCTCAATTTAATTAAGTCTAATCAATTGAACATTCAATTTTATAGACTCATCATCATCATCACCAGCAGCCTATTGTGGCGATTATGGGCAAAGCCGCTAGGTGTTTGCCCAAAGTGGCTTATGATTTTTTAAATTTTTATAGTAGCTCGACATAATGGCTTCCCTACGCCTGATGGAAAACGAAAGAGAAGCCCAAGTCGCTGTGACAACTGGCAAGTAACTAGTCAGTAACCTGTCAGTTGCCACTGCCATGCCAGCCCAACCCTAACCCCCCACGAGCTCCGAAAACCCTACTCACCGGCTGAAACACGACCCGGAGGTCATTTGGCTGCAATATTCTACAGGGTGGCGGTCCTACCTCTCTTAAATTTGATGATCAATTATCTATCACTGACGATAGAGTTGCAGTGCGATGATTCATAAAACTAGTGTATATTTGTACGCTCTACCGACATCAGCATGTGATGAAATAAATAAATATCAGACAACATCACATACATTGTTCTAATCCCTAAGTAAGTAGCTTAAGCACGTTTTGTGTTATTGGTATCAGATCAACGAAGGTACCACAAATAAATAAGCACAAATAAAAAATTATAAACACACAGACACGGAACAAACACAACACAAGTATGCATCACACCCTTGGTTCAGAAGGCAGGGATCACTACCAATTGAGCCACCGAGCCAGTCAAGAAATCGACCCTAAGATTCCTTTAGTACGATACAAGACGTGCATCATCTTCCGCATTTTTTCCCTCCTCTCGAACACAAAAAGTAACCTCATTAAAAGGACTTGACAAAGCGAAGTTTTGCTTAATAGGCCAAGCAGAATGCAAGCGGGCCTTGGTTTCCTGTGCAGCAATAAAACACGGCGAGTTTGCTGGCGGCGCACGCGATGTCCGGTTGTCTCTGCACGCTGACCACAGAGGATAGAGTTGTTATGCACTTATTTAGTGTATGCCTCGATGGGCTAGTGAGGGCCCGTACTGCCAAAATCGAAATGATCGTTCGTTGAACGGATGGCGTACTTTCGAACACGGAACGGACAATAGTGAGAGATCTACACGATCGTTTTCGATTTTGGTGGTGGCCTGATGTTCGAATCCCAGGTTGAACCAAAAATTATCCTTTAATTGTCTGTGTTTTCTATCAGTCGAACTACCAATTGATAGTAAGCAATTTGAAGCAAATTATTACAATGATTGACTGATAGAGAATGCATATGTGGCATTGAGTCCGCCTTTTGTATACTTATTTACTGTGCAATAAAAGATTAAATAAATCAGCATCATCATCTGCCTATCGCAGTCCGCTGCTGGACATGGGCCTCTCCAGCTGTTCGCCACTTAGGACAACATCTGGAGGATATACCCATAATCGCCACGCTGGGCAGGCGGGTTGGCGATCGCAGGGCGTAGCTTCTTGCTCCGGTGACGCTGCTGCCCGTCATCGGTCTGTTGTATTTACCTACGTTTTGAATAGTGATCGTTTTACCGCCACCAATCGGTTGCCAGCGCCTCGTTTGTTGTTCGGCAGGATGCACCACGGGCAGGTGAGGTTGGCTTGGAGCGAAAAGATGGAGACGGCAGGAAGGTGCCTAATGCATTCCCCTGTAAAAAAAAAGGAGCGAAAAGATGATAAGCCGCTCCCTTACATCCCATACCATCTCCTTACTAAGTTTCAATAGTATACAAAGGTGTTATAAGTTAAATAAAAAGTGACTGTCATACGGATGACGAATCTATCAGAATTTTGTTTTTTGCCCTTTGGCTATACGTAAACCCCTAAAAATTAAGAAAAGAAATAACACCCTGTTGTCGTTTGTATAAAAACGAAATATAACGCCATAAACATCTATCCCATAATATGAAAGTGCTTTAAAATTCATATATTTTCATAAAATTAAGATTCAAATAAAAATGTTAAAACTATAAAGGCTGCAGTCCTAGTGGAGGTGCTGGGATTTGAACCCAGGACTTTCAGCATGCGAAGCAGACACTCTACCACTGAGTTACACCCCCGTTGTATAAGCGGGCGAAATAACGGTACTAAATCACAGCCGTTACATGTTTGTTAGCACATATCTCCGAGAATTATGAACCGATTTGAAAAATTCTTTTTTTGTTCAAAAGGGTGTAGGTGCCTCTAGTTGGTCCCATTGTCACAATATTGAAGTTGTATTATTTGATAAAAAAAAACGTTTCCTCAGCGACTTGGGCTTCTCTTTCACGTTCATTCAGGCGACGGAATGTTAGCCTTTGCTACTATAAAAAAAAAAATAGAAAATAAAAAGAAACGCTATAAGCAATACAAGAGCGAGATGTCGCATTAACGAAACAAATTGAAAATAAAGGAAATGTTAATTAAATTGGCTGGCTTACTATTGCTAATTAACACAATAGGAGCACCAGATGCGTTAAGAAGTCTATTGTTTAAGCTAAGTGGTATTGTATCTTTTTTATTGAAAACGATGAGCGAAGCTTTTGAGTGCTGCGAATGATTTGTATTCAGATCAACATTAGCGTTTACAAGCACATCTGTCTGAGTTTCAGTTGAAAAAAATGGTCAAGCGCGAGTCGGGTTGAATTTGCAAAGGTTCTGTAGTTAGAACCAAAGTTCACCATCATCGTCAGCTTGACGACGTCTACTACTGAACAAAGGTTTCCCCTTGACATTTATCAATTGGGGGGTTAGTCATTACGCTTGGAAGGCGGGTGGGTGACCGCACTAAGTTTTATTTGTACCCAGGTAAACACTGCTACCCGTTTCCTGATATTTCTTTAGTCGTGTTTCACGACACCTACAGAATGAGAATCAAATTTGGTCACCACCAAAATGTAGGTATTTAGTGTATTGGAATTAGTGTAATTTTTGGCCACCATCACCACGATGGCGCGACCGGTGGCACCATCATATTGACTTAATCAGCACAATAAATAACCCAAGACATGCCACGCTGGGCCACACAGCGCCAGCTAGCCCCAGATTAAGCCAAAGCTTGTACTATGGGTACTAGACAACTGATAAACTTACTTAGATACATTTTTTTTTGTAAATAAATTCATATTTAGGTATACATAGAAAACACCCAGACCAATACAAACAGACATGTTCATGAACCCAAATATTTGTACTGTGCGGGAATCGAACCCATGACCCTTGGCTCAGCGGGCAGAGGTCACTACCAAATGAGCCATCGAGCCAGTCAATGTGTTTTAAGTTCAGTATACTTAATGTGAGACTAAAATGAAACTGAATTCCCCGCCTGTTTTACTTGCAAGCATCTATTCCGGTTTAAGGTCCAACTATTCCGGCGCGGTACCCAACAATGTAAAAAAAATCAACCCGCAAATGCGCCCTAACGAGCGCATAGTAGACTAACGAGAGGCGGGTCGGTGTTACCCGATGTGAGTACCCGCGCACTCCGCCAGCCGTTCGCGCGTCTCTGATCAAAGGGTTAAAGAGTAGCAAGCATTCGTTTTAATGTTACTTTTTAACCCTGAAATACCACACGTGTTTTGCGTTCGGTGTAATTGTAGTACAAAAAAATTGGCTAACGGCAAAGCGTTTTACATATAGCTCTCAGTTTCGTGTATCGCGCAATTCAGGAACTAACGAGTTAAGCTACCAAAGTAACAAGACAATACTTTGACAGAGCTCGTAGTAATTTTTTTTAAATCGAACTTTGTAAGGTTTTCGTTGTTTGTTAAAATGCTAAGTAGAACGTTACAGCTCAAAAATTGAACTAAAGGTTATTATCGGTAGGTAGGTATGTGCATTGATTATAACTGTAAGTTAATCAAATCTTTGAGTTTTAAAATAAGCCTTTAAAGAGCAAAGTATCTAGGTCTTATAAGAATGATCCCACGCCACAGTTAACTTAGTAACTATGAAAGCCTAACTGACAAGATAAGCCAGCTATATGTTAGTATTAGCACTCCGTGACATTACGAGTACATTCAAATGCCGATTTTGAGACGACGTAAGCCTTGTAAAATGCTAGAATATTAATAATCTTATATAAGACAGAAATTACGGCAGTGGGCTTCTGCAGGCTGAAACACTAGTTAAAAATGTTGGAGCAATAATAATAATATGCATTTACGCATATTATTTTATGAAATGTTGTTTTATTTTTCGCATTCCGAGAAATAAGCTTAATAAAAAATGCATAGTTAACCATTTAAAGCAGGTATGTAATATCACTTCGTTGTTAATGAGTCGACGCTTTGCATGAATTTCACCCCGTTAATCTGTGATAACCTTCCTTAAACGTCTCTCGTAATTTAAAAGTGGATTGCGGAATTTAAAATGTGGCTTTTAAATGTTTCTGTAGCAAGTAATTCGTGACTGATGCTAATTACGGGAATGATTACTAGCTACGAAAAGAAAGATTTATTTACTTAAATCTATTTAGTATATTAGAGAAAGGGTTTAGATTAAATTAAGTGCATTTTACCAGATCAGAGAGAGAAGCAGAGATTTTTGCAAAGTTGTAAGTTAGTAAGTAAAATCTTTTCTATTTGAAGCTTGACTGGAAGAGATTGCCTATTTACATTACAATATGTCTATAATAACTTTTTATTTTAACAAAATGTTCTGTAAATATTTTATTTTCAAAACAGAATATCCATCTAATGCGGACAATGAAAATAACTTGGGAGGCTAACTTTTTTAAGTGAATTATTTTATAAAAGAACCTTATTTTTATCTTTAAATTAATAACATTCAAAACAAATTAAAGAGCTAGCGCATCATTGATTCAAATTTTCCGTTCCGTTTAAAAAACATACCAAACAGCGTAAATAACTAACGCATCATTCAACAAAATGACCCGCTATTCATAAAAAAAAAACGTAAATAACATACCAACGTCATTCTAAACGAATTCCATTCATTGCAACTTGCAATATAAATTGCCCCTCAACCCTAGAACACTAATAAAAAATTCAAAATTCTATTTGATGACATAATAGAATGTCCAATTTAAACTTTCTTTGTTTGCACTAAGAGGGTAGCGATTTTTTGTGCAGCCACGTTTTGAATGGGTCCCACAGCCCCCGCAGCGATTGACGTGTTAATACGGTCGCGTGCGCCGCGTAGGGTTAAATTCTGACTAATAGAGATGATTTTTTTAGTTGATTATTTTTTTAGAGCGTATTTTAGGGTTATGGTAAATCTATTTGAAAGGATATTATATTGAGGGAACGTTTTCTGCAAGGTACTAATATTACCTATATTGAAATAAAGTGTCGTAGTCTAAGGTAATAGCAGGAAACGGGTAGCATAGTTTACCCGGTTACCTACTAATAAAACGTACCGTTTTGCTAGTATTAGTATGAAAAAATACATGCTTATCACTTCGTGATGTTCCCCAACGGGGGTCACAACTTTAAACGGTCACAATTGAATCATCAACAGCCTGAAGAAGTCTAAGTCCTAAGTCCACTGCTGGACATAGGCCGCCCCCAACAATTTAATGATCTGGTAAAATTTTGATGTTTACTTATACTACAGTTAGGGCCGTAATCACAAACGTTACTAGGCGTCGCGCGAATGCACAGGTACCCAAAAACTTACATGTTTTTGGGCACTACGCGTCCGCGTCGCAAGGTAACGTTTGTGAATACTGCTGTTAGTCTACTAAATTTAACCATAATGTTATCATGAATGATAAGATGTAAGGGAGCGACCTACCACCTTTACGCTCCAAGCCTTCCTTACCTGCCCGTGGTGCATCCTGCCGAAAAACAAACGAGGCTCTGACAACCCAACTGGTGGCGGTAAAACTATCACGATAGAAGGCGTAGCTAAATACCACAGTCCGATGACGGGCAGCAGCGTCACCGGAGCAAGAAGCTACGCCCTGCGATCGCCAACCCGCCTGCCCAGCGTAACGATTGTGGGTATATCCTCCAGAAGTTTGCCATTGGTGGCGAACAACTGGAGAGGCCTATGTCCAGCAGTGGACTGCAATAAGCTGATGATGATGATAACGATTATCATGAAGTGAGCAATTTTACAATAAGACCGCGACATTGGATTTTCCTCTACAATTAACATCTGCTACGAAGACCTACCTAAAATAACTAATCGGCCGTATTCACAAACGTTACTATGCGTCGCGGGAACGCACAGGTACCCAAAAACGTATAGGATTTTGGGCACTGTGCGTCCGCGCGTCGCATAGTAACGTTTGTGAATACGGCCGTATGTCCGCCCGCTTTTTGACTGCACGACTATCTTTACAGCAAGTTCCATAGCACTGCTCATGAACGAACATTACATTCACAAAGTCCCACAGGAGCATTGTTTTCGGCACCGTCCTTTGTTCTCCCATATGTATGAGCCCCGGATATCGCCAGCAAATATCGGGCGTTTTTCATCCGCTTGCAAGCTGCTAGGTGGTGACTTTACGAATGTACCTAGTGCATAAAGAAGATAAGATATATTTTTGAAATAGGTAGGTATGTCGGAGAAGCTCACAGAGAATTATAATATGTTTCATACATGCAAGTTTTTCTAATCATCATCCTATAATTTTCAAGTTTTTCTAATAACATCCTAACTGTGGCATCACAGTACATATTTGACTGCATTATGGTTGTACGTAAGAATATACACTTATATAGTAAAAACTCAGATCTTCATCAGTTCAATACTAGAAATAAGAGCAGACTTGCTGTTTCCAATCTCAGGCTTTGTAAAACTGGTAACTCATTCATAGGACAAAGTGTAAAAATGTTTAACAAAATACCGCAAAATATTGTTGATCTACCTATACATAGATTTAAATCTCGCATTAAGTCCATTTTAATGTCAAAAGGTTATTATAAAGTACAAGACTATATGGATGACAATATTACATGGACATGATAGTCTGCTCGCTTGCGCTTTTTAAAACGATATTATTTTATTGTAATAAATATTTTAAAAAGGCTAACTGTCGAGTTTGTTGCGGCACTTCTTCTCGGCAGGCTACACGTCGAAGTGCTGGTAGGAAAAAAGTTTGACGTGCAAAAGTATTACTAGTGAATCTATTTGCAGAAATAAACTATTTTATTTTATTTTTTTATTTAATCTCGGGGATGTTTTCATTAAACATTGTAGGATTTTGTCCGAGATATCTTTGCCTGGGTCATCATTATCTGCATTTAGCAGTCTACTGCTGGACAAAGGCCTTTTTTTCTAGAGGGGAATGCATTAGGCACCTTCATGCCGCCTCCGGAGTCGACCTGGTGTGAGTCCCACACTGATACCCACTAAATACCCCTGTGCCTCCAGTGGGCAGCAATTTTCAGGGCCACGGGTAGCGCCGAAGCATACGGCCACATCCATGCCTGCCCTTGCCAGGCCTCACGCACTCTTTCCGCCGCCTCCTTCTGCGAGATCACTGTCTCGCAGAATGCGAGCATCGCTCGCCAGGTCTCCTTCGACGCCGTCATCTGCCGCAAGGCCTTTGTCAAGTAACTACTCTAGCTACTCTACTACTAGTAGTTGCTTGACAAGGCCTCCCCCAACTACAATTGTAAATTGGGGGGATGAGCATTAATCACATCGGTACAATTTTATTTAAACACTAGCTGTGCTCGCGACTTCGTCCGCGTGGAATAGTTATTTTTTTCCCCGTTTTTTTTTTACATTTTCCATTATTTCTTCGCTCCTAATAGTTGCAACGTGATGTTATATAGCCTAAAGCCTTCCTCGATAAATGGTCTATTCAACACAAAAAGAATTTTTCAATTCGGACCAGTAGTTCCTGAGATAAGCGCGTTCAAACAAACAAACAAACTCTTTAGCTTCATAATATTAGTTAAGATGCTGCTCATTTCCTAATATTTCCTTAGTCGTCATCTACGATAACCACGGGATGAGATGGGGCAATCTTAAATCCGGTAACCGCACGGACAATCAAAAAACAATAAATATAATTAATTCATACACTATTTTCTTTTAAACGGTGAAGGGATCACCTTTCTTCACAATATAAGAAAAGTTGCGGTTGTCCATGGGCGGTGTTGACTGCTTACCAGACATCACATTTGCTCGTCTGCCGCCTCTCGCATATAAAAAAGGTAAATAAATAAATAAAAATAAATATGTAAATATCAGACAACATCACATACATTGCTCCGATCCCAAAGTAAGTAGCTTAGAGCCGTTACGCACTGTCGACTAGTCGCTGGCGACTCAGTCGCCGGCGACTGTGACTTACTAGAGTTTAAATAGGGCCTTGCGCACTTAGTCGTCAGTCGCCGCGTAGTGTTTTGGTCGCCGAGAGACTGAGTCGCCAGCGACTAGTCGACAGTGCGTAATGGCTTTTAAGCACTTGTGTTATGTGTATCAGAACAACGAAGGTACTACAAATAAATACTTAAATACAAATATAAATACCCAGACACGAAACAAACACAAGTGTTCATCACACGAATGTTTGTCCCGGGTGGGAATCGAACCTTGGTTCAGAAGGCAGGGGTCACTACCAATTGAGCCACCGAGCCAGTCAGTCAGTTTAAATTTTTAATTTATTTAGTGCCTTCCCATTTCAATCAAACCTAGACCAGTGCTGTCGCTTAATTCTATTCTCGCACTCAACAATCAATAGCCAGCTTATCCTAAATTAATTACTGAATAGTTAATAACACATATCGCCCCATTTCGCCCGACACGCGACTTCAATCCGCGGCTTAATTTGAAACTATATAATTTAGACGCGGCGCCAAATCCGTTGGTTTAGTGTACGCTAGCCAGCTGCCGCCAGTTCGTAGTGACTTTTTGTCAGTGTACACACGGCCTAACTATTGTCGACTGAATGGCACCATTGTGTCCGCGGGCTAATGGTCCAGAACTGTGGATTTGTGAGAATTTTTAGATTGTACAGTTAGGATTGTTTAGATGGCTTCTGTTATTGCTAAAATGTTTACGAAGGTTGGAGGTTACGTGACGGCGTTTATGTTGAATAGAAATTTCGTATAAAGTACCCGTACTTTATACGAAATTTCTATTTATTCCCTGACATTCCGATGTCAGGGAGCGGCCTGTCATCATTTTGCTCCAAGCCAACCTCACCTGCCCATGGTGCATCCAACCGAATAACAAACGAGGCGCTGGCAACCGACTGGTGGCGGTATAACCATCACAATTAAAAACGTAGCTAAATACCACAGACTGATGACGGGCATCAGCGTCACTCGAGCGAGGAGCTACGCCCTGCGATCGCCAACCCCCCTTCCCTGCGTAGCGATTATGGGAAAGATTTTTTTTTATTTTTATAGTATCTCGACATAGAGACTTCCCTATGCCAGATGGAAAGCGAAAGAAAAGCCCAAGTCGCTGTGACAACGAGCAAGGAACTGGTCAGTTATCTGTCAGTTGCCACCGCCATGCCCTAACCCCCCACGAGCTCCGGAAACACGACCCGGAGGTCATTTGGCTGCGGTACTCTTTAGGGTGGACGTACTCCGGACGGGCGGCTCAATTCGATCGAAGATTCCTTTTGCCCTACATCTCTTAAAACCAGGTGTTTGCCCCAAGTCGCGAACTACTGGAGAGGCCTATGTCCAGCGACCAGCAGTGAAGTGCGATAGGCTGATGATGATGATGAATGATCCAACAAAAATAAGCTGATAGGCTGGAAAATTTGCATTCGTCGCACTATATGTATAACGCATAGTACAGGGTAGTACAGTTTACCGCCGACACTGAAACAGCTATACAAAATGTGGGTCAAAGTTTTTAGTTAAATTTTAAAATCCGTACCGAAATTCGGTGATAAAATGCGTTTATTTCGCCAGCCGGGCGTCGTAAGGCCAAAACAAGGAGTTGGAAATGAAGTTTTACTATCCTGACGGGAATAACTTGTCCGCAGGGACTATAAAACAGATTCGTTCCACTTGCTATGGATTCGCCACGACACCCAAACGACACGGCAAGCACTACGTGAGCGGCCAATGCGATAGAAAGCGATGAAAAATATTAAAACCACAAAAAGATGGAATAAAGCAGATTCGTTCTACTTGCATCGTGGTGCATCCTGCCTAATAACAAACGAGGCTCTGGCAACCGATTGGTGGCGGTATAGCAATCACGATTCTAAGCATAGCTAAACACCACAGGTCGATGACGGGCAGGACCGTCACCGTAGCGAGAAGCTGCGCCCTGCGATCGCCAACCCGCCTGCCAAGCGGGCGATAATGGGTGAAGCCTTCCGATGTTAGACCAAAGGGGCAAACAACTCGGGAGGCCTATATCTGTGTCTACGATGGGTTGATGACGATGATGATGAAATCTCAAAGGTATATAAAAAGCGAGATATTCTTGATCACCATTCGGACCACTAGATCAGTGAAACTCAAGAGTTTGAAATAATTTAGATTTTTGTCAAATATTTTAGTAACAAAAATCGCTTCATATCTTCGTCTCGCTCAGGTAGGACTAGCGTGTTCATTACTGAGGTTGCCGGCTAGGTAACGCATCGTAACTTCAATCGGTGTGTATGGTCTAAATATAGATTTAGTCATTTAGCTTGCAGTAAAAACTTTAAATGGATTTGTCATTTTCTTGGAAGAAGACAAGAAGCTGAGCAATACTGGATTAATCGTAATGAAGTGGTCAAAATAATCCAAGACATGCCACGCTGGGTCACACATCGACATTTAGCCCCAAACTAAGCCGAAGTTTGTGCCATGGGTACTAAACAACTGATTAACTTACCTAAACATTTTTTTGTAAATATAAATACATTAATACATAGAAAACACACAAACCAATACAAACAGATAGATAGATAGATAGATATTCTTTATTGCACAAAAACACAGAGTAAATACAGTAAAGGTGATACAGACATGTTGTGGTACAATCTAGGCGGTCTTATCGCTAGTGAGCGATCTCTTCCAGACAACCCTCAGGTAGAGGAAGTGTAAATTCTCTGAAGAGAGGGGCAACGTCGTGCAAACTGTTTCAATAGATATACGACATATAGATACATATTATATACAATAATTATAATATACAATATATAAATAGATAAAGACATCATATTTTATAATACATAATATACACATACGTAATAAAATAAATAATTACAAGTAATAAATACCAAAATAACTGAAAGGACAGTATTATTAACGGGACAGGAGGTAGGATTTTAGATGGGACTTGAAGACAGGAAGTGACTGAGAACGTCTGATGGAAAGAGGAAGGGAATTCCACAGGCGAATGGATTGGATAGTAAAGGACTGAGAGTAAGACTTGGATAGATGAGGAGGGAAAGACAGAATAAGTTCGCGGCATGAGCGTATATCACGATCCCCGGTGGGTTGCAAAAATTTGAATCTTCTTTCTTTCAGATAAGGGGGTGACAAGGGATTGAAAAGAATAGAATACAACAGAGAAAGAACATGAAGCTCACGACGACAACGGATGGGAAGCCATTTAAGCTGGGAACGGAATTCGGAGACGTGATCATACTTACGTAGACCAAAAATAATACGAATACAGAAATTTTGAAGACGTTCGAGCTTGTCGAGAAAGATTTCATTAAGATCTAAGTAGCAGCTATCTGCATAATCAAGAATGGGCAGTAATAGGGCCTGTACAAGAGCAATTTTGGTGGGAATCGGCAGAAAGTTACGTAGTCGGTTTAAAGAAGCTGCAGATGCGAACATTCTTCTGCTAACAGACAAGTTCATGAACACAAATGTTTGCACTGTGCGGGAATCGAACCCACGGCTCTTGGCTCAGAAGGCAGGGGTCACTACTAAACGAGCCATCGAGCCAATCATTGCGTTCAGTCAGGCCATATTCCGAATAAGGCCGTGGCTCCACTAAGGGCGGAGTTCCCAGCAGTGCCGATATTCACTTTTTTTTTTATAACAAGAGCTTTCAGGATGACCTCACTCCACCTGATGGTAAGCGGTCGTGAGGTCCAAAAGTTAGGTCGACAGGCACAATAGAACAAACCCATTGCGCCTGTCGCCCTCACCCTGAAGGCCCACTGAGATGCCGTTTTACGCCCCGCCTAGAGAACCCAGGATTATAAGAGGAAGGAAACACATGAGCTGGAAGGGCATTCCATGAGGAATTAAACCTCTTTGTGCGCGCCACCATCGTCTGGATGGTATGCGGATGACAACGCTGTCCAGCACGTGTTGTTCTGGAGTGGAAAGGAGAGGATGGAACGAGTTGGAATAAACTCTTCGGAGCATTCCCCATTGTAGGGGAAGAAGAAGAAGAGTTGTTCCAACTCAACCACCACCGAAACCGGCCTTGATTTGTGACGGCCTTGACTGACATGCATTTCAGACCCTAAAACACAAAAACCTAAATTTCCGTCCAACCCCATCAGCCAATCAGAGGCGTTCCGGTTGATTGCATTTGTCACGCAATATTAATTATACAATTAACAGTCTGCAAGCTCGTTAACGCGTTTCAAACGAACGCATAACTGAATCGGAACGTGTGTAAATGAATCTGTTAGGCATTTGGTCGTTACCACCGCGCTGATTGAAAATGTCTATTCTATTTACCATTGATTTGTTTAATTGCATTGAATCAAAGTCATAATCACATATTGTTATCATCAGTCCCAGATTCCGTATGGTGAATGTATTATTGAATGAAAAAAAAAAACCGGCCAAGTGCGAGTCGGACTCGCGCACGTAGGGTTCCGTACCACTGATTGAATGAAAAAAATTAGGTAATTTGATTTATGACGTTTAAAAAAAACTACGGTCTAGATTTCATTCAAACCAATTTCCGTTAGCAGTTTACACAGTAATACACATCATTTATTTTTTTCAGATTTATCATGCTCATATTTTAGAAGTTACGGGGGGAGGGACACACATTTTACCACTTTGGAAGAGTCTCTCGCGCAAACTATTCAGTTTAGAAAAAAATGATGTTAGAAACCTCAACATCATTTTAAAATACCTATCCTTAAATAACCCACACGTATAGGTTTGACGAAAAAAAAATTTTGAGTTTCAGTTCTATATATGGGGAACCCCCAAAATTTTGGATTTTTTTCTGATTTTATTTTAAGATCATAATGCGGTTAACAGAATACATCTACGCACCAAATTTTAATAATGTAGCTTTTATAGTTTCAGAATAAACTGGCTGTGACATACGGACGGACAGACAGACAGACAGACGTGACGAATCTATAAGGGTCCCGTTTTTGCCATTTTGGCTACAGAACCCTAAAAAGAATCGAGTCGAATTGAGAACCTCCTCCTTTTTCTGAAGTAGGTTAAAAACACCCAGACCCGAGCTGACTTTATCGACCTACTGTATCAGTTGGAATTCAAAGATAAAAAGAAATTAGTGCCCACCGATTCTCACTACAGGATTCGTCAAAATCCCCCGACAGCTTTAATTACTTCCGAAACTCATACGAAGCCCTATCTATAACCTATAAGTGCCCTTCAAAGAGGGCCCAAAGACAATAGGGGGTATTAATGCGCACATTACATACAAATGACCCTTGCATCGCATCTGTCAGTGCTGCGGCCACTGAATTGTTTTACACTTACTGAGGGGTACGTCAGGGGTGAACTGTGGGGGAATATAATATTGGGACTTGCAAGTTTTTGCTCTCATGATCACTTTGCGTACGGATTCAGTTGCAATAATGTATGTGCATGCTAATATTATGTACGTGTATCGAATCCTACTTCTTTGTATGCTTAGTTATAAGCCAATGAGCATAGTATTAAGGGGATGTAAGAGAGCGGCCTATGACCTTTTCGCTCCAAGCCTACCTCATCTGCCCGTGGTGCATCCCCTCGAATAACAAACGAGGCGCTGGCAACCGACTGGTGGCGGTATACACCATCACAAAAGAAGGTGTAACTAAATGCCACAGACCGACGACGGAGCAACAGCGTTACCGGAGCGAGAAGCTGATGAGAGGCCTATGTCCAGCAGTGGACTGGAATATGCTGATGATGATGATGACGAAACAAGGCACCTACTAGTACTACTACTACTAGAACTTTGGCGATTGCACCTCCAGTCGTTTATGATCTAAGTCCCCAAATCGAATGCATTTGCCGTAGCCATTTGTATAATTGCTGACAGACCAAATTGTGTGCTCACTGGACCAATTAGAGGAGCAGTTTGTAATTGATATCATGTTACTTAGGACTTCAGCCGTATATGTAGGTATCGCTGTGATGGAATCGTGATTGAATAAATAACAAAGGTAAACTAAAGTAACCAATTTATGCCTAATATGATCCAGGGACCTATCATCTTTTCGCTTCAAGCCCGTCGTGCATCCTGCTGAATAACAAACGAGGCTTTGGCCACCTATTATAACCGTCACGATTAAAGACGTAGCTAAATAGGTACCACAGGCCGATGACGGACAGCAGCGATCGCCAACCCGCCTGCCCAGCGTGGCGATTACGGGTATATCCTCCAGGTGTTTGCCCTAAGTTCGAACAACTGGAGAGGCCTATGTCCAGCAGTGGACTGGTATAGGCTGATGATGATGATGATGATGACGATGAACTTACGTTCGTGGGGTGACGCTAAAGAAAACAAATCACCGGTCCATTTGTTCGAGTAGAGTTCAGGAAAACGGTAAATCCCCCAAATGATTATTGTCATTGGAATATACGTATGTCCAGCAGTGGACCTTTGCAGGCAGATCATCATCATCAGATGATGATCTGTTGGCCTCCACTGGGGGATATAGCAATTTTTTTTCCCAATGTCCGACAATGGTGGATCGGGAATAAACGCATTTTGGGCTCCTCATTCGGTATAGGCACACCACCAGGCGTGCAGTAATTTACGAGACTAGACTATAAATAAAACCCCTCTTATATTAGACAGAACACGCTATAAAGCATAGAACGATGCTCCAGGCCATAAGTCAAGCAAGGCATGCTTAATAAATAAATAAAGGTATTTTCATGTAAAACGCGTTAGAAGCATGTCGTGTGTCTGGGAAGACGAGTGGCCTCTCAGACTGTCTAGGAAACGCTAGTTGGGAATATTAAATTAAAAATTACCTGTAGGTTATAAGCTCAATAAACTCAACGGTGAGTGTAGGAGAAGACGATTAAGGGAATATCAGGAAACTGGCAGCAGCGTTAGATCGGGTAAAATTAAATCTACTGATAAGCATGGTGACTTAGGCAAATCCAAGTTGACAATAGACTAAAAATTGTGATTAGTCCGTCTTTTAGGCTTATTCAAAAATAAAAGACAAAGACCGCATTATGATGCGGTTAACAGAATACATGATCTACGCATCAAAAATTTCAATAATGTAGCTCTTATAGTTTCGGAATAAACTGGCTGTGACATACGGACGGACAGACAGACATGACGAATCTATATTAAGGGTAATAACCGTTTTTGACATTTGGCTACGGAACCCTAAAAAGAAGAAGCGTTTGTGTGATTGTTTTGTCTGTATGGTGAGCCTGTGCTCAAAATGTCACACTGTCACAAAACAGACAACTCTGTTTCAAATGAACAAGATTTAGCCTGCAACGTAGGTAATATGATTCAATCTTGGGATTCAATGCCAGGTTGACTCCCAAAATTATTATTTCTTGCACATCAGTTCACTCTCGCCTTGAACATCGGATGATTATAATTAAGGTTGCCATCACCTAAATTGCCGGCGCCAGATAACACGACAAAAATTCTGGACACTAGAATTTGTTTTCATTCATTTTTAGGGTTCCGTAGCCAAAATGGCAAAAACGGGACCCTTATAGATTCGTCATGTCTGTCTGTCTGTCTGTCACGGACAGACGTCCGTCCGTATGTCACAGCCAGTTTATTCCGAAACTATAAGAGCTACATTATAAAAATTTGGTACGTAGATGTATTCTGTTAACCGCATTAAGGTTTTAAAGTAAAATCAGAAAAAAATCCAAAATTTTTGGGGTTCCCCATACATGGAACTGAAACTCAAAAAATTTTTTTTCATCAAACCCATACGTGTAGGGTATCTATGGATAGGTATTTGAAAATGATGTTGATGTTTCTAACATCATTTAGTTAGTTAGAACTAGGTAGGTACACTATTCTAGGTTAGTTTCTTTCCCGCCATCCCAGCCATATTGGAGGCTTAACGAACGTACCTATCAATACACGGGGGTGTAATCAACGACGACTTTTTTGTGCGGAGACGGTTCAAAACGTGCCGCTCAGGAGTGCGGCGAGCGCGGGCCAAGTTAGTTAAAACCATTATTTCGTACCTATGCAACAAAATTATAGGTAGATAGAATAAACTAAAGAAAACAAGTTGGATAACTTACCAAAAGTTTACGCCTGACACTCTTGAGTCAACCAACAGTCAACACCACATTCCTTGGCCACAACACAAACTCAGTCATTTCATCGTTTTAAGAAAATTAAATAAAACTTACGAAAACTTTTTAAACAAATGCTACAATTTCGTAAATTATTGTAACATAGGTAATGTTCAAAGTACCTACCAATCGAATAACGATGGTTAACCAATATGTATTTAAAAAAAAAACACAAACAAAAGTTCTAAAGGAACGTCAAAATTCAAATTTGGAATCGCAAATAGGTGGATAGGTGTCGATGTCCTACTAAATAAAATTTTCACAAAACAAAGGAACACCAATAAAGTTTAGAGACAGAATTTTAAACTTGGAATCGGAGCAAAAATCGCGCGCGAAACGCGTCCCGATGTTACGAGAAGTTGCGAGGGCGGGAGCGACCGACCACACACGCCAGGACACCCGCTCCCGGCGGGCCGCACGCCGAATCTGACAGGACAGCACTCGGGAGTCGGGACAACCGGGAGCGGAGCGGGCAAAAAGTTACGCGCGTAGGTAGGTAGGATGTTTAACAAATTCGGGACGAGTTTGCGATGTTTTTCTTTTGTGTTCTAATTCCAAAAGTTTGTTATTCTACTTATTTTTAAGATAATTCCATGGAAGTAATAATACCTATTAATTAAGTTATCCTTATTACTTCCACCCGTCCACATAAAAATATTATTGATGTTGATTTTTGACATACCTACCTAGGTACCTATTCGTTATAAGTACAGTTACGCCCTAATTGTCAATCAATGTCACCCATTCAACACATCGGTGTCGGTCTGTGCCTATCTGCCAACTTCCAATCATACCTACCTACCTACCAAAAATCTATAAAAATTTAAGCAATAGGTAGGATGTAGGTAATTGGCAAAACGATACGGAGAAGTTAAAAATTTTGCAAACCTGAGATAAATATCTATCAGTGTTTTGGCCATGAAACTGGAATTAACTGGATCACTCAATTCCTATGCTTTTAGAAAATGTCAAATGTTCAACAATAGTAGGTAATAGAAGGAGTAGCTACTTACATAAAGTAAATGTAAGTAGCTACTCCTTCTACCGAAAACAAAAAAAAACAAATTACCTAACACCTAATTAAAAGGTTGATAAGTATGTTTGTTTTTGTTACATATGTAGTAGGTAGGTACTTACAGTGTAGAGTGCCTCCCCCCCCGTCGCCTGTCTCACTGTCTCAAAGCGAAGGAGAGACCCAACGTGCTGCAGCAACGGACAAGTAACCAAAACAATCAAGCCCGTTGTCACCGCCTTGCTGGTCTGTACTCGTAGGATTACATTCTGGAAATACACCGACAGAAGCTTAGAATAATAACACTCTAAGGACAGAAGTCACTTCACTGGTGTGTCGCCGAATGTGCGGTGGTCGCAAGACATGCGCGTGAACCCTGAGATGCTGAAATCCTAATCTGAATAGAAAGAAAACGAAGAATAATGGAGCCATCATTTGTATTCTTTTCCGTCACTGCGTGGAAACATAATGTTTTAACTTAATGTAATTACCTATACCTACTTTTATTAATGAATGAACAATTGTATCCAAGCGTGACCCATTCCCGCCTGCCCAGCGCGGCTGCAGCGTAGTGCTTATGGGTAAAGCGTCCATGTGTTTGCCAAAAGTGGCGAACAACTGGAGAAGCCTATATACTGCAGTGGACTACGATACGCTGGTGATAATATTGTGTTGATGATGGTGTGGCCTAGGGCCGTCTTAACCAGGGGGCGCACGGGGTGCGGTGCACCCGGGCGCAGGGCGTCCGGGGGCGCCTGTCGAGCGCTGAATTTTTGGAAGTAGAATGCTCTCAGGCCTCAAAAACGAGGACGCAGGTTGAGTCCCACACCGGCGCCGGATAGACTTAAGACGGCCCTGATGTGGCCCATTATGGAAGTACTCGGCCCATTATGGAAATACTCAGTACTAAGTATATTTTCACAACTTTTAAAATGATATTATCAAAAACCGCCATCTATACAACATGTGATGAAGATGGAGCTAACATTCAAACTTTTCCTCGAAAGCTTTATTTTCTACAACACTCGCTAGGTGGTGCTGATCATGAAAAAGCTGATTATGGTAGAGCATGGAAGTAATAAGTATGTACTACGCACGTACTTAATACTCGTTACAGATAAACTCGTTTTTTGTTAGAATTAATTTTCTTTAATTAAAACAAGTTCTTACTATTGTGTTATTTACAGTGCAGCTCGTTCTGTAAACCTTTGTTAAAACCTGAAAAAAACTTTTTTTTATAGTAGCACGGCATAATAATGACCTCTCTACGCCTGATGAAAAGCAATAAAGAAGCCCAAGTCGCTGCGACAACGGGCAGGTAACCAAACCAGTCACCTATCAGTTGCCATTGCCACCGCCATGCCCTTGTTTATTCTGCAAGTGCCAAGGTAGGTACGACACCTTATAAGTTAAGCTACCTAGGTGTAAGTGTGGTAAGTAATGTGGCAACTAGCAACCTATGTGCATTTTCTGCCTACACAGGACGGAGGAGGCAGCAGTGAACTTACCAATTTGTACCAAGTAGGGAGCAACCTGGATGCCAAATAGCAACCTAAGCACCAAACCAAGTAGCAACCTATGTGCCAAGTAGCAACTTATATGCCAATTATTACCTTATATTATGTCAAAACAACCTAGGTACCTATGTAGCAAGCGGCAATCCCTTTACCAAGTGGCAACCTATGTGCCAACTAGCAACCCATGTGCAGTAGACGGCCCGCTCCAGTCCTGTAACCCTATTCCGCGACCCGGCTGCACACGACAATGCACCGGCCGATCGCATTCTCTGCCTACACTGTCTATCGTAGGCTCTGCCATAGTGCACGAGACAACAGTGAGCTTGCCAATTTATACCAAGAAGCAACCTATGTGCCAAGTAGCAACCTGCAGTTCTAAGTAGCAAACTTACAAACTAAGTTTGTATCACTCTATGTCCTAGCCAAGTAGCAACCTAAATGCCAAATAGTGCCATAAATGTTAAATAACCTACGCACGCAGCAAGCGGCAACCCATTTACTAAGTGGCAACCTATGTGCCAACTAGCAACCTATGTGCATTAGGCGGCCCGCTCCAGTCCTGTAACCCTATTCCGCGACCCGGCTGCACACGACAATGCAACGGCCGATCGCATTCTCTGCCTACACTGTCTATCGTAGGCTCTGCCATAGTGCGCGAGACTGCAGTGAGCTTACCAGTTTGCTTTTATTGTGTAAAATTAAGTACTTTTGGAGTAGGTGCTCAGTATATCGGATAATATTCAAATAAAGTCGTGAGGCAGGTAGGTATTTTTTTTTTCAGAATGAATACAGTGTTTGCTAAGGCGGCCTTGTCATAGTAAACGGGCAGTGGAGCGAACCCATTTTTTCCTAGAAAAGTTAAGCAACACAGCACACAGTGGTTAACAGACAGGCGGGTAAACCTTACAACCGGCCGATAAGCTAAACTTGCATGTCTTTGTCTTTGTCGATTCTTACGATACTCACAGGAACAAAATGAGATGGTGATTCATATTGTGTCAGTGCATGGTTAAAAATTAAATAAACGCTTATTAAAATAATTTATTGCTACTTTAATAGCATCTGCACACCCAAAATCGGTGGCAGAACAAAATAGTATAAGAATAGGAAGATGATTATTTCTTAGAAGATATCTTTACTTCACATAGGCATACAACATGAATTGTCAAGTACAAAAGTAAGCAAAAATGATTCTGCCGATATCGTAAAGTGGATTCTACCTCTAAAGAGAATTGTCAAAAATGCGATAATTAGGTACCTACTCCTACTCGTGTATGTAATAGAAAAGATATAAAATTCTTCGATATAATTCGTGTACCGTATTGGACCTAGGTACCTATAAAAGAGTTCAATATTTTTTTTTCCTTCATTATAAAAAAAATCCTTGAAAAAACCCTTATTACCGCTGCATCTAAATTACATTGCACCGTCCGCACTGTTATCAAATCAATTGTGGTTCTATTTTCGACTGCGGAGTTCGAGGACCGATACGCGCATGACCAAACATAATCTGTGGTACCCGCGCTCAGTACGCACGAGGCGACTGGCGCGGCTGCGCGCAGCCCGCGACGACGCGAACGAATTAAAAAAGTAAACACGCGCGCCAGTGCTGTGATATCCTAAATAAAAAAAGGTTAACAAACAAAATGAGGCGGAATTTGAAAATCGTGTGCCTGTTAGGGGCTGTATGGATGCTATTCCTCTTCTACTACATGCAACCGGACTCCTCGAGTTCTAAGGTGAGTTACGATCAGCTGTTTCTGGTGTTTTGTACGCATGCGCCGCTCGCGATAACTGCAGTGATGGCATTTTAATGGCGTGAATTATAAAAATATTACAATTGAGTGAAAGTGTGTTCTGAATATCTACGTCTTTGTCACCTTGACCTGACTGGTGAACATTTTTTAATTTTTTTCTAAGAACAAGAGAACAATTTATTCTGTTGCGTTAAAAACGTCATGTGTGGTTGAGTTTTGTAATTGCGGGCAATAATATCCGAATCACGGATCTAGACCAAGTTGTATCATAACTTTTTGTTGTTTTATTTTTTATGTGGAAAGCTTCTGTTTTTTGTGAATTGCTCAAGGTTGTTCGGTGCATTAAAATTTGCATAACAGCGTAACGGTTGCGTGGCTATAAACTAATAATAATTGGCGTTATCAGATCTTCGAATTTGTATGAAGCAATTAGAATTTATGGAATGTGTTAAGTTACTTATTTTGTTTCTGTACCTAGTAATTTGATTAGGTGATAATGATCAAATTTCATGGCTTGTTCGTCAAAATACCTATAAGGTAGGTATTTTACATGAGCTTTCTTCCTAGTTGATTTCCTATAGCGTCCAACTTTTCTAACTTAGGTACCACTTCCGAGTAAAAAAGAGATGATGATAGGAGACAAAGTCTTTATCACTCTAGTTTAGAGTAGAAATAAGCCCCTCGATGGGGTCATAGGTAAAATTAATATGGGGCGTTTTTGTGACAAAGGTCAAAAGAAATCTATAAGTAAAAATATCCATAAAAAGTTAAGTCTTGAGTTCCTATTTCTTTGCAAAAAAGACTCAATGTTCACGATCCAAAACGTATTCAAATCAAATACTAAATAAAATTATTCATTAATTATATCTGGGGACACGGCAGTGCCCCCGCCAAGACGAGAAAAAAAGCGGCACGGCCTATCATACCATCCTTTTCTCTAAGTAGGTAGTCAATTTACCTATTTATTCCGTAGTAGATACCATCACCATTAGATACCTATCTACCTACGATCATGTTTAAGTAGGTAATGATTTTGTTAGATTTTTGTGTACAAAATCTTTTTACATACCTAAATAGGTCAATCATTTCAAGAATAACAATTCACTTTGAGTCTCCCTAGGCGTATTTTCTCAAAAAGTGATGGGTATTCAGTTATTCCTGATTATCCACTTTTTCATTAAACCCTTAGTAGATTTAGGTAAAATTAAAATCCTTTTATCTGTGTCCCATTATTTTCATTTTATGAAAGTAATCTAATATTGGCCACTTAGTTTTTATTTGTAATGTAATTTGTAACCCGAAAATGTGTATAGGTAATTAGGAAAATCGAGACTAGACTCTTTTAGAGATTTTGACAATAAATAAATAAATATCAGACAACATCACATACATTGCTCCGATCCCAAAGTAAGTAGCGTAAGCACTTGTGTAATGGGTATCAGAATACAACGAAGGTACCACAAATAAATACTTATATACAAATATAAACACCCGCGAGCCCTATGGTCTCGACTTGGCAACATTTTACCTGAAAATGTTTTTGATGGGGTGGTGAATTGAAAGATTAATTTACAACATAATATGCACTAATGTAGTTCATAGTGCGATCAATCCGTGTTCCGGATCGATTACATTTTTTCGACTTCGTCGGACATCAGGCATGACACAGTCATTTGACGTTCTAATAACAGCACTTTTTAGCATAAAAACTGACTTTATTTAGTGACCAACTAGGAACCCTTTCGAACAAAAAAAGATTTTTTCAAATCGGTTCACAATTCTCGGAGATAGGTTACACCTTACCTTACCCGTTACCACATAATACAATCTAGGTGCGAGACAGTGATTTTTTGACAAAAAAATCATTCGAATTGAGAACCTCCTTTTTTAAGTCGGTTAATAAATCATATTTATTTTATTTGCTACAGCTCCTACCAGTATTAAGAAGAGCCATTCACACATCCCTTGTATTGATCTCATGGTTACACAACAATTAACTCTCATAATTAATGATCTCGTAATCTGTTAATTAACACCTATGCGTTTCCGTCCTGTTTCCGTCTCATTGACGACACTAATCTACATATTAATTACCCTTGTATCCTGTCTTCGGACACCAAAATCTGGAAAACTGCGTTCTCCGAAATGTCACACCTAGGTATATTTTTTTATAGTAGCTCTACATAATGGCTTCCCTACGCCTGATGGAAAGCGAAAGAGAAGCCCAAGGGCAAGTAACTGGTCAGTTACCTGTCGGTTGCCACCGCCATGCCGGCCCAACTCTAACCCCCACGATCTGCGGAAACCCTATTCTAATATTTATGTGGAAACATATAAATAACCCAAGACATGCCACGCTGGGCCACACAGCGCCATCTAGCCCCAAACTAAGCCGTAGCTTGTACTATGGGTACTAGACAACTGATAAACTAACTTAGATACATTTTTTTTTTGTAAATAAATACATATTATACATAGAAAACACCCAGACCAATACAAACAAACATGTTCATGCACACAAATGTTTGTAATGTGCGGGGATCGAACCCACGACCCTTGGCTCAGAGGGCAGAGGTCACTACCAAATGAGCCACCGAGCCTGTCGATATATATGATATAAACCATTAATATCGTATATATATATGTTGCCACATCAATTTAGCAGCACACTACCCACTTAATTGTTTCTGCTTAGCCTAAAGGTTGACTGGTAGAGAATGCCTACGCGGCATTAAGTTCGCCTTTTGTACTTTATTTTTTTATATTGTGCAATAAAGATTAAATAAATAAATACACAACTTGCAATATCGAACTTTCTTTTACAAGCTAAACCTCTAAAGATGTTACTTCTTAAATAATTATGCAACAAAACAGCGGTTACGTGCAATCGGTCCGGCCAATATTACATTTTTAGTAAGTAAGAGGTAGGTAGTTAGAGCAAAAAAAAAGCAACTTAATGAAGGCTGTTCGAAATGCAGACGAAGGCACGGCCTTGGTGACGCAATGTTTAGAACGTTAAACCTGAAGGGCGGACGATACGTAGGTTTCTGGTTCGATTTTCGGTCGGGTCAATTTGGAAAATTTATTGTTTTTTTTTTTAGTTTAGAAATTTATAGTTTGCACGCCTAAATTGTCTCGGGTCTGGGACCTGGGGACCACTGGGGACCAAATAATAACCTTTATATTTTTTTAAAATTCGTTATGATTTGCGCTTGGCCACAATTGACCTGATGATAAAGTGATATTAAATACTGCGAAGGAGCTTGCTTACCGATTCACTTTCGCCTTGAACACCTGAAGGTTGTATATTTCGGGGAAACAAGAATCCGGCAAAGAGTTCCATTTCATAGCTTGGTCCTTCGTAAGTACTAAGAACGTATAGGAGTTTAGGCGTGCAAAACGCACCGTGCGATTCCTGGGGTCTTATACCTACCATAAAGCGATGCCTTTTTGCCGTATCTCAACTCGGCTGGTCTGATTTCAGTCGCACATTCACTCCCCAAAAAGAATAGATAGATAAGTAGTTTCGGATGAAATGCAATTAAATCTTACCTCTTTTACTCGTAATATTAGTGTTAAGAATGGAAAAGGGAAGAAAACCGGGACATTATGTAAAGTAATAAAAATATGATATAAAAGTAACATAGGTAAATAGCAATTAAAACACAGAAAACTAAAACACAAGACACCACACACGAAGATGAACGAAAATATGAAATAGAAAAAAAAATAGTAAAAGGAGGTTTGCCATCATGCGGCCAGTCCGTAATAATTAGTGTTACATAATAGGACGCTAGGTAGGTACCGCTCTTTTTTTCACTAAAGCATTGGCGCTACATTACCTCTTTGGCTTCATGAAGGGTCTTGAAGGGTCGTGGAATGGATAGCGTGTCTACGTAATTTGATAGCCGTATTATTTTTTTATAGCGGCACGCAATGATACCTATTTCAATAAAATGTTTGGAAACGAAATTGGGACTTCACTGTCTAAATTATAAAGTTCATAGTACCATTTTCATGATTGTTAGAATGACAAATAGAGTGATAAGTGGAGTGTTAGTTTTTAAAATTGGAATACGAGTAGGCTAACGGATTTATAAAAAAATACCATTTCTTTTCACCGCATTAGGCTGAGGGATCAGGGCTGTACTACTTTATTAATACAAATTCCTGGATCGTTTTTAAATTTTTTAACACTACTATCACACCCCAACCGTTCAGCGCACACAATATGAAACAAAGTAATAGTCAAGGTACACGTACATATTTTACTCTCACGCTATTTCCAGCTGGCTCTAATTGTAGCAAATAAATCACTTTTTAATTATCCCGTAATTGTTAGCCTGTGCTACTAACAAAACTCGTCTGCATTATTAAATCAGTAATGTACATACTGAGTGGTAAATTTAAATTAGTATCAATAAAGCTTCCTAATCATTGGTATTTTAATTTCAATACTTCATTCAACGAGTTCTGGAGTGTTTTTTTTTTTTTTTTTCTAAATGACTACGATGATGTCCAGGCCGGCCTTGTCATCATCACCGGACTGTTGGGAGAGCGGAAGGCTCTCACCCCTAGGTAAACTAAGCAGCACAGCTAAGGGCGCCCCCTAGTGGGGCTCGGGCCTCGGCTTAGGGCGCTGCTGGGAGGGTCCCTACGGACGATATTTTGAGGAGAGGCATACGTAGTGTAGGACGCTCTCAGGCCAGGTGGAGTGACGATTTGTGCAGGACGGCTGGCAAGTGCTGGATAACAGAAGCCCGGAATGGATCAAGGTGGTAAACATTGGGAGAGGCCTATGTCCAGCAGTGGACTGATACAGGCTGATGATGATGATGATGATTTTTATGTGTATAGGAGATTAGCGACCCACACTAGCTTCGCTTCGGGTATTTCAGATACAAATTTGATTGGATTACATTATTGGCGCTTTAGTAAGGATTCCTTATCCTTTCTAGCAATAAACAATAGCCTATGTTAGCTAATAGCCTATACTCAGATATACTCAGAGTTACAGAGCCAATGGTGAAAGAATATTGAAAGCGATACACTACTTTTTAGTTTAAATACCTATTCATTACAAGCAAGAGAAAAGTGTTAATGGAAAGCTAAATAAGATATGTTACTAAGTTATTTCATGTAACATACCTACAAGTAACCTAGGTATTTCAGTCAACTTTATCCGAAGGATACTATCTAAGTTTCGCTTCAAGAACCCATATTGTAGGAAGGAGGAAACACTTACGGTGGCAATGGGCTCCACTTTATAATGCGGCGACACAGATAGAAGTTGCTGACCTTTTTAGTACACGAAGGAATATTTTCCACGACGCGATAACAATCTATAACATACATAATGAAATATTAATTAATTAGCCAGTTGGATAGTACTAGCAACCCATACTGACTAAATTTTAAACATTAGTTATTTATTTATATATTCTTTATTGCACACCATGCAATTTACTTAGAACTAGGTATAGTAGACATTTGTTGTACTATATAGGCAGCCTTATCGCTATAAGCGATCTCGTCCAGGCAACCTTAGGGTAGAGGATAGTTAAAAGAAGGGTGAGGTAAGCTATCAAATCAACTGACTCAGAATTTCATAACTATACACATAAAAAAATCATCATCATCAGTCTGTATCAGTCCACTGCTGGACATAGGCCTCTCCCAATGTCCGCCACCTTGAACATTACTAGGCGTTGAAGAGGAATATCAAGAAATAGGCAATAGAATTGCAATCAATCAATCAACAGCCTTGGTCAGGCTATTATGGCTCAAAATTGTAATTAGTTCGTCTTTTAGCTTATTCAAAAATAAAAGACACGTATTTTTTTTTTGTAAATTAAACTAAAAATTACAAAGTTATAGCCCGATGAAATTACGCGTGACGTCACTCGGTGAGGCATTTTTACGGGAGCGAGTGACGTCAAAGACTCTCACTCCCATCTTTTGATGCCTTGTATCTTTGCTATTGTTTATTTGAATGAAAAAAGAAAAAAATCGTGTCTTTTATTTTTGAATAAGCTAAAAGACGGACTAATTACAATTTTTAGTCATAATAGCCTAAAAAATTGTCTCAGCTAAACTAGTTCACTGAAATGAGACAACAAAATGAACATTAAGTACTTCATTAGTGCATTACCGCTACCGACTCGTGTTGCACCTTATAATGTGCACGCTTCCTCAATCAGCCGTTATTTTCCTACTACTGCAATTATATGCACTTACTCTGTTTAGACCAGTGGTAGTCAAAGTGGAAATCTTGTGACCACCATGGGGCGAGCGAGCATATTGTTTATGTCTGTGTTAGCGTTTATCTTCTTTGGTAGTTGGTGGAATTTGCAATTGTCATTGGAGCAGGCCTTTGTCCACCAGTGGGCGCTTGCAGGCTGATTACGATGGTGATAAGAGAGGTAGGCCATAGCGAATCTTCGTTCAAATTGAACCGCCCGTCCGGGGAAGGACTTCCACCCTATAGCATACCGCAGCCGAATGACCTTCGAGTCGTGTTTCTGCCGGTGAGAAGGGGTTGGGCCTTGGGCTTTTCTTTCACTTTCCAACAGGCGTAGGGAAGCCATTATATCGAGCTACTGTAAAAAAAATCTATTAACCGTTTTGTGGATTATCATAAGCCTAATATTGTATTATGAATTCATAATTTAAGTCTGGAACTGGAAGAGATCACTTATGCTTACGTTACGTTATGCCTAGTATATGTCATTCATTAACAAAAACATTAACTTATTTAAAGTTTGAGAACATCTGTTTTAAACCGCTCATTGTAACACCATACTATTTTCGCCATTATGTAAAATAGGAACTAGAAAATGAAAATGTTCATATGATATTGTTGTATTGTTCGTTATGAAGAGAGGCTATTGTTAAGAGGTGTTCAATTTGTTATTCTAAGTAACACACTGACATTAATTTGCTGTTTGCGTGCTGTTTTTATGTTTGCGTGTTTGAGTAGGTATACTTCCAAATATTTGGCGGGTACTATGTTATTGTATTTATATGAAATCAACGAGGTAGGTATCTATGTCTTTCAACATTTGAAACGAGAACTCATTATACAGTTACTGGCAGTATTGTGACTTATTACTTTTTATTAGGTTTGAATTTTATGAAACATTTATCTCTAATTTTACAGCTTTTAATTTTATTTCCAAGAAGACGGACTGTTCTCTGTAACAATAAATTAATAAATAACCATTCTCCCAATTTATTGACAAATTCAAATAAGATCCTCGTTTGTATACCTATGCCTATAATTTGTTTTGATAATTAAAATAAATACCTACATAATGAACCTTACATATAAGAGAACAGTAAAATTAACATGCAAATTTTCTACTTTTTCTTCAGTAGAAAGAAAATGTTGTTATTTTCGCATTTATAATATTAGTAAAAATAAATCAGTACTAAGTATACAAAGACGTCCGATATACCTACCTAATCGGAAGCGACTATCAACCATCGAATACCACCGCGCGCTCGACGCTTGTTGTGAAAACAAAAACTTAACAAAATATCGATTTGACAAGCTTCGAAAAATCCAACGCGTGTGTGAATAGAACAGAGCTATAAGGGTGAAAGAGTGCGGTTCATTCTCGTGGTTCCGTGCAAGAAGTTGGGGGTGCGATCAATATGCCGGTTTGGCAAGGGAAGACCCATTCACAGATTTGATTCATAAAATATAAACATCTTATTCTAGTGGATGGGAGCGCGGATCGAACTTTCCTAGAGTCATAACGCCTAGAGCTATGTAAGTAAATGCGTTGAAATACGCATGTGATCTTTGACCGATTCCAACCATGGTAACCTTTTCGGTGAGCTCGTGCACTCGTTGATGGCTTATGACAAAATTGTCATCTTCATCAGCAGTCCACCGCTCTCCACTCGGCCTCTCCACTTCGTGGAAACATTTGAAGGTTTTACCCATAATCGCCACAGTGGGTTGACGACCGTAGGTCTCGCTCTTCGCTCTAGTAATGCTGCTGCCCGTCATCGGCCTGTGGTACTTAGTTACGCCTTCAATTGTGGTTAAATACCACCACCAATCGTTTGCCAGAGCCTCGTTTGTTATTCAGCAGGATGTAAAGATGATAGGTCGCTCACGTACATCCCAACTAGGTATATGACAGAATCGAATACTTATTACTTCAACAAATCTTGCCTGACGAGTTTAAAATCAACTTTTATTTGGTTATCCTTAAACATACCAAGTAATATTTTAATGTTATAGCTATTCGATTATAAAACCAAGTTGTTAACTGGTTATAAATAGCTACATACCTACGCATTTAAGAATGTTCTATGCGTTTAAAAGTTTATTTCATGAAATACTAGGATAAAAATATATGTTTTCGGACCTTTGTACGTTAGTACTAGTTATAGTTTAATTTGGTTTCGGATATAATAGTAATATAGATCGGACATAGTATTGTGTTGGAAGTTGTAATACTCGTAATACATAGGTACATTTAGATTTTTGGTAACGTTATAAGTTATCTGTTGAGGCTAACTGTTGAGTTTGTTGCGGCACTTCTTCTCAGCAGGCTACACGTCGAAGTGCTGGTAGGAAAAAAGTTTGACGTGCAAAAGTATTACTATGGAATCTATTTGCAGAAATAAACTATTTTATTTTATTTATACAGAGTTTTTGATACCACTAAGGTGAAGCCTACGGCCCGCCTGATGTCAGGCGGTTACCGCAGCCTATGAACGGCTGCAACACCAGTGGTAGTGGTGGTAGGATCGGACTTGAGATACTTCACCAAAGCAGTGTATCCAAAACTTTATTGACGTTTGTCATCATCATATCGTATGCTCTTCTTCTTCTTCTTTATGCTCGAGGTGTCATAATTTAATTTACAATTGGCAAAGCTAATCTGACGCGGCCGGAGTGAGTTCACCATTCCGCCAGAAAGCAGAGGGAACATTCGTCCACAGTATGCATCGTGGTTTGGTTTGGAGGCTCACAATCACAATCCGGCGCGTCTCTGAGAATCCACTTGTGGAAATGGTCGCATTTAACCCTAGACCATACGATGCGATGCGATAGCAGAAAACGTTTCTAAAGTATCGGAATTCGATCCCTAACACATTGTATACCTAGTTTTTTATCTAATTATTACGACAGCTACAATCAGGAAGTCGACAGAGCTATCAAAACCCCCTGATCTTCATGCTCTGGGTAGCAGCCATTGCTCTCGTTGCCCGCACCTGATTTTCCGTTTATTCTTTAGGAATATGAGTTACTAGCTGTGCTCGCGTGGAATAGTTATTTTTTCCCCGTTTTTTTTACATTTTCCATTATTTCTTCTCTCCTAATAGTTGCATTGTGATGTTATATAGCCTAAAGCCTTCCTCGATAAATAGTCTATTCAACACAAAAAGAATTTTCCAATTCGGACCAGTAGTTCCTGAGATTAGCGCGTTCAAACAAACAAACAAACTCTTCAGCTTTATAATATTATTAGTTTAGATGTGATTCAAAACGAGTATGTTTTGTGGATGGATGGCACATGTAGAAAAATAACGAATACGGAGTTACATGATCTGGTGGTGGAGCCAAACATTCTTCAGGAAAACAAGCGCACTGACTCCAATGGACAACCTTTAGAGAATGGATGACTGATGATGGTCATAGTGTGAATTGTCTGGCATCTTCATTACCATCAGCCTTTCTTAATGGTCCCACTACGGGAAATAGGCTTCGTCTCTTGCCATTCACCAACGTCCTGCGCTAATCTCTCCCAAGTTTTCCCAGTCACTTTACTTATGACGTCCGACCTTGGAGACGACCGCGATTTCGCTTACCCTGGGCCACCAATGTTTTATGGATGTGGTCCACCTTCCATCTTTCCCTGCCAGCTCCACTGATCTTACCCTCAAATTTGACACCTTTGACACCCTTCCAATTTATGGTTGGCGTGTATTATGTGGCGCAATTGTTTATTTTCCCTTCCACACTCAAAGATCGGAAAGGCGTTTAACATTCTAATAAAGAGAACGGCAATACCGATCTGGTTCATTTACCGCACTTACACAAATGTGGTGTGCTTGATTTTGAACTTAAAGGCTAGGTAATAAAGCGACAATTCGTTTGAAGCAAGATATTCGTTTGCAGTTGGATGTAAAGAGTAGTGGCCCATGCAAACGATGTTATCTCGCGTTATCAGAGAGCCGACTAACTGAGAGCAGTTACTCATTAGCAAACAAGATAGCTGCCGACGGCTTTGTTCTATGGTGTAATCGTTGCCTAACTTCTTTCGGGTGCAGTGAGATTGTGTTTTGTTTTTTGATCACATTAGGTACCTAGGTATTTAACAAATGAAATTGTTTTCATCAATCTCTTGTAGTCTGCTGAACATAGGCCTCTGTGATTAATCGTCACTTTGTTCGAACCTATGCTTTCCGCATCCAGCTTTTGATGAAATTGTGCACCTGCTATCCACATATTTTGGAAAAGATGTTAAGTTTGTGATTTTGAAGTAAGATAGTTTGTTGTATTCATTTAATTGATTGATTTTAAAAACAAAAATGTGATTGTTGCTCGACCTCAACAACAAACGTGCATGTTTTATTATTTCTTTTAAATTTATTATTTCTTTGTAATCATTTAATTAACTGGAAACCATATTAAACACATAATATTATTATAAGCTTGTGTAAAATGGTGTATTACATGTTTAAAAAAGTCATGTATAGGTACGTGAACATAGTAATTTTGTCTGTCTCACCAAAACAAACTATTTATTACAAACCTTTAATTATTATTTATACTTATACTCGTATATGTATAATAATTATTATTTCTTACAAACAATATCCAATTCTTGACTAGAAAGTCAAGAATTGGATATTAAATACACAGAAGTGTATTTTAACTCGATAAGCGTAATTTAGATAAGTAACTTTACCAATAATAAAAACTTCATTAAGTAATAAAAATTCTGTCAAAAGTTAGTTAAAAATAGCTTTTATATTTTCATCCTTTTTACATGCCAAATTTCAACACAATGGGAAGTCGAAGAATAGGTCAGTTGCTTGCAAATTTCGCACTCACTAACCTTACATACATAACATACTAACAGTGCTAAATAAAACTACTTATAAAAAAACACATACTTAATTTATCTCACGGTCTAGAAAGTGCGTAATGGCCAATGGCCGGCGTTTTTATAATGTAATGGTGTTAATCTTGTTGGTTGTCCTAATAAATAAATAAATAAATAAATAAATAAATAAATGTAAATTCGTATCACGAAAGCAAAAGATTAGCGGCTCCGAATAATCTCGCGTTAACCTTTTTAAAAAATATTTTGTGATCTAAATGTGCTGGCTCAACAGTAGCGATCTAGTACAGTAAGAATAAAAACGCCGGCTATATCAATCAGGGCTGTATTCTTCGATAGCTTTTTTATACAGAAAGAACAGCAACAAAAATATGTCCAAGATAATAAACAATAAAAACATAAATCAGTACCAAAAAGGTTCCATTCGGAAACACGTACTTTTTAACAATATGATCATAGTGATACTAGCGTACGAATTTATATTGTACCGCACACTGCAATCGAACTTTACAATCAACAGCCGCTCCAAAAGCCGTTAATTTCCACAAAGGTTTTTATAACAATTGCAATGGCGTGCGAACGCATTCGAAATAACAGGCAAAGGCATTGTCGCGGAGCCACGTACCATTTACGGGACATAACGCTACTGTTTGACATAAGTTGCGCTATTGCACTTTTTATGGTCAAATGTGAAGGGTCGTTGACGTGTTGCCGGCAATGATAACAGTTGATGTGAACGTGGATTGTTTTTTTAATGGAATTGCGACTTGTTATTGTATGGGAATAAAAACACTCATACATTGATTAGTGAATTTAAGTGACAATGTTCACAAAATAAAAGTACCTATGTATCTAACTATGTTTCTAAGTTGTCTAGTACCCTTAGTACAAGCTTCGCTTCTTTTTCTGTTTTTTTTTATAGTAGCTCGCCATTAGGCTTCCTTTCGCCTGGTGGAAAGCGAAAGAGAAGCCCATGTCGCTGTGACAACGGGCAAGTAACTGGCCAGTTACCTGTCAGTTGCCACCGCCATGCCGGCTCAACCCCAATCCCCCACGAGCTCCGGAAACCCTACTCACCGGCAGGAACACGACCCGGAGGTCATTTGGCTGCGGTATTCTATAGGGTGGAGGTCCTTCCCCGGACGGGCAGCTGAATTCGAGCGAAGATTCGCTATGCCCTACCTCTCTTGTGTGCTGTGTTGCCCAGCGGCATGTCTTAAGTTTTTTGTTATTTATTTATTTTCTGCCGTCAGAGCGAGATTTTCCGTGCATAAATGTTATGATCTCATTCTTATTTCGTTACATTTTCAATTCACGTTCAACCCATATATACCAGGACGTAATATAGATTCGCTGGCTTTTACTCGAAGGCAATCTTACCAGATTAGGTATTCAAATCACCACTTTTGACCACTTTCCCTTGGATGTCGTCATAAAAACCTTTGATGAAGTATACTGCCTATACTGGGCTGTATGTGTGCGAAAGTGTTGGTAAAATTTTGGTGCCCAGACCAAAATTTTACCGGAATGTTTTTACTCATTCATTTCACATATGGTAGCTACACGTTTCTTTGTATCCTCAGTTCGGATTTGTTTTTTTTTAAACTGTAGTCTGTTGGTTTTATTTTAGTTGTCAAAAAAAGTGAAGTGAGTTTGGTAGCGTTTCGAGATCAGACGGTGTAGGTAAAGAGAGCTATCATAGAGGAATGGCGGTGGCAACTGACTTTGATCGTATTGATTCGGTTACTTGTCCGTTGCCACAGTTTTGGGCCTTTGCTATTGCCATTATAAGGATAAATACGTCATATTCTATGTGTCTTTGACCTTGCTTCCATATCCAATCAACCCATGTTAGCTACCAGTGAATCCAGGTTAAGTTTTTTAGCTCCGCTTCTTTGGAAACACACCCCCAGGCCCGTTTCTCCGATTTCATAACAAAAAATTGAATTTTGTCACAAATAAACGTGTTAGAAGTATTAAACCGATACATATAACCGACTGGTGGCGGTATAACTGTCACCGGAAAATAGCAAGAATCGTAAGTTGATCAATTTCCTAGGTAGTTGATTAACTTTCGGAATATAACAAACGGTAGTTGAAATGTATTATTTAACGCAATGGATTTCAGTTAGTTGATCAATTTACGGTAGCCTGACAGTCATTTAATAATTTACGATTTTGACACAAGTAAAATCGTCCTCAAATGGGCCAATCGTTGCTCAATGTACTATTTAACGGTGCACTATTACCCGTAACTTAATACACTGTTCCCTGATTGGTTGCCGGGATAACGCCACCTGAGCCATTGCACCAATCAACGTTCACCTCACCTTCGTCGGATGATTTTACGGCAAGACCCCGTAAAATGATCAATTTACTAAAATACATACGTTAAATAATACATTTCAACTGCCGTTTATTATTTTGCGGAAAATAATCAACTACCTAGGAAATTGATCAACTTACGATTCTTGCTATTTTCCGGTGACATAACCATTACGACTGAAGGCGTAGCTAGATACCACAGGCCGATGGCGGGCAGCAGCGTCCCCGGAGCGAGAAGCTACGCTCTGCGATCGCCAACCCGCCTGCCCAGCATGGCGATTATAGGTATATCCTCCAGATGTTTGCCCTATCTCACCTAAGTGGCGAACAAAGTGGACTGTAATAGGCTGATGATGAAGTATCATACAAAGGAAACATGAATAGAATAAATAAATTAAATAACCCAAGACATGCCACGCTGGGCCACTCATCGCCATCTAGCCCCAAACCAAGCCGAAGCATGTGCTATGGGTACTAGACAACTGATAAACTTACTTAGATACTTTTTTTTTTAAATAAATACATATTATACATAGAAAACACCCAGACCAATACAAACAGACATGTTCATGAACACAGATGTTTGTACTATGTGTGTGTGTGTTGAATAGGTACTAAGTGTATTTACCAATAGTTTAACTCTAAAAATGACGCCCTAATCTAGTAGCGACCAAACAACAGTTTCTCACGCGTGGGCTTGCAACAAAAAATTCGGCCCTGATTACAATACAAGTCACGCCACACCGCTTGGTCGTACGTGCATCACACTGACCTAAACTTTAATCGGAACTTAAGTGTTTACTTACGCATAATTGGGTTCCAGTATGATTTTGACTGTATCTTGGCCTTTGAATTTGTTTGTTTCATCATTAGATTTCGAAGTCCCACTGGACGTAGGCCTCTCCAATTATAGCTGCCGTTTTTGTGTTCACCAGAGGGCGCCACTGTATAGTGAGGTCTTCGGGCATAGCTGTTAAGGTTTGTTTTATGCATGTGATAACTATTTGTACGATAAAAGAAGGATGACATAAGTTTCCGAAAGGCATAACTGTTTGTTAACGGTTAATAAACAAACAGTGAACTAG
Organism: Conogethes punctiferalis; assembly: GCA_031163375.1. Taxonomy (NCBI): domain Eukaryota; kingdom Metazoa; phylum Arthropoda; class Insecta; order Lepidoptera; family Crambidae; genus Conogethes; species Conogethes punctiferalis. Next base: position 21,709,538 of record CM062077.1, on the reverse strand, counting down.
CTTTTCTTTCAGACCGCTAAACTTTACACCTCATTTTCGCGGCTCCGCTTTTAAAGCGCAGACAATCGTTGAACCGTGTCTCATATTTTCCAAAATTAATGCCGGCTGTGCCAAAATTACACAAAATTATTTAATTTTCCGAAATAAACTCGTTTAACCCACAGAACCAATGTAATTTGACATTTCGACCTTACGCTACACTAGCACCTCTGGTGGCGAATTCACACGCGATAGCCCTCATTGTTAGCTCTTGCTTGGTCCTAGGTTCCTCGCATCTAGCACTTGCCAGTCATCTTGCACAAATCGTCAATTTGTATGTTTACTTTTACCTTTTTAACCAGTTTTTATAGTGCTCCTCGATATAACAATATTGTATTCTTGCACATACCTACCCGTATTTGAAAAGGTTTTTCTTTATCGTATGACCTGCTTTAGCTAATGTTGTCCAAATAACAAGTAAGCTCGTACAGTTTAGGAAAGTTCAAATCCCAACTCTTTACTATTACTTTACTACACTGGGAACCGAACCTCAGGATCGTGTGCCCTTTAGGTTCACCGCACTAACCATTGCGACACCGTGGCGTCAAATTTTAGAACAGTTTATGACCCCTTTCCGATGAAACGATACAAAATTTTCAATCGATCTAGATAGGCTTGAGAGAGGTAGGGGGCATACTCTTGAAAGAGGTAGGGCATAGCGAATCATCGCTCGAATTGAGCTGCCCGTCCGGGGAAGGACCTCCACCCTATAGAATACCGCAGCCAAATGACCTCCGGGTCGTGTTCCTGCCGGGGAGTAGGGTTTCCGGAGCTCGTGGGGGATTGGGGTTGAGCCGGCATGGCGGTGGCAACTGACAGGTAACTGGCCAGTTACTTGCCCGTTGTCACAGCGACATGGGCTTCTCTTTCGCTTTCCACCGGGCGAAAGGAAGCCATTATGTCGAACTACTTTATAAAAAAGCTTACTTAAAGTACTAAACCCTAAGGCTGCGCGTAGATGACCTACATTCATCGCCGCTACTACCTTTATTGGATCTTTCCAATTAGCTTTGATGTCCTACGCGGGCCACTAATGGATTTCCTGTAGCTCTCCTATACAAAGATTATCTGCTCCACCAGCTAGCTTTGCGTTTACGTAAACGTGACTAATATCCTGTAAGATAGTTATGGACTGTTCGCAGTTATTAGATGCTGTTCACATGCATTTGATTTGCAAGTGCTTATTTTAAACCTGCACAAAACACTATCTACACTAATATTATGGAGAGGAAAGATATGTATTTTTGTGTGTGTGTATGTATATGTGTGTGTGTGTGTCTGTGTGTGTGTGTGTGTGCGTGCGTGCGCGCGTGCGTGCGTGCGTGCGTGCGTGCGTACATGCGTGAATGAACTCAAAAACAATTTTTTTTGCAAGTGGCGGCGGACGAGCAAGCATGGACACCCGCAACTCAAATCGAGTTCTGGGGTCGCTGCTGGCCTTTTAAATAGGAGTACGCTCGTTTCTTGAAGGCTCCCAAGTCTTTGCTGTTCGGAAAGACTTCCACAAAACCGATGCGCGAGGCAAGAAGTTCCTCATAAAGCGTACAGCGAAAAGCGTGCGTCCCTACTAAAACAACAATAATGTAACCCAATGAAATATTTATCAGAAATTCCCGATGCGAAGCGAGGGCGGGTAGCTAGTAAAAGCATATTTTCATTTCGTTTTCCGTCGAGATGGATCCGTCAATATTTACGAACAAAACCATCCATTACATAGTACCAGCTAATAAATTCAGTGGCTCACAGAACACATTGTCAGCGTCGTTATACGTACAAAGAACCTTTCAAAACAGTTTTTTCCAGTTGGCACGAAGCCACAGTCTTTGTGCCTCGAAGACGGGGAGCGTGACAAAACGTAAATGCGAATGCTGTTTTAATATTTAATGCGAATTATTATTTGGAGTTGGCTTCGAGAGAAGTGTTTGATTTAGAAATTAGCATTTCGTTATTAATAGCTCGGAACATTTTACATTTACTAGCTGAGCAGAATGTTTGGATATCAACTTTTTGGTTTTCTTTTTGTTCTCCTTGTCATGACTCAGCGCTACTTAATATAAAAAATAACGTTGTTTCCAAAATTAGAACGCTAAAGAATCAGGGGCCCAAAACCTGACATTGCGTACAGGCACAAACAAATGATGTAATTTTGATCTCCCAAGACGTCTAGCAGTCTGATAACACAACTTCAGGATGTGATTCACTACTCTACGTTCAATGGCATAAGTCGTTGAAACTGTCCTTTTCTCTTTTTTATTTCACTAGGTGGCAAACAAGCCTACGGCGCGCGGTCTGATTTTAAGCGGTTACCGTAGCCTATGGATGGACGCAACACCTGGAGTATCACACGCGCATTGCCGGCCGACGCCTAAATATCTATTCTTTAGGGAAATAATACAAGGATAAACCGTGCTTCCGATCAATGTTTGTTTACTCCGTCATCAAACAGCAAAACAATCGAATGCTAACCAGTGCGGAACACAGAAAAAGAAATTGCCTTTGCGCAATCGATTTAATCATAAATCGATTTGGAAGATTCGTCATCTGACAGCTAGAAGTGACCGATACTAACCGATTACGCACTCGAGCTGTTAATCGAGACGTTACGTTAGCTAATTAATCGCATTATACGATCACGGTGGCCCTTTCTATGAAGAGCAGTTTAAACAGCTTAAGTTAGAAAACGAACATTACTAAGCTTTCTCGATTTGTTTGTTAAGTCACACATGAAATTTGCTTCCCCGTATGGAAAGCGAAAGAGAAGCCTAAATTCCTTCGGCAACCGACAACTAGTCGAATCAATCACTTGTCAGTCGACACTGCCTTGCCGGCCTATAAGTTTGTAAGGCTTTGTTAAAACTATTGTGCATTTTTTTTGCAATTCCGTGGTTTCCATAACCAAGGATTTGCGAAAAAATTGTTTTTAAAAATCTTAATGTAATCATCATCATCAGCCTATTGCAGTCCACTGCTGGACATAGGCCTCTCCAGTTGCTTGCCACCTAGGGCAAACATCTGGAGGATATACCCATAATCGCCACGCTGGGCAGGCGGGTTGACGATCGCAGGGCGTAGCTTGTCGCTCCGGTGACGCTGCTGCCCGTCATCGGTCTGTGGTGTTAGCTCCGCCTTCAATTGTGATGATTATACCGCCACCAGTCGGTTGCCAGCGCCTCGTTTGTTATTCGGCTGGATGCACCACGGGCAGGTGAGGTTGGCTTGGAGCGGAAAGATGATAGGCCGCTCCCTTACATCGCCAACGTCCATACCACGTAATGTAATACAAGAACATAATTTTATCTTCATTTTAACGGATGTAAAGGCTCTTATTTGTAAATTGATAGATAATGTCCATAGGAAAGTGGATGACCAAAGGGCATTAAAATATACCTTATTAACTCTACCTTATAATCTAATTTATAATCCACTAACAGCTGTTGAGCGCATATCAATGAAAGCACTGTACTCGAATTGTAGGGTTGCCAACCGACCTGTTTTTAAGAAATAATAATAGGTACAATATCGTTTTTAAGAGGCATCTTAGATTTGTAATCACACTATAGATAATACTTAGTTCTTGGCGAGCTAAGTAGTTGTACCCTCCACAAGTTCGTATACCTACTGCTAAAAATAGTGCCTTACCATTCAAATCGATCTATGTGTCTCGTCTTTATTATTATGTCATGCTGTGTCAAAGCCATCTTAGTAGCATGGTGGTGGCAACTATGGAGACACTCGTTTGGGAGGTTAGGTACCATTGCCAGGAAAAAAACGACATTAAGTTATCAAAACGAAATGCTCTATTTTTTTTTAATTTTAAATACCCATACTACCCACGCTATACCCACTAAATATATAATCATACCCGCCCACTAAACCCCCCTGTATCGCCAGTGGGCAGCAAGTTGCAGGGACACGTGTAGCGCAAAGAGAAGCATACGGCCTACCTGCCTGCCCTGGCCTGCCGCAGATGACAGGCGGCTGGAACTCCTGTGCCAACCCTTTTTTTTGTAAAGGGGTATGCATTAGGCACCTTCATGCCGTTTCCGGGGGAGGCAGCATGGTGTGTGGGACTCACACCTCCCAAAATGAGAGGGGCATAACCTGTGCCAACCCTAGTCTAATGCAACATAGTAGTGCTTCCTGCATTTCTATCTAGACAACTAGTATTACTAGACTTAGCTTGTTTCCTGTTAAAGACATTGAGAAAGCGCCGATACTTAGATTGAAGTTAAATGGCTCTGCATTTACTTTAGAAGTAATCTCCAATAAGAAAACTACTAAACTATCTACGAATAGTGCAACAAACTAGACTATTGTAATGTAATGTACTGCAATCGTGAACAGGATAATTATATTAGTAAGGATTATCATTAGGTACACGTCATGCCGTATGAATGTACGATTGTCCCTGATTTATCTCTGGTAGTACACTTGTAGCATTCATGTTTGTATGTCGTGGCCTGATAGAATTGGAAATCTAGAAATGCTCAAGAATTTCACGAGGGGCAGCGCAGACGACAGACTATCCGTGACGCACTTTTCTGCAATTATATGCAGTAACGCACACGACGCGCAAAAATCTGTCGCGGATATTTCACAGACTCAACTCACACAACGCACATCTTCGAATATTCTGTCGGCAGACCTAGACGCTCTTTTTAAAAAGTACACATCTTGTTAATAAATCAGTTTGCGATAAAAAAAAAGCACTAAGTAATAACTTACTTAGTGCTTTTTTTACATTTTGATTGCATTAGAGTAACCTCAAATGCAATCAAAATGTAAAAAAGGTGATTGGAAAGCTACTTACACTCCTTTTTCACGATGTCGAATGTCAAAAATGTTAATTCTCACGAATTTAACATTTTTGACATTCGTCTGATTTGGTCCAAAGTTGCTCGAGTCTTGAAATGTGATATTCTATAAAATTCTCGAGCAATTCATGAGGGGACAATTCTATGATAAATGACTAGAACTAACGCTATTGAAAAGAACATTCAAACATTTTAATTTTTAACGATTCTTATTACGATTGTCCATATTAATTACATATAAAAACACAGTTAAATAAAAAAAGGTACTTTAAAAAGACACAAAAGCTAGGTATATAATTTCGTACCGCGACATAACTAAAACTAAACAATGCTTATTATACCAAAAAAGTCTATCAATGAACAATACCACTTTCTTACAATTACCCGTATAACAGGCTTAGTTTCACTCGATCTATTGAAAGCGATGCTCTAGGGAAAGTGTGGAAAAATCGTCCACCATAAGGTAAGCCATAGCTACCCCGCGAACTCTGTAAGGGTCAACATTTTCTATGTAATCATGCGGAACAATTAAATGTAATTATAGTCGGTTATCTAAGCTAATCTCCAGGAAATGAGAACTGTGGCGAATGATGCAGTTAATTACGAATGTGAGTCCATTGTTTTTACAAGCCTGCGTCAGAAGGAGGATTATGTTTTTCAAGAGTGAGTATGTATACAGTCAAATGTTAATCAAGAGTATGTACAGTCAAATTTTATGATTTATGATGAATCAAAAATCCGTGTGGTTTATTTAGAATAGGACCACGTCCTCTCTTCCTTCCGTGGGTGTCGTAGAAGTCGACTAAGGGAAACGAGCAGCAGCGTTTATTTTTTAATTATTTTTTTTATGCGAGTGGCGTCAGATGATCAAGTTTGATGCCTGATGGTAAGCAGTCGATACCGCCCATGGACACCCGCAACTCGAATCGAGTTTAGGGTCGCTGCCGGCCTTTTAAATACGAATACGCTCGTTTCTTGAAGGTTCCCAAGTCGTAGCTGTTCGGAAAGACCAACTTAACAAGTAAACCTGCATTTACCTGGGTATACGACTAAATAAAACCTACTGCGAGCACCGACCCGCCTGCAAAGCGTGGTAACTATGGCGAATCCCTCCAAATGACTTGTCAATGGGAAAGTCCTATGTCCAGCAGTGAACATCTGCAGACTGATGATATCAAATCCAAATGCACTACAACGAACGTTTTATCATAAAATGCTAAATTAAAAAGTGAAAAAGTTTCGTAAGTTAGCTTTCGAATACAGTTTTAACAAGTCAGCAAATTATTCAGTTGGCTGGGTCGCAAACTACTTGTTTGACCTAAATACAAAAATATGGTTCCCACCTCCGCGGATAGCGTTCAATTTTATACGTGCATTTGGGTCAACTGCGGAAACTGGTGCTTAAATGGTGTTACAACATCTTTTTAACCAACTTTGAAAAAAGGGAGGTTCTCAATTTGATTGTTTTTTTGTTGTTGTATGTTTGTTACAACATACTCGTATCTTCGAGAATTGTGAACCTAATCCGTAGTTATTTGGTCCCATTGTCACCATAATTATTGAGTCGGCTTTTTTTTTGCGAATGTATTTTTTTCCTTCACCTCATCTCACGCAGATACGTTCTCTTTACCCCTTTTTAGGGTTGTGTACCTTCTTAAGTAGACCTAATAAATACCTAAGTTCAGTTTGGTTTAATGGCAGAGAACGCCGCTTCTGACACAACGGCCGCGGATTCGGTTCCCGCACAGTGCAAGCATTTGTGTGCATGAACGTGTCTGTTTGTATTGGTCCGGGGTTACTTTGTATGATGTGTAGTTATTTACAAAAAGGTAGGTATGTTTACTATGTAAAATATGTATTTATTTTATGAAAGTATATTATTCATTTTTCTAAGTGGCGAACATTAGGAGAGGCCTATGTCCAGCAGTGGACTGACACGGGCTGATGATGATCAATTTTCTAGTACTCATAGTACAAGCTTCGGCTTAGTTTGGCACTAGGCTATATTTATGAGGTATTCCTCGAAGCGAATAGTTTGGGAGCTCTTAGTCAGGAGCGCTTCAAGATCGGTGTGATTCGGGGGAGACCCCATATTTTAGTCCTCCAAGACATGCCATCCTTTTTTAGCCGGGGAAAATGAATTTAGGCATCCCTGTTACCCGGGAGGGAGTGACAGGGTATGTGGGACTCTCCCTACCTCAGGATGGAAGGGAGGCAGGGAATACCCACCATACACCACCATAAACCCCGGCCCCTCCGTCATGCGCCTACAAGGGGCGGTGCCGCGGGACCTGGAATATCCAGCAGTACCGCGACATGCCACCCTGGGCCACACAGCGCCATCTAGTCTTTTAATAACCGAAGACATGCCACGCTGGGCCACACAGCGCCACCTAGCCCCAAACTAAGCCGAAGCTTGTACTATGGGTACTAGACAACTGATAAACTTACTTAGATACATTTTTTTTTTGTAAATAAATACATATTATACATAGAAAACACCCAGACCAATACAAACAGACATGTTCATGCACACAAATGTTTGTAATGTGCGGGGATCGAACCCACGACCCTTGGCTCAGAAGGCAGAGGTCACTACCAATTGAGCCACCGAGCCTTTTCTTTGACTATGACAGACTTTACGTTCGATCCCTAATCATTACCTCCGAAGGGAAATCGAAAAAGCGTGAAAAACATATCAAAAGTGACATTTCAAAGCGCGTCCGATTTGACACTGAAAGCATTTAGCGAAATGTCGCAACTCGTGGGAACAGGGCCGCGCGAAACACTCGCACCATTGTCGCCGACAAAGGTTTCTTTGTCGGCCTGTTTCTCGTTTGAGAGAACAGGTGACGCGTTCATAACAGGTTTTTGCGTTTGACATTGCAATTTGCAACGTACTTTATTGTTGCACTGATTAGTCTTAGGAAAGTCGTCGAGATTGAAATCGATTAAGTTTCGACTTTCCGTTTCTAACTAGAAACCGAACCTACTCGCTAGTATGTTCTGTTATGTTTAAAATTATTAGAGGTGCTAATTTATGAGATAAATACACTTTATTGTACACCGTGCAATTTTTACTTACAACTAGAAAAGTATACAATATAATTGTTGCACAATTCCCAGACTACCTTAGGGTCATCATCATCATCAGCCTATCGCAGTCCACTGCTGGACATAGGCCTCTCCAGGTGTTTGCTATTTAGGGAAAACACCTGGAGGACATACCCATGATCGCCAGGCAGGACAGGGTTGGCGACAGCTGGGCGTAGCTTCTCGCCGGTGACGCTGCTGCCCGTCATAGGTCTGTGGTATTTAGCTACGCCTTCAAATGTGATGGTTATACCGTTACCAGTCGGTTGCCAGCGCCTCGTTTGTCATTTGGCAGGATGCACCACGGGCAGGTGAGGTAGGCTTGGAGCAAAAAGATAATAGGCTGCTCCCTTACATTCCTGAATGTATTATGAGCATTAGTTAGCTACATATATCGATCTTGGGCTTCACTTATTATAATCAAGTATACCATAGCACATACTTTATTCTAAGTTTTTAACATGAACGCTGTCATGACCTATCGTGATTGCTGTTAATTAAACGTTTAAATTTATTATGCATTTACATAATAAAATGTATTACGCAAAGCAAGAACTGCTTTCACATAGTCATATGTACGTATTTAAAATTTCAACGGGATTCGAACTCATAAACACGGATATATCTAATACGAGTAAATTAATGTGAAAGTTTTGTTGCTAAGATGGGCAGTGGTCTTTGCATTACTGCTCGTTGGTCTTGTGGCAGCAAGTGCTGCCCAAAGACTACAAGAATAATTAGTTTGTGTGTATTCCATATGTCATAATCGAACCTACTGCCAAGCCTGATGATTTTGGCAAATCCTCCAAGTTGGCAATTGTCATTGGGAGAGACCTGTGTCCAGTGGTGGACGTTATCATCAGCCTATCACTCCACTGCTGGGCATAAACCTCTCCAGTTGTTCGTGTCTTTGGGCAAACATTTGGAGGCTTTATAACCGTCACTCTTTACAGGCGGGTTGTCGATCGCAGGGCGTAGCTCCTCGCTCCGGTGACACTACTGCCCGTCATCGGCCTGTGGTACTTAGCTACGCTTTTAATCTTGATTGTTATACCGCCACCAGTCGGTTGCCAGAGCCTCTTTTAATAAATAGGTAAGTTAGTAAGTTGATTACTAGCTTATTTATTTATGTAACGTGTAATTACAGCGGTCCGGAAATCCGTTGACATCTAATTTATTAGCAAGCCTGTTTGATAAATTATGTTATTTATCATCTTAATTTGACAAGACATATGTACCTACCTACCTATCATATTGTGATTATTAATAACATAGCCGTATCCATAGTAACAGATGTGTGTTTAATTGGTCTTAAAATGTTGTGTTATCTTGCTGTGTTATATCAATCATCTAGCGGTTTATGGGCAGAAATTTCAAGTTATTACTTTCAAAATAAGTTCACAATCTAAGTAATGATACTATTATCATATCATAAACAAAAGCCAACCGAGACATTTTAAATACAAAATCATTGTTCACATTTGAATAATCCCAATTTTAAATGGAGCGTTATTGTTATTCCAGTTCCATTTTTGAATTTGCGCAATTAAAGTGGTCTATGGATATTAATAAATATTTTGAATATTGAATTTACTATGAAGTTTTCACGAGTATGTACGAATATGTATTCCATTTGTGAAATATTTTTATATAAAATCGTAACTGGTCAATATTGTGAGTCATTCGGCCTGAACCGTAAAAAAAGCTAATTTTGTCTTAAAATTTTCTAGAACTTTAAAAGATAGTACGAAGCATTATTTTTATATGCATATTGTAGTAGCATGCAGTACCTAATTTAATACAAAAAATAACATTGAGACCGTTAGATATTTTGTGTACAATTAGATAGTTTTGTAACATTTGGATATGTATGAGCAATTAAATTCAACTAACTGCATGGTTCCGGGTTTCTATTGCAACCAGTTTTTTCTATTTTTAAACGAAATTGACTTTTGCATAACTGACTACATATTTTGAATATGTAGATAATAACAGATTTCTATTATAGATTGTATAGTGGATAATAAAAGGACCAAATTTTGTAGTGGTTTTGTGACAAAAGGCTAGTGAACGAAAAATAGTGGGAAAATCACGGGCCGGAATGGCTTCCTCTGACCTCTGTCTTCTGAGCCAAGGGTCGTGGGTTTGATCTCTGCACAATACAAACACTTGTATTCATGAACAGGTATGTTTGTATTGTCTAAGTGTTTACTATGTATAAAGTGTATTTATTTACAAAAAAGTATCTAAGTAAGTTTATTAGTTATCTAGCACCCATAGTACAAGCATCGGCTTAGTTTGGGGCTAGATGCTGATGTGTGGCCCATCGTGGCATGTCCTGGGTTATTATATTGGACAACTGATAAAGTAACATACATATTATATGTACTTAGAAAACACCCAGACCAATACAAACATAAATGACCGTGAACACAAAATGTTTGTACTGTGCGGGAATCGAACCCACGGTTCTTGGCAACGCAGAAGTCACTACCAAATGAGCCATCGAGCCAGTCACAAATAATTTTGAGACAATTATTTTTTTCACCAATGTTTCATAAATGGTAGGTGCCCTCTTTCTATAGTATGTCAAACTAAATTAAGTAGCATAATTATCTTCTATTAAGAATGGCACCACCGGTATTCGAAGCTTAATTAACAATAAGAGAAAATTAATCATACTTTTAATTAGGCACACATTCACGCACTCGCACAAAGAGCTTTTAGACAAATGTGTATGTAAATGAACGAGTGTTATAATTGCGTAATCCGTGAATGCCGTCGAGATACGAGTTAGAAAGTGAACTTGTTCCACATTGGGTGCGCGTACGCACATTCTATGTCAGATCTGTTAACGAGCACTTGTTAAAAGATCTTTTTATGCTATATCTGGGGTGTCACTATGTATTGTCCACGTAGTTGAGCGAAGAATTGTCCATTTCATAAAATGCTCTAGAGTTTCACGGAATGGTCGAAACAATGATAAGAAATGGGCTCGATGGCTTATTTGGTAGTGACCTCTGCCCTCTGAGCCAAGGTTCATGAATTCGATGCATACACAGTACAAACATTTGTGTTTATGAACATGTATGTTTGTATTGGTCCGGGTGTTTTCTATGTATAATATGTATTTATTTACAAAAAAAATGTATCTAAGTAAGTTTATAAGTTGTCTAGTACCCATAGTACAAGCTTTGGCTTAGTTTGGGGCTAAGTGGCGCTGTGTGGCCTAGCGTGGCATGTCTTGGGTTATAATAAGAAATAGTTTTTTGAAATTTTGAATTTTCAACTACGCAACTATACCGCGGCCTGGCCTCTGTTTGGTTAAGCATTCTCGCCTAAAGCTCGGAAAGTTCTGATTTCGATTACCGGTCGGGTCAATTTTTGAATTTTAGGAATGAAATTTTAAATGGCTTCAATCTGGTCGTCCTTATGGACTATAAGTACCAGATTATGATACAATAACAGCAGGTTTCAAATATTCGATTGTCAAAGTTTTCACCATCGCGGTGTTCTGAGGCACGTGTTGTTGGTCTTCCTAAGGCCTTCAAAGACCCTTTAGTCATCTCTTTAGGGGTCTTCCGCTCCCCCAACAGTCCGGTGATGATGGCATCGTAGTCATTCAGAAAAAAAAAAGTCATCTTTTAGTACAGGCGAGGCTACCTCGGTAGTATCTAAGCCCCATACCGCAGGGCGCAAGCCACAAACCGCCCCAGTCAACATCTAAAACATTCAAGTCTTTCCGTACAATAGGTCGGCAATCGTAATGAAGCCGGCTAACTCTTGAATAATACAAAACTCGTTACCGAGGTCAGTTCCGGTGGTAAGCGAAATTGGACTTTATTCCGTTATAAATAAGCAACTACAAACAACTGCGATAAACGTCCCATCGGGTCAAGTGGGTGTTATTAATAGGTCTTGGTATTGTTTTAGTGATAGAGTCAAATGAAGTTATTCTTGACTGTAGCGTTGGTCTAGTTATCGCTACCGGCCGCTATGCTTCGGCGCTACCCGTGTCCCTGCAACTTACTGCCCACTGGTGACACAGGGGGGTTTAGTGGGTATGCCCTCCCATTTTAGGAGGTGTGAGTCCCACACACCATGCCACCTCCCCCAGTTATCGCTACCTCTGCTTTAATACCGGCGGTTCTGCATTCGAATCCTGGGTCATACCTACTTATTATTATGATTCCTGTTGATGACTTCAGTGAAGGCTCGAGTTTGATTTTCTTATCAGGTCAATTTACGAAACGACCCTTTCAAAACCTACTGGGGTGGGGGTGTTCTGGGAGACGTCCTCGATCAGACATGTAAGACAAATCCCCCTCAAATGATAAATGTCATTGTGGGCACATGGCCAGCAACGAAAATCAGGATGATGATGCTTTTAAAGATTACCATTTAGTAGTAAAGTGTTATGTAATCCATCAACATTACAGATAGGATCACGCCAGTAATATCCTAGCTCCAGGCTAAAAAGTAATATATTCTTACTGCCTTTCTCAATAATAAAAATAACAATTAATTTTAAATAATAGGCTTATCTTGAACAGTATTTAAACGGTATGACTACATAAGTGCGTGCGTGGGAAAGTGAAGCAATTTGTTGGGACCATTACTTTCTCTGTTTAGAGCCGCGAGAAAATATTGTATACTTTAATTTGAAGAATTATCATGTTGGAGGTCGCGGGTTCGCAAGCTTGTTACATAAGTATAAAAAAAAGTAATGTGATGATTGTTCTTGAATTGTGCTGACGGTGAAGCGAGTAACACAGTCCACCGCGCCTCTACAAAATTCCTTGGGCAGAATCTACTGCTGCGCGTAGATTATATCTAACCGAATACGGTAACAGGCCTTGTTACCGTAAACAATGTAATTAGCCCGTCTTTTAGATTGTTCAATAATAAAAGACACGTATTTTTTTTATTGTAAATTAGACCAAAAATGACAAAGATATAGCCCGTTAAAATTACGCGTGACGTCAAAGAGTGGGAGTTTTTTCGCCACTGACGTCGAAGGCCCCCACTCCTACATTTTGATGCCTTGTATCTTTGTTAATTTTTGTTTAAATGAAGAAAGGAAAAATACGTGTCCAATAGGGGCCCGTTTTAGAAGATTTTTAGTGTTTGTACATATTAGTTTAGTTTAGGTTTTATTTATTTATGTTTTATTTATAATATCAGCAAATAAATTGTAATAAAATGTCCAATATATTTTTATAATATAAAATACGGTGGTTGGCAAGACTGTTACTGCACGCAAATTCTATTCAACCAAATTGGGTCGACTGCTCTTCTGCGCAAATTCTATCCAACCAAATTGGATCGACTGCTCTTCTGCACAGATCTATTCAACCAAATTGGCTGGACTGCTCCCGCGCGCAGATTCTATCCAACCAAATTGGGTCGCCGGCTTTTCTGCACAAATTTTATCCAACAAAATTGGCTGGACTGCTCCCGCGCGCAGACTCTATCCAAACAAATATTCAACAAAAAAAGTTTTTTTAGAACTCGTGGTAGTATCAAGCTAAAATTTATATGAAATACTTAGTTATATTGTACCTTGGAGCTGAGAAAAAACCAACGTCTTATAGCACAGATATAGAAAAATTGCGAAGGCCATAATTTTTAAGTTAGATCAGTTTATTGTACTCGTATTAAACTACAGGTTTGTACATAAAGTACGGTGCGTAAGTGATTCCGATTCGCACTTGGCTTGTTTTTATTCTGACGTCCTCAACATGTTCGTGTGGTGTCTGGATTTCTATTAAGACCATCTCATCCCGCGGGGGTCATAGAGGACGACTAAGGCAATATCAGGAAACGAACAGCAGCGTTTCCCTGTGTATAGAAATAAAAACTACTGCGGTCCACAATCAAACTTGATGACTCAACTTGAAATTTATCTAGAGGCCTATGTCCAGCAGTGCAGGCCGATTATGACGTTCTAACTGTAGGGAACCTGCGACATCTACTTCGCACTAACTACACAAATGCTGTAATGTGAAGACAATCAATTTGCATCAGTTACACGACCCTGAGGCGGGCGAAAGTGGAAGTGTTCTAAACAGTGAAAGCCAGGACTAGGGTCTCGTCTTATATTGCTTTCTCGCACATCTGCCTATCATGCCGTAATGGTGCTTATAGCAAACACTTAGCTAAATGTAAGCTGTTTTGGTTATCTTTATGAGGGAAATCTTTGAATGGACGATTCGCTACCGCCAGCTAAACTGAGTTATTTAGCTACGTAGTCAAGCCAGTTCAAAATCCTTTTGAACGCTGAGAAATACGACGTCTAAATGTAAGTTAAAATGGCATTTTTGGGATCGCCAACCCGCCTGCCCAGCGTGGCGATTATGGGTATATCCTCCTGATGTTTGCACTAGGTGGCGAGCAACTGGAGAGGCCTATGTCCAGCAGTGGACTGCGATAGGATGATGATGATCATTTTGGGATGTAAGGGAGCGGCCTATCATCTTTTCGTTCCAAGCCAACCTCACCTGCCCGTGGTGCATCTTAGCGAAGAACGAACGAGACGCTGGCAACCGACTGGTGGCGGTACAGCCATCGTTATTGAAGGCGTATCTTAATACCACAGACAGATGACGGGCAGCAGTGTCACCGGGGCGAGAAGCCACGCCCTGCGATCGCCTATCCGCCTGCCCAACGTGGTAATTATGGGTATGTCCTCCAGATGTTTGCTCTAAGTGGCGAACAACTGTAGAGGCCTATGACCAGCAGTGGACTTCAATAGGCTGATGATAATGATGAGCTAATTCCGATCGTACATTGCTGTACCTTAATTTTGATACCTACATATTCTTATGCACACCAAAACAGTTGTCTTTAAACTAGACACAAAAGCATATTAAATTACATTATAAGGTCTTTAAGCGATGTATTCCAGACAACTTTCAGCTAGAGGAACGAAACATGTAGGTACTATTTTTACTAAATTTACGTTTTAAGCAAAAGTGCTTGAAACAAAACACCTTTAATCAATCAATCATAACATTTAGGTAGGTATTAGATAGTGATTCATTAATTAAATATATATTATAATTCTGTATATACCTGTTTATACCTCTAGTTATCGCAATACATTGCTTTATAGAGTAACAAAACAATAGTTTTCACTTTCCTGAGCAACATGATCATAAAAATTATCGCTCAATCCGACATAACAACAACCCACAAACTAACTCGTTTCCGTGACATAATATATATCACTTTCAAACGGCCTGTTAGTATCACGATTGTCTAAATGGCTTAGAGCATTAGCGAATAAGTTAGATAAAAAATATACTTAATTGCGGATGTAAAGTATTACATTACATTCCAAAGTTTTGTTTTTACACTTTGAGTAAGAATAAATATGTTCTCAGTTCGATCGTGCTTATATCATTTTATTTATTTAAAACTTTATTGCACAAAATGGTACAAAAGGCGAACTTAATGCTAGGAGCATTCTCTACCACTTAACCTTTGGATTCTGCAGAGAGCAAATGTGTGTGGTGTATCATCACCATCAGCCTATCCCTACATGATCATCATCAGCTAATCCTCTCCAGTTGCTCGCCACCTTGCTTGCTGGATCTTGGGTGTTTCGCATCCAGCACTTGCCAGCCATCTCAAACCAAATCAATCGCTCCTTCTGGTCTGAGGGCGGCCTACACTACGTTTACCGAGGAGCGGTATCCACTCTAGAACTCGTTTACCGCAACGGTTCTGGGCTCACTACACGTATAAAAATTAACAAAAAATTCATTAATCGAACACTCGCGATTAAAAAACTTTCATTCAAAAAACACTAAGACAGAATCGCTTCATCCATACTAACAAATTTATTGTCCCGAACCAATTCATACGTAACGTAACAACGTTGTAATGCTATCAGAGTGATACAAAAAAAAATACGTAGGTATATAGTGATTTTCGCAAAAGATATTCCTCTATAACCAAATAAACTAGCATATGTAGCTTTTAGTGACCGTGAAAGCTTATAACAGTACATTATAAGTTACATGTTGATTTCTCTATCGTGTATAAGTCTCACGACATAGGAACCCATGTTGTGCCATGTACACGGCTCTACTTGTACTGACATTTATCGTGTTGTATACCGATTCAACGTAAATTAAGTAAGTAACTTAACAATAAATATTAAGTTTGTAATCACAGTAAAATTCATGAGCATCAGTTTTATTTGTATGGAGAAGTTTCATTTTCATTTTCGACCGTTTAAAATTAGATGGGCCGCTTTTTTCTCTTTCCATCTCGCTTCCATCTCTTTCTTCGTCTTTCTTTCTCAACCTGTGCTGTCCTACTGCTGGGAAAAGGTCTCCCCCAAATCCTTAGTAATAAAAAATATCTCGATCAGGCTTTGTGTGCGTGGTAGGAAATCTAAATATATACATATATAAAACTCAAAGGTGACTGACTGACATAGTGATCTATCAAAGCACAGCTCAAACCACTGGACGGATCGGGCTAAAATTTGGCATGCGGGTAGATGTGATGACGTAGGCATCCGCTTAGAAAGGATTTTGATCAATTCTAACCACAAGGGGATGAAACTCTATTCCACGCGGACGAAGTCGCGGGTACAACTAGTTATTGCATAAAATTTCAGTACTAATTAATACTTCTTTTTTGTTTCAGGTAAATTCAGCTATTTGGAATAAAGTAAGCTGTAAAGATACATCTTCATAATGTAGGTAAATATGAATAGATAATATGAAACACCTTATACCTAAGAACGTAATTAGTCTTAAGTTGCCTACCAAATTATGGATATGCTCCGAAGCCTATTTAGGCTTGTTTGGCTAAAAAATGTAATTAGTCCGTCGTCTTCTTATTCAAAAATAAAAAACACGTATTTTTTTATTTGTAAATTAGACTAAAAATTATAAAGTTATAGCCCGTTGAAATTACGCGTGGCGTCACTCGGTGACGCATTTTTACGGGACAGAGTGACTTCAAAGACTCCCACTCCTAACTTTTGATGCCTTATATCTTTGTTATTTTTTATTTGAATGAAATAAGGAAAAATACGTATCCAATACATTTTTATGATCTAAAATACGGACTAAATATATATAATGTAATTATTTTGACCCCCAAAACATCCCTATTTATCTTCATTTCATTTCCAAAAGATGTTTTTACGCAAGTGCGAAAAACTCCAAGTATTATACAAATTTTACGCATACGAAGACATTATCATGCAAACGACAATGCTCACAATTTGCGGTAGAGGCCTAATGTCATAACCGGAGATTAATTAAAAGATTTCATTCATTCATTAACACAGCCATTAGTTATTAATAGCTTTATTGTTGCTATTATGGCCTCGACACCAATGACCGGTGGCGCTAAGTCTGAACTTCTGTAAACTAGACAGGTGATCCCAGGTGGGTATCGTACCCTTGGTTCAATGGCAGGTCACAACCAATTGAGCCACCGAGCCAGTCATAGTTGGCAATTTTGTTAATTTAAATTATACTAGCTTTCTGAAAATTGTAAACTTTCGCATCGACGATTCGGCACGAAAAGTACTTTAACGTACGTAAATCCTTACAAGAACATAATGAATAATCCGACTCACGATCGGACTGTTCTGGAATCTCTACCTTTTAGTATTTAACTTTAATCGGCCTTTGTATTTCAAAATTTTAAAAAGCGTTATTAAGTATTATTATATCTTCGTACCAGGGGAACAGCGGGATATATGAACCCAAACCCCGTCCTCGGCCCCGGTCTTTCAGACCCTACTTTTATAACCTTTTAGGTTGTGACAAGGGTCGCTCAAAATATAACTGTCATGGTACCTACTATAGCGACGGATCGTTCAGCTGACCATCTCATATCCATATCCCCACACCTTATCCTTTGACTGGCTCCATGGCTCATTTGGTAGTGACCTCTGCCCTCTGAACCAAGGGTCGTGGGTTCGAACCCCGCACAGTACAAACATTTGTGTGCATGAACATGTCTGTTTGTATTGGTCTGGGTGTTTTCTATGTATAATATGTATTTATTTAAAAAAAAAGTATCAAAGTAAGTTTATCAGTTGTCTAGTACCCATAGTACAAGCTTCGGCTTAGTTTGGGGCTAGATGATGCTGTGTGGCCCAGCATGGCCTGTCTTGGGATATTTATTCAGTTAAGCTGAGGATAAAGACGGAAGAAGGTAGATAAATAAATGCATAACCCTAGACGTGTCACGCAGGGCCATGGGCCATGCCATGGGCGAAGGCCCTAATCGATTCTCTCCGAAAAAAAAACAAAAAGGCTTACGTTGATCAGTGGACAGCATTCATCTCGATTTTCTTTAACAAACTCTTTGCTAGCAAGGGCGCATTATGTTGAAAGAAAGAATTTAAAAAAAATATTAGGTACCCAAAATTACACAGTAGCATTAAAGTTTAAATAACATAATAAGGAGTACCTGAGCGGAGACGACATATTATGTCGCGGTGCCGCTAAGCACTGCGACCCTGGTATTCTCCGGATGCCTGTAAATATAAATATAAATAATTATAAATATCGGAGCAATGTATGTGAATACATTGCTCCGATCCCAAAGTAAGTAGCTTAAGCACTTGTGTTATGGGTATCAGAACAACGAAGGTACCACAAATAAATACTTAAATACAAATATAAACACCCAGACACGGAACAAACACGTGTTCATCACACGAATGTTTGTCCAGGGTGGGAATCGAACCCACGACCCTTGGTTCAGAAGGCAGGGGTCACTACCAATTGAGCCACCGAGCCGGCGTATAACGTATATTATAACTTGCATCTAACTTACACCGACATAACATTTACAAATCAGTAATTTCAGTATAAATGAAGTATGTGTGCGCATGTTCTGCCATATTGTAGAGCTTATAGACGGAAATCCATACTAATATTATAAATGGGAAAGTGTCTCTCTGTCTATATGTTTGGCTTTTTTTTCACGGCAAAACGGAGCGACGAAGTGACGTGATTTTTCAGTAGACATAGTTGAAGGGATGGAGACGGAGTAACATTGGCTACTTTTTGCCCCTCTCTAACCCCCACTTCCCTAAAATGGGGGGTGGAAGTTTGTATGGAGCATTCACCCCGAATTCACAAAAGGCAAAAGCTAGTAAATAATAAAACGTTCAGCACTGATGGTGGCGACACATTTCCATAGAAACAGCCGTAATGTGTGAAGTAATCAGTGTGTACGTGAAGCCGTAACGCAGGAAATGATCAGTCATCGCGGTCAGTGAATGACTGCAGTCATTAGATCGAGCCTTAAAAGGCCAATGATTCGATCGTTTAGCAAGTCATGTCTGGTGTTATGACATATCTTTTTTTTAATAGTAACACAACATAGCAAGGGCAAGAAAAAGATATAAAAATGGTAATAAACATTGTTATATTTTTTTAAAGAAATCCCTAAGTAGCTGCGGCCAGGGTTAATCCTTTGAGCGCCAAGACATAAGAGAGGTAGGTCATAGCGGATCTTCGCTCGAATTAAGCTGCCCGTCCAGGGAAGGACCTCCACCCTATAGAATACCGCAGCGAAATGACCTCCGGGTCGTGTTTCTACCGATGAGTAGGGTTTCCGGAGCTCGTGGGTGGTTAGGGTTGGACCGGTATGGCAGTAGCAACTGACAGGTAACTGACCAGTTACTTGCCAGTTGTCACAGCGATTTGGGCTTCTCTTTCGCTTTCCATCAGGCGTAGTGAAGCCATTATGTCGACCTACTATAAAAAAAGCATGAGATGCAGTTAAAATCTATTTGTTACTATAGAAATTATAATTTCTAGCGTTTTAATTGGCTAGTGGCCTGTCAGTGACCTGTCAGTCACTATTTTCTTAACGCGAATGAACTATAGCTGCGCCCCACGGTGTTATCCGCGGTTCGTCGTTGTATTTATTCAAATTTTTCCGTCAGAGCCATCCGGGGACTTCAACAAACATTTTAAAAAAAGAATTGGCCAAATTGGTCCAGGCGTTGTTGAGTTATGCGCTTACCAACACATTTTGCGATCCATTTTTATATTATAGATTGGCATAATAAGCGTCTCTGAAGTTCAAATGGTTACGTTGTCAAATGAAACCATTGTCAGATTGTTGCCGCCACCCAAAATAGCTACCTATTCGCCGAGAGTACTTGTACAGTGGTAGCCAGACAGACTGGTAAGCCCTGTCACCTGCAGCGCTCACCCCATGAGCTCCAGAGACCCTACTTACCGGCAGAAACACGACTCGGGGGTCATTTAGTTGCGGTATTCTATATTCAACAACTTAAGAATAAGTCTCAAGTTCCTAGCTCTAAATGTGTCGATAATTCCATAAAACTTTTCACCATCCCCTTTTCAACCCCTATAAAAGTTAGGCAGAACTTCAGTTTTTGTATGCCGCTACACCGTACCCGCTAACTTCAAAACCGCGGCCTTACCTCAGTATTCTTAAAATAGCATGTTAACAAATACAAAAACAATAGCGTTACTCGTTTCAATTAATCTATTTCCCATACGGGCGAGCTTGTGCATAGCATTTAGCACGCAAACGCTGGACGGTGTAAATGAGTTCCGCAAATGATTTTATAACTTGTGTCATAAAAATCTACACAAGCTGATTAAATGTCTTGTGAAATTACCAACGAAAGTATGTAATTTTTGCTTTAGGGAAAGGGATATGAATGCAAATGTTAGTGGGGATTGGACTCGTACGACACCAAAGGGAAGAGATGGGACTGTGATTTGTATTCTTTATCCGCACGGATAAAAGCGTATGTTGGTAAGCGGTAAAAGTTAGTCCTGGCCTCCGATATCGCATGTTACCACCGAATTGATACCTATAATGATCAATATACCTATCAATAACCGTGAGGGGCTCGTCGTCTCTACTCGAATGCACGAGGAAGGCGGCTGTGAGGGACGAATGGCGGCGCGTCGTGAAGCTGGCCACCAACGCCTGAAATGACGACCACGACCACTCTGACAAGAGTGAAATCGACGAAGAAGAAGAAGAACCTATATTTTGAAAGTTTTTTTTTATATTGAATAGGTACTTATAGTGATTTTCAAAGTTTTTTTACAGTAGCTCGACATAATGGCTTCCCTAGGCTTGATGGAAAGCGAAAGAGAAGCCCAAGTCGCTGTGACAACGGGCAAGTAACTGGTCAGTTACCTGGCAGTTGCCACCGCCATGCCGGCCCAAGCTTAACCCTCCACGAGCTCCGGAGACCCTACTCACCGGCAGAAATACGGCCTGCTGGTTAATTGGCTGCGGTTTACTATAGGGTGGAGGTCTTTCCCCGGACCGGCGCCTCAATTCGGGCGAAGATTCGCTATGCCCTACCTCTCGTAACATAATTGGAACAAATATACAGTACAAAAGCACAAAAATGCTATAAATTGCTAGCTCTATTGAACGGATATATTCAGGTCCCAGTTTCAGAGTCTATTTTTTATGATAGAGGGGGCAAACGGGCCTGAAAGTCACCTGATGGTAAGTGATCACTTCAGCCCATAGACACCGCAACATCAGGGGAGTCACAGGTGCGTTGCCGGCTCTTGAGAAATCTATAGGCCGCTTTTTGAAGATCCCTAAGTCATATCCACTTGGAAAAATTGCAGTCGGAAGCTGATTCCAAAGACCACAACCAAGACCTGTGACCAGTGTTATAAGACATTCACATTTCACATCGTAGTCTGTTTTATGTTTCTATAGTACTTATTTCAATAACCACTTTCACCCCCCAGCTTCAATTACCTTACGACTTCGCCTGTGATTAGGCGATTCGCACCTTGCGTCTAATTAGCTAACTGCCTAACTAATCACATAACAATATCTCGGTTTACTGCTCCACAGTCAGTAATTAGAGCCACAATAGCTATTGAAATAGTTAAGGAAATTAGCACACTCTCGCAACCTATTGTGGGCCACAATGGGCGATTTGCTGCTATCAGCAGAATCTTGATTCTCATCGGTTTAGGAGTCGCAGTGTTCCTAGATGTTAGATTATTTGTTAAGACTTCTTCTTATCGGGTCGACGGCAATATCAAAATGATTTGACACTAAAGACCAATCATGGTTTTTTTATGCTAGAGGCGGCAGACTAGCAAATGTGATGCCTAATGGTAAGCAGTTGACACCGCCCATAGGTCTGGGGTCGCTGCCGGCCTTTTAAATAGGAGTACGCTCGTTTCTTGAAGGCTCCCAAGTCGTAGCTGTTCGGAAAGACTGACGCAGAACACTGGGTATTGCTTTATGCTGGAAGCAATACCAATCCGGCGCCAAGGTCACAGCCTGTGACCCTGGCGCCGGCGTTTCAGCACAGTGCAACACAGGGCAGGGTAGACTAGGGCAGCGCCCTGTGACACGGGGCTTAGAATACTACCGAGGTATCCCTGCGTGTCGTAGGGAGTAAGGGTCTTTTATCTGACTACATAGAGCGACTGTTCCAAATTATCTAGTTAAAGTGCGGTCATTTTTTACGACCGATCATTAGACAGGTTCTTAAAACATGCGTTTATGTGGAACTTTTAAAATATGATTATTTGACAATCATCATCATTTCATCATCATCATTAACCCACATCAGTCCACTGCTGGACATAGGCCTCTCCCAATGTTCGCCACTATGCTCGATTTTGGGCTTCTTGCATCCAGCACTTGCCCGCCGTCCTGCTCAAATCGTCACTCCACCTGGCCTGAGGGTGTCCTATCCTACACATAATCATATAAGTAACTTATATTGTATCGTTATAACTACGATTGATCATAGTCATACACACACTACAAAGTAAAAACTTAGTTATTGAAAACCGGAACAATTATTGTAAAAAATGATCAAAAAACTCGTTAGATAGATGTACATACAGCCTGTAATTCGAATTAGAAGGCAAACGCGCAAATGGAGAGGTAATCACGACGCACTGATTACGAGAGGTCGAGTAATTTGGACGTTGCGTAAGAGTTTAATCCATTCTCGTACAGTCCACCGTTAATACATTTAAATAAAGAGATTTTTGTAAGGGAGCGGCCTATCATCTTTCCGCTCCAAGCCAACCACCTGCCCGTGGTGCATCCTGCCGAATAACAAACAAGGCGCTGGCAACTGACTGGTGGCGGTATAACCATCGTAAATGAAGGCGTAGCTAAATACCACAGACCGATGACGGGCAGCAGCGTCACCGGAGCGAGAAGCTACGCCCTGCGATCGCCAACCCGCCTGCCCAGCGTGGCGATTATGGGTATATCCTCCAGATGTTTGCTCTAAGTGGCGAACAACTGGAGAGGCCTATGTCCAGCAGTGGACTGCAATAGGCTGATGACTTTTTTGACTTTGACTACATCACATGCAACCTAAACCTAAGGGGCAGCGCAGACGACAGACTATCCGTGACGCACTTTTTTGCAATATGCAGTAACGCACACGACGCGCAAAAATCTGTCGCGGATATTTCACAGACTCAACGCACACGACGCACATCTTCGATCATTCTGTCGGCAGACCTAGATGCTCTTTTTAAATGTCTCAGACGCAGACTCTATCGCACAAAAAGTGTGCCGTCTGCGTTCCCCTCAAGTATCTACTGCTGTACCTAAACTGTACGAGACCTCTCCACGAAGTTTATTTTTGCCAATGGCCAGTAATAAAGTGACATAATAGTACCAAAACAGCTCAACTTACAGTTGTATTACTTTCGCGGCTTCCTCAGAAGGCACGTTTCAAGACGTCACTCGGGTACAAACCAGTTGCCCGCGCGTCTGCAAATGGACGAACGTAGATGATATATTTCACTGATTCTACATCATCATCATCATCTCGGCTGATCATCGTGACATGGCTCGGTGGCTCAATTGGTAGTGAGCCTTGCCTACTGAACCAAGAGTCGTGGGTTCGGTTCCCACTCGGGACATTTCATGTGATGATTTGTGTTTTTTCCGTGTCTGGGTGTTTATATTTGTATTTAAGTATATATTTGTGGTACCTTCATTGCTCTGGTACCCATAACACAAGTGCATAAGCTACTTGCTTTGGTATTGGAACAATGTATGTGATGTTGTGTGTGTGATATCATCGGCCTGCAAGCATGCACTACTGAACGTAGGCTTCGACAGTGGGCGTCTGCCCGCTGATGACGATGATAATCCCGAAACAGTCATTGCAACAATGCATTCGGCTCTTGACGTGACGAAACTTACCATCAGTATATTCTGTTGACTGTACATAGAAAATCAAAATTGATCGTCTTCATTCGCGGTAGACTGTACGGCTGTGGTGACGTAGTGAAATAGGTTACGTAATCTAGTAGCATCAATCTCGTTAAGGCTTTACGGTCCTGCAAATAGTGACCTATTTATCGTGCTATATAAGGCAGCGTGTGTCGTAACAGACTTTCATGTCTTTACCGTAGTTAATATTTTCACAGAAGAATTCTCTAGCTCGACTTCGACTTTTAAATAGTGACCCATTTACAATCACCAAACAACTTCCAGTCAGTGGACTGTCATTTGAGACACGGTGAGGTATAAATGTGTACAATCTAAAAATTTCTACTTAATAAACAATTTGAATTAATAAAAAACTCTACCGACTTTCAAAAAATCTTCGTAGGTAGGTACTGCCACCGTAGAATACCGTTTTAAAACTTTCATTGACTCCTATCGCATTTGGGATTCCTTTTGAAGCGACTGGCCGCTTTTACAAACTGTGAGACTGCCCGAATAAAAAATAAGTTAAGATTTTTAAAATTTTGAATTAAGAATTATGAGCGTTCGAAGAAATTCCGGTGTTCTGATGTTTGATGACTTTGTTTAAATTAAAGCAAATAATTTTAATACAAATTATTGTTTTATTTTATTTATTTACTGATGTTATTCCTCATTATTTTCGTACCTTGATACATATAATTTTATGCCACTTGATTCTATCCTAGCCATAGCAGCGTTACAATGATAATGTCTGAAGTAATCGATATAATTATCATGTACTTACATTTCCTTTTATATAATGGATTTCTTTCGCCTGATGGAAATCTAAAAAACTGAAGTCCAAGTCTTAGGTGTCAACGGCTTAGGTGTCCCACCCAGTTTCCAATCAGTTACAACAACCATGCTCGTCCGCAAGATACTTTTTACATTACATCACTTAAGTAACAGTAAAAGATTTCTCTCACATAAAATAATAATTTAAAACGAGACCCAACAACCTCGCTACTAACCTTTGAGAATACTTCTAATTATGTTAGCAGCTGCGCGGTTGCGGCTTCCCAGACAATCCAACTCGTATAATAAGTATCCTTTGAGACTCCCTCGCTCTAGTTGCGCTAAGTTATTGCCGTAAACTGTGTAATCTAGGGAATTTTCAGGAAACCTCGCTCAGTAACTAGACTATTTAATTTACCATTGAATAAATAAAATTCTCATGACCGAATTTGGGTCTGGGGACTAGAAAAAAATTAAATGAAATAGTACCGGCTCATTTTTTATCAGACAACCTCACATACCTACATTGAATTGATCCAATCCCAAAGGTAAGTAGCTTGAGCACTTGTACGAGTATTATGGAAATTGCAACCAACCTACAGTTAGTAGTACTTTAATATACTCGTACAATATTGACATCCAGGCACAGAACAAACACAAATGTTCTGTGATCTGATCATTTGACCAGTGAAATTTTTAGCCCATACTATGTGACCGCTTGATCAATGATTCAGTCAAAAATCATAATAATAAACTAGCCAAAATCCGAAATGTTTGTAAATCTTGTTAAACTATGAACAGAGCAATTTATCAATATGATTCATTGATTGTTGTAGCAGTGAAAACAATGACGTAACATTCTGCAGTGAATGCATCATTAGCGCGTCCTCAGACACATGTTTTAATGATTATATTATGTTGATTTTTAAAAGACTTCCACAAAAGGAGGTTTTCAATTAGACGGATGTACAAGTCGTGTGATTAGATTACCTACTTACCAGTGGGATTCTGATAATTCGTGGATCAATTGAATTTGGCACGGTCGGTTACTTTGGTTCTCTGGTAGATTACTTTCATCATCATCATTAGGTATCAGCCTATTGCAGTCCACTGCTGGACATAGGCGCCTCCAGTTGTTCGCCACTTAAGGTAAACAGGCGGAGGATATACCCATAATCTGACTAGGTGGGTTGGCGATCGCAGGGCGTAGCTTCCCGCTCCGGTGACGCTGCTGCCCGTCATCGGTCTGTGGCATTTAGCTGAGCCTTAAAATATTATTGTGATGGTTATACCGCCACCAGTCGGTTGCCAGCGCCTCGTTTGTTATTCGGTAGTATGCACCACGGGCAGGTGAAGTTGGCTTGGAGCGAAAAGATAAATAAGCCGCTCCCTTACTTTGCTAGGGTCAAACTCCGCTTTTTCGTCGGGAGCTAATAACAAAACTACCAACCAAAAATATCATAAATAAAATATTATCAATGTTAATTATGGTGTGTGTATTATGTTTATGTTTTATTTAGGTAAATAATAACCTAACTGTACCATAGTTTGGATTCAAATCGACTAAACTATTAGTAACAGATTATGGTGATGGCAAAATGTATACGTTTTATAAGGAACGTTTTAACTTACCATCATCAAACAATGGTGTGACGCAGACAGTATTCAGCACTTGTACTGTCAAGTACAGTAGATATTTATATCTAAGGCTTCCTTCAGATTGACGTTTAACCGCCATCAAACCGCCGTCAAACCGCTACCCCTGTTCACACTACGAACGCGGCGGGGCGCGGCGTTCAAACTGCGGTTTGGCGGTTGATTCGCTACCCCCTACGTCACACTATCGGCGGCGGCGGCCGCGTTTTGACATCGGCGGGCTAGGGCTGCTCTATAGTCAAATTGTGAATATCGATGGAAGTAGAAGACAAATGCCCATCGCGAATCTTACATTATGCAAAGTAAGCGTATCTGCACTACGTAGTGTCACTAGGAAAATAACTTAGTGCCGACGTAAGTTCTTTAGTGTAGGTACTCTCGTAATTAATGGTTCACAATTGGTGGGCAGCAATACTATCCATATTTTGGGTAAAATTTTCAGCTACTAAATATTTTTAGCTAGAAGATATACTCTACCACAAGTCAATGTCGCAAAATTTCATATTCATTAATTCTAAAGAGGTTTGCTCTTGTCGGGTGAGCAATATCCACCATTCCCTGAACTCCGCCAGTGCCTTCAGGTCCCATTACGTAAAACAGTACTCGAAGGTAATATAGAATAGGAAAGAAAGGATGAGAGAGGCCACGACGACCATTACACAACAGCTAAGGAGAAAGTTATTTAACTATTTCCTAAATGATAATAATGGCCCGTTTGCACTATAAAAAAAAATACCTTTCTTTACTCTTTGTCGAAATATTTTCTCAAGAAACTATCCATTTCCATTTAAAATTTTACTTTTCAGCTTATTATATTTAGATATTATCGAAACTTTAATAGCACTATACCTCCATCACTAGCTAGTGACATTTCTTCTTCTGTTTTATAGAACGTAACTTTACACGGTTAAAATAAAATATGAAACAAATTTATTTGAATTTATAAATTATGGTGGAAAATATAAGTACACGATGAGGCCACACTAATTATTTAGAAATGGTTATTAAACTATGGATACATTTTTAGTTAGCAATTTTCTATACCAAAAATCAAACATTATTTTCTATGAAATACGAAATAATGGAAATCTGAACATGATTAATTCATGAATACTTATATCTACCTATTTTATGTGGCTTTAGGGAAAGGATTTTTTAAAAGAATATTAGTAGATTTTAATTAGTTTTCCTTATTCAATAATATAACATATTTTATTAAATTGAAAATGTAAATCGTAAGTAAATTAAAAGCGCCGTAAACTGCCATCGGTTCCGGTAGAACATGTTGCAAAATCTCGTTCCTACTTCCCTGAGGATTCAAACCACATAGAGATTTTGGTTAACGCCTGTTGTGATTTCCACGGCAGTAAATAGGCTTTCCAGGTGTAACTGAAACTTTCAAATAAATGCTTTTAACTTTAATTGAAAGTAGAAACAAGAAAGCAGTCGTGTCTGTCCGAGTTGCAGCGAAATCTACCTGATCCTTGTCTATAAATGTAGCCACCGGTCTCCAGGAACCGCTGGCAAAACTTTTCAAATCGAAAAACGGTTTGAGTTCAGTTGAATACCCGATTGAAGCAGTGCCCTCACTTGAGCAGCTTCATCAAGTGCGATATCCATATTCAAGCTGTGTTTCTTATTACTCATCTTTTTTTGTGTCCTCATAAACTTGTTTGTTAGCGAAAACCCCCAATTGAACCGTTATCGACCCTGGGAGATTTGTTTGTGTGCGCGTCGACGATGGCACCGGCATGACTGATGTGTACTTCTCCAATTGAAAGTACCAGGAGTGCATAATCACTTAGGAAGTTTAAATTATTCAATTCCTATACAAGAAGCATTGTAATATTTGATAAGAATTTCTTTAAGTATTGTGGGAACGAAAACTCCCATTAGATCTACCGTAAAAACAGGTAGTAGAATACAACATAATACATCATAATATTAGTATGAAGTAAGTAAATACAATAATTCTTTATTTTCGCAACGCGCTTCAAAAATGGTTACGTTCTGTTAGTAGATACGTAATTGTTATATTTTTAGTGTTGTTACAATTTAATCGTTACGTTAATGGATCATAATGATTAATCGATATGTGAAGAGTACAAATTGTAATCACAGCATGGGTCACCAGAAAGTTAAACGATCACTAGGAATCGTTAATTATTTGCTGTTCGCTTAAGACAATTGTGACAACTGTATTAAATGTGAGTTTATGAAATTTATTTCTTAAGTGAAGATGTTATTATAGATAAAAATACGATAATATTATGATTTAATCAAAACTTAACTTTTGTAATAATATTTGAAGTTTGTAGACGTCAATAAACTTCTCATTTGCAATCAATTTAGTACTCATGGCTCTCAAATAAGTTAAATTGTATTTCTTCTTAAGGTGACCAGAAAGTAATATAGAACAGTAAACAATCGTATATCCTATTCCCAAAAACAGAGTTATTAAAGTCATACATAAATTATCTTTAAAGCGATTATCGATGTTTAGATTGTAATATCATTTGGTACTTGAATCGATTTATTCTCACTAAAGAATCAACTATTATCTATAGCCGACCATCGATCTACAACACTACCAGCTGCCGAACCGCAAAACCGCGACCGCTAGTGTGAACACCTCGGCCGTTTTGCGGTTGATTGGCGGTCGATTTGCGGTAGCCGCCGGGCGGATCAACCGCTAGTGTGAACGAAAATAAACGCTAGTATGAACAGGCGCTTATATCTGTCTAACCATTAGGTCGTGGAACTCGTATTCCCTTCCTCTTATAATCTTGGGTCTTTGTCTGATCAATCCATCCTGTTCCAAATTGTTGTGATGACTTACATGGTTTTTGGACTTCGTCGTCTGCTCAACATCAGACAGGACGCAGTAATTTTGAAAAGCTAATATAAAAAAAAAACATATAATATGCTGACTGTTTGAGAGGTATATCGAAGAAGAGATGGCGTGAGGACCTGGATCATTTTTCTCCTGTCTGGCAAAAGCTTTTGCCCAGCATTGGGACAGTAAAAAAAATGCTGACTGTACTGCGCGATTCTATACGTTCATACGAACAGGGCCTTAATATAAGCACAATACAATTTCACTCTCAACATCGGAATAATAAGCCAGACGATTAAATAAACACGACAATCACCCATCAAAGAGACAACACGTTGTTAGCACTTCAACAATGAACAAATCAAGCTAGATCACATCAGCGAAAGTGATAATGAATGACCGAAAGCCGATTCATTGGGTACATCAGATGAGATTAATGCGAATTGCATTAAGGCTTCTAATGTCTATCATCATTTAAACTATCGGTGTAGACATAGCGTAGTTAGGGTGCTTTTCTATTAGATATGTGGTATGCCATGCTGTGAGCATGTGAAAGCTATGCTATGAAAGTAACGGTCCGTTTCTACTGATGCTAAGCTTTGCGCCGGGGCGAGTAAGATATGCTATGAAGATTATGGCACGCATTCTTTCGTGAAAAACTTAGCTAAATTCATTTCCACTTAAGCTATGCTTATAATATCGTGGCACTGTGGTCGCCACAGTGGCCAGGAAAAGCAGAGCCGCCGGGAACTGGGGGCCGTGGCTTAAGCGTCAGCATTTGGAGGAGTTGCCCATATTTGCCACGCTGGGCAGGCGGGTTGGCGATCGCAGGGCGTAGCTTCTCGCTCCATTGACGCTGCTGCCCGTCTACTTAACTACGCCTTCATTTGTGGTGGTTACACCGCCACCAGTCGGTTACCAGCGCCTCGTTCGCTACTCTGCAGGACGCACCACGGGCAGGTGAGGTTGGATTGGAGCGAAAAGATGGTAGGTCGCTCCCTTACATCCCAAGAACAGTATTCCTTCGTAACTTTAACAACAACTTTTTCATAATCGTATTTTTATTCTGGAAGCTTTCGCTTTTCGCTATTCGCTCCCTTACATCCCAAGAACAGTATTCCTTCGTAACTTTAACAACAACTTTTTCATAATCGTATTTTTATTCTGGAAGTCGTCATAGAAATATTTGTTTTATTTTCAGGTAAATACTTGCAATGGTGTTCAGTATTATTCGCATTACCTGTATCTATGTACGTAAGTATTTTGAATACCAAAAGTATATAATTATCCACCTCTGTGAATATTTATAAATATTTTTGATCATTATCACCGATTAATAAATTTTAATGATCACCGATTACAAGCAATTAATTAAAAGCTAGACGAGACTTTCGTGTCAGCAGCTAATTAACTAAACCAATAAATAACTCACTCCGAAAATTGATAATTGCATAATGTCAATTTAGATTTCGTGATCTTGCGCATGCAAATAAGAAACAATGGTGCGAGAATTTAATTAAAGTTGCGCAAGATTGTCGGAGCCGGATTAAACGGGTAATGCGGAAAGTAAAAAGCAATTCACTTTTTTGGGATCGTTGCCAAATTAAATAACGGTCCCTTTGGTTTTTTTTAAGCGTTTGCTAAATGGGTTTCTTATGGTTTACGATGGAGTGGCTTAGTAGATTTATTTATAACTGGGTGGATCCCAGAAATTTATGTCAGCGAATTCATTTATTGTTGTAAATATTATTGAATATATTATATAGATTATGGGTAAAACCTCCATGTTGACCCTAAGTGGCGAACAACTGGAGAGGCCATATCCAGCAATGCACTGCTCAGCATATAGCTGATGATGATGATGTAAAGCTTAAACAATCGGTTGCAAGAACCTACCACAACAAAAGTTGTACTACATAACTATAACTTTATTAGTGAAACAATGGCTTGTGAATGTAGTACAACTGTACAAGTAACCAACATAGCTATAGACTGATGACTAAATGTACTATAGATATAGAAATTTAATTTAAGAGACGTGGTAGCCTAGTGGTAAGATCGTCGCTTCACACACGTGAGGTCGTCGGCTCTTATACTTCGGGGGGTCTTATTCTTAATTGAGAAACCACACGAACAAGTAACAACCTCTTGTTACTTGTTCGTGTGGTTTCTCAATTAATTTTCTCAAATAATTTCTTAATTATTATTTTGACCCTGGAAACATACCTCTATGTTTTCAGGGTCAAAATAATAATTACAATATATTCAGTCCGTATTTTAGATCATAAAAACATATTGAACACGTATTTTTTCTTTTTTCATTTAGCCAAAAATAACAAAGACACAAGGCATCAAAATTTAGGAGGGGGGTCTTCGACGTCACTCAGTGCGTAAAAACTCCCACTCCTTGACGTCACGCGTAATTTTAACGGGCTATAATCTTTGTTATTTTTGGTTTAATTTACAAATGAAAAAATAGGTGTCTTTTATTTTTATACAATCTAAAAGACGGACTTATTACATTTTTACGGCAACAAGCCTATTATCATTATCATAAGGTCCACGCGAATAAAATCGCTGCACCTTATAGTACAAAATAATAAAATATCGGACGGAACCTTTGTCCGCTTACAATGAGCTCGACGGGGTGCCTCGTTTCTTGCAGTGAACACTTTTTAAGATGCCAATATAGAAAAAAGGTACCTAGCTGTGTAAAAGTGACACTTCAACAACAATTAACAGAAGGGTCTCACGACTGTAAAGTTTAAACTAATAATATTTAAAACCTTGTCACAACAATTGACCTGTCAATATTATACATGGAAGTATTAAGTACTACGTTAGAGAATTGATAGGTTAAATGTGACAGTTCTAAAGTGTACCTATTATTGCTTCTGAATGTACGTTATAAAACCGACGCCGTACTTGATTTTAATCAAGAGATCCTAAGAATTAAACAATCGCTTAGTGAATTGATCTAAAACTATTGTTCTATCACAAAAGCTACTATCAACTCCAATCCACAAAAAACACATTTTCAATGCGATCCAAATTTTTACTTTCAAGTCACACCGGTTACGTACAACCTAGCTTTCGAGTTAGATAACCTAATAAAGCGAAAAGCACTCAAGAATACACTCTATGTTAACAGCAAAAGGGTTTATTTTATTCGAATGCCAAACCCATCCCGATTGATCGTGACTGACTCCCGAGGAGGGCGAGTAACTTTCCAAACCCGTTTTATCGTCGATACATTTCTAGATGCTGTAAAAGGCTTTCCTGTCGCCTATAAACTAGTCGTAGTTGGAATCTGCATTGAATTCCAAGTTCTAGCAGATAATCCTCCGATTATGGCAGAGATGCGCATTCAATAGGCACCAAAAGAGTATTGGACTGCGTTTGATTTTGCATGTTACTTTATAGTTATCTAGAAAGCCTAGCTTAGATTTGAAAAGTCTAAACAAAAATTTGTTGCGAAATGAGACGGCAATTAGGCCTGTAAAGTTGATCGGGAAAGTCCATTTCGAAAACGTGAAACTTTAATGAAGATAGTCCGTCGATAGCAAGAAAACGAAAAAAAAAATTAAATAGCTGGATGTTCAACGTGTTCCAATCGATGACAAATGTTTGGTGGCACGCGTTGCAAGACAATGGGTTAAAGTATGCGATCACGTCTTATGTTGACATACCTACGTTGTCTCCGGTAACGGAAGCGTACTTTGCTCAAAAGGTCAATTTTGATTGATGAGGTCATTGTGACGAGAGATCCAGCGTCTACATTTCCAATGCGTCAGAAGAATAGGTAAAATGCGTTTGAAAATTCCGTGAAATTGTGTATTTTTTTATACCAATAGAATAGAATAGAAAAAGATTTATTGGCAACACATAAGTACCAATCTATTTGGTCCGTGAGGTTTCCGGGTTAGAATAAGACCACCCCCATCTCACCCCGTAGGTATCGTAGAAGATGGCTAAGGGAATATCAGGGTACAGGCAGCAGCTTCACCAAACCGCCTACCAAGCGTCGTGACTAACTAAGCCAGATCTCCCATATGACCATTTTATTGTCATTAGGGGAGCCCTATGTCCAGCAGTGGACGTTTACAAGCTGATGATAATGAAGATGATGAGATCAATCTATACTATAATATTCTCCTGGCAGATTTTTTTTTATATAAGAAGAGCTGTCAGGATGTTTCAGCCAGAACCACATGTTTGCAATAAACTATTTTGAATTTGATGACCTCACTCCACCTGATGGTAAGCGGTCGTGAGGTTCAGAAATCGACAGGCATAATAGAACAAACCCATTGCGCCTGTCGCCCTCACCCCAATTATCACCACATCGGCCGATTTCATTTGCCCACAAGATATATGGAGATATGTTTTTCAAGGTGTAAAACCTACAATTATTAGACCCCCGACTTTGCTACTGAATAACTTAACGTCAGAAAACCCCAATAAAGTGTTTACTCCAGAATATTGGACTTCATCCCGCGTCACGAGTTGATTGATTGAGATTTAGTATCCTTACCTTAACCATATTTGCAAGAGTCAATATAACCAGTGTGGCGGTCGGTCCAAATTTTGTTCATGCTTCATTGCTCACGAATTTCATTGACCTCGTCAAAATATTTTTTTTGTCATTATTTACCAATGTAGACATTATTCTACGTTATTAAAGTGCGCTTTGAAGGAGTGAAATTGAGTGATAGGATTAGGAATGAGAAAGGAGACCTTTGTGGTTTGCACGAATATGTAGTGACTAGGATTGAGAAAGGTACGCTTAGATGGTCTGGTCATGTCGAGGGAATGGATGAAAGTATACTAACCAAGAAAATATATATCGAGAGCGTAAATGGATCTGTTGGAAGAGGAAGACCTAGAAGGATTGATCAAATAGAAAGTGTCCTAAAAAAGGTAAAATACTAAGTACCATAAACCGACGAGCATGTATGAAGAGATGAATGTGGACGAAGCAAAAGTTGTGTGCCAGGATCGTAGCAAATGGAAGGACGTGGTCTCTGCCTACTGGAAGAAAAGTGTGAAGTTATGTATGTATGTATTAAAGTAGGCAAGAGTGAGCAGGATAACTTTCTTGCTAGAATTCCTTAGCTAGTTTATTTATTTATTTATTTATTTCAGAAAACCAACGGCGTAACAAAAGTAACTTAAATGTAGATTACATTTTAAAGTAGGTAAGGCTAATTATAGGTTTCCCTTGATGTACAATTTCCCTTGATAACAAATACAGAACATGAGATTACATAACTATACAGAATATTATGCTACACAACCGTTTGGATGGATAGATGTAGGTATACATGTTTGTTACTCTTTCTCGCAAAAACTACCAAACGGATCATGATGAAACTATACAGTACTACAGCTTATACATAGGTTGCAAGTCATAAGAACACTCACGCGGCCAGAGCCGCGGGCAGCAACTAGTACATACACAAACATTTACACGCGCAAACCATACTGTTACATATTAAAAGTTTATTTATTATTATTTATTATCGTTAGAATACTATGGGTGCAAAACTAATTCACGATTTTACGTTAAAACTACCTACTGAATTAATTTTAATGAAATTTGGAATAAAGATTATTATCTGGATTTAGGTTATTATGTATTATATTAGTTTAGACGTTTATGTAGCCAACAGGTTGAAAAAGCCGTATAGCGTATGTATCAATGGTGTTATCAAGCCGAATATAAAGAACATAAATAATACTTTCGGGCGCAATGGGTTTGTTCTATTGTGCCTGTCGACCTAACTTTTGTACCTCACAACCGCTTACCATCAGGTGGAGTGAGGTCATCTGAAAGCTCTTCTTATAAAAAGAAAGGTACTTGTAGCACTAAATTCACTGACAGACCTGATTTGTCACAGAAAGGCGTTATAAATCTATGCACAGAAGATATAAACTAATCTAGATACTAAAATTAACACACGTTCTTTTGTTAACTGCAGTAAACACGATAATATGGTGAATTATAGAGTGCAAGGTAAACTAGACCAGTCCGGTTCGAGACACACCTGCGCACATACATGACATTTATGTGTACTTAACAGCATCAAGTGGAATTTATCTAATTCCACGCCACATGTCAAGCTTTTTATTTAAACACTAGCTGTGCCGGCGGCGTCGCACGCGTGGATATCGGCTTACAAAAATAACGGACTTCTACAAAACCCGGGTTCGTAAATTTTAAGTTAGACCTCTAGCAACACGTTGGTGAAAACCGCATTTAATTCCATGCAGTAGTTTTCTCGTGATGCGCGATCAAACATGCAGATAAAAATTTCTCCCGTTTTCTCTACATTTCCCGTCACTGCTGAATCTCCTATTAATTGTAGCGTGATGAAAAGTATATTATAACCTGCCTAGGAGTATGAAGAATAATCGTACCAAGTTTCGTTAGAATTCGTCTAGTAGTTTTTTTTCTAAAACGAACATACAGACAGACAGACAGACAAAAATTTTACTGATTGCATTTTTGGCATCAGTATCGATCACTAATCACCCCCTGATAGTTATTTTGAAAATATATTTCATGTACAGAATTGGCCACCCTACAGATTTACTCGTATTATAAGTATAGATAGATAAAGATGTGACCGGTGGTGTCTTAAAAATGCGTTCAATAAATCTGCACTCACCGACCCGAAGTTGTACACGAAAGCTAGTTCAGTGTAAATCCAGCTACGGTTCTAAAAATAACCCAACTAGCTCCCTAGGGATGGTATCGTGTACACTGACGCCTATCTCCGCCCGCAGGTTGCCCAGTATCAACTTGCTTTTTTCTATTTTAAGTGCAATGGAAGCCAAATACGTCTGAACTTTGAAGTATGGGCTGCATTTCTGCATATTCTTTACTGCGATCTAAATGTTGAGTGACAGCTTGCAAACTGAATATGGAATGGAATTCTAAATGCCTTAATGATATGTTTAATCATAATCAGATTGGCTTAAATAAGGTCTTCCATACAGGTACAAAAATAAATAAAAAATATTCTATGGCCGAGTTGACCCCACCTGATTTCAGAGAGGTAGGGCATAGCGATTCTCCCCTAGAATTGAGCCGCCCGTCCGGGGAAGGACCTCCACCCTACAGAATACCGCAGCCAAATGACCTCCGGGTCGTGTTTATGCCGGTGAATAGGGTTTCCTTAGCTCGTGGGGGTTAGGGTTGGGCCGGCATGGCGGTGGCAACTGACAAGTAACTGACCAGTTACTTGCCCATTGTCACAGCGACCTGGACTTCTCTTTCGCTTTCCATCAGGCGTAGGGAAGCCAATATGTCGAGCTACTATAAAAAAAACCTCCTAGTCGATAAGAGGGAAGGGTTGGTTAAGGAAACCATTCCCGGTTTGACGGAGAGATAAGTAATCTTTCTTTCCCGTACACGCCCCATAAAAGCGATATACTGCAAACTGCAATAGATCTATATGTAACATTATTGCAGCTGCACTATAAGATCAGTGGTATTCTAGACCAACGCATTGCTCAAAGCAATACCTAACTGACATAGGTTAGTAGACCAACAGAGGTACTGACATTTGAAACTTTATGTAACTCCTAGTCCATCACAATAAGTCATGTAATGATAATATCATACTTTAAACTGTTTTCGACTGATTCTTTCTTCGACTTCGACGTTCCCTGTCAGGGACCGTGCAAAAACTATAGGTGGCAGCACTACGTAGTGTAAACTAGTGTAAAACATTCAAATTTATGACACCAGTTGGCAGCATCGACTGTGCACGGTCTCTATACTACAAGTTTCATATAATAATATTCAAAAATTTATTATTACATCATCCACATAAATTCATTAATCATCCACGAAATGTGACAAAACTCTCTTCAAACCGACGCTCAATTCTTTTGATCTTTAATTATTCAAATGTGTCTAGACTCGTCTGTAAATCTGTCTGTCCATCCGTGACCGATCAAGTTAAATAACTCGGTAACTAATCGGTAGATTTGGACAAAATTTTACGGTACGTTAGCTCAACGCTGGTACCGTGGTGAATCTGTTTTGATAAAACGCGATACTTTACGAAATTCATCTTGTAAACACTTCCGCATTCGGAAATGCAGATTTTATAAGACCGGTAAAAACTAGTCAAAGTTAATTATGAGCATTGTGGAGAAATAGTTGTATGCATTGATTACATTTAAATATTATTAACGGGTTAAAACGGATAGCAAATTTTAAACAGAGTTCCAATAAACCAAAATCTAGAATGATATTGTGGGCTTATTACTTTTTATTTCATCATCAAGCTATAGTCAGTCATCCACTGCTGGACATAGACCTCTCTTATTGTTTCCACTTTGTACACATCATGCGCAAATCGTCACTTAATCTGGTTTAATGCTTTTTTTATTTATTTCTTTTATTCTTAACAATTAACACCGTTTCCTGCTCTAACAAATAACACTTAAAACAAAGACACAAAAATTGTTAAAATAATATAAAAAATAATAAATGTTAAATATTGTTTTGGCATGGTTAGGTATGAACTTTTCATTTACTTATGTGTTTTTAAGTTCGCAGTTAACGGTTGTAATCAGACTGATAGATATATTTTAAGTTACATTAAACTTAAAATCTATTACCAGTCTGATAACAGCCGCCAACTGCGTTTAACTTAATAAAACTCATGCAGCACGTCGTTAAATTCCAATGAGTAAATATTAAAGCAAATAAAATTATAACTACTAGTAATCGGCGCACGCGCAGATGTAGGCACGACCACGACGTCTACAAGGCCAAGTGTCACGAATCAAAGGATCATAACCACTTGACCCGTGTAGCTACTACCGCATAATATAATTAAATATTTATTAGTACCCAGAAGAGATGTAACTAGATTTATTTAATAGTTTTATGTTGCTAGGACAATAACTTTTTTTTTATGCGAGAGGCGGCAGACGGGCAAATGTGATGCCTGATGGTACTTAAGCAGTCGACACCGCCCATGGACACCCGCAGCTCTAACTTAAGTTATTTTTAGTTTGAAACGTGAGCGTATTTCTTAGCTACTTTTGAAATATAGAAGATTGTCGGGTTGAATTTTTAATTTGATATCATACATGTTTCGCTCAATTTTCTGATAAAATGCTCGCTGAATAAGTGAAACGTACAATATTGGCTGGCAGCCTGACTTCTGCTAACCTTTCAAAGGCTCATAGCACTTTGAAAATAAGTGGACGTAGCGCTTTTACCGTCTGAGCGTCAATCTTTATTACACGGGAAAATTGTATTCACATTTTATTTTGCAGTTGAACAGGATGCATAATCGGCGTATTTTAATACTTTCTTTTTCTCATAAAAGGGGATTAGGCTTGTAAAAGGAAATTGAATATTTTAAAATACATTGAGCGGATAGGGAATATGTACGACCTGATCGTAAGCGATATCGCAGGCAACGGATGGAGCGCGCTCATCCAGCAAAAAACGGATTTATCCCGCCTTAAACATGAGAAGATCATATCTCTCAGAAACAAGGAACCCACTATGGAGTTCCATAGTTTAGCCGTTCGCACTATAAATGTAGATGACAACGCTGTTTAACACGTGTAGTTTGGGAGAAGAGAGGATAGGATTAGTTGTAATAATTCTTTGGAACATTCCCCATTGTAGATACGATAGAGAACACTAAGACTGGCAATGTCTCAACGTAGTTGAAGAGGTTCTAGGGTCTTAGTCACCTCTTGATCACCAATAATACGGATAGCACGTCGCTGCAACCTGTGGATAGCCTCCAATAGGTATTTTGCAGAACCGTCCCAGAGATGAGAGCAATACTCTCCACACCTAATAGTCTATTATGGCTAAAAATTGTAATTAGTCCGTCTTTTAGCTTATTCAAAAATAAAAGACACGTATTTTTTTATTTGTAAATTAGACTAAAAATTACAAAGTTATAGCCCATTGAAATTACGCGTGACGTCACTCGGTGAGGCATTTTTACGGGAGCGAGTGACGTCAAAGACTCCCACTCCTAACTTTTGATGCCTTGTATCTTTGCTATTGTTTATTTGAATGAAAAAAGGAAAAATACGTGTCTTTTATTTTTGGATAAGCTAAAAGACGGACTAATTATAATTTTTAGCCATAATAGCGTATTGTTCTTCATCCAACACACATTATCTGCACACGGGTGACCGTAACACGACTGTCCGTCGGTGGATCAAACCGGATCTGTGTCGCAAGGCGTCAAGGCCGCGCGGTGACCGCGCACTTTCACTATCAGGCCGCTTCGTCTAATTGCTTCGGTTTCGTATCGGTATCGATGTAGCCTCTGTACCGCCCACACGGTACCAATACGGCCTAATTGGAAAATAACTGATAGCATCTTTCTAGTACTTACCTAACAATAATGTATGTAATCAACAACTGCTGGACCTCTCCAATGGGCATGTTGCCGAAAAAAAGTAATTCGTCCATCTTTTAGATTGGTAAAAAATAAAAGACACGTATTTTTTCATTTGTAAATTAGACCAAAAATGACAAAGATATAGCCCATTAAAATTACGCGTGACTTCAAATTTTTTCGCAAATGAGTGACGTCAAAGACCCCCTACATTTTGACGCCTTGTATCTTTGTTATTTTTTGTTTAAATGAAAAAAGGAAAAATACGTGTCCAATAAAATACAGACTAAATATAATGTAATTATTTTAAAGCTGGAAATCACTATTGTTCGCCACTTAGGCTAACACTGGAAGATATTACCCATAATCGCCACCCTGGGCAGGTGGGTTGGCGACCGCAGGGCGTAGCTTCAAGCTAGCAGCGTCAGCGGAGCTAAATTTATTAACATTAAATACCACAGGCCGATGACGGGCAGCAGCGTCACCGGAGCGAGAAGATGCGCTTGCCCAGCGTAGCGATTATAAGCAAAATCTTCAGATGTTTGACCAAATTGATGAACGACTGGAGAGGCCTATGCCCAGCAGTGGACTGCGATAGACTGATGATAACGTCGTTGAACTTGACTCTGGAGTCATTAATTTATTTCTTTGATTTATCGTATCATGAAATCTAGCAAAGAAACTCGTTATGATAGGTACTTATTTTCATCGCCATTTTCTATAAGACAAATGGCGGCGAGCGATGAAATCGACTAACTATCGAGTTGTAATAAGTTATGAGTTTCATTAACAATATTGATAGGCCGTTATGGTGATAAAATTGACAAATTGCGCAATATAAATGATGGATTACAAATTCTAATATGCATGGATTTATTGATTAAAGAAATCAAGGCGTGCGATGTTAGGTAAGTCACGAAAGTACTATTATTGTTTAGTAAGCACTAGGCAGCAGCGTATACCTGGGCACATATAACGCCTACTGCGGTCACCAACCCGCCTGCTAAGCGTGCTGCTCAACTGCTTGAACAGAGTACGCCCGCTTTAAGAAAGTCCAACTAAATGACAAATGTCATTAAATAAAATAAATAAATAACCCAAGACACAGGGTCACACAGCGCCACCTAGCCCCAAACTAAGCCGAAGCTTGTACTATGGATACTAGACAACTGATAAACTTACTTGGATACATTTTTTATTGTAAATAAATACATATTATACAGAGAAAACACCCAGACTATTGGTCAAACAGATATGTTCATGAACACAAATGTTTGTACTATGCGGGAATCGAAGCCACGACCCTTGGCTCAGAGGGCAGAGGTCACTACCAAATGAGCCACCGAGCCTGTCTGCCTGCCTGCCTGAGCATTAATGGAGGCCTATGTCCAGCAGTGGATGTTTGCAGGCTGACAATGATGGTGTCTTCATCATCATCATCAGACTATTGCAGTCCCCTGCTGGACTGCTATGCCTGTCCAGTTGTTCGCCACTTAGGGCAAACGTCTGGAGGATATACTCATAATCGCCACGCTGGGCAGGGCGTAGTTTCTTGCTCTGGTGACGCTGCTTCCCGTCGTCGGTCTGTGGTATTAAGCTACGCCTTTAATTGTGATGGTTATACCACCAGTCGGTTGCCAGCGCCTCGTTTGTTATTCGGCAGGATGCATCACGAACAGGTGAGATTGGTTTGGAGTGAAATGATGATAGGCCGAACCCTTGATGATGGTGACATCTGTCTTATTTCCAACACCGTGCCTTACTAGAAGGAGTCTCCACAGTCAAAGAAGCTTAACTTGTAAAAAACGCACACACAACAAAGAGAGGTAGGGCATAGCGAATCTTCGCTCGAATTTAGCCGCCCGTCCGGGGAAGGATCTCCACCCTATAGAATACCGCAGTCAAATGACCTCTGGGTCGTGTTTCTGCCGGTGAGTAGGGTTTCCGGAGCTCGTGGAGGGTTAGGGTTGGTCCGGCATGGCGGTGACAACTGACAGGTAACTGACCAGTTACTTGCCCGTTGTCACAGCGACTTGGGCTTCTCTTTCGCTTTCCATCAGGCGTAGAGAAGCCATTATGTCGAGCCACTATAAAAAAAAACACATTTGCAACTAAATCACTCCAACTAAACCGATTCGAGATAACAATTCTCGTTCAACAGCGAAGTAACAATACTTGTTACGCAAAACAAAATTTGTTGATAATCCGTACAATGTATCACATTATCCGACGGATAGCTCTTAGATAATTTGAGCGCGGTCTGTGATTTTGAAATTGTTATGTTGGTTACTTGTACTACATTCACAAGCCATTGTTCCACTAATAAAGTTATAGTTATGTAGTACAACTATTGTTGTGGTAGGTTATTGTAACCGATTGTTTAATATCAGCTTTACATCATCATCATCAGCCTATAGCAGTCCACTGCTGGACATAGGCCACTCCAGTTGTTCGCCACTTTGGGCAAAATCCCTTGTCTTTCTGTCATGGCAGAACGGAGCGACGAATTGACGTGACTTTTTAAGTGGAGATAGTTGAAGGGATGGAGAGTAACATAGGCTACTTTTTGCACCTTCTAACCCCCCACTTCCCTAAAATGGAGATCAACGCGGTCGAAGCCGCGGGCACAGCTAATATGTTTATAAACATGTTCTACTATGTTTATGTCTCTATTACCGTATCAGCCCCGCTTCGTCCCTAACATTAGAAAATTGCCATTCAGGATGCATAAGTAAAGTTTACAAGCATAACAATATACGACGTAATCCACCCACAGGCCCCCAACTTACGTGTACCTCAGACCTTTCGCACCTCAGGAACGCCCCGTCACGCCCAGCGAACACGACTCGCGCGCATACACTTCGATTTTCCCTATGTTCACTTCTACTTTCGACCGCGGGCGCTGCTTCCTAACAATTGCTGGTATCCCACATGCTATTAGCCACGCACTGTTGTCTTCGTTATGCATGGCAAGTGGTGTTTACCGTTTGGTGGAGTTTCGAACGGATTAACTCTTGTGGTGTAAGGTGGTGCTGAGTCGGGTGTTTTTTTTTTGAAGAATTTTTGTTGCACTGATAGTCTTTTTTATAGTGGCTCGACATAATGGCTTCCCTACGCCTAATGGAAAGCGAAAGAGAAGCCCAAGTCGGTGTGACAACGGGCAAGTAATTGGTCAGTTACCTGTCAGTTGCCACCGCCATGCATGCCGGCCCAACCCTACCCCCCCACGAGCCCCGGAAACTCTACTCACCGGCAGAAACACGACCCAGTGGTCATTTGACTGCGGTATTCTATAGGGTGGAAGGTCCTTCCCCGGACGGGCGGCTCAATTCGAGCGAAGATTCGCTATGCCCTACCTCTCTAAGTAAAGTGACTAATAACTTGTTATATGTTCTGTCTAAATCCAATGCATCGAACTCACATCTTGAATGTGCTAAGCCTTGGGTAGCTTTAATTGTAGAGGTTGCATTTTCGTTGGCTACATGCAAAAGGAGTTAGATGGCTCAATGATGATGGTCAGATTCGCCATATTAAAATCCAAACAGCAATATTATACAAAGTAGTTACAAAGTATGGGAGTTAACTAATTTTACGAGGTAACAGTTTACGAGCGATGAACTTTAGATAATTTTACGAGTTAGTTTGGTGTCTTGCCGTATTTTTACTAAGCTGATAAAGATAAAGCTACAGGTGAGATACGGAATGATTGGTACTTAAATTTACTATAAGTACTTAGTCATTGGTGGAAAAAGTAGGAAAGGAAGTGGACAGCGGAGCTTTGTTGTTGTTGTCTTAGATATAAGTTGAAATCTCGAATCTCTTTTCTTCTTCTTTCGAATCTCTTTCCCTTTCGTCTTCGCCATTTCTGACATAATAATGTCTGATGAAAGAGTGTTCAGAGAGCGCTATCTTAATCTGTCTTATGCTTTGCTTGTCCAATTCTGCTCTGCTACCCTAACTAAGTCGTCTATCCATCCATCTAGCAGCATCTAGCGCATTGCAGCTCATGCTTCTCTGTCCTATCTAGGGTTTCCATTTCAAGACTTTTCTCTGCAACATTATGTCATATCTATTACAAATTAAAGTAGGAAATGCATCTATGTTAAAAGAAAACGACACAAAATATTTAAACACAATAACTTTCTTCTCATTAAGGCTACTGTTGCCATAACATTCTGTGTTAAGGCCACATTCGCATAAGAGCACAAAATTATGCGGATCTCAAAGCGTCCGGCGGCGCGTAAACAAATCTTTGTAACCTACATACTTGACAACTTAGTCACCCACAAATTAGTACGGTTTAATATGTTATGCAACTTTTAAGAAACAAGTTTGTTTATTTAGGAATAAACAAATGGAATGCAAAATAAAAGACTGTATTATCAATTATTGTATTATCAATGTTTTCGTAAATATACATGTATTCATATATTGCTAAGTCAGCAAAGTAACAATCATTATAGAAGTTCCAGCTTTTATAATATCGTTCAAATAAACTAGAAATATTATCGTTTCCAAGATGATACCCTGAGGTAAACCGTTTCTATTTTTATGATCATCAAAGAGAAAGTTATTCCCTCTTTGTCTTCATTGACAAGATAAGAAGTAATTCATGCAAAACTACCTCTGATTCCCATGATTTCTATTTTTTCACTGTAACACAATAATTCTTTGCT
Organism: Conogethes punctiferalis; assembly: GCA_031163375.1. Lineage (NCBI taxonomy): Eukaryota > Metazoa > Arthropoda > Insecta > Lepidoptera > Crambidae > Conogethes > Conogethes punctiferalis. Next base: position 21,665,041 of record CM062077.1, on the reverse strand, counting down.
TTAATGACAAAGTCATTTCATTTAATAAAATTAGAATATAGAATTTATTTATTTATTGAACACATTAACTATAATACATTGATCCCCTCTCCCTCCGATCCCAATATAAGTATACTTAAAAAGAAATATAAACATCTAGACTAAACACGAAACGTACACAATATTTTTTGGAGTTCGTCGTCTGCTTATCTTAGGCAAGATGCAGTGGGGATTGAACCCAAGAACCTCTGTTTAGAAGGCAAACCAATTGAGCTACCGGACCAGTCTGAATACTGATGTGTATCTATCTGATATCCATAGGCTATTATGGCTAAAAATTGTAATTAGTCCGTCTTTTTTATTTTTGAATAAGCTAAAAGACGGACTTATTACAATTTTTAGCCATAATAGCCTATTGGTATCAGATAAGTGCACACCACGCTTCGTAACAGCCCCATAGGCTGTGTCATCAAGATTACCTCTAATCAGATCTAGTACGCAACAGTTCGTCATGCACCTCCTAACATGGTCAATTTGAGCTCTTAGACCGTGTTTGTTCAGCCATTGTGATCCGGTTATTAGGCGACGTGAAACTGACGTTAGCACGCTCAATTTCACTTATGTCATTTGGCTTCTGTGTCATTACAAAAGTTACAAAACTAGAACTAGTTTTAGTATCTTGAGTTATGACATTACGAGGTCCGGTATCTGTCACACTACCGATGGTTTTTTGAAGTAGGTACTCGCTCCAGACAATACTCACTAACCACTTTATTTAAACTAAATATAGCAAAATAACGACTGGTATTTATTATATTGCTGGTATTTATTATTATGATAGCATATAGCAAAATAACGACTGGTATTTATTATATTGCCCGGAAGTTTATGCAACAGAAGCTGAAAGGACCACCTAATTATGTCATTGGTATACTTATTGTCATCACAACAATTGTAATCATAGTATTCATAGTAATGTACGGAAATAACTACTATTAAAGTTTATTGTGTGTCCTTGACCGCTTACTAAAGAGAGATGAATTTACGTAGTAGGTTTTATTTAGGTACGTAATACATTTTGCACTTTTTCTTGCTTTAGTAATAGTTGATGCATGCACAGAGTTCAAAGGCTTCCGTTTTTATTCACTACTAGCTGTGTGAATAGTTATTTTTTCCCCGTTTTTTTTTTTACATTTTCCATTATTTCTTCGCTCCTAATAGTTGCAGTGTGATGTTATATAGCCTAAAGCCTTACTCGATAAATGGTCTGTAGGACCAGTAGACCAGTAGTTCCTGATATTAGCGCGTTCAAACAAACAAACTCTTCAGCTTTATAATATTAGTATAAATATAGATAGCGGCGAGCCCAAGGGATAGACATAAAATTAAAGCTACAACACGCGCTGTCCGCCAAAAATCCATGGTAGTACTGAAACACAATTAAACAAAACGCTAACCGCAATGCGTGTTTGTACGCGGTTTGGCGTTTTTAGTCATGTGTAAACCGCTCGCGTTTAACCGTTATGCGTGCTAAGTCTAAAACATGTTTTTTGGGATCATCAATTGTAAAGTTCCATTGACTTAGGCGGTTTTATGTATCATGGCGCATTAAAGGTTATAGATAGATCATCATCATCATCATCAGCCTATTGCAGTCCACTGCTGGACATAGGCCTCTCCAGTTGTTCGCCACTTAGGGCAAACATCTGGAGGATATACCCATAATCGCAACGCGGGGCAGGCGGGTTGGCGATCGCAGGGCGTAGCTTCTCGCTTCGGTGACGCTGCTGCCCGTCATCGGTCTGTGGTATTTAGCTACGCCTTCAATTGTGATGGTTATACCGCCACCAGTCGGTTGTCAGTGCCTTGTTTGTTATTCGGCAGGATGCACCACGGGCAGGTAAGATTGGCTTGGAGCGAAAAGATGATGGGTCGCTCCCGTACATAATAATTGCTCAATTTAGGCCTAATTTTAGGTGCCTAATTTTTGTATTTTTTATAAGTTTATAGCTTTGGAATAGCTAGCATTACGGAAAAACTTTTACCTAATATTGTTCTTACACTCATCAAATCCCGTGTTTTCAATTTCGGGCAGAACACAATAATATCTACTGTATGGAATGCTGTTACTTAGAGGTTAAACGGGGCGTGAAGAAGCATCTTACGAGCCGGCATGGCAGTGGCAACTGACAAAATACTGGCCAGTTGCTTGCCCATTGTCGTAACGCAGGCTTTTCTTTCACTTTCCAGGCGCGAGGAAGTTACTATAAAAAATAGTGAGTCGTTTTTCGGAAAAAATAAAAATACGTTTTATTTTCAAATCAGAGTAAAGTTTTCTCTTACTCACTTCATTTGTTTAAAATCCAGTACAGTCTTGTTACATCTACATAAAAATTAATTAAACATGGCAAACTTTCGTCTTCGCTCGTGCCATACCTAATGTGCCGCGTTACAAAATGTGACAACACCGAACCTACAACTAGTTTATATATTAGCATAATTATTTAACATATTTTATTTAAATTTTAGTACAAAAACCATATGTCAAGGTTAAAAAAGCGAGAAGATCGGATTACGCGATCGGATTATTGTTATGCGAACTTTTTAGAATGCTCATAATTAATGAGTAGATTAGTAAACATATTATGTAGATTTTTATAGTTACATTGGAGATATCCGGAGATTATTAGACACAATACATCGCGACATCGTCTGAATATAATCAGATGCCATAATAGGCTATTATGGCTAAAAATTGTAATTAGTCCGTCTTTAGCTTATTGAAAAATAAAAGACATGTATTTTTTTATTTGTAAATTAGATTAAAAGTTACAAAGTTATAGCCCGTTGAAATTACGCGTGACGTCACTTGGTGAGGCATTTTTACGGGAGCGAGTGACGTCAAAGACTCCCACTCCTAACTTTTGATGCCTTGTATATTTCCTATTGTTTATTTAAATGAAAAGAGGAAAAATATGTCTTTTATTTTTGAATAAGCTAATAGACGGACAAATTACAATTTTTAACCATAATAGCTTATTAATTCACCGCAACATTTCTTTCCCTGGGGGTCGTAGGAGTCACCTAAGGCACTTGTTAAGATTGTACCTTCTTAGCCAGTGGTAGGATTTACCCGCATGACTATCGTGTACTGGAGATACTGCTTAGATGTGACTTGGGTCGGTGTATAGGTAGAGCTTAAAGGGCGGTGGCAACTGGCAAGTGATTGATTTAGTTACCGGCCGGGGGCGACGTAGAGCGGGGGCGTCTACCGCGGCCTCACGCTCTCTTTCCGCCGCCTCCTTCTGCGAGATCACCGTCTCGCAGAATGCGAGAATCGCTCGCCATGTCTCCTTCGACGCCGTCATCTGCCGCAAGAGTTGCGGCAGATCGAGGTCCTGTGCGACATCTCTTGGAAAACTAGCGCAATCGATTTTATTACAAATTTAAAACAATCGGTATTGAGGTTTCCTATATACTACGAGTATATTTGAACATCTGAGCCATCCATCACATCCACTTAACTATACAATTCATCCATTTTCCACCTATAAGACCAAACGAAATTGCCTCCCAATTCAATTTTACTTGAGCCCACTTCCCAAATCAATACGTTATATTCGTACGATTTACATCTACTTTTATAGTAGTCATTCAGAAAGAGGACGAATATCCAAGGTGTGTAGTAAAAAAATAAAGTAGGTCATTTACATAGAACCTAGTAAACTGCTATATATAAATGTGAAATTTGAATTTTAGAAAAAAAATTTAATTTACCTGTTACAATCCCAAGCCACTTAGGAGGAATAACAATTTTCTAACCCCCTAGAAGAGGATAAAGTATAGTTTAATAACTATGCTTTGTCTTGACGGTGACAAAGCATAGATTATTTATCGAAATCGAATAAGTTTCCGTATAACCGTATTGATCAACAATAATATAGGTATGTTAATTATGAAGTGGTCGAAATATTAGTGATTGTCGCAACATATCTGTAACACCTATCAAAGCTTCTTTGTTAAAAAATTCTAACCCTAAAAAACTGAAGTAACGGTAGGTCTAAGTCGATGAATCTCGGTTATGATTGGGGTCTATTTGTCTATCTGAATTACCTTCCCCGTTCCTTCATATAATATTCTAGATCATTCATCTATTTTTCTTTGAGCTCTCCTACTCTTCTGCCAATTTACTCCTGTCAAGGCATACTCGTCAGAGACGCGTCGAACGCAATCTCCCGAATAAGTTATTCATTCGCGAGATGTGCCCGGATTTATGGGGCTCTCGCGAAGCCTGTATAATTAACCAGTGTATTCGTATTCTGGGTACAGCCTCATTGCGTATTCTTAGAGTATTCTTGGTGAGCGCGGACGCGAGAGAAACCGTGTTTTAAAATGTCTCCAGTGGAATATAGCTTTAGTAGTCAAGATTTGGAATAAACGATTAGAAAGTACTGTTGAAGCTGTGTAGAATCATTCGTGGATTCACATTGGTCCATATTTGAGATGATGAGAACACCGGGGAGTATATTGGGAACCTAGCACTACACGGTGAAGGTCCGAAGAGATGCTACACGAAAAAAAATGCGTTAAGAAAGTATCGCAGGACAGACCTAGATGGAGGCTCTTATTGTTGGAGGCCAAGACTCGGCTTGGGTCACTGCGCCGATCTAGTTAGTTAGTTAGTTAAGAAAGTATCAGTATAGGTACCCGAAAGTGTACCACCGACTACCACCCTATACTGAAGAGGCATCAAAGCCAGGATACCGTCGGCTTAGTCCTGCAGGCCAGCATGCCAGTGCCAACTGACAAGTGATGGGTTTAGTTACATGGCCGTTGTCGCAGTCGTCCGCTTCTCTTTCATTTTCCGTCAGGCGACAAGAGTCAACTATACTTCTGTACAAAATGCTGTAAATAATAGGATTCAATGAATTTTAGATAGGTACTATCATCATTAATATTATAAATTTATAGTTAGAGACATGATTAAGCAGGAAAATTATTTCTTCTTCAACCATAGACTTGGACTACCGGCTTTCTCGAGCTACTTTATGCTTCAGCTTAAGCTTATCGGCTTTTATCCGGACTTTATAAACTGGTTTTGTACTTAGGTTTTGTTTTTTTTGCAAAACAAACATAACTGGCAGCCAACAGAATATTTTACAATACGAAGAAGTTTTACAAATATTATGACTAAATGGATTCAAATGTAGAACGCATGTGTCTTTATTACTACTTTTTTTGTTAATGAGCTTTCTTCTTTGGCTTTGCCCTTTCCCGGTACGCGGGGTCGGCTTCCCTGGTGCGTTGTCAAATTGAAAACACCCCAACTGTTTTGTTTGAATTAATTATGAACAGGTACCTATTAGGTATTGTATAATAATATATTATTATGTCTACATAAAATATTAAATACCTTATAGTTAACAAGCTTATAAAGCATAACATTTTATAGTATAAAAGCTTGTAAAATGTATGCACAATCCGTGTTAACAAGCTTTTAGAATTGATTTTCGTTGTCCGATAAATATTTCTGTTATATTTTTATTTAATGCGTGCATTATACATGTAACTGGTTCTCTAACAATTTACGTAGTCTCTTTGCAATTTTTTTGACGAATAACACAAAATACATTCTTCCATCGGGGCATTCATCTTTTGGTAGTGACCTCTGCTTTCTGAGCCAAGGGTCGTAGGTTCGATCCCCGCACAATATAAACATTTATGTTCATAAGCATGTCTAGATTTTGTCTTATACTATGTAGTGATTGTATTTTTCTTTTGTTTCAGGAGGAAAACATAGCTCTCCGTCTAATCAAACAGCATTCAGACGTCGAAGAGGCGGAAAGCAGTCCGGCGTCCCCGGACGATGCGTACGGGACCGGGAGCACGGGCAGGACGTACTTCGACGAGGGGGGCTACGTGGCGGGGGGGCTGAAGGACTCGGACCCCTACATACGGAACCGGTTCAACCAGGCCGCTTCTGATAACCTGCCCAGCAATAGAGCCATTCCCGATACTAGGAACGCCATGTAAGTTTTAAGAGAGGTAGGGAATAGGTTAGGGTTGGGCCGGCATGCTAGTGGCAACTGACAGGTAACAGACCAGTTACTTGCCAGTTGTCACAGCGACTTGGGCTTCTCTTTCGCTTTCCATCAGGCGTAGGGAAGCCATTATGTCGAGCTACTATAAGAAAAAAAGTGATTCGAATTCGATTCCCGCACAGTACAAGCATTTGTGTTCTTGAACATGTCTGTTTGTATCAATCTGGGTGTTTTCTATGTATAATATGTATTTATTTTTAAAAAAAGTATCTAAGTAAGTTTGTCAGTTGTCTACTACTCATAGTACAAGCTTCGGCTGAGTGTGGGATTAGGTGGTGATGTGTAGCCCAGCGTGGCATGTCTTGGGTTATTTATTTATATGTATTTACATTTAAAGTCAACATACTTTGCTCAAGTGGCTTTTTGTTTTTTCTGTTACCTTTTGTTCTTGCTTTCTATTTCTCCCTATATTTTTTCTAATGTATCTATATCTTAATTCGCGCGCCTAGATCTCTGCTTTCCGTCTAGTCGAGTTAATTCTAATAAAAATTAAAGAGCTCACTAGACTTATGACAATACAAAGTCCACGCATACGAACCTGTGAACAAAACCGCTTTACTTATAAGTCTCGTTATTCGGCAAGGGATCAGCTGTCAATACCGACCTCTACCCGGTAAGGCAGAGGTTTGCAAGCCCAAGGCTGGTCACTTACCGCCTCCGATGTGTTTACGCAACACATACCTACCGCTGTAAAGATCGGTCCACTTACGTCCGCATGAAGCTCTCATGAACGTTTCGCTTATTTTTTTACATGATGATCATGAAGAGCTCTGGAGTCAGAAAGTTGGCAGTGAAAGCACGTTATGCACCGGCACGGACCAACAGGTCCTGCGCCTGACCTAATAAATAAAATAAATAAATAAACCAAGACATTGCTGTGCCCCTGGCATTGCAGATGTCCATGGGCAGCGGTTACTGTTTAACATCAGACAGGCCGCTTGCTCGTCTGCCACCAATAAGCAATAAAAAAAAAGACATGTCACGCTGGGCCACACAGCGCCACCTAGCCCCAAACTAAGCCGAACAGACAAGCATACACAAGCTTACTTTCAAACAACTCAAAACTTTTAATTTGAAAGTGCCTTCTTTCAACAAATGACCTTCTGAGGGGAACGTTAAAACGGATTTCGCCAAATTGAATTATCAAAAGGACCATCTGTTGGCAAAAATATACGTTTGTCATATCCCATTTGCATAACAGCCTCCAATTATATCATCAGATATTAAAATGGCGTGATAAATTATGTGACCTATTTTATATCCTTGACATTTTAATGTTGAAATCCGTAACGACATTAATTTATTTGCGTTGACAATGTGACACTTTGTCATGAATCTAATGCGTTTTGGTCCACTGGCTCAGTAGCATATTTGATTTGACTTTCTTATCCGACAACTGAGGGTTCGAATCCCAGGACTCGGTAATCAAGAACTGTAATTGTTGTAATCACCAAATAAATACTCGTATTATAATCTCATAAATATGAGGCATGTAACGCCATCTATGTTTTGCATTGGGAAGACTCCAGAGTATATGATTATCTGCACACTTTTGTTATAGATCTGTGGTTAATTCTAACTTCTTTTTCACAGTAAAAAATGGCTTTGTTCTGTTATGTTCGGGATCGACACAAATAAAGCAACACGTTTATTTAACCTTCTTAACAGTAATAATGGAGTCGGTGTTTGAAAAATAAACGAATAACTATGAAACTCTTTGCCGGGCTTGTTCCCCGAGAGTTATAAGTATAACCCTCCGATGTTCAAGGCGAGAGCGAATCGGTTTTTGCTAGGTGAGCCCGCTCCATCGTTGACTGCGATATAGCTTACCACCAAGTTAATACGAGGAGCACTCAATCGCAAACTAATTTCGCATAAAAAAATCGTTATGTTATCTTAATGTTTTTTCTCTCAGTATACTCTCTCCCTCTACTCTCAACTAACGTTGTGTACTCTTTCCAGGTGTCGACTCAAGAAGTACGATGACGACCTACCTCAAACAAGCGTGATCATCACATTCCATAACGAAGCGCGATCGACACTCCTGCGCACTGTTGTCAGGTAACCAACCAATCAACTTAAGCTTTACATAGTACACGGTTATGAAAATTAAATAGTACCCTTTCAAAACTTAGCGACTAATCCAGAGTAATGTATCCAGAGTTACATAAAAAAAATATCTGTGCAAGCGCAGGAGATTAACACCAAATATCTGACATTAAAAAAAAAATATTTTTTAATGTCAGATATTTGGTGTTGAATAGACAATGTACTTATTATAATTTTTCTACAAATTTTCTACTAGGAAATTACTATTAAGAACAATAAAATTAACATTGAAAACTCGAAAAGGAGCTCGAAATAAAAAATATCAACAAATTATAAAAACAAGCATTTCAAGTGAAACGCTTTGTCGCTAATTATTATTTGACAGTTTAACTAGTACTAATACAATTATTTTTACGAGTATTTTTATGATACTGCGTTTGCGTTATTCCCAAAGCAAAATGTGAAAGCGCGATAGTTGGATAATAAATGTTTCACTGAATACCTTTTAAGGAGGTTTTAATGAATACGTATTGGTTGCAGCGTTCTAAACCGGAGTCCGGAGCATCTCATCAAGGAAATTATTCTAGTCGACGACTACAGTGACAATCGTAAGTATAACTTACTTCATCCTTAAGCAAGCACGTTCGCATTGAGCCCATCCATATTAATTTAGAAATAAGAAACGTTTATTGTTTTTGGACATCACAACATATAGGTACAGTAAAAGCACATTCACACTTAAATACAAACAAAGATAAAACATATAACTAAAAACACAAAATTAGTGGGTTAGCGAGCCTAGCTTCTCGCTCCCGTAACGCTGCTGCCCGTTATAATCGGTTGCCAGAATCTCGTTTGTTAATCAACAAGATGCACCATGAGCGGTGAGGGTAGCTTGGAGCGAAAAGATGATATATCGCTCCCTTACATTCACAGTAAGCAATCACGAACATTTTCAATCAATAAATCAACAGCCTTGGTCCGTTCACTGCTGATTTAATTAGCGCCACATTTCTCTATCTTTATTACTCAACTAGCTGTGCCCGCGGCTTTGCCCGCGTTCATGTAGGTGTGTCACAGAAGTTTTTCTTTATCCCTCTTTTCGCAATAAAAGGTATTAAGATTGTCTGCGCCAAATTTCATCAAATCATCGGATTACGGACATCTTAATATAAAATTATATGTTTTCTTTGAAACATTATTATTTTGCTAGTATTTTTTGCAAACAAATGCAAGCATTATTAATGCTTATTATCAGTAGTCTGCCCTAATTGCCTTCCTCGCAAAAGGTCAGCACATAAACAGAGGTATTTTAAAACAAGACATAAATAATGAATCAAGCCTAATGAGTATCCACCGCTTTCAAAATGTATAAAAAGATTTTCTAAAAGCGATCTGCTTTTATTTTAAACTAGCTGACCCAGCGTATTTAGTGCCGTCATGTTTTAACTAAATATATTCTGTATTTTTTTAATTACTCTAACCTTGTACTATATATATAATTGGCCACAGCATCTTATCAGATGATTGTTGCAGTGCCTTATTTAGGTTTGATGCAGCGTGCTGCATTTTCTTTTGTGACTAAACAGTCCGATGGCTGCACGACAGCTTTTGCCACACAAGTCACAGATGAAACGTGAGTCCGGGGCATTAGGGGCAGCGACCCGGAGTCTTTTCTGCTTTAGGTGATCGACCCAGGCATCAACATGCACTGTCGCTCCAACCATCAGATCGTGACGCCATTCAGGTCATTCCATATCGATACGGCTAACTGGGAGTCCCGCGCCAGTTTGAGACCTTGTACTAACAATAACGAATATATAAAACCAAGAATCATCCAATTTAATCTTTAGCGTTATTATCATCATCATCATCAGCCTGAAGACACTCGACTGCTGAAGCTGAAAATGCTAAAGTTATGTTTTAAGTTTTTTCATCATCATCATCAGCCACTTTACCTATAATCACCACACTCCGATGACGCTGCTGCTCGTCATCATCATCAGCCTATCGCAGTCCACTGCCGGACATAGGCCCTCAGCCTCCTTTGGGAAAATATTTAGAGGCTTTACTCATAACCGCCACGCTGAGCAGGCGGGTTGGCGATCGCAGGGCGTAGCTCCTCGCTCCGGTGACGCTGCTGCTCGTAATCGGTTTGTGGTATTAAGCTACGCCTTCAATTGTGATGGTTATACCTACCGCCACCAGTCGGTTGCCTCATTTGTTCAGCAGGTTCCCATAAAAGTTTTTAGAAACCTATTTGTGTGCTCACTTTCAAACAATACATTTACCTAAATGCACTTACATTTCTTAAGATAAATATTACGAAACGCATGTTAACCTATATCTAAATTAACATCTTTGCAGAACGCAATGGGCGGGGTTCACTTTGATTAAGCTTAATAACTTTAAGAATTTTATATCATGTGTATTTCATTTATGATTGTAATTAATAGTGAAGTTTTAATTAACTTTATACTTCATTAACTTGCGTAAGATATCTAATATTTGATCGCAATCTCGTGTTAATGGGTTAAATAATATTTATAAACAACTTAAGTATAACTAATATAACGTTAAATTACTAATAAACTTTTAAATTTTAATGCGAATGTAGACATACCTAAATGTATAATTGAAAAAAATACTGCTTATTTAAAACTGAATAGATAATTCAAAGTATAATTTAAATTACAATAATATAATCGAGCTTATAGTTCTTAAACGTTTCTTTCGTTGCCATTAACACAGTTGATAAATTCTGTTTTTTTTTTTTGGGATGTAAGGGGCGTACTCGTAATATCTTTTCGCTCCAAGCCCCCCCCCCCCCCCCCCCCCCCCTCACCTGCCCGTGGTGCATCCTGTTGAATAACAAACAAAGCTGGAATGGAGGCGGTATAACCATCACGATTGAAAGCGTAGCTACATACCACAGACTGATGACGGGCAGTAGCGTCACCGGAGCGAGAAGCTACGTCCTGCGATCGCCAACCCGCCTGGCCAGCGTGGCGATTATGGGTATATCCTCCAGATATTTGCCCTAAGTGGCGAATACCTGGAGAGGCCTATGTCCAGCAGTGGACTGCAATAGGCTGATGATGATGATGACGATGACCAATTCAAAACGTTCAAACAATCAACAAAAAAGAACCGCTGTGCACGGCAACTCTTAAAAATATCTTAATAATAATTTTTTACGCGCATCCGTTTCTTAATCCGTCACACGTCACCTTTTAGACGGTTCACATTTTCCTGCTAGTTATCTATGTTATCATCTGTTTTTGTTTATGCCTATGACGTCACATTCCCATTGCATCATGTTCTTGCCCCGTCCGCACGGATTGTATATCGAGCTGTGTGTTTGCGTACGGCCAGTCGGTTCGATGTCTGTTGACTCGTTAAACAGATCCGATGTTAATGCATTAGTTGGCACTTCGGCTTGCTGTGTTGACCTGTCTCGGGTATATTGATTTGTTTGTTCTCGTGTACTGAAAAAAAGATTGACTAATATGTCTGCCTAAAAATAATAAATATATCAAACAACATCACATCCATTGATCCGACCAGAACAACGAAAGTATCACAAAAAATTACCTATCGGACTGCTGGATAATAGATAATAATATTCCTTCGCGCACTAAAAAGTTTGGTAACTCTTACTTGTGCCGTACCATTAAAAAGTGTAACTCTCTGCCAGCACACGTGTTCCCGCCTTCTTATAGTATGCGATCCTTTAAACAAAGCATGAAGAAGCATCTTGCTAGCTAGAATGGCTGTGATGACTGACTGGAAACCGTGGTTTCCCGCACGTTTACAGATTGGCTTGGGCTTCCTTTCCTGCTTCCACCAAGCTACTATGTTGAGCCAATATGAAAAAATATAAACACCCAGGCACACAGAACAAACACAAATTTCCTCGGCGCCTTTTTGTTGCCCTGTAAGTTCGTGGCAAAAGCTCTAAGATAAAATAAAAAAACCGACCTCGTCAGACAAACTTAACTCGCACTTGGCATATTTTTAAAAACAATCGACTATATAATTAGCAGAAATTTATTAAAAGAACATCGTCTCACAGCCGAGAGAATGCACAGCTAATCACAAACACAGACATTTAGTAACATAATACAGAAAACAGGGTTTCACACAGATTGTGCTCGGAACAATGGAGATTTTAACTTTGCATTTCACTTCACACCGGCTAATGTCGCAACGTTTTAGACAAATCGGACTGCATTTGCGAAATCTAGACTAGCATTAGGTTGGCGTGTTGATCCTATCGCTGCCAATTTACTGTGTTCGGTATTTATAGTGTGAGTCAATCGGAATAAGCAGGGTTAAAGCTATGAAAGGTCCGCCCGGGGAGCACTCTATTCCTCACTTGCTCTCCCCGGACCAGGAGTGCCGGCCGCTGGTCATCTGCGGCTGGCTAGGGCATGCAGGGATCCGGCCACATACGTCTATGTTACCTGAAAACAAATTGCTGCCCACTGGCGACGCAGGGGGACTTATTAGGTATGCTGTCCCATTCTGGAAGCCGTGAGTTTAACATACCATGTCTCCCCCAGATACGGCATGAAGGTGCCTAATGGATTTCCCTCTTTAAAAAATTACGAACGATCCTGGCGCCGCGTTTGATTACCTTATTTAGGAAAATGTACCTCTTTAAATTGTCTAAAGTACCTATATCAGTCAAGTCAAAGTCAAAGTCAAAATACCTTTATTCACATAGACTTAAAATAAGCACTTATGAATCTTCAAGTAAAAAATAATGTAGAAATACAAAAAGTAAAGTAAGAATGTGAATAAAAGCAATTTAAAAGAAGCTACTGCCGTGTTCGGAAAGTAGATTTCTACCGAGAAGAAACGGCAAGAAACTCGGTAGTTACTCTTTTTAAATCGCCAATTGTTACATGTTTAGGTATTACAACATTTTTTAATATTTTAAAGTTAAACAATGCAAAATAAAAGTTGAGTCTATACAATGCAAAGTTTACTACGAAGCAGCAGTCCAAGAGATGTTGTCGTTGAGGAAATCTTCTACTCTATAATAGCCCCCTTTTATAAGTAAGGACTTCATGTATGATTTGAATTTGTGAATGGGCAGTTCAACAATATGTTCCGGTAACCTGTTGAACATTTTGATACCCAATCCTACAAAAGACCCACTCACCTTACTCAGCCTCAGACGTGGAACGGCAAGCTTGTGCTTATTTCTAGTGTTTAAATTATGATTATCTGAATTTTTATTGAATTGACTTAAATGTTTACGTACATAAACAACACAGTCAAAGATATACTGTGATGTGTGTTGTGTGTTCAGTGTTCTGTGATCAGTGTTCTAGGCGACGCGCCTAGTAACCAGATGGTACCTTATAGGATATGGGAATGTAACAACCTTGTCTTTGGGTTGTTGGTGGACAGATTTCATGGTTTCTGCTTAAAAGCAAATAGGACACATTAATTCAGACGAATCAATATAAAAGTGCTTGGATGAAGTGGCGAACAACTGGTGCAAGCCTATGTGAGATAGGCTGATGATATAAAAGTTGAAAATATTTCTATCAAGTGCATAACCAACACTGTTGTAATTATTTCAAAACAAAAGCACGATCTTTGAATCGTGTCTAATGTCTTGGCGGTATCAAGCGTGTCTACACGAAGTGGACGGACAGACAACGCTTCAAATAATAATGCGGGTCACGGACGATCTAGGAAATTAGGCGTTTAACCAAACGACTAACGAACGGCTACGGTCGGTTATAAATTTTGGGAATGTTGTGTAACTTTTAACATGACTGGGCTTAGTTAAACACGAACAATTTTCTCTGAATAAACTGTGTTCGAACATGGTCGTTGAAAACGAAATATTGGCACGCTGTAGACTAAAAATTTTAACAAAAAGCACGTTAACAAAAAACAAAAATACTTGAATATTTCATAGTTTCATAGTGGATTTTCTGATTTTTTCTACATCGTCCGATTTACATCAGGTAATACATACAGTTATTTTAGCCTGCTACAAAAAAAAAAGTATTCGTCGTATTTTCTGCCTCGTGCAACGGTTCTATGGAATCGGCTTCCAGCTACGACCTTTTCCAAATGTACATAAAGCTTAGGGATCTTAGCGAAAGCGAACCTACCAATTTCTCAAGGGCCGGCAATACACCTTTGCTTCCTTGGTGTTGCGGTGTCTATGGGCTGAAGTTATCACTTACCATTAGGTGACCTTCGCCCTCTGTCATAAAAAAGATAAAAACACCTGTGACTCCCCGACCTTAAATCGTACAGACTCTTAACCTAGATATTTTCTAAAACAATAGCTTTCGCAATGGACCTGTATCATAAACTTAATTAAAATAAAATAGCCATCCAAGGTCTCGTGGCTCACGGCGTGAGCTGGAGTTGACGCGAGACAAATGCCCGCACATTAATACAGCTTTATTTGCTGTAACAAATGAATGCGTTAGCCTATTCCCGAGAAAAGTGGGCAACAATATCCGCCAACCGCTTATGAAAAGCCGCTTAGCTTAGGCATGAACCGACGAATCCCACTAATATTATAAACGCGAAAGTTTGTTTGGATGGATAGATGGATGGATGTTTGTTCCCTTTTCACGCTAAAACTACTGAACAGATTTTAGTGAAACTTTACACGAATATTGTTTATGCATCAGATTAACATATAGGCTATAAATTACAACGATTTATTAATTTTTTCATTTAGAATTTCGGAAAAATATGTTACGGAATGATTAAGAACTTTTTGAATACACCATAGATACTGTCATTTCTTGACTTTATCAGCGAAATTATCAATTTGACATGACAGGTACTGATATGATATCGAGGTAAATACGGCAATAATCGAAATAAATTCGCCACTAATAAGTACACATAAATAATTGTGAATTAAAATTGTGCGGCTTATTTTCGGACTGCAATTCTTCGGAAAATATTATAAGTGAAAAGACGACCAACGTAAAAGGACAACCACCGGCGTTGTCTACCAGAATATTGCTCAGTTTCAGAGGCACCTCATTCATCAACAAATTGGAACAAAATTTAGGAATTGTGTACGGTCAAAACAGACCTTCTGCATCTGATAATGAATCACAGTTTTATGAAGATCCAAAAACCAAAAACCTAAATGCATTCTCAGAAGGCTCACAACGGGCCACATGTCTAGATTGGATGCGACGAAACTGCTATCAGTGTATGCTTAATAAACATTTTTCTAATCCAAATTGTTATTTCTGTCCTCAATACTAATATTATGATATTTCAGCCTAATAAAATCGTTTTAATTACGTATAGCGGAAGAAAATACCGCTTGGAAGTATGTTAATATTCATACACCGGCCAAGTGGTCGCTTTTTGGTCGGCGTGATACTTAAAATGTATTAACATGTACATAGTTAGGTACCATTTTAGACAAAAAAAATCTTAATAATTTTATCGGTAAATAATTTTTAGGTAATTTCATGTAGGCAGATGAAAATTACCCTTCACAGCATATTCTTAGGGATGCTCAGTATGAAATAATGAAAAGCCAAAAAATTGAAGATAGTATTTTTAGCATGGCTTTTCAATATTTGTTGATACACAGGAAATCCAGATCCTGCTTTAGATAGCTCGAATAATTTATGTTCAGGGAGTGTATGTCGCTCTAGATAAGTCGTCACCAAAACTTACAACTATGTGAACCATAGCTTAAGACAAGGTGGTTCCTGAAGAATGGGCCACGGCTTTCAATGGCCAACAAGATGTACCTACATTGTGTTTGTCCTTTTTTTTACGGTGGGAATGCTTTTACGCAAACACCAGGGCCCTGGGTACGGGACACCTGGGTTTTGTGGGGCCCACTCCTATTTAGCGGAGAATACCTACTAAACCCGACGGTGGTCGGCTACGAGCCCTCAGTCTGAGGAGGGTCGCGATGCCCGGAGGGATTGGACTCAACCCCCCACAGCGCGACAGCGCTGCGCCGCCCAGCAAGAACGGCACACCAGCAAGAACGTGCCCGGAGGCACGTGTCGTCGTCTTCCTCGAGGCCGCTAACTGGAGCGCAAGCCACAACCCCGAAGGCCCTTTTAGTCGACAGGCAGGGATACCTCGATAGTATTCTACGCCCCATACCGCACATTGTGTTTGTCCTGTGTCAACCTATGTTCAGATTTCTCAGTACTCGAATCGAATACCTATATATTCATCATCTTTTGAGCATTCATTCGTAAGCCCGTGTAATAAAATAAGAGACAAAGACGCGTATACGATAAATGACAGAGTAAGCTCTTTATGACAAACCGATGTTTACGCAGGCAAAGCCGCGGGCAGCAGCTAGTGATTTTATATTTATGTAAAATACGGCTCGGTTATATACCTTTCATTCAAATATTAATGAAATTATTCTGCCCGTTTTGTGGCAATAAAGAATTAAACATTTTTTTCTGCTGCTTTTATTAAAATTTGGCAGTATAGATTTAAATATTAGCCAAAGAACCGGATTTACTTGATCAAATACCTATATGCTTTTTTATGCAAGAGGAGGCAGACGA
The DNA here is from genome assembly GCA_031163375.1 of Conogethes punctiferalis. Classification (NCBI taxonomy): domain Eukaryota; kingdom Metazoa; phylum Arthropoda; class Insecta; order Lepidoptera; family Crambidae; genus Conogethes; species Conogethes punctiferalis. Next base: position 21,648,357 of record CM062077.1, on the reverse strand, counting down.
GCAAATGTGCTTAAAAAACTATGAAATGTACACACTTTGAAAAATAAAAAAAAAAGTGAAAAAAAATTAAATCCAATTTCAATAGTGACAAATGATGACTCTGACTAGGGCTTCCCCAACTCTCGTCATCATAGTCATTTAAGGGCCTGAAGACAACATTAAAATGACAACAATCACAATTTATGTGATTTTTTCATAATCAACAAGGTCTGCGACGCCAGATGCACCAGGTTTCGCCCTACGCGCAGTTTGGCCTGCGGCCTTCTATTCGCAGCTAGGTCTGAGCCAATAAGATTCTTTAAAGTATTTTCCTTCCTTTATTATAACAACTAGATTTACTAAAAAGCTATACCGCTAACACACACTTTTTTCCAACAGCCGAAGACGGAGCAGCTCTGCGCGCGATCCGCAAGGTCCGCGTGATCAGGAACACCAAGCGCGAGGGTCTGATGCGGTCCAGGGTGCGCGGGGCCGACCTGGCTACAGCGCCCGTGCTGACCTTCCTGGACTCCCACGTCGAGTGCAACGTGCACTGGCTGGAGCCGCTCCTGCAGAGGGTGAAGGAGGTACGTAGACCAGGACACCAAAAGCGAGGGTCTGATGCGGTCCAGGCTGCGGCGCCAGTGCTGACCCTCCTGGACTCCCACGTCGAGTGCAACGTGCACTGTCTGGAGCCGCTCCTGTAGAGAGTGAAGGAGGTACGTAGACGTGATCAGGACACTAACGGTCTGATGCACTCCAGGAATTTTAGTGAAATAGGGGGAAGACGAGCAAACTCTTGGTGTCTACGGAAGACCAGTGTCGAGGTTTCTTACCAGGATGCCTCGGCTCATGCTGAGTGGACACCGTTTAGTGTCACGATAAAAATTGTTTTATCCCATTGCTCATGTAACTTGTATGTGACTCTAATAAGCGTTTTTCTATTTCTATCCTCAACGGTTTACCTGATGGTAAGTGATAACCGCCGCCCATGTACATCTGCAACATCAGGAGTTACAGCTGCGCTGCCGGCCTTTAAAGATTTACGCTCTTTTCTTGAAGATTTGAGGGATCGTATCGGTCCGGAAATACCGCTGGCGACAAAGCATTCCATAGTTTAGTTGTGGAACATGTTCAGCTTTAGAACGAGGAACTTGACGACCGATTTAAGATGCAGGGTTTCACCTGGATTCGCTATGAAGCGTCTTCTGTCGCATTTGGAGTTAGTCGTTGTATAGAAAAACTATTAAAAATTAACTGTTTGTCGTCGTTCCTGACCACGGAGCAAATTTGCTTCGTGTTCCTGACTATGTTGCCAGTCCCATCCACTGCTGGGACAAATTTCTCTCCCAATAACAATTGTCATTGAGGCATTTACCTTGATCACCGCGCTTGGCAGACGGGTTGGTTTTATTCTAGAGGTTTTATTTGTACCCACGTAAATGCTGTCGCTCTTTTCCTCTCTATCTCTTCATCGTCTTCTACGATGCCCACGAGATGAGATGGGATAATCCCATTTTAAACCACACGGAAAACATTAACAGAATTACTAAAATCTAACCTAGAAGAGAATTTCTTCGCGCTTCCTTAAATCCCAGAGTTACGAGTATGTTGCGATTGTTGTATGCACAAAAGGCATTCCCAAATTATAATCCTAGATCAGCCCTTGGCTTGGCTGTATCACATGGGAACAACAGCCGAGTATTCAAATGATTCATGAACGTAGATAATATTGTCTGTCGTCAGTAATGGGCATATACAGACACCAATTAACCTTCGAGAGACCTTTGCCATCGCACAAATGCGACACTAAAAACTACCTCCCACGTTAGTCTGAAATTCTAAACTAAACTACTTCCATAAAAGACTAGATGGAAATGTTAATCATACATGATGTATGTATAAGGCTTCCCTATCGTCATCATCAGCCTATTGCAGTCCACTGCTGGAGATAGGCCTCTCCAGTTGTTCGCCACTTAAGGCAAACATCTGGAGGATATACCCGTAATCGCCAAGCTGGGCAGGCGGGTTGGCGATCGCAAGGCGTATCTTCTCGCTCGGGTGACGCTGCTGCCCGTCATCGGTCTGTGGCACTTACCTACAACTAGGCCCCCATCTATAGTCAATTTCAGCAGAGCTCCATAAAGCTTTTCTCACAACCGAGCTCCATAAAGATTATTTATAATTTATATTAGATTAATGGTAGTTTCCCCTTTTTGTTTATGTGTTTTTTTCTTTGTTTCATTTTAATTTAGTTCATTTTTTTATAAATTGTAATCAACCAGTAAACTAGTCTTGCTGTGTACACCAAATTTAGATTACTGTCTACATCCATAAGATAATAGAAATAATAATAACATTATTATATTGATTGTAATCTGTGTGTGTACCTTCTATAAATAAATAAATAAACAGAGGTTAATCCGGTCGCATTAAAGGTTCAGTCGGTTTATGGACTGAACAATCCTACAGGCCAGCATGACTGTGGTAACTGACAAGTGGTTGATTTGGCCAAGTGTCCGTTGCCGTGGCGACTTGGGCCTCTCTCGTTTTTCATTAGGCCACGGCGACCCGGAGGTCATTTGGCTGCAGTATTCTATAGGGTGCGGTATTCTATAGTTTATTAACTTATCAAATTCAAATTCTTTATTACATTAATGCAATAATAGTCCATTTGCTAATAAATGTCACAGTAATTAATGACTGTACGACTGATGAATGCATCATTCAATTCACCTGTGTTTATTGACATTGACTTTGCAACTGGCAGGGAACATCGCTATTCTCTTAAGGGGCAGCACAGACGACAGACTTTTTGTGCGATAGAGTCATTTAAAAAGAGCGTCTAGGTCTGCCGACAGAATAATCGAAGATGTGCGTCGTGTGCGTTGAGTCTGTGAAATATCCGCGACAGATTTTAGCCGTCGTGTGCGTTACTGCATATAATTGCAAAAAAGTGCGTCACGGATAGTCTGTCGTCTGCGCTGCCCCTAGGCCTCACTAGGCCCGGCCTGGTCACACCTTTGGTAGTATCGTTCATGCTTTATATCAAAGTCATACCTCTATTTTCAATGTAAGCCAGTCGTGTATTCGCCAAATTATTGTTATTATGATAGACGGATCGATGGCACGCGAGACGTTGCGCTGACACAAAGGTCATGCTTGCAAAAACTAAACGACCCATTTTTGTAACTTACAACGGACAATTATCTGCTATAAAAAATGATAGTTATGCTTCCTTTCATCTTGCGTTACTTATGTAAGACGTAGAGTAGGATAAATTACCTATTCAGTGCAAATTTACTCATTACATAATGACCAGTGTAACTGAGAAAAAACTGAATTTTTAAGTATAAAAGAGTGTTTAGGTATACCATTAGCGCTTTAATGTTGCTTGTTAAAATGTCTACCTCTATAACACACCTAATTATACGCAATAATAAGTCTATCAAGTGCTTTTCATGAACGATAGGATTATATGACTTTTTTTTTAACGTCGGAAATGCCTTTACGCATACACCAGGGCCCTGGGTACGGGACACCTGAGTTATGTGGGTGGGGCTCACTCCTATTTAGCGGAGAATACCCACTAAACCCGACGGTGGTCCGCTATGAGCACTCTGTCTGAGGAGGGTCGGGATGCCCGGAGGGATTCGACACAACCCCCCACTGCGCCGACCAGCATGAACGGCACACCTCGGGAGGACGGTGTGGTGTCATCCCTGCATCTTACGATGCACGACGCCACTGACCACTATGCCCGGAAGCTTTGATATTATTATTTGATCTGATTGATACTAATGATTTGATTCCCTGGTTGACTGTGGTGATCAAACCCACAACTCTTGGCTCAGAAGGCAGAGGTCACTACCAAATGAGCCTTAGAGCCTATCAAAATTAAATGGTGCTGCAGTCTCATCATCATCATCATCAGCCTATAGCAGTCCACTACTGGACTTAGGCCTCTCCAGTTGTTCGCCACCAAGGGAAAACATCTGGAGGATATACCCATAATCGCCACGCTGGGCAGGCGAGATGGCGATCGCAGGCTCCGGTGACGCTGCTGCCCGTCATCGGCCTGTGATATTTGGCTACGCCTTCTATCGTGATGATTTTACCGCCACCAGTCGGTTTGCCAGAGCCTCGTTTGTTGTTAGGCAGGATGCACCACGTGCAGGTGAGGATGGCTTGGAGCGAAAAGGTGATAGGTCGCTCCCTTACATGGTGCTGCAGTCTGGCCTGTGTTATTGTTTTCAATGAATGCGTAAAAAATAGTACCAAGCTACATAATGCGACAACAACCATCAACGAACTAGTTAGAACATCAACCACTAGTTTGTTAACAAAGTAGTTTGTCGTTTGTCATTCAGCGCATCCTCGCAGCCAGCACAGGCGTCTATCGCAGCCGTAATGAATACACACGTATTCATAACACATACACAATTGGACACATTCACGACTGTATGCGAGGCACGGAAGCGTGCTGGACCAAGTCCGGGCTTTTGTAATGCACGATATTCCTAGCAGCATGCAAAAGTTTATCTTGCTGTAATGTTTTGACTGTTTGCTCTCTTTGCATTCTAATTAAATGGCAATTAGCCACAATAGAGATTAGGAGCAAGATCAACGACTTTAACGCGTTTTCGTAATTTATTGTCGGACACAGACCTAATTAATTAATCATCAATAGTCTAATACTCTTATGTTAGAATGTATTTTATAATACATATATCCAAGATACAAGTTTATAAGTATTAGTAATAACAGAACATAATATTGTCATTATTTAGCCCGCCTTTGCTGTCCCACTGCTACAGCATAAGCCATTAAAAAAACCCCAACCTCGCCGTCAAGCGCCTACTCAAGAATTAGGGTCCTATCGTCCCCAATTATTAATAAGAATAAATATTATAAAGCGCCAGTTAATCGCCCTGGCCATATGCTGGTTGGTCGACTATAGACAACCCTAGAATTTCTTTAAAGGAATGCAAGTTTCCCCACGATGTTTGTGGCTTTATATCTCCTGCGTTCTCTCTTTCCTGTCTCCTTGGAGATTGGCTCCTGTGGGTTCGAAATTCGGTCAGGAGACACTATTAAACTACAGTTGAAAACTATGAAGTTTTCTATAATGATGATTGATGGTTATTTGAACTTGGCTCCCGATTGTTAATTATCTTGCAACAATAAACAGGCGTGCTTATCAAATAAATCATCCATTACGCAACCGGTCAGTCATTTGAGCGTATTAGGTACGGCGCACAAGGACCTAATAGTCTGTGATATAAGAACTAACGCTTCCACGTAACAGATCTAAATAATAGTTATTATTTTATTATGTAATGTTTGCATTAATCATATTTACTTTTACCATCATCTTCAGTCCGTCAAAGATCACTTCTAGACATAGGCCTCTCTAAATTATTCGACCATCATCACTTTACCGGAGTCCGTTCTCCGAAGGATATCATCACCATCATCATCAGCCTATCGTAATCCACTACTGGACATAGGGCTCTCCTGGCTTTGCAACTTCGGGCAAACACCTGGAGGTTGTACCCATATTCGCCGAAGGATATAACCTTTAGATTTTCAAGGCTCCAACATCAGGCTAGTTGGGGGTCAAGCGCTACCCATTCACTTATTTAATAACAAATCATGATCATCGTCATTTGTTTGTCAAAGACCACCGCTGAACATAGGTACCTACATACATATCTCTAATTATCCGCCACTCTTTTCTACTGCAACTTCACCCTTCACTCGATTCTGGGCTTCTCCCATCCAGTACTAAAACGGTCCTATAGTGTTTGAAAAAAAATGAGTATATTTGAAGAAACTATAGAGCAGCTTTTTTCACATACACTCATTTTTCCAAAAGTTAGGTTAGGTCGTTATTTTAACAAGGGTGTGATTTATAAAGATACCTAAAACTATTGTCTATCTATACTTTTATTAACTGTGAATCATCGGTTCAATATTAGTAATCATTAAATGATTTATTACCATGACATAACGGTATTTTATTACGACTATAAAATCATTTTGTATTATAGTTACCAACCCTACATTTCACGCTCATAATTTTACTCATAATATATTCCTATAACAAGTCATAACAAATGATTTTGCTTTTTGATTGACATGAATATTGTATAAGACGGAGCATAACATTATTATCTAAACTGATTCAATTACAATTCAATTGATTGAGTTGCACCTATGTTAGATTGGTAGATGAATGACCGTCTTTCATTGTTAGCAATCATAGCTGTATGAATATTTTGTTGTCTCATTTATAGTTGGGTTCATCATAAGCTTATCACAGTCCACTGCTGGACATAGTTCACCTTTTGCTCAGTCTTTAGCTTCTCTACTGCTACATGTATGACAAAACAGTATATTAAAAAAACTTATTAACTTTGCACAATACCATTTTATTTAATTTTACCTGATTTGGTCTAGCAGATACGGAGTAAATTGGCTTTGACACACACACACACACCATTGATCCTTTAAGGGATTTTTAGTTTTTGTACGAAACCCTAAAAATCGAAAGTGACGGGCAAAATTTGTCTATTATGTAGGCCAAAAGAACAGACAACCGTTTGGTTAGCGAGTTCTGTAGTGGATACTGCTTCTCAGAAAACTTGTCAGGCGGGGTGACGATTTGTGATCGACCAAAATGGTGATCAATTGGAGAGGCCCATATGTCCATCCGTAGACAGCGACAGGCTGATGATGATGATGAAATGCCAAAACAGTTACGAACAACAGAGTCTATGACCGGCGGTAACCGTTTAACATCAGATGGGCCGCTTGATCGTCTGCCACCCATAGCAATAAAAAAAAAACCTCGATCTAGCAGTTTTGTAGATTACCAACCACAACTATCGCCCTCTTTTCGATATTAATAGGGCAAAACTGCCTACAAAAAGCTCAGGTACTTTAAACCAAACCAGTTATACTTGTGCAGTCGATTGCGCACAATGGCAGTATGTCACAGTCAGTGAAACATTTAACGAGCCTCTTATCCGGTAATGTCAAGGCTGGCGAGACGTATGCGCGCGCGCATCTACGCCCGCCGCCATTTTTGAACTTGACATTCCATTACGTCTGAGAGTGCGTTTAAAAAATTATGAGACACTTTCGGCTTCGGTGACGTAGGAAGGACGTTTGAAGCTCGGAAAGTGCCCGGTTCAAAAGTACTCCTTTGAATTTATTCATAGTATCCGTTTGGAAATTCCTTTCCACTGATCCTGTAAGGAGATGTATGGGAGTGACCCATCATCTTTTCGCTTCAAGCCACCCTCACGTGCCCGAGGTGCATCCTGCTGAATGACAGACAAGGCCCCGGCAACCAACTGGTGGCGGTATAACCATCACCATCACAATTGATGGTTTAAAACCACAGGTCGATGACGGGCAGCAGCGTCACCGGTGCGAGAAGCTACGCTCTGCGATCGCCAACCCGCCTGCCCAGTGTGGCTATTATGTACAAAGTGGCGAACAACTGGAGGAGCCTATGTCCAGCAGTGGACTGCGATAGGCTGATGTTCATATATTAATATGTAGAGATGCCATACTCATAGCAGACACAATAATTGGCCAAACAAGTTTTTAGCTCATTAATAGATTGATTATTGATAAATGTCAGAATTAAGTGGCCAGCGTAAGGTCAAATTTAGTTAGCATTTGAATGAGGACCAATGATGGCCCACTAAATTTAAGATACAGTAGTAGAAATCACTTTTGTTGTATGAGAGCACTCACTTTTGTTATAACGGCAATAGAAATACATAATTTGCGAAAACTTCAACTATTTAGCTAGCGCTTTCTTGAGATACAGTCTGGTGATAGACAGGCAGACGGACGGACAGACAGCAAAGTCTTAGTAATAAGGTTCCGTCTAAAAGGTATACAATTCTTCATCGACTCTTGCATTTCACCTTATATTTTAAGCACCAGATGAGTGTTATGACTGCATGGGGAGATATCCCATACCGGGACTGACATATAAAAGTTCTATTCCTAATTAGAACCGGGAATTGAACCTAGAACTTTTAGCTACTCCATCAGCCCCACCATATATTGTCTTAATTTATAATATTAGGCAACAACTACATAATTATTTGACCGTGGCATCAAAGGGCTAATTGCTTAATTCGGCATTCCGTCTCAGAAGGTCATTCGCTTAGATGTGCTAATACAAGAATTCAACGATAGCTACATAACACAAACACAAACAAACCTGAGCAAACGATTCGACTTTGAAAACCATCTGTTTAAAAATATGGCCATGGATTTACTTATTTAGATAAACCGTGATCTATTTACATGTCAATAAGTTATTATTAATGCAATTAACACATAAAAAGCATCTACATAATTTGAATTATTTAAGGATTTTATAGGTATAACAATTAATTATAGTAATAAGATATCGAGCATATTATATCCCGAGTACAACAATATTGAATTCATTTCTTTTTTCTAAATTAGTACGGACCTATGGTATTTTCTCTCCAAGCCAACCTCACCTGCCCGTGGTGCATCCTGTCGAACAACAAACGAGGCCCTAGCAAACGACTCCTGGCGGTATAACCATCACAGTTGAAATCGTAGCTAAATACCACAGGGCGATGACGGGCAGCAGCGTCACCGGAGCGAAAAGCTACACCCTGCGATCGCCAACCCGCCTGCCCAGGGTGGCGATTATGGGTATATCCTCCAGATGTTTGCCCTAAGTGGACAAAGGTCCAGCTGTGGACTGCAATAGGCTGACGATGATGATGAAATGACTACGATGATGAGCATGGCGGGCAGTGTCATCATCACCGCAATTTTTGGAGGACAGAATGTTTCTCGTGTTCTCGTGTGGTTTCCAGATTTAGAACAGGAACATCCCATCACATCCCGTGTATGACGTAGAAGACTACTAATAGAACACCACACAACCCACAAAACCCTCAAAAGGAGAATCATTTCGAATTAAATAAATGCCAGTGAAATATTATTCACGTTCAAAAAAGCTGAATCAAATTAGGAAACACATTTAAAATTTGATTTATTTTTAAACTCACTAGCTGTCGCACGACTAGAAATTCGAGTTTTAATGGGATTTTTAGCATCGGGCTATTTAAAATTGTTAATCATCTGCCTAAAAGTCCTAATAATTACGTCATGCACATAAAATCCTTTTTCTGTCAAAATTAAAGAGGATCCAATGTTTCTACTGTATGTTTTTGTATAAGTTCATTGATTTCGCTATTAGTTGTGCTTTTTAGAGTACCGTAGCCAAATGACAAAAAATGAAACCCTTATAGATTCGTAATGGCTGTCAACGAACTGTCAAGTGAAGATGTTTTTCGAATCAGCGTCTTTCGCGACTACATCATTCGAGTCCCTAAGCTTTAGAACCAATGAGGCAGTCGAAAAAAAATCGAAACAGTGAGGTTCGCAACAACGGCGTTCGATGCTACGTAGGGGGCCCGTAGAAAACAAAACTAAAATACAACGAACAAGCTTCTCGTTAAGTACCCTCCAAAGAATAGTTATCATACTACCATAATATATAATACTAGCAAACCGGCCTCGCTTCGCTTCGGGTATTTCAGATAGACGCCAATTATTAAGTATTCAAAATTCAATAACAATAAAAATACGACTTCATATTAGACTTATTTATTTAGATGACATAATAGTTTAGGTTGTTATGGTAACGTTTTCAAGACCACGTCAGTTTGTAAGCTTTTTGGTAGTTTTTTCACACCTTGGCTTACATTATTGGAGTTTTAGCATGGATCACTAACTTTTTTATTAGGGTTCCGTAGCCAAAATGGCAAAAACGGGACCCTTATAGATTCGTCATGTCTGTCTGTCTGTCTGTCTGTCTGTCTGTCTGTCTGTCCGTCCGTATGTCACAGCCAGTTTATTCCGAAACTATAAAAGCTACATTATTGAAATTTGATACGTAGATGTATTCTGTGAACCGCATTAAGATTTTAAAATAAAATCAGAAAAAAATCCAAAATTTTTGGGGTTCCCCATACATAGAACTGAAACTGAAAAAAAATTTTTTCATCAAACCTATACGTGTGGGGTATCTATAGATAGGTATTTGAAAATGATGTTGAGGTTACTAACATCATTTTTTTCTAAACTGAATAGTTTGCGTGAGAGACTCTTCCAAAGTGGTAAAATGAGTGTCCCCCCCCCCCCGTAACTTCTAAAATATGGCCATGATAAAACTGAAAAAAATATATGATGTGTATTACTATAAAAACTACTAACGAAATTTGGTTTGAATGAAATCTAGACAGTAGTTTTTTTTTAAACGTCATAAATCAAATTACCTAATTTTTTCATTTAATTAACTCCAATATATCAAAACGTAAAGAAAAACATTTATTTAGCTGTATAGTGGTACGGAACCCTACGTGCGAGAGTCCGACTCGCACTTGGCCGGTTTTTAAATATAAGGACGCTTTACGACAGTGAAAGAGGTAGCCCCTCCGCACATGGAGCTACTCAAATATGACGGAATTAATCAGTAATTAGAATTACAAACTAGTTATAAACTGTGTTTCGCACACGACGCTACTCACATTGAAAGGTTTCAGTCACTCCTGTTATATTACTACCAAATAAACACGTGCGAAAAACCTAGCAAGGGGAAATATTGGAAGCAATAAAAATGTCGAGTGGATCGATCATCTTCGCGATGACGATGTCATTATATGTACTATAATAATATTATCATCATAACAGACGCCGAAGGAATTGACGCAGATTTTGGATTCACCCATATATCCAAAATAATGTGAACTGCAGATTGTCAGTTGCAGCATTTCTGCATAAATTTAATATTTAATTCTTGATCATTCATTTTTCACATCAAAACACAGTAAACTCGGTAACCTAGTAGCTCGGCGACCGGCACGACGAGTCGCGCGCGATCAGTTGCCAACGCGTTACTAACTGGTTAGTGACTAGTCGCGTCGTGTGCGAACCTGTATGGGCATGTATGGGCGGTGACGCTCAAAAAACTCGTTAGTAATTTGAGTTTGTGATTAGTTCCTTTTGAGTAGCTCCATGTGCGGACGGGCTTATTCAAATCGGTCCAGTAGTTTCGGAGCCTATTCAATTCAAACAAACAATCAAATCTTTCATCTTATATTATTATTAGTGTAGATGTACCTATAGGCAGTATAATATGTATGAGCACATGTGTGGTCTTAATATTATTAGTCCCATTCACATAGCTCTATTGGGCTGGGGTCAAGTGATAGGTGCCGAGTGACGGACGGACAGACGGACACGCTAATCAAGCCCAGTTCGCTAATTAGACGTTACATTACAGTCTGACCCAGAAAAGAGATTGTTTTGTGAAGGTACTTGCTTTGAAGTGTACTCGTTGATGCTTCATAAGTAGATAATGATAGGATGAGAAACGATCATTTGATGAATAAAATTATTTTTAACAAAAAAATTAAACCGACTTCAAAAAAAACACAAACGACCAAAACTAAAAAGCGATAAATAACGTAAGTAATTCTATCCTTAATACATAATTATTTAAATATTACAATAATTATTACTTATTTTTGAAGTCGGTGCCAGCCTCTCGGTACCTAACGTAGACTGTTGTTGTATGTCGCGCGCGGCCGGCAAATCCACACGACAATATACCTACATTTGTTTGGCTGGCACCGACTTCAAAAATAAGTAATAATTATTGTAATATTTAAATAATTATGTATTAAGGATAGAATTACTTACGTTATTTATCGCTTTTTAGTTTTGGTCGTTTGTGTTTTTTTTGAAGTCGGTTTAATTTTTTTGTTAAAAATAATTTTATTTCTCTATTTTTAGTTGCGTTAATGTGCTGTGACCTTGAATAAAGGCTAATTAATGTCCTTAAGAGTTTTACTTAGAAATGAAAAATTTTGCTTTAAGTCAAGTGAAGACTTTGCGATCTAGAATCAAGCATATCACTTACCAAATCACTTGCCCTATTAGCCCTGCATAAGTACATACTACTACCTAGTTTAATATCGACCAATGTCAGTACTGTCTCCTAACTCCTAACCGTTATGGAGTTCTGTGGCTTCATCATCAGCACCAGATGTTGACGCCCGGAAGCATATACCTGAGTAAAATATGATTACGTAACAAAAACACCATATGAGCATACAATTTTCGGTTGTTGCCCTCAATTTCTCCAGGATCTCATCATCAGATCCTGACTTGGTGATAATGGGACCACCTCGGAAGTGTCCTCTGTCGAACTGTCGAAAAATTTTTGAAATCCATCCATAATTGACGGAAATATCGGTGAACAAACATAAAAAAAAAAAAAAATATTATACATACAGACGAATTGAGAACCTCCTCCTTTTTTCGAAGTCGGTTAAAAATATGTGTTTGACTTGTGTAATCGTATGTCAGACTACAAAGTAATATTATCATGATAAGGAAGCTTTGTAAAAGTTTGGTGTTTTTCCTAAATGTTGGTTGGATAGATACTTATGTTGAGTTCGTAAAATATTGAATCCCAAATTGGGGTGATTTCTATGGAAAATGATTGGCGTATAACCTGGAGGCTGGCTTTTTTTTATATTGGCTCAGCATAGTGGCTTCCCTCCACCTGATGGAAAGCGGGAAAGGAAGCCCAAGCCGCTCTGACAACGGTCGGGAAACCATGGTTTCCTGTCAGTCATCACAGCCATGCCGGCCTGCAAGATGCTTCTTCACGCTTCGTTTAAAGGATCCCATACTATAAGAAGGCGGGAACACGTGTGCTGGCAGAGAGTTCCACTTTTTAATGGTACGGCACAAGTAAGAGTTACCAAACTTTTTGGTGCGCGAAGGAAGGAAGAAGTAGGCTGAAGAAGGCCTACGTTCAGCAGTGGGTGGCTAGGGTTTATTGATTGACTGGTTCGGTGGCGCCATTGGTAGTGACTACTGCCTTTTGAACCAAGAGTCGTGGGCTCGATCCCCACACGGACAAACATTCGTGTGATGAACATTTGTGTTTGTTCCGTGTCTGGGTTTAAGTATATATTTGTGGTACCTTCGTTGTTCTGATACCCATAACTCAAGTGCTTAAACTACTTACTTTGGGGTCGGAGTAATGTATGAGATGTTGTCTGATATACTACTATTACTATCTGTAATACTTTAGAGAAATATCTCATTTTACGAACATTTTTGTTTGGAATCGTCTGGGAGTAGCTACGTGTACCTACATTAAAATCCACTTATGTTACGTAAGTGTTACTGTAATATAAGAGCTGCGAGACTGAAGGCTGAGGCTCACTGAAACGTGAAAACCATGTCAAATTACTCTTGTAACACTAAAAGCATTGATATGTTTCTAAGGCTGTCGTTTAATATAAAAAAAGGACAATTTCTCAAGAAAATCTAATAATTAACCTTTTTTTCTGAGCATCATCATCAGTTGACCGTAGTGACCAATTTCTAAAGACCAATAGGCTATTATGGCTAAAAATTGTAATAAGTCCGTCTTTTAGTGTTCGACAATAAAAGACATTTAGTTTTTAATTTACAAATTAGACTAAAATATGCATAGTTATAGCCCGTTGAAACTACGCGTGACGTCACTCAGTGAGGCTTTTTTACGGGAGCGAGTGACGTTAAAGACTCCCACTCCTAACTTTTGATGCCTTGTATCTTTGCTATTGTTTATTTAAATGAAAAAAGGAAAAATACGTGTCTTTTATTTTTGAATAAGTTAGAAGACGGACTAATTACAATTTTTAGCCATAATAGCCTATTAGCCAGAATACACAGAGATTCTTAGGTGCAAAAGTATGAACGGAAATTAAGGTTCTCTTTCTGTTCTTTCACTGTAATTCTCTGATGGGACTACGTTTCACGTCTTGGAAGACATCACACTCAGACCAATGAGTTTAAAGTTAATTTCGTTTCACTGGTGTGTGTCACCGACAACTTCCATACGCAATGGCCGCTACTTATTTCTTTTTATTTATTTTTTTATTTTATCAGACAACATCACATACATTGCTCTAATCCCAAAGTAAGTAGCTTAAGCGCTTGTGTTATGGGTATCAGAACAACGAAGGTACCACAAATAAATACTTAAATACAAATGATCAACACCCAGACACGGAACAAACACAAGTATTCATCACACGAATGTTTGTCCCGGGTGGGAATCGAACCCACGACCCTTGGCTCAGAAGGAAGGGGTCACTACCAATTGAGCCACCGAGTCAGTCTTACGCTACTTATTAAGTAGTATTTAAGAGAGGTAGGGCATAGCGAATCTTCGCTCGAATTGAGCCGCCCGTCCGGGGAAGGACCTCCACCCTATAGAATACCGCAGTCAAATGACCTCTGGGTCGTGTTTCTGCCGGTGAGTAGGGTTTCCGGAGCTCGTGGGGGGTTAGGGTTGGGCCGGCATGGCGGTGGCAACTGACAGGTAACTGACCAGTTACTTGCCCGTTGTCACAGCGACTTGGGCTTCTCTTTCGCTTTCCATCAGGTGTAGGGAAGCCATTATGTCGAGCCACTATAAAAAAAAAAAAAAAAGTCGCATATCAATATAGACGGCCTTTTATTTTACTCTGAGCGCACAATCGTCTATATTTGTGGTCCTTTTTTAGATATTATATCAAAAAAGAGTTTCCATTCTGGAACAGTGTTTCTCTTAAGCAGTAATCATCTCCATAGTGTAGAATTATTCCAATGAAACACTTTAATCTGCTGTCTCCAAACCTTTTTATTCCTTTTTAGTATTTAACACTTTTTAAAAACTACTTAGATTTTTGCTGTCCATCCGTTTTCTAACTTTTTCAACCTCACTTCCTCAATCCGATTTAAATTTCAAAGCCAATCCCTTTTTTTAAAAAAAAGAACGCGCTAGTTGCCTGCATCAATAACATTCCATATTTATAAAAATAGTTTTGAACTAACAAGTAAAATCATAAAATAAATTTTGAATAACAAGATAAACGAAACCTTACAATAGTAATAAAGCGACGAGATAGAATCACCTAGGTCACTCGTTGCATAAACATAATCACAGTAAAAGTCTCTTCAAGAGCGTAAGACTGAATGAGGTAACCGGTGTCAGGTCGCCGATACTGTAACACTGGAAGCGATTCTGTTACGCGTCTCTAAGGTTGCCACCGTGGTTGCCACAAACAGTATCAGATGCCTCATACATTGCTTTTCAAAACTTGCTTATGATACTGGGTACCACAAGCGACCACGTCGTAAGTCGCCCAAAAGTCTTCTTATCCAAGCTATGCTATGCTATGGAACGCTCTACCAAAGTCTGTGTCTTCCGAGAGATATAATCTTCAGATTTTCAAGGCGAGAATGAGTCGGTTTTATGAAATGAAATGAATATTTACCTATTTGCTAGAAACAGGTGATATGAGTAACAATACAAAATAATTATCTGTGTTCCGCTATACATATCATAGCATGCAAACATACTAGCCAACATTATAATAAAAATTTACTGAATTAGACAATAATAAGAAAATTCATTAGTTCTGATTTAAATATTCATTTATAGAATAAAAGTTCTGTTGAATCAACCAAGAATACAAGTCGGTTTTAATTTTCTGTATTGGCAAATTTTTAATTGCAATTGGTAATTTATTAAATTTGGACGAGGTAATTTATTAGATTTTTAAAGTAGCTCGACATAACGGCTTCCCTACGCCTGATGGAAAGCGAAAGAGGAGCCCAATGACAACGGGCAAGTAACTGGTCAGTTACCCGTCATGCCATTCCATACCATGCCATGCCTCCGGAAACTCAACTCACCGACAGAAACACGACCCGGAGGTCATTTGGCTGCGGTGTTCTATAGGGTGGAGGTCCTTCCCTGGGCGGGCAGCTCATTTCGAGTGAAGATTCGCTATGCCCTACCTCTCTTCAAATTGGATCGACATTGAAATGTGTGGAAGAAACTGTCGACCGAAGTCGAATTGATCCTTTCATCGAGCTCATTTTCGATCGAAGTCTTTGGTCTGGTAACCCTCAAGAGTTTGGCCCCACATAAGCATTACTGTAATTTGTACTGTATTTTTCTTGGAAATAAACAATTTATACTTTTTTTTACATCTGAAATTTTAACTGACACCTACAATACTTGACAATCAATTGTGCGGTGAGTTCGTAGGTTCGGACATTGTTAACAAATGTATGTTACTAGGCCCGCGGTGAATGGACCGTAAATAATAACACGCGACCAAAAATGATTCAGAAATAGATCAAAGTAATACGAAGATTCACTTTGTTACGACACAGTATGTGCTGAGTACTACTAGTGTTGTAAGAGACTTGAGTCTTAATAAAATAATTATCTTAAAGTCTCATGATAATGTGACTTCAATCATTTTTTCAGACTCAATTCTTATAAGACTCAAGTAAGAATCTTATCTTTTCGAATCTTTCAAAACTCAGTTTATAAGCTCATCTCATATTTTTTTTTTCAAAATATAAAGCAAGCAAGCATTTTGGCAACATCAATTATGACTTTTAAATGGAAAGGATTTATTTGATCTACTACGTTTATAACAATGGATGAATGTTAACTAAATAACAGACTGTAGATAGATAATATTTACTTGTTACTTGGTGGTAGAGAGTTTTGTGCTAATTGTTTTCAGCTAAGGTTTGAAGGTAGGATAGGTAGGTTCTCATCAGTCTAGTTTGGATAGGTAGGTCCAAACTAGACTGATGAGAACCTACCAGTCAAGTCAACTTAAGAACTGCAGAAATTTTCTTGAAACTGACACTCAAGTTTCAAGAAAATTTCTGAAAAGGACTGAGACCTCGGGTCTGTCAAAACTCAAAGGACTGAAAAGACAAAAGACTCAAAGAGAATCATGACTCCTCAGAGTAATTCGAGACTGTAGTCTCAAGTCATGAAAGAATAACTGGAGTCTCGATATTAGAGTTAAAGAACTCAAGTCTACACAACACTAATCGCTTTAAGTGCTAGTGAGGTAACCGGACCATTACAGTTACGTACATATCGTTCTGAAATACAGATTCATCTCTATCGCGATTGTGATTGCGAGAGCAACTGACCTTGGGTTCAACGTAATTTGACGGCCGCAATTTGGTGCGCCTTAATGCGGTGATTTTAATTTTGCATTAGCCATTTTGAGTATATTAAAATGAATGAGAAAACGTTAATTGAAATTAGTGAAATTTTAATTATGACTTTCGAAATATGATCGATCATTCTTTTTGCACTGTACTTTCAAATGACGGACGGTGGCGCGATGGTCAGTGTTTTCGTGGGGGCGATGCGAAGGTTCCAGGTTTGATTCCGGGTGTTCGGGTAATTAAAGTTTTCAAAATTTTTCGGGTTCAAGTGTTCTGGGATTAGCCGTTTCGGTACTCAGAGGATTAGAGAAATCCTTTGTTTATAACATATGGCATTTTTTATTAAGTTTGTTTTTTATATATTCTCGGACTTTCTGTTAATGAAATCTGGTGCAGAAGATACATAGACACTCTTTATTGCACCATAACAATTAACTTAGAACTAGGTGTTATAATACTAACTTAAAAAAGAAAGTTTTCTAGGGTACTTTTATTCGAAATCAATGTCACAACAACTAAGAACTTCAATTTACAATTAATTAAATTACGTTTAAGACTGTGGTGATGTAGTAGGGTACCCCGTCTCGGATAACTACTGTAATACAGGAAGCTTACTAGTTACGCTTTGACTAGGGCTGCCACAAACAAAATAAATACAGGCTGACCGGAAGATTGACGTCAAAAAAGGTCCTTCGTGTTCCGCGATTTTTCATAGTTTCAAAAAATTTAGCCAAAGTAGCTCGTGAAGCAGTACATTTTTGTGGAACTGTGAGATTTTGATGGACACATATAATGGGAATGTCCTGATTTGCGTTTGCGCAATAGGTTCGTTTTGAAATATCTGCCTGCCTAAATTGTTCGCTAACCGCTAAACAATTTGAATACTTCACCAGATAAGTAATCTCTATAATTCGATTACTGATCAATTTGCGGTCACAACTCTACGTGCAATATCGACATAACCGATATCTGTCGATGACAACAATAATCATTTGCACCAATTCCATGTAACTTGCATGTGGCAACCCTAACCGCGTCCACTTAACGACGTCATTTGCAGAGATCGTTCTAGCATCGATTCGTATGAAATCTGTCATTAGTTAGCTTACCACCACGAGACCAATGCAATTTGAACCCAATCTTCTTGCTTGTAGAACTGAAAATGGCATCTGATTTCATGATTGAGAGATTTGCTATAATTTGTTAGGCTCTTTAGAGTAGTGTGGTAGCGTATAACTATGTATTTGGTAATAAGTAATTCAGATGGTCTATAAATTGCATATAAATATTATATGACAGTTATGTAACGTATGGCGCACTGAAACTGTAATTATGTAAGCACTGATTTTGTAAAACGACATGACGGAGACGTGTTATTGGATCATTAAGCAAATTAATAATTAAAATAAGTAGACTTATGTCGACCTAACATTTGGACCTCACGACCGCTTACCATCAGGTGTAGTGAGGTCATCTTTAACGCTTTTTCTATAAAAAAAAAATTAGCGCTATAATATGTTGTTAATTGTATAAATATTGATAATATAAAATATATGTCACTACTGACATCGTTTATTTGTAGACAGATACTAAAATTCGTTTATAAGATTTAGGAGTGGAAATTGCTCCACCGACAAGAGCAAACCTCTTAAATTTAATAGTAGTAGGTATAAGGCTTAGGCGCAAACGTCAACTTGTCCTACACTTTGTTTTTTTAGCATTAGAAATTTGCTAAACAAAGAAACAGTGATAATTATTTTTTTTCTCCACACGTGTAATGACTACCAGCAACTACGGTTATTACGCCTACTGTAAAACCTGCCTATTTGCAAACGAACCAAACCAAACGATGAAATGCACTTTTTTTGTTGTGTCAAAACCTGTCATAATTATTATTGTAACTAACGTTCATTTCGTTCCTAAGATCATTTTACAGTACAAACTTTTGATGTTGGCTTATACTAATTTATTATGCATAATAAAATACCCAAATTGTAGTCTTGCTAATGCTAATAACGAAGAATAGTTTACATCAAACTCGGCAACCCTATCTACAAATAATAATACAAAGCTACATTCACTAAATATCTTATTTATAGTATCGTAAGCTTATTCGCCAGAACGAATGAGGTAATTTCAATGATTTACAATGTAATGCTTGCAACAAATGTAAGAGCTTCTTATACTATAAGTATAATAACTAAATAGCGTATTTATTACTATTTATGAGTGTCGTAAGTGTATTCATTCTAAGCAATCTTTACGTCGTACCGAAGTCCGTTAACGATAGTTTTAATTAATTACAGAAGCTACTTAAAATAAATCATGTGGGTTCCAGTAATCGGTAGACTGACTATTGGCGACCAATAAGCGCAACCCTTTCGGCTAATTTATTCTAACTAGTTTTAATTGGTTGTACCATACTACCATACTTACGTTTTTATTTTGTCTTTGTATATAGGTCAGTTTGAAAAAAAATATGCGCTAGACACCAAACCTGTTTTTATACTAAAGCTCTACAGTGACTATTCTAGAATTTTTTTTTAAAGTCGTAAGTATTACAGCTAGGACTAGGGCGCCCCCTGGTAGGACTGGGACCTCGGCTTAGGGCGTTGGTAGGACGGTCCTTGCGGACGATGTTTTGAGGAGAGGGATGACCGGTCGGGACGCGGAAACTAAGGGACGACACGGCGCAGGGCCCCGCCGGCGGGGACGTAACGACGGCCTTGCGTAGTAAGAACAATAAATACCACGTTAATTTTAATAGTATGTGATACCTGATAGTAAGCAGCCTCAACACCACCCATGAACACACGCAACTCAAATCGAGTTCTGAGGTCGCTGCCGGCCTTTTAAATAGGAGTGCCTACGCTCGTTTTTGAAGGTTCCCAAGTCGTAGCTGCTCGGAAAGACTGTCGCACAAATTTCCACTAAACCGACGCGCGAGGAAGAAGCTCTTCATAAAGCGTATAGAGGTTCGCCAACCATCGAGAAGATATGGATCGAATTGCAATCGGTTACGTGTGTTGCGGTGAAGAAATGCAGCTGCAGGCAGTAAAGCAATTCTTGAGAAAATTCCCCGTAATAGATGCGGAGCGGATAGTTCATAAAACTAGGGATAGATGCACTAATAACTGTGATAATATTCTTTATTTTGATTTCCTTAATATAAACTAGACTTACTTTGTTATTCTCGCTGACTGAACGATAGACTGGCTCGGTGGCTCAATTGGTAGTGACCTCTGCCTTCTGAGCCAAGGGTCGTGGGTTCGATCCCCACACATTACAAACATTTGTATGCATGAACATGTCTGTTTGTATTGGTCTGGGTGTTTTCTATGTATAATATGTATTTATTTACAAAAAAAAAGTATATAAGTAAGTTTATCAGTTGTCTAGTACCCATAGTACAAGCTTCGGCTTAGTTTGGGGCTAGATGGCGCTGTGTGGCCCAACGTGGCATGTCTTGGGTTATTATTATTATTGGACCACAAATTACTTCGCTGGCTCAGCGATCCGATCAACATCATATGATGTTGTTATTTATTTTCTTTGCTTTATAATAATGTAACCCCTTCGCTAAAACAACGCTATCAAGATAATTTACAAGGGAAGTAATTGTAAGTCTTATTGCACTTAAGTAATAAAATATGGCATATTGCACTACAGTTGCATAGAAGCACACTGTTTCTCAAACAGTATAAAAGCCGACCCGAAAAGAAATAATAAACTGCTCGTAAGAAAGTTTGTACAATATTGCCTGAAAATCAAAAGATCTCGGATATGAATCTCAAGTCGACTTTTCTATCATCATCATCATCATCATCATCATCAGCCTATTACAGTCCACTGCTGGACATAGGCCTCTCCAGTTGTTCGCCACCTAGAGCAAACATCTGGAGGATATACCCATAATCGCCACGCTGGGCAGGCGGGTTGGCGATCGCAGGGCGTAGCTTCTTGCTCCGGTGACGCTGCTGCCCGTCACCGGTCTTTAGTATTTAGCTACGCCTTCAATTGTGATGGTTATACCGCCACCAGTCGGTTGCCAGCGCCTCGTTTGTCATTCGGCAGGATGCACCACGGGCAGGTGAGGTTGGCCTGGAGCGAAAAGATGATAGGCCGCTCCCTTACATCCCTTTTCTATCAAGAAATTACTTATGATGGCATGGAATCAAAAAGATATCGGTGATGCGAATATGTCTTAGTGCATCGCAAAGCACGTTAAAATAAAAGAGTTTTTACTTCACTTTATGCTTACACACTTACGCACTATAATCTTCAGCATACTAGTTTTTTTTATTCACGACGAAAATGAGGGATGTTATAAATTTTTATTAGTCTGTCTGTGTGTACGTATTCAGCCATTTGCAAGATAACGGAGATTCTGATAGTCGGGTCATTTAGATAGATAGATAGTTATATTCTTTATTGTACACCAAACAATTTACATAGAACTAGGTACAGTTGAGCTATCTTAACATCTCAACGAAACAATAGAAAATGGACTGTGTCTGGAATACCGAAGTTTGAAGAGCTTGAGATAGTTCGCTGTGGCCGAAAATGTTGGGAGATACTCAAATATTATGTTGCTAAACTTACATAAGCACCATTCTCCTAGTAATACCACATAAATCCTTCTATTAAGTACACAAGCTCAATATTTTACGCTACGCTTTCAGAATATCCGTAGAGATAACGACTACGTAACTTCATTACATCGTACATCTTTTAACATTCAATTTACTTGTACTAGGCATTTGCTTACAGCAATAGCGACTGTCGGAATTTCACACTAAATAACATTACACCAGTGGTTCTCAATCTTTATTCTAATAACCCCTAGGGGTTGATTAGACAGGTTCTGACAGAATATGCCGATACGGTTTTTAATGTGAACCACTTTATGGGGTATAACGGTGTAGTAGGTCCGCCCGGGGAACATTTTCATCGCTAATTTCAATCCCATCCCCATTTTCTTAAATACACGAATCGCTACGCTTATAAGAAAACGAGTAGGTATTCTACCAAAGTTCTTTTACTAAACTTTTATTACTCTTATAAGCTTGCGTAAGTGGCTCATAATTAGTTTCTTTCTTGTTAGAATATGTAATATAGAACTAATGTAATTAGTGCCCAAGTAATGTTAGTCTAAGTTTTATTAAAACTCATTTATATGCAAATGTGCGGTATTCGACGCGGTGCTTATGGGTACATGTTTTTAATTAATTATACTTATCAAGAGTTTGCCTTGCAGAGATGAATGAAAAACAAAAACTTTAGTAAGCTGAAAATAGTACTAATACTATCTTTAATAACGGCGTTTTTAGATTCAAAGAATATTTGTGTCTCATTTAAAACCCTTTTAATTTAATACACTCACTTATACGAAAAATTATTATTTTATGTGGGTAACATACAATTTGTCCAGTAGTTTACGAGATACTTTACTGATACTTAGGAAATAGTACCTCACACAGTAGTAAATAAGGAAAGGTTAAAAACCATAAAGGAACATACAAAGTCAAACATAGTCAAACAGCCCATTATAAACCCCATCATCAGCCTATTGCAGTCCACTGCTGGACATAGGCCTCTCCAGTTGTTAGCCACTTAGGGCAAACATCTAGATGATATACCCATTATCGCCACACTGGGCAGGCGGGTTGGCGATCGCAGAGCGTAGCTTCTCGCTCCAGTGACGCTGCTGCCCGTCATCGGTCTGTGGTATTTAGCTACGCCTTCTGCTGTCACGGTTATACCGCCACTAGTCGGTTGCCAGAGTATTTAATTTTAGCGTAATTTTTATATTGCACTGTTTCTAATAAACCTATTAAATTCGCTGTATTCAACATTTATTATTCAAGTCATAAAATATTTCTCACGAGGTTCTTTCGCGTGGCCTAGACAGGATATTAGGCAAATAGATGGTCAAATTAAAAGCCAATTGCCTTGACTTAATACAGCTCATAATTACATGCCAGTTTCATACTTTGGTAGGTAATATCTGAACGCATCCCAATCAACTTTGACCGTAATTAATAATATCAAAATGTATAGGTACAGACAGGCACTAGCAATTTATGAAGCCGATATTATAATGAACAGGTCTGGCAAACGAGTATACTCTCTGTGTCTACACTGCCATCATTATTTTCAAAGAGAAATCGGAGGCTTTTTATGTAGCTCCATGCAAAAGCTAAATCAATACCTATCTTCTACGGATAATAATCAGTCAATATTAATATGATTAATCATGATGAGTAAATGAGTAGTATTACCATAACGCCACTTCAATGATAAGATTACTCTAGCCTTCATTCAAACTTAAGAAGTTTTTAAGAGAGGTAGGGCATAGCGAATTTTCGCTCGAATTGAGCTGCCCGTCCGGGGAAGGACCTCTACCTTATAGAATACCGCAGCCAAATGACCTCCGGGTTGTGTTTATGCTGGTGAGCAGGGTCTCCGGAGCTCGTGGGGGGTTAGGGTTGGGCCGGCATGGCAGTGGCAACTGACAGGTAACTAACCAGTTACTTGCCCAGCCTAAAAGAAGCTTTGCTCTTGTCGGTGGAGCAATTCTAGCATAGCTTTCTTTTTCCTCAATGACTGAACGCCTTATAGTGACTGGGAAGGTAGAAGGAAAGATACCAAGAGGACGGAGTCCCATGCGATGGGCAGACCAGGTGTCGCAGGAGCTGGAGATACTTGTCAGTGCCCCAATCCATCAAGTGTCGGAACGAAACCGATGGCAAAGTCAAAAGGAGCCACGATCCTCAATAGTGAGGGATACGACTAAAGAGATCATAGAAGATGACTAAGGGAATATCAGGAAACAGGCTGCAGCGTCTACTTGGATAAAAGTAAAACCTATTGTGGTCACCGATCCGCCTACCAAGCGTGGTGCCTAAAGCATATTCCCACAAATAACTGTTGTCATTGGGGGAGGCTACGTCCAGATGTTCGCAGGCTAAGATGATGATAATATAATAATAATATCAGACAACATCACATACATTGCTCCGATCCCAAAGTAAGTAGCTTAAGCACTTGTGTTATGGGTAGCAGAACAACGAAGGTACCACGAATGATTACTTAAATACAAATATAAACACCCAGACACGGAACAAACACAAGTGTTCATCACACGAATGTTTGTCCCGGGTGGGAATCGAACCCACGACCCTTGGTTCAGAAGGCAGGGGTCACTACCAATTGAGCCACCGAGCCAGTCATGATGATGATTCTGACCCTTAAAAGACTACTGTTTAGCAGTTTTCAGTAAAAGTATTGTAAAGGCATTAAAGCAGCTACTCAAAAAATTTCTATTATGTGTTCCGTTGGTGTCTCTGGCAAATATTTTCTCTTCATTACAGAAGGTACAAAGCCAGCATTACAGAGGATATGCCCATAATCACCACGCTGGGCAGGCGGGTTGGCGATCGCAGGACGTAGCTTCTCGCTCCGGTGACGTTGCTGCCCGTCATCGGTCTGTGGTATTTAGCTGTGTCTTTAATTGTGATGGTTATACCGCCACCAGTCGGTTGCCAGCGTCTCGTTTGTTATTCGGCAGGATGCACCATGGGCAGGTGAGGTTGGCTTGGAGCGAAAATATGAGTTAGAGTTTGTATGGAAAAAGATTTCTTTTTGTGTTTTCATACAATAAGATGTTATACATAACTACTAGTATTTAGGAGATTGTTGATGTTTTTCAAATAACCCTGTATCTTCAATTGCTCTTGAGGAATCGTGTCTTCAAGTGCTTGTTTTACCTTCAAGTACATCTTAAGTATCGGCTTAATGGCGGAACTAGGAAGTCGTTAAGTGCTTTTAATTGTCGATGAATTTGACGTTTATGTCACGGCGAGGATCGATAGCTAATCTATGGTAGTTTTGGATGCGTCGGAAGCTTATGTCGTATCATTACTCCCACCCGCTTGTCTATAATCCATCAATCAACGCTTCTGCCCTTCGCTTTTAGTTTCATAACGCAAACTTCTAAGTGGAATTGCCTCCCAGCCACCGTTTTCCAAACCATTATATTGTAGGTTTTTACTTAACGGCAACGGTTAGGTACATAAATATGAACGAGTATATCACTTTAACTTAAGAATAGGTAGGCACGCACCAAATTTAAGGAGCTTTAGACTTAAAAGTGCAGACTATCTGAAGGCTCTGGCTTCGATTCCCGGTTAAGTTAATTAAGGACTTTTAATTAAAATTGGCTCGTGTCTGGATTTTCTGGGAGACGTTCTGAATCATCATCTGGTACTTGTACAAAGAAAATCCTTAGTTTGAGGCAAGGTGGTGTGACTGTGTCTGACCTGTAACATTAACTTCACTACATAGTATGAACTGGTGTTGAGTAGGATCTGCGGAGCTCGTGGGGGGGAGTTAGGGTTGGGCCGGCATGGCAGTGGCAATTGACAGGTAACTAACCAGTTACTTGCTCACACTTGCCAGTTGTCACAGCGACTTGGGCTTCTCTTTCGCTTTCCATCAGGCGTAGGGAAGGGAAGCCATTATGTCGAGCTACTATAAAAAAAAGGAAGGTTTATGTGTATAATGCATGCATACAGTATTGCACCAGCGCGAAGCCAGGGCGATTATAATAATTAAAGAAAAGTATTCTCCGCAGTCATATAGTGTCAGTGAGTCTGGTCTTGAAGATACATTAACTAGACTACCGCAGCAAAATTATCCAACTTCAGCGGCTTATTTGCATAAGCAGTTAACTGGCAGCGCAGTGCTGAATAGCCGGAACTGAGGTAATGAGATAAAACTAACACGCGGACGGAATTACAAGAGCGATTTAGTTTGTGTTGGAAAGTGATGGTGGGTCGCTAACGGCAGCGTAGTGGTGTAAGCGATAGAAGGGAGGCCTGAGATGCGAGACGATTGGTGTGGTAGTAAATGGGATTAAGATAGCTTATTCGGTGTACATAGTACAATGCATACCGTTCGTAATATAAGTTTAAACTCTCGCGTTTCATTAAAATTTAATTACTGCTTATGTTTTCTCAGGGTAATACAGTATGGGGCGCTTCAAGTCTAAAATAAATAGGTTTGTAAAGGGTCGGCAAAGCGTATGAGATGCCTCTGGTGTTGCAGGCGTTCTTGGGCTGCGGTGACCGCTTACCATCACGCGGGCCTGCAGCCATTTTGTCAACGCTATAAAAAAGCCCTCGGCATCCTTCGTAGGGTCTATCAGACCCATACCGACACGTATCCTTTGTAGTTGTTTAAATTAGAGTTTTGTTACCGTTTCCAATGGTTACTGTACTAACAAAGACACGCTTTACGCCTGCTTCGTCAGTCTGCTGTGACGTTTTGACGGAGAAAATCAGCAGATTACGCACGGGTCAGTCAGCTACAAATAAAATGTCATCTAAATTTTATCGCAGCATTGTGAGTTTAATTTAGTTTGAAGAAAATATATATAGTTTTTTTCCTTTATCTATCGAATGTATGTACATAGAAACCAGTTTATGACTTATTTTATACGATAAGAGAGGTAGGGCATAGCGAATCTTCGCTCGAATTGAGCTGCCCGTCCGGGGAAGGACCTCCACCCTATAAAATACCGCAGCCAAATGACCTTCGGGTCGTGTTTCTGCTGGTGAGTAGGGTGTCCGAAGCTCGTGGGGGGTTAGGGTTGGGCCGGCATGGCAGTGGCAACTGACAGGTAACTGACCAGTTACTTGCCAGTTGTCACAGCGACTTGGGCCTCTCTTTCGCTTTCCATCAGGCGTAGGGAAGCCATTATGTCGAGCCACTATAAAAAAAAAGATAAACTAAATATAAAATCGAAATCTTTAAGAACATACAACAAGTTCTAACCTATAACTTTTGCATTAATCACGACTTGCGATGACGTAACTCGTGAATACGAACATTCTGCTTCAAAATTTCAAATCATAACTACTATACCGCTGTACAGCACCGCTTCATCTCACAACTTAACCCTTAACTTACTCAAGCAAAGTGAACGGAAGACGCAGAGTTGTGCAAGTCGTATCATCTCGGGATCCCTTCACCCCCGTGCAGACAGCATTATTCCAACAAACTTGCAACTAACACCAAGATAAGAACATGGTAGACAACATAAATGTGTGAATTCCTACATAGGGTTCCTAAAATTCAGAAACACACGAATTAATTAATACTCTCCTGACCGACTTTGGGATGTAAGGGAGCGCCCCGTCATCTTTACGCTCCAAGCCACCCTCATCTGCCCGTGGTGCATAGTGCTGTTTAACAGACTGGGCTCTTGCAACCGTCTGGTGGTGGTATAACCATCACGATTTAAGTCGTAGTTAAATGCAGGCCGATGACGTACATCAGCATCACTGGAGCGAAAACCTACGCCCTGCGATCAACCCGCCATCATCATCAGAACATTAGTCTCGATTGCTTCCAAAAGCCGTGCCTCGGAGCCCGGGGCCCGCTTTCCTGCTTAATCTCCTCCACTTTGGACGGTCGTCGGCATCCCTGGTAGCGAGTCCATGCGATCAACTGACTGAAATACGATGATTATGAGCAAAGCTTCAAAATGTTCGAGCAAAGTGACGAAGATAGGTAGGGATTCCAATCTGAATCCCTACCTATCTTTAAATCCCGCGTTAAGGACTAGCTGCGCTCGCGACTTCGTCCGCGTGGAATAGTTATATTTTCCCCGTTTTTTTTACATTTTCCATTATTTCTTCGCTCCTAATAGTTGCAGCGTGATGTTAAATAGCCTAAAGCCTTCCTCGATAAATGGTCTATTCAACACAAAAAGAATTTTTCAATTCGGACCAGTAGTTCCTGAGATTAGCGCGTTCACACAAACAAACAAACAAACTCTTCAGCTTTATAATATTAGTAAAGATGTATTTAACGTGTGAACATTTAACCTAATTATGTATATAGACTTCTTGTATTTATATTATTTATGTATGTATCATTTATAATATTATGCGTGTATTTTTATTTATATATATTTTTTTTTTTTGTTAATATCATTATTGTATTTATTTATACCTATAACCTAAGATTTTAGAAAATCTAATTCAGTTGATAGCTCACCTAACCTCTTCTCTCTAACTATCCTCTACCCTAAGGTTGTCTGGAAGAGATCGCTTCTAGCGATAAGGCTGCCTATATTGTACAGCAAAATGTCTATTTTACATAGTTTTAAGTCAATTGTTTGGTGTGCAATAAAGAATATCTATCTATCTAACAATTGGAGAGGCCTATGTCCAGCAGTGGACGGCGTTATAAATATGAACACCACACTAGCAAGCAAGATCCGTCCCATGGATTTGTATTCTAAAGCTATTACATTTGTAGGTACATTGTAATTCTTTAAGATATACGTATAAATGTTAAAGAATTTAGCTCCAAGAAAACATTTTCAGGAAAATTAAGATGCGGCTCAGGCATTGTCCGTCAAGGAAATTACGAAGTGCACCGTTGCACCATGATTTAGATGCAATTTGCAAGATATGCGCTTGGCAATGCAGCTTATGCAAGTACCTACTCGCATCGGATACTTGTTGCATAATTGTTTTATTTGCATCTTTTTGCGGCAGTTGTAATCCCAATTTTAAATGCATTTGGATAAATTAACAAGCTTAAGAAGAAATTGACTGGCTCAGTGGCTCAACTGGTAGTGTCCCTGCCTTCTGAACCAAGGGTCGTGGGTTCGGTTCCCACCCGGGACAAACATTCGTGTGATGGACACATAGGTATGTTTGTTCTGTGTCTGAGTGGTGGGATATTTGTGGTACCTTCGTTGTTCTGA
Source organism: Conogethes punctiferalis (assembly GCA_031163375.1). NCBI lineage: Eukaryota > Metazoa > Arthropoda > Insecta > Lepidoptera > Crambidae > Conogethes > Conogethes punctiferalis. The sequence goes on along the minus strand of CM062077.1, from coordinate 21,619,481 downwards.
TACCCATAATAACACAAGTGCTTTTAAGCTACTTACTTTGGGATCGGAGCAATGTATGTGATGTTGTTTGATATTTATTTATTTAATAACAGTCATAACTTAGATTGCCCTATTTGCATGATTGTCACTACATATGTACCTATATCACATCATAGTATAAAACAAAGTCGCTTTTTTTTCTGTCTGTCCTTATGTATTTTTATATCTCTAAAACTACGCAATGGATTTTGATGCGGTTTTTTTTAAAGCATAGAGTGATTCGAGAAGAAGGTTTATATGTATGTATGTATAAGACTGAAGCAAAGCAAGGGCGAGTCGCTAGTCTTGAATAAACTATAGGCATTGCGTGTTTATCGCAACAGTATTGTAAGCTCGGGTAACTGGCACAGACTGTATACTATTCAATAAACCTTAAAGTTTAGTTACAAATTACGTTTGTCATTGGATAATTCTCAATTCTGTTTGCTAGACGTGCATTTTAAGGCGTTTATTTGCTTCTATCGTGAGGAAAGCTACACGCGTACCTCAATTGTTCTGTAGAGAAATTCTAAGGTTGTATGCAGTCGACCCACTCGCATTTGGACTATTGGAACAATCCTACACTCCAACAATGGCGGTGGCAACTGACAAGTTATTGATTTGGTGACTTATCCATTGCCTTAGTGACTTGGGTCTCTATTGTCATCAGGCGACGGGAGGCCTAAATGCTGTGTTACTGTAAAAAAAAAACGTCATTCCTAATTAGAGTTTTTTCTAAAGTAACCTCGTTACGTAGAAATCCTCCAAATTATCTGTACGTTATATGTTATGTATACCTATTATATCAATGAATATGTCGCAGGCAAATTCTATAATTCGCTCGTATACAAACGGCGTCGGCAGTTTATAAAGATAAATACGTGTTATAAAATGCCGAAGGCAAATTGTCATCGCATCAACGTCGACTTGGTTTGTGTATTAGGGTGACCATGATAATAGAAATGAAACAGGGTTTTTAATCATTTTATTTAGGTATTTAAGATTCATAATAGAATATTATTAAATTATTGACTACGAAAATAAATTCGTCGATTAAATAAGCATGAAATTGAAACCGTAACCAAACAAAACCTGCACTAAATGGTACCGTGTGAGAATATTCTCCCTAATCTTAGGATCCTTACACATACATAGTAAACTTACCAAGAATTACTAGTAATTAAACAAGACATTCAGTGGTAATAACAAAAATAAATTCAAGAATGTTTCTTTACAAGCTTAACAAGCATAAAACCATCAGCGAAACAATGATTTACAGGGAATCAAAATACAATGCATTTTATTGCAATTTTTGTTCCACTTTACCAGTTTCCATGGACACCCTAGCGTTTTTACGTGCTGGATAACCTCGAATTTTTTTGTTTTTTTTCCACGGTGTTTTCGGAGCCCCCTTTGTGACTAGTTTAATTTCAATAGTTTCCTATAATAATAGCCCTTAAAATCTATTTGAAACAGCCGATATTAGACATATTTTTAATATTTTTTTTCTTCCACACTTTCACTGTTGACCGCCATATTGGTTTTGGAGACTAGTAGCGCCAGGGCGCGGTTAAATTTGGTACTAATTGGAACGATATGCCGAGGCAATTTGAAATCGGCTGTAATATCGTAGCTCGGCATATTAGAAAATGAACGACATCTTACATACCGCGTACGGCATTTTATATAACGAATTTGTCTTTGTAAACTGCCGACGCCGTTTGTATACGGGCGAATTATAGAATTTGCCTGCGACAAATACACTGCATAATTCAATTCGATTCCAAATACAGACTTCTTTTAAATCTAAAAGACTATCTCTAGCATCAACCGATATTATGCAAAGTGATAAATCATTTTCTAATAACTTAAACCATCATATCAACGTCTTGACGGAGCTAAATGGCGTCAAAGCCGGTTCGCCCGTGACATTCGCTCGGTCGCTTGACCTTGACACCTGAAGAAAGGTAGCATCTAGAATGTTCGGAACTTTGTTCTATAGGCTATTATGGCTAAAAATTGTAATTAGTCCGTCTTTTAGCTTATTCAAAAATAAAAGACACGTATTTTTTTATTTGTAAATTACACTAAAAATTACAAAGTTATAGAACGTTGAAATTACGCGTGACGTCACCCGGTGAGGCATTTTTACGGGAGCGAGTGACGTCAAAGACTCCCACTCCTAACTTTTGATGCCTTGTATCTTTGCTATTGTTTATTTGAATGAAAAAAGGAAAAATACGTGTTTTTTATTTTTGAATAAGCTAAAAGACGGACTAATTACAATTTTTAGCCATAATAGCCTATTGATGGGTCTCAAGGTTACTCGCGTGTTTGGATATTCACACTAGCGTTTTTCTGTTCAGCGGCGAAAAAGACAGGAAAAATGCTAGTATGGCCAGGGTACAGCCGCAGCCCGGCCACAATAGCGTTTTTGCGTTTTGCCGTTTTTGCATTTATGGTAGGATTGTGTGCTTTTCTTCTCATTCTTCTCAATTTGATTATAGTACAGTTCTAACCCAACCCCAGCAAACCGCCACCGCGGCCGCCGGTAAGTGTGAACAGAGAGAGAGTTTTAGCAGGCAAAACGCACGATTGCCGGTGCGTGGATAGTGTAAGCAAGGGTAGCGTTTTGAATGCGTTTTTGCTGCTGAGAAACGCTAGTTTAGTCAGACTCGAAATGCGTCGCTGTTAACCGAACGTGTGAAATACATTTCGAAACAGCCTCTCAACTTTATCTCCCCGGAGAAATTAATCTTCACCCATTCCCAACATTGGATTTGTTCGTGTAATATTTAATTTAACTCTGACGTCATTCCTTTATGTATTAAACTTAATTTAATGTTGTATGCTTTATATGCGTAAGCATAACATGCGTCAGAGAAAACTCCACAAGCTGTGTTTGGAAAACTCGTTACGTAGGCATAAGACCATACTTATAAAGAATCAATGGAACAGTAACAAGAATTTCATTTGGTTGACTTTTTTTTAAAAAAGAGCGTTCAGGATGACCTCACTCCACCTGATGGTAAGCAGTCGTGAGGTCCAAATGTCCGAAGGTCCAATGACTCTACCATCATTAATCTATAATGCGCTCTCATACACCAGGTTCACAGAAAGTCCTTTATTCTTTAGAGGGGAATGTATTAGACACCATGACGCCGCCTCCGGGAGGAGTTCTCTATCATAAAACGTTACTGCCTCTAAACGGCAGTCGATACAATCGAGGTTTGTTGACCGATTCGTTTCGCATCCGAAACTTTCCGTGACGAATTCGATATCGTAAAGATGAGCTTTTTTGTTGTCGAGCAATGTTTTTAAATTATCCACGGTTATAACTGTAGGTTAAAACACAAAGGTTTGTCTCTAAATTGTGTGTCCCTATGCAATGACCATGAACAAAGATTTACAAAAATGTTCCGGAATCTAAATTTTTGATAAAATATTTATATTACTAGCTGGCCCGGCGTACTTACTATCGCCATGTCTTTTAACTAAATTATTTATTGTAATTTTTATATTACACAAACCTTCTCCTAATAGTACCTAAACAATACATAAAACCAAGAATATGTTACCGGAAATGTGTTAAAACCGCCATTGAATACAATTCCTAGGAAATGTATGTAACTCGTAAAATCGCAAAGAAATGTGTGAAATTAAATAAATTGGACACATTTCCTAGGAAATCTATACATTTCCTTAATAGCAGCCGGAAATGTAAAACGGACGTGGTGAAGCCCGAAACATTAGAGATGTAGTTTTGGCTAAAACCAATGATGAATTCTATCAAATTGGTTTCAAGAACGAAATCTTAAAACAATTGTGTTAACGATATCAAAGTAAAGTATCCAAGCGCTCTTCTTAATGCAGAGGGTTACGTATCCCTGTACGAAGATTGTTATTTGGCAGAATGCACCCCGGGCAGGTGAGGGTGGCTTGGAGCGAAAAGATTGGAGCTTGGAGAGAAAGGAGGTCGGTCCCTCACATCCTTTTACTCTAGACATCGATTCCCCTGTTTATATTTAACGAAAATATAAAAACATTTACTTACATATTATTATAACATATTAAATGAAAGTTTAACGTTATATAAATTGATTTCGCGATAAATGCACATAACAAATTACTACATAGTTGACTTTTAACGCTTTTATTTGAAAGATAATATAATATTAAGATATTGTATTATTATACAGAATCATTGCTACCTGATTCTCTTAACAAAACGTCTTGATAAAAGTTATTATTCTTATTTTACAACGTATTTTCATTACAGCAAGCATTTTTTCATACATTTCCTAATAGGATATTGGAATTATATACAATTCCTAGGAAATATATACATTTCCTAGGATATGTGTGTATTAAATTATTTTTAAAAGAATATTTTATACTACATTTCCTATACAACTTCGGAATTGTATACATTTCCTAGGAATTGTTTACAATTCCGAGATTTCATACATTTCCGCTAACAGATATACATTTCGAAGGTCAGTCAGGAGAACATTAATTCGGATTTGAATTAGCGATATGATGCTAAATTCTACCAACGACTTAATCGTTTATTTATCGGAATACCACATCATCATCAGCCTATTGCAGTCCACTGTTGGACATAGGCATCTCCAGTTGTTCGCCACTTTGGGCAAAACACCTGGAGGCTTTACCCATAATAGCCACGCTGGGCAGGCGGGTTGGCGATCACAGGGCGTTGCTCCTCGCTCCGGTGACGTTGCTGCCCGTCATCGGCCTGGTAGTATTTAGCTATGCCTTCAATCATGATGGTTATACCGCCACCAGTCGGTTGCCAGAGCCGCGTTTGTTATTAAGCAGGATGCACCACGGGCAGGTGAGGTTGACTTGGAGCGAAAAAATTATGGGTCGCTCCCTTACATCCCACTCTATACCACGGAATATACTCTATGTACAAAACTCCTTCAGTTAACCCCATATATTCTTCTGCGTATCTTTATTTCTGTTATATTTTTCCTGCTGCTGCTGTTATCTATTTCGTTAATTAATTGTATTTCTTTGCCCGTCTGTTTTCCAACTGCCATATTTATGTTTGACAATTTCAGAGCAATTAGTTTTTTAGTGAAATTTGTTCCGTGTAAGGAATAATTTTCATTTCCATAGCAAGTGCTTAAGGAATTACTTTGGGATCGGATCTATGGACTATGTTTTGTCAACCGTATTTAAATATACGAGTACTCAAATCAAATCAACAGCCATGGTCCAACCACGATTAATCGCCTCTAATTAGCAACTAAACATAAATTCATTAAATTTTCTACGAACTGCCACTGATAGTTCAAATAATTTCACAAGCCATATTTCAGACAAATATTATTCAACATGGAATCTGTATTCCGTATTCCTGTTTGAAAATGTATCGATTCCGTGCCCCAGTGGTCACGGCAATTGGTTTTCCTTTAACTCAACACAAATTAGTTTTTCCCCGAAACGAAAACTATTTATCAAAATGAATGATTGTATTTACACTCTTCTCTGAAACGGAGACACGAGAATCGTTTTTATAAATTACTTTTTCTAAGAAAATCTATTCGTCTTAAGTAATAGGTATACTAAGTCTTTGGAAAAAACAGTGACCAATTAAATATCTCCCAGGCACTACGAGTATAAGTATTATCTTACACTTTTTGAATTCCATTAAACAATGCCTCCTAGGTCCCATTGTCTTCAATATTTTTCATAAATTTTTACAATTAAATACGAATGTTATTGTAATATGTTTAATTAGGTGAGTAAATTCATATAAACAATACAAAGACAGTGACGTTACTGTACATTGTTTTATTATCCATAGTGTCATAAATAACAATTAAAAATATTATATTACTAGCGTGTAATAAATTTATATAAATTAAAGTTTTAAAGTAAATAGAATAGTAAGTAGACAGAGTTATGAAAAGAAAATCTTTACATCTGATCAAATACAAGGGAGCCATTATGTTTTATTTTATCATCATCAGCTTGTCGCAGTCCACAGCTGGACAAAGGCCTCTCCACTTGTTCGGCACTTAAATAACCCAAGACATGCCACGCTGGGCCACACATCGTCGTCTAGCCCCAAACTAAGCTTAAGCCTGTACTATGGTAAAGCCTATAGATGTTTGCCCAAAGTTTTGACTGGCTCAATGGCTCATTTGGTAGCTGAGCCAAGGCTCAGAAGGCAGACGATAACTACGACATTTGTGTCGTGGGTTCGATTCGCGCACAGTACAAACATTTGTGTTCATGAACATGTCTGTTTGTATTGGTGTGGGCATTTGCTATGTATAATAAGTATTTATTAGAAAAAAAAGTATCTAAATTGGTTCGTCAGTTGTATAGTACTCATAGTACAAGCTACGGCTTAGTTTGGGACTAGATGGCGTTGTGTGGCGTGGCATGTTGCACTTTAGTAGGTATGTTAACTTATACTTTTATCTGTTTATCGGCACTTGTCCTGTTTCCTCGTCTCTGTCCAGCTCGGTAGGCTAAACACAGTTGGAGCCACGCTACTATCTGTCCGGAATCTACGCCTACGTGCGCACGTTTCGGAATGCATTCGAATGCAGCTAACATTTGCATTTGCGTCTATACCAACAAGCATTGTTCGTTTTTGAGTAATGTTCGCTTCTAGAAACTGGGGGAAGAATAAATTATTTATTTGCAGGAACTCGGCTTAGACGGCATTTGTGCGTGCGATCGTCGTTGCGTGATCAATAGTGTTGTTGCCTTATAGTCCAATATCTACAGACTTTCGATGAACAAAAGAAATAGTATCGGTAGTGACGGTACATAGAAACAGAATAAAACTTTATTAGTCATCGTCATCAGCCTGCAAAGGTCCAATGCTGGACATAGGGCTCCCCCCAATGACAATTTGTCACAAGCCTTGCACCACATTTGGCAGGCGTGTTGTTAACCGCGCTAGGTTTTATTTGTACCCAGGTAAACGCTGCTGCCCCTTTCCTGGTGGTTCTATTCTAAATCCGGAAACGACACGGTCGGATTTTAACTTAATCAAACGCTTGTAAAACAGTACAAATGAAAATTATTTCACCGCCGAGTTCTTAGATTAGATTAGAGTTGTTCTAACGAAAAAAACTGACAAGAAACAAAACAGGTTTTATGTCCATTTAAATATCGATACTTTTGTCCATGTAATAGCCGATATAATCGATATTAAAGATCATTCTCGACGTCAACTGTCGATAGACTTTATAGATAGTCTGACAACACTAGGGCTCAGTGTTGCTCATATTTGTTGGATATCATCTATTCTATCAGTAGGCTATTAAAAATCATGAGCAAACACTTTGAGTTTCAAAGTAAGTATATACGTTCATAAGTTTTTTGTTACGTCATAGTAGCATAAATATGTATTTTTTTTTATAGTGGCTCGACATAATTGCTTCCCTACGCCTGATGGAAAGCGAAAGAGAAGCCCAAGTCGCTGTGACAACGGGCAAGTAACTGGTCAGTTACTTGTCAGTTGCCACCGCCATGCCAGCCCAACCCTAACCCCCCACGAGCTCCGGAAACCCTACTCACCGGCAGAAACACGACCCAGAGGTCATTTGACTGCGGTATTCTATAGGGTGGAGGTCCTTCCCCGGACGGGCGGCTCAATTCGAGCGAAGATTCGCTATGCCCTACCTCTCTTGATCATGATGTTGCTCAAATAACACATGTTATCTCATCTTCATTTCAGTGGAACTATATTATTGGGCAATTTTTGTCCGCCCCGCTCCTGTACAAAGACACCCTCGGGTGGGTTAATAAGGTACGGTTTTTTTTACACAACTGATACTGACTGACTGACCTTGGTAAACGAGAGCGTGCTTAAAGCTCGGCAGGTAATGGTTTCCCCTAACAAATCAATTATGTTACGATAAGGAAAACCTTCTTCGTTCTTATTATACCCCAATCTTAGGTAGGTACATTTCAAGGCCCCAATCTATCTACAAACTGTTCTTATTGTGGACAGTTTTCTCATTACTCGGAACATGCCTTCAGCGCTTTCTTGTAAGTATATTTGACAAGCTCGATGGCTCATTTGGTAGTGACCTCTGCCTTCTGAGCCATGTGTCGTGGTTTCGATTCATGCACAGTACAAACATTTGTGTTCAGGAAGATTGGTCTGGGTGTGTTTACTATGTATTAATTTACAAAAAAAAGTATCCAAGTAAGTTTATCGGTTGTCTAGTACCCATAGTACAAGTTTGGGCTTAGTTTGGGGCTAGATGGCGATGTGTGGCCCAATGTGGCATGTCTTGGGTTATATAAAATTTCTGGTAAAGAGCGTTCTCCAGTGAGAAGACCATTTATTCTTGTAGTTTAACTGCAACATGTCATCTGTAGATAGTTGCTATTTATCCAGCGCTTTTAGCTTGAAACATAGAATGATAATTTCAAACATTCATTTAAATCTAAATAGACCTTTTAACACTTCAAGTTGTTTCATACTTCCCTATCAACATTCTAATCTGTTATAACTAATGTTATTTTCTGACCTCTGACATTCACTTGCGTTAGTGCCTGAAAATGTACGATCAATATTCTGTAAGAAATCGGTCAGGGCCCGTTTTAGAACGTACTCGTACCATTTGTTGCTCACGTTCAAAATATTTTACTTGTTGAGCATTAAAGTTACTTTAACAAAAGTAAACCTTATTGCAATTGGCATTAGGATGTGCAGTACCGGTGTGCGTTGACGCAAGAACGCCCGAGTCTGATCTATCAGATCGGTGATCAAAGGATGTTGCAAACTCGCTTCGTAACGGATTACATGTTGAATGAGTTTGTAGTTACCGATCGCGTAAATTTACTGATGACTAGATTTGTCGATTGCAAATATTTTATTGATCGTAGACATAGCCCACGAAAGTATAATACCATGCTTAACGCTGTTCTTGATATAAAGATTTAGGAACTCGTATATTAGATGACTAGCTGTGCCCGCGACCTCGTCCGCGTGCGATAGAGTTTCATCCCCTATTTCATCCCCTTGGGGGTAGAATATATCAAAATCCTTTCTTAGCGGATGCCTACGTTGTAACATCTACCTGCATGTTTAATTTCAGCCCGAACCGTCCTGTGGTTTGGGCTGTGCGTTGATGGATCACTATATCAGCAGTCAGTCAGTCACCGCTGCTGCCCCTTTCCTATAGAAGATAAAAAAGAAGATAAATAGCACTTTGTTTTGTCTGTGTTTTTGTTTCATCTATTTCACGGAACGTAGCTGGCGCTACGGTATACCAAATTAGTCTACATGCTTTAACAGTATCATTTCTCTTTGTCACCAGGATCCTTCGAGGGTGGTGTGTCCTGTGATCGACGTCATCAGCATGGACACATTCCAGTACATCGGCGCGTCCGCTGATCTGAGGGGCGGGTTCGACTGGAACCTGGTCTTCAAGGTAAGATTCTTTTTTTCTTCAAAAAAAAACTACTTAGCATCATGCTTGAGTCTTATGGTCGAACCATGTCTATGTACATAGATCTTTCTACACAACACAGGGACCAGGGAGCGTTGCGATATAATCATTTGTAGCGTTACTTTTCCTAGGGGTGAGAGGCTCCCGCTCAGTACGGTGGTCCGGAGCACGGGTCCGGACTGATAAGTTAAGATAAGATAAGATATTCTTTATTGCACCAAAATACAAACATTTATAGACAAGGTATAACAACTAGTAGTACAATTTAGGCGGTCTTATCGCTACTAAGCGATCTCTTCCAGACAACCTTCAGGTAGAGGATAGATTAAACAGAAGGGGTGAGGTGAACAATCGACTGATGAAACAGATTTAGTCAAAATATAAATACATAATAATAAAGAAATGAATAAGTTCGCCTTGGCTATCATCGTAGTCAGTAGTCAGTAGTGCAAACTATGAATAATGTGTATTTTTTTTAAAAAAAAAGCATACCTTAGTAAGTTTATCAATTTTGTCTAGTACTCATTGTACTAGCTTCGGCTTAGTTTGGTACTAGATGGCGCTGTGTGGTCCGGCGTTGCATACTCGTATCTTTAGTTATTTATCGTTATCATTTCTTCCAGTGGGAGTACCTTTCCCATGCGGAGCGCAGCGCCCGCCTGAGCGACCCCACGCAGGTGATCAGGACCCCCATGATAGCCGGGGGGCTCTTCAGCATGGACCGCCAGTACTTCAACAAGCTGGGCAAGTACGACATGAAGATGGACGTCTGGGGAGGAGAGAATCTGGAGATTTCTTTCAGGTAATAAATAAATAAATATCAGACAACATCACATACATTGCTCTAATCCCAAAGTAAGTTGCTTAAGCACTTGTGTTATGGGTATCAGAACAACGAAGGTACCACAAATAAATACTTAAATACAAATATAAACACCCAGACACGGAACAAACACAAGTATTCATCACACGAATGTTTGTCCCGGGTGGGAATCGAACCCACGACCCTTGGTTCAGAAGGCAGGGGTCACTACCAATTGAGCCACCGAGCCAGTCAGAGTAAGGTAAGTTACCTGCGACCGCCAACCCACTGCTTAGAGTGGCGAACATCTGGAGAGGCCAGTATCCAGCAGTGGACTGTGATATAATGTCAATGATGATGATAATGATGAAGTTACAGTAACGATTTTACCTAACCCGGAATCCAACCCGTTACCTGCTGGTCCGGTCCGCTTGCTACCACTAAACCAACGAGCGAGTTATCTACAAGTAGTGCAATAATAATTAACAGCGTTGCCAGTCCACCATCGATGAGTAATTAATAATTTCTAACTAAAATAGGTATATCCAGCAATTACTGTTTCCACTCTTAGGTACTTAACACAATAGAACATTAATCTTACATGGCGAAGTATTATAAGCAAACATGTTGTTACTGTAACCCGTGTAATCTTTACTAATTTAATGATCAATCATTAAATTGTTGTACATTTTCCATTCCAATAACGAGCTTTGCCGTAAAAAATGTAATTAGTCCGTCTTTTAGATTGTTCAAATAAAAATAAAAGGCACGTATTTTTTCATTTGCAATAAAGACCAAAAATTACAAAGATATAGCACGTTAAAATTACGCGTGACATCAAAGAGTGACGGTTTTTTCGCCACTGAGTGACGTCAAAGACCTAAATTTTGATGCCTTGTATCTTTGTTATTTTTTGTTTAAATGAAAAAAGGAAAAATACTCAATATAATGTAATCATTTTGACCCTGGAACCATCCCTATTTTAATAATAAGCTGAGTTTAAAGTTATGACCTCAAACTTGTCACTTTGGGCAAATATCTGGAGGCTTTACCGATAATCGCCATCCTAGGCAGACAGGTTGGCAATCGCAGGGTGTAGCTCGTCGCTCCGATGACGCTGCTGCCCCTCATCATCATCATCAGTCTATTGCACTCCACTGCTGGAAATAGGCCTCTCCAGTTGTTCGCCACTTAGAGCAAACATCTGAAGAATATACCCATAATCGCCACGCTGGGCAGGCGGGTTGGCGATCGCAGGGCGTAGCTTCTTGCTCCGGTGACGCTGCTGCAGGTCACCGGTCTTTAGTTTTTAGCTACGCCTTCAATTGTGATGGGTATACCGCCACCAGTCGGTTGCCAGCGCCTCGTTTGTTATTCGGCAGGATGCACCACGGGCAGGTAAGGTTGGCTTGGAGCGAAAAGATGATAGGCCGCTCCCTTACATCCCCTCATCAACCAGTGGTATCTAGCTACACCTTCAATTGTGATGGTTTTACCGCCACCAGTCAGTTACCAGAATGTGTGTTGGCTTCAGTATTTTACTCAAACTCATCACCAATTCTTCCAGAGTATGGCAATGCGGGGGCTCCCTGGAGATCGTCCCCTGCTCCCGGGTGGGGCACGTGTTCCGCAAGCGGCACCCCTACACGTTCCCCGGGGGCTCCGGGGCGGTGTTCGCGAGGAACACCAGGAGAGCAGCCGAGGTGTGGATGGACGACTACAAGGAGCTGTATTATCGGTCGCAGCCGTTGGCTAAGCAAGTCGAGTTTGGAGAGTAAGTATTGCACTATTTTTATTTTATTTTTTTTTACTGGGCAAAAGGGGGGTATGCATCCCTGTCACTTGGTGGAAAGGCCGTATATGTGGGACTCACCACCATCTTGACGCCCCTACCTCATAGTATATGGGGTGGTGCCGTGGGGTAGAAAAGAGTATATGGGGTGTTGCCATGGGAACTAAATAGAGCTAGGACTACCATGACAAAGTTATTGCACTCATACTATACTATTAACCATACCGAGGGTATGGTTTCCAGTTTGTTGATATTATTAATAGCGAAATTTGGCTGACTGGCTTTATCTGGCTTTATTTTTCATACGAATACCACTTTTTTAAAATGAATAGATATTACATTTCAATATTTATTTATTGGATTACCAACTTAAGGTACAGTAATGCATTAAATTATAATACAGTACTAAGGATATGATGTTAACTGTCCTTACAATATATACGCAAAGAATCAGTAAGAAAATATCATATTTTAAAAACTCGCGAAAACACAAGCTTTCGATGTTGCCTCGTTCTACAAAATCGCTTATTATCAGGCGAATTGCAATCAAGCACAAACCCAACAAGTTTCTATTTCTTTAAAGTATATTATCAGTTTAGATATTGTTCAATTTCTAAACACACATACTTGCCACTTCACCGGAATCGATTACATTACCTATTCAATTGATTATGACCACTTACGAATGAGTGGGCTCTCGTGTCTCCAAAATAAACTCTACAGATGGTCATTACGCGGTTCAAGAATGCGGAAAGGTATCTCTACGCATCATACCAGATGTAATGCAAATAATGCAAAGGATATCCGGCCAGGGTTCATGCAATCTAAGTTTATTTGTTTCTTTTTGCATCGTGATTGAAAGCCGAAACCCGCCCATGAGTACGAAACCGATTAAAGTTTTGGTTAAAGAAACCTTTGGTATTTTATTATTTACTAACTGTGCCGGCGGCGTCGCACGCGTGGATATCGGGTTTGAAAAATAACGGACTTCCATAAAATGGTGCCTAATTTTAGGTTAGACCTCTAGCACTACATTGGTGAAAACCGCATTCAATTCATGCAGTAGTTTTTGTGTGATGCGCGTTCAAACATACAGATAATAATAAAAATTTCTCCGTTCTCCGTCGAGTAGTTTTCGATTGTATAACGAACCTACAGACAGACATACACATAAAAATTTGATTGGTTGCATTTTTGGTATCAGTATCGATCACTTATTCTGCTGTCATATGGAAAAAGGGCGCTTCTGCAAACAGGTGAAATTAGAGAAACAATAATAAAAGACATTACTGCCACATCGCCTTACCGATTTATAAGTAATATACTTAGATGGTTAAACACATCTACACATGTGTATCTTTTTTCTAAGTATCATGTATTGACGTTATTTCAATCTATATAACTTAACTAGCTGTGCTCGCGACTTCGTCCGCGTGGAATTGTTATTTTTCCCCCGTTTTTTTACATTTTCCATTATTTCTTCGCTCCTAATAGTTGCAGCGTGATGTTATATAGCCTAAAGCCTCGATAAATGGTCTATTCAACACAAAAAGAATTTTTCAATTCGCACCAGTAGTTCCTGAGATTAGCGCGTTCAAACAAACAAACAAACTCTTCAGCTTTATAATATTAGTTAAGATTTAACCGAATAAATGCATAACCCAATCTAGAAGAAAATGTAGATAGGTACGCCTTCTTTCCGTATGACGGAAGAATTCCCCCCTTATAGTTATTTTGAAAATATATTTCAATAGCTGTGCTCGCGACTTTGTCCGCGTGGAATAGTTATTTTTTCCCCGGTTTTTTTTTTAATTTTCCATTATTTCTTCGCTCCTAATTGTTGCTTGTTGTTATATAGTAATATATTGTTATATATTATATAACGTGATGTTATATAGCCTAAAGCCTTCCTCGATAAATGGTCTATTCAACACAAAAAGAATTTTTCAATTCGGACCAGTAGTTCCTGAGATTAGCGCGTTCAAACAAACAAACAAACTCTTCAGCTTTATAATATTAGTTAAGATGTACAGAATTGGGATGATGACTAAAAAATAATTTAATGTCCATCAGATAGATTAATGAAAAATATTGGATACGTTTTTTTATTTTGCCTCTTGTTCAAAAACTTACGAAGATACATTGATTTTAAATGTCACATGACGTCACGTTAGAGTACAAAATATACTCTAACGTGACGCGTGTAGTTAGCCCCCACTCCGTAACTTTAATGCGCTATATCTAAGTATTTTCTTGTTATTTCGACAAAACAAAAAATACGGGTCTTATATTTTTTTATTATCTAAGAGACGGACTAATTATTTTCTTCATTTTCATACCTTGTCATCATCCGTATTGACCTCTCTACAGATTTATTATAAGTATGGATATAGATACCTCTATTTATAAGTCACCTTCTGTTTCAACCCTCGTAACCATATCTTGTCTGCAGCATTTCAGAGCGCGTGGGCCTACGCGAGAAGCTTCACTGCAAGCCGTTCCGGTGGTACCTAGAGCACGTGTACCCCGAGTTGCAGGTCCCAGCGCTGGGCGGCGCCTACCACGCCATCAGGCAGGGGCCGAGGTGCCTGGACACTATGGGACACCTCGTTGATGGAACGCTGGGTTTGTATCTAAGAAACTTTGCGAAAAATAGGGGACACTACTATATTTTTAATTGTGCATGTTATATCATTCAGATCAGAAAGAACAATTTAAATCTAACATATTTGAGCAATTACAACAAAATGAGACTTTTTGAAAACGACGAAATGAGGATTGTAACTACGAAATGAAAGCACGTAATGGAAAAAATAAGTGTTGGAAAATCAATTTACGACAATTTTGGTGACAAAGCAAAAAGAAGACAGAAACATAACTTAATGCCAGTTAATTTTCTTAATTAAAAAATATGTAGAACATATTCTGATATGCAATAAATTACATGAACGCAGTATTTAATACAGAGATGGAACAAACTGAAATTAAGAGAGCGTAGAAAATACGAGAACTTGACGTGACGTCACGCTTGGTTCTTAATTGTGTTAGTTACGAGTAAATTTTGATATTTCAGCTGACGAAGCTAACGAAATAACTTTTTCACCAATGTTTCTATGATTGGTTGATGCATCAATATACCCTAAAAAAAATTCGTCATACCTATTACCTATGCATCTGTACTCCGAGAGAGACTAATGTTTGAATTGAGATTGGAGATCACAACTAGAGGGTCTTTAAGGAGAGCCACAACAGACAATCACTACCCCTCTAGCCTCGAGGTCAGACCAAATCCAATTTGCTTTAATCTATGCTACACTTTACACTACTTTGACCCTTCGCGTGGAAGATATACCTACCTTCAAAATATGTAGTTGGTAGGAGTTTTCGGCATAATATGGATGACATGATGGGAAAGATGTTCGGATATCATCGTATCATTCAGAAAAAAGACAAAATTAAGATTATGGAAGGCAGGTGCAGCACATTGGTTATTTTACCGCCATTTTACTAACTCCATGTTATTAAGTAAGTTCTCAAAATTTCCAGGCATGTACCCCTGCCACAACACCGGCGGTAACCAGGAGTGGCGCTTCGAGAACGGTCTGATCCGTCACCACAGCCTCTGTATCTCGCTCTCGTCGGAGGACCGCGTCACGGCGGTTCTGGCGGCGTGCGACCCTCAGGATGATGCTCAGCTGTGGCGCCGGCGCGGCCACCTGCTGCGTCACGCCAAGCTGGACGCGTGTCTGGACTCCGGCCGGCCGACGCTGGCCCTGGAACAGTGCGACGAGGACAGGCCCAGCCAGCAGTTCGCGTTCTGAAGTGCCTGATCTGATAGCGTGAATGCGTTGGGTGTAAGCAGTTGCGATTACCACTGGTGAGTTAGTTAGGCATAGGGAGACCACTATGCCGCAGCGGCGTAGCGTGGGTGTCGGCCGCCCGGGGCGGAAGACAATTTTGCCGCCCGGGGCGGAAGACAATTTTGCCGCCCTTTTATTTTGAATCGTCAGTAATACTCGCTGTTGTTTTGTTAGTCATAAACAAAGCATAAAATAAAATACGGGGAATCCCCGCAAGTCGTGGACGGTGTTGGCAGCAGTCGCTACAAAATATCATTCAAAGAAAAGGGATTCCCAGAATCCGTTACAGAATAATTAATGAAAAATTCCATGCTCTTTTCAATCGGTCCGAATTTGCAGTTCCGATAAAAATATGAAATGGTTCAAATATTTTTATTATTTAAATTAGTATGGATAGATTATAAATTGTGAAATTTTGCCGCCCCCTAAAATGTGGCGCCCGGGGCGGGGTTACTGAGAATCTCTATAATCGTCAACAATCTCATTGTATTAGTATGGAAGGTTCAAGTGTACTAGTGGAAATCGCAACTAATCTGTGCATGTACCCTGAAATGAAAGCTAGCTTCTAACGAAAGAAGCGTAGATAATATGTGCTTATAGGTAGTATAACTACTGAAGTAAACAGCACTTTGTAAGGCCCGAAGCGTTTTGGGTTGGTACATCAATGTACATAAAAATAGTCATAATGCGTATGATATTATAAGTCAGAATAGTTATCATGGCCGTTAATCGTAGAAATCTGAATAAAGTAATAGTGTCTAATGAGCCGCGAGTGAATAGAGATGTTTCCAGGGCCAAAACACCTACCTACCCAAATATAATTACATTATATTTGGTCCGTATTCTAGATAAAGAAAATATATTGGCACGTATTTTTTCTTTTTTCATTTATACAAAAAATAACAAAGATACAAGGCATCAAAATTTAAGAGTCGGGGTCCTTGATCTCTCTCTGTGCGGAAAACTTCCCACTCTTTGACGTCACGCGTAATTTTATCTTTGTCATTTTTGGTCTAATTTATAAATGAAATAATACGTGTCTTTTATTTTTGAACAATCTAAAAGACGGACTAATTACATTTTTTACTGCAACAAGCCTATTCGCCGCACACCGCTAGTATCTACTAACGTGGGATAAACGAGTCTACTTCGGGTTTGGTTTATGTGCATTTATCTTGCCATACCTGTTAATTATGAAAAATATTAGCTACAGGTCTGAACGTCGTATGTTTTATAAAACTGAACTGAAAAAAGAGGTGCAAGTTTAAGTGGTCTGAAAGGAAAACTGGTTTATAAAACGCTTTTTTTTCATTTTTCTAACAAACAAATTACCACGTGCGTGAAATAAACTTTATCAGCTATGTCGGAGGACCTCATTCAAACGGTCTCCCTCATTTGCAAAGGTGGTGGAGGTCTATTTGTACTACAAAATAACTAAAAAAAAACAGTCCGTTAACAGTTCTAAATTCAAATTTGACATAAGCGTCCATGATAACAAGAGTATTGACTGAATGATTGAAGAGCGTTAGGATATAGACAGGCGGGTCTAACTATTTTACTCAATTACTACCTAGAGTTTAGTCACATATAAGACTTTTCGCTTTAACGAAAATCTCTAATTGGTATGTACTTATCTCAATATGTTTGTGGCACCGTCTAACTAAATCCTTCCTTGATTGGGTGCCAAATGCTTTGTAAATATTTATGTTATCTTTGTTTTAGTAGATCAGTAATTATTATACATTCCATTAACTTGACGACTTGGTTTTGACCAGTTTGTTTGCTTGTTATTTTATTTCGCATTTGTTTTTTTTATATATATTTTTTAATTTATATTTTGATGATTACTTGGTAAGATATGAGGTATATGCATATTTTCCAGTTATATCATTTACCTAATCTTCTGTGTATTTCCTAGCGCTAGTAAAAAACACCACTTTTAAAATTTTTACAGTACCTACTCGTATAATTTAACAGTAATGGCAACTGACAAGTGATCGATTCGGCTACTAGTCCGTTGTCGGAGCGACTTGGGCTTCTCGCTTTCCATCACGAGAGACCAGTAAGCTGTGCTAATATAAAAATAATATCATTTGTAACATATTTTACATTTATATCTTTTAAAACTCAATTTTAATGATATCTACCAATTTTTTTTACTATCGATAACATTATATAATTTTCTAAACACCGTCTAAGCTTTTCTACCTATATAAAAGACATAATATGTTTTTAAGTATGACATGCATATACCTTATTGCTCAGTTGTGAACCCGTGAGTAATATCACTAATTTGTAAGTATAATTAACTTTTAAACTAATGTAGTTACCAATAATGTTAAGGATACTTGTGTATTTCACTGCAAGTGCCGGGAATGTGGAATGTGGATTAATATATTAGTAGGTATTAGAAAAAAAAACATCACAAAGCAGGTAGATGGCTTTCACTTGTTTAAGCGTCAAATTTAAAAGATTCACATCCTGTTTGTGTTTATATACCATGTCCGAAAAGGATTCAAAATGTTTTAAAAACAGTACGTAAGCTGGTTTTATTTATATAATGAGTTAAGAAAACATCCTTTCTCGTAGAAGTATTGTTCTTATTGTTAATATAAATTGTTAAATGCTTCCTTAAACACATATTCGCCTCACAGTACAAGTGATTGTCATAATTTGTTTGTAACCATACATAAGGATGTTGTCTAATAAAACGTGTAAGATATATGTAAGTAGGCGTATTCAATTTCCTTTTAAAAAGGCCTAGGTATTTTTATTTTGTATAGATTATTTTTAAACATTAAAAACTAAATAAGTTAACTAATTTGAATACTCATTTGTATTAAGTTAGATCTTTTTATTTACAATACTGAAGTTTTAATAAGCTTCTAGATTCAAGTATTCCAATCTGAAAACCAGATTATTTTTTTAAATTTCGTAATTATTTTTTCTGTTTTTTTACATTTTACATAGGAATATTTTTCAAAATTTATACAGATTAAACCTTCATGTTCTTTCCTTTGTCGTGATATTGGTAAGCATTTTAGTATTCTAGACATTAGTTAATTTTTAAGACAAATACACCTACGTAAAACAAGTTACTAAGCCCTACAATAGCAATCGAACACAGTCGTTCAATGGACGGATCCAGTGTTTTTGTACTATAAATTCCGATTTGTCCCTCCCGTGTTCGTATATACGAACTAAATTAATTAACCCTTTCACGGGCATCGCAAACTACGCCAAACTTGAGCAAAGTCAGTATTAAATCTGAATAATAGTAGACTAAGGAGATCATTCAATATAAAAAAAGAAAAAAAATAACCCTGAAAATAGGTCTTTCAGGCGTGGCAAAATATTTGCCAATGACCTTTAAAAAATTTAACGTGGCCACTATATTGCCAGTGTTCGGAGAAAATTAAAAGAATTTTTATTTTATTTAATGAAAAAGTCAGTAAAAATATTGGCATTTGTCAAAAAACACTAAACACGAATATAAAACTTAAAATTAAATGACTGAACGTAAACAACAAGTTAAAATAATATTTTTTACCTTTTTTTGTCTTTTTTCTATCTTTTTCTATATACTTATCCCTCTTACTAGTATATTATTCAAACGCCGTGCTGGCAGTATAAATCCAGCTCCATATAGGTGTATGTGTATCGTTTTAGTTTTATAATTTTTTTATTATATTTATTTATTCTATCCTGTGGCGTTATCAAGACTATATTCTGACATAAAACCATCTGGGACTTCTTAAATTTCAGTTATTTGTCATGTACTTAAGGGTTTCATAATTTTCTTTTCATTTGGTATCTAAAACAAATAAAATATAGTTACGTAACTACCTAAGCATCGGCAAAAGTTTTGCCACACTAGTTTTGTTTACGGGCATTGGCAATTATTTTGCCACCTATATGTTTTATTCACGGGCATTGGCAACCTCGAAGATTTTTGTCAAAAACTTTATAATAGAAAGATGAATCAGCGAAATTATTATTATTTTAAGTAGGAAAACTCTTTAGGAGTAAAAATAATGATGAATACTGACTTTTCACTCGGACAATCCTCAGATTTAAACGGCTATTTACGAAGCGGCACAAAAACGTCACACACTTACGCCATATTTTTGCAAATGACAGTTGTACAAGATAGATAAACCAATCAGAGACTTTCTTTTCATTTTATCGTATTTACAATATATGGAGCTAAAAGTAATGAGCCTTATTTATGGTTGATAAGGCTTAATTTTGTAATTATGTTTAAAAATATGGACTGGCAACTATTTTGCCTATACCAATGAAAGGGTTAAGATCAACGTTGACGGATCCCTTAGAGGTCAATGTTAGTTTTATAGGTCAATACCACGTGATCCGTCTATCGAACAATCGATTTTTTTGTTCGTTCGATTGTCGTATGGCATCTGGAATGCATTGTAATTTCTTATTGCCACCACTGCCGCTTTTTCTTTAACTATGGAATATAGGAGTCTTGTTCGCTCAGATTGTTAATTGGAAACGACTCGTAGGTCGATACATATTCACACTATAAGCAGTGCTATACTTTTATTAGAGAGATAAGCAGGCTATCGTCTATATACATATTTTATTCCCATTTGTAAAGTGTTTTGCTAAATATGTAACTTTTAAAATACTTAATAATACCATAATATAATTATCCATCCACTACACTTTTTAGCAAATAGTTAAAATCACTTCCAATCGTTTTACCACATGGTTCATCTTCAACTATAGTCGTGATAGATCTGTCAAAAGCTATTGTGAAAGTTTAGATGAAAACACGTTTTTGGGCATATTTTATTAGAAAAATCACTCATGAATATCAATTGATCTAATACTTATACATTCCTAACAACAAATTAGACAATATACCAACTCGAATTGTGTACATATATAGATTATAACTACGTACTTATGACTCTTATGAATATGTATGATTATATGAACGATATTATTATTAATTATTCGTAAAGTTTGTATATTGCACTCTATTACTTATAGTAATAGCACTTAGAATACAAAATTAAGGGAGAACGAATCTGGTTTTAATTGGTTAAATGTTTGAATATTTGTGTACCTATGTTGAGGTTTTGTTTGTGTATTATTAAAAAAAACGTGACTGTACTAGTCGTATTTTGTTGAAATAATTTATGTATTTTTCTGTTACATATATATTGTATATCAAATGTGTGATTTATTTAGTGAGAAAACATTTGGTAAATAAAAGAAGAGTAAATGAACAATTGTATTTATTTTCATTCATATGATTACTCGTCACCCCATTACCTTTATTCATACTTAAAGTTGAGTAAAAAACTTAAAGGTACAAAATACTTAAGTATAATAATTTACAGAGTATTAAGTTACACTTACAAACCAAGCCCTTATTCGAAAATTAAGTTAAATAAATGTAGCTAATTAATTGCATTGCTTGGATTGTGATGTCAAATAAATAGATATACAATTTTTGTACAAACTTACAGTGATTAAAAATATATTAATAGTTTGGAGTCCCTATTTTTGCGATAACAATATGAAAAAGGTTTTCGTAACAAAATACAAGAGCAATCTCTAACTTTGCATTAAATATGTTACGTTTGAATAATTTTATTTTTAGAAATTGGCAATTAAACTAAGTTTTTGGATTCCGTAAATGTTCGAAAAGTTTAAATTGTTTTCAGTCTTAACAAATTATACTCGCTTGGCGAGCTATCACCGCTTACGACTATAATCTACTTAATATTTTATTATAATCTTGTTACTTATTTACTACTCAAGAGTTAAAGTACAAATATCACACTTTACTATCTAGTATCAAGTACATACTAGGGAATTGAGCAAACCACCATATCACGTGTACACACCAGACAAATTAAGCATTAAAGTAGGTAATATTTATTTCAATACTAAAATGTAGTGAGCTTGCATTAGATTTTTCTAAGAAAAGCTGGTTCTTTTTATGCAAGGGGCGGCAGACGAGCAAATGTGATACCTGATGGTAAGCACACCTCCCATGGACACCCGCAACTCAAATCGAGTTTTGGGATCGCTGCCGGTATTTTAAATAGGAGTAGGAACGCTTATTTATTGAAGGCGCCCAAATTCGCTCACTTAAATCGTAATCGTACATAGTATATTTAAATTAACACTGCAAACTACAATAATACATTAATAGCATAGATCAAATCTATTCTCATCAGTATACATGGTTATGATAAAGGGTGTCTCTTCCTCCTTACCTAAATAGATCAGAAATCGGCATTAGCAAATTCTTGATAGGTAACAAAACAATTTCCCCTATTCCGATTAGGGTCCTATTAAAAAGTAAAACACAAAAGCCAACATCCTGACTATTTAGATAGTATCATCATAGAATACATCATCATATATTTTGAAACAATAAAAAAAATAGTGAAAACCAAAGTGCCATTGGCTGATGGTTAATCACAGCCATACAATAAGAAAGAAACTGTTAATTACTGCAAATAACACCTACCAATCCGCCCGCCAAGCGTTTGCAGGCTAGGTTTATAGGCCGACATACAGTGATGATGAAGGATAAGGCAATAGCATTAGGCATTATTTAGTACCTATTTAGGGCCACACCGACCTCTCTTTAAAGGACCCTATCAATGAGAACGAACTTTACCCTAGTTCCACTGTTTATAGTGGCCAGTACACTTCTTAATGATAGGAACCGCTCATTTTAGTCTTGATGAAGTTTCCGATGACCTTAATTGCTCTGAAGGCGTAATTGGGCGATAATCTTTGCCGAAGGAGATAGTATCCAGCTAAGTTCATGGCAAGAAGCATAAGCGCCAGCACTCCGCAGTCCACCCAGAAGGACACTCCAGACATGCCCATTAGTTTCACGAAATAACTGAAAAAGATAAAAGTCATTAAAGATTGGGGCAAGACTTAAAATTCATGTGGGAACATAAATATTTCTTTCCTTTTTATTTTATATACTAATGCTGGACATAAAGGCTTCCCTACGCCTGATAGATAGACAAAGAGAATCCCAAGTCGCTGTGACAACGGGCAAATAACTGGTTAGTTACCTGTCAGTTTCCACCGCCATGCCGGCCCAACCCAAACCCCCCATGACCTCCGGAAACCCTACTCGCCGACAGAAACACGACCCGGAGGCCATTTAGCTGCGGTACCTATTTCGTAATATATTGACTAAGAAAATAATGTGACTAATAAATACTCACGACACATTCTTATACTCGCAGTAGTCCACCTGATCAGGGCAGACGAGGTCTTCTCTCGGGGGGCCGTATATCGCAGCTACGAGACCCTCGAGGCCGTACCGCAGGAAGGAGCACGACCTGGCCAGCTTCCACAGGAAGGGTGGTGGAACATCACCGCTGCCGATGCCGTACACCGCCAGCAACATCAGGGGCACGCTGAGAGCTGGACCCAGGAATACGGAGTTCTGAAACAATTAAATTAGGTAGTCACCATTATCAGCCTGCAATCCTTGGATGGACATAGGCCTCTTACAATTATCATTTGTAGGGATTTACCTTACTTAGTCACCACGATAACTTAGTAGGTATCCATCACCCTTTTATTTCATAGTAGCTCGATATAATGACGTCCCTACGCCTGATGGAAAGCGAAAGAGAAGCCCAAGTATCTATGACAACGGGCAAGTAACTGGTCAGTTACTTGTCAGTTGACACCACCTTGCCGGCCCAACCCTAACCCCAAACCTTCTTTCTCTTTTACAATTATTTAATCATATCATCATCAGCCTATCGCAGTCCACTGCTGGACATAGGCCTCAATAATGGCCTAATTATTTAATACAAATGCTTATAAGCAAGTAAATAAATAAATAAGTATACTTACAACAACATTCAACATAGACGATATCACAGTCCCCATAGACTCCGATATTAACGCCACCAGTATACATATGACGGTGAACATCAGTATCCTGTCCAGCTCCATGGGCTGTGACGTCAGCGGGTAGGTGATGCACAAGTAGATGAGGCTGAAGAAGATAGTGGGCGGCGTCCGGGAAACCACTAACGCGGCGTAGTAAGGCTTCAGGCCGTACCAACGGTTGAAGTACTCTCTCTTCACTAGCTGAACTTCTTTGGGAACTGAAATGAGATAGCATTGGTTAGGAGCAGCTTTTTAAATGTGAACAAAGGTTACCCTATGGTGATTACTTCAGCCTATACACATCGCAATTTTAGAAGAGTCACAAGTCTGTTTCCGGTCTTTGAGATTAAAATTGTCTATTCAGGTTCTTCAGTTGTATCCATTTGGGATTAATGCTACTTGGAGGCTGAGTGTCGACTTCGATGATTTGTGGTCGTCTCAACAATTTAGAACTTTCGCCATCTTTTGTCAACCGTAAACGTTTTATAATCTTTTTGTGTATGGTACGGTGCAAGTTTCAGGGATTTTAAAAGTAAAAGTAAAAATTGTTTATTACCAAGAAAAACACAGTACAAATTACAGTAATGCTTATGATAGCCACACTAGGCAATGCCTGTCTCGTGGCAATCATAATCTGTACACAGGACTACGAAATACAACAGCGGCGTTTGTACAAGCGAGTAGGTATTTTTAGGTAGTACCTACTATTCTTAAACAATGCAAAGTACAATATACAGAGGAAATATCAATTTGAAAAAGAAATTTAAAAGAAATCAAAATTTTAAAATGCGCTGGGTTGCGGGAGAGGTGATTAAATTAGTGCGGGTACCATGGTGAGTGCTGGTTGGGCTATGAGTTTATGTATTCAGGATTAGAAGGCAATTTTTCAGAAGACAGCATTGGTGTTTGAGGTTAGTACCTACATTGGTAACTTACAAAAAATTATCAATGGGTCAACCCACGATCCGTAATATATTTTCGGATTGCTCATAGGTCCAAGACAGCAGCAATTTTAGTACCTGTTAGAGTTAAGTAGTAAGTTTAAACCTAAGGATGTTCTTCTATCTTCGATCTGCTGACCAAGATAAATCGCGTTTCGAGATTAGTCGGTGTACCTATAGCAGAACTTATTTACGAGTCGGCATCGGCATGACTGTGGCAACTGACAACTGATTGATTTGGATATGTCTACACATACGTTACCGCAACGAGTTAGACTTCTCTTTTGCTTTCTATCAGGTAGCAACTATGCCGTACCACAAAACAAATAGAGGGATAGAACTGAATAGTGATAATGGAAATATACGGAAGTATCGTATCGTTACACTTACATGCTAAGAGCACGGGCATCATAGGAATGTAAAGCATGGCGATAATGCAGGCGTAGCAGAAGCCGAAGTTGAAGATGGTCTTGGAGGCGTCGTAGCCCATCTTGTAGAAGAGCAGCGCCACCGTGAACCCGAGGAACACGTGCAAGCCCACGCGCAGCCAAAGGTAGCCCTGTAATAAGAATTTAAGGTGAAATTCCTCATCATCATCATCCTATTGCAGTCCACTGCTGGACCGGCCTCTTCAAGTGTTCGCCAATTTGGTCAAACATCTGGAGGGTATTATCGCCAAGGTCAGTACCATTGGTGATCACAGGTCGCAGGTTCTCAGCGGGATGACTCTGCTGCCCCTCATCGGCCTATGGTATTTAGCTACATCTAGGCCTGTTGCCGTAAATAATGTAATTAGTCAGTTTTTTAGATTGTTCAAAAATAAAAGACACGTATTTTTTTCATTTGTAAATTAGACCAAAAATTACAAAAAGTGGGAGTTTTTTCTTCATTGAGTGACGTCAAAGACCCCCACTACTACATTTTGATGCCTTGTATCTTAGTTAGGTACTTTTTTGTTTAAATGAAAAAAGAACAACTACGTGTCCAATATAATAATCTAAAATACGGACTAAATATAATGTAATTATTTTGACCCTGGAAACATCTCTATTGTGATAGTTATTTCGCCACCAATCGGTTGCCAGAGCCTCATTTGTTATGAAGTAGGATTCACGTGAGAGTGCCTTGGAGCGAAAAGATAATACTTAGTTCACTCCCTTACATCCCAAATTCCTCATCATTAGCCTCTTATTGTCCACTGCTAAACTTGGACTTTTTATTATTTGTTCTTGGGCCTTTCCTATTGTTCGCAAGCGTCCAGCACCTGTCGGACATCCTGCGCAAATCGTCACTCCGCCTGGCATATTGGGCGTCCTACACAACGTTTGCCGAGAAGTTTAGAACTCGTCGAACACACTCAAGGACGCGACGGAGCTGTTTTATGTTGTAACAGCATAAAATATAACAATAATAATGTTAGGTATTATTAGAACAATGACTGTTATTGCGTAAACAGCAATACGCTAAGTAAATGCAAATGAAATACATATCGTTATAATCAACATAATTAATTATATTGTTAACGCGAAAACGCGCGTTCCTGCCCTCATCATCATCAGCCTCCAAACGTCCACTGCTGGACTTAGGCCTCACCCAATGACATTATCATTTGGGGGATTTGCCTTAGTCGCCACGCTTGGCAGGCGGGTTGGCAACCGTAGATGTCGTACCCTATCCTACCTATCCGAAACTTTATCAGGCAGTGACAGTGGCTTCATGACTAATGCTACATTTCATTAGCCGTAAATATAAGTCCATGTAAGTAGGACATACTCGTAAGCCCGATTGGTTATTAAATATCATGTAGTTATCAGCTGTTAGTTACCTAGCTAGCTTCGTAACGACCCGAAACTTCGGTAGCACGTAGGTACACACCGGAATACGCGTACCTACTGGTCCTAAAACGCAGTAATATCACCCTGTATGACCTTCGTCGATATTAGTAAAAGTCCTCACCGTATTCCTAACAGTTTGCAAGAGCATCCTTCTCAATAGAACAGAGAACTGCGTGCAAGCCGTGCTGCCGTGCTTGTAGCTGTGCTTCTCCACCCCACCGGCGTTCAGCTGCTCCAGCTCCAAGTCCTGGAAGACGGGCGGCTCCTCCAGAGCGATGTCCCGCCAGCTCTGGCACCTTCCGTTCTCGACTGCCGCCACCATCCTGTCGGCGTGAGGGCCGTATTCCCCGCTCGATACTTCTATAACTGTAAGAGATTTTATGTTTTTTTTATAGTAGATCGACATAATGGCTTCCCAACGCCTGATGGAAAGCGAAAGAGAAGCTCAAGTCGCTGTGACAACGGGAAAGTAACTGGTCAGTTACCTATCAGTTGCTGGCCCAACCTTAAATATAAATATATCAGACAACATCACATACATTGCTCCGATCCCAAAGTAAGTAGTGTAAGCGTGTTATGGGTATCAGAACAACGAAGGTACCACAAATATATACTTAAATACAAATATAAACACCCAGACACGGAACAAACACAATTAATGTTCATCACACGAATGTTTGTCCCGGGTGGGAATCGAACCCACGACCCTTGGTTCATAAGGCAGGGGTCACTACCAATTGAGCCACCGAGCCAGTCAAGGCTAAGGCGTAGGGAAGCCGTTATGTCAAGCTTCTATAAAAACTGAATTAAAAAAAAATGATGAAAATACATTTAGTACCTATTTGCCACTAATGAGTACCTATTAACTACTTCTAAAGGCCAATAAGGAAACATTTCATAGGTCAAGGTAATCAATTCATTATCGTAATAAGCTCCATACGTTATCTGCCAAATTAGAATTAAAATTTGTATACGAAAATTATGTATTCAGTGTCAAATACCCTAAAAGTAACAAATTACATTGTAAGATGGAAAAAGATTAATGAACAAGGTTCAATAGTTCAATGGATTCGCGTGCTTTTCGATGTGTATTACATCACAGCCATGTGTTCGTGTGGTTTCCGAATTTAGAATAGGACCATCCGAACCAATCCTGTGGGTGTCGTAGACGACAACTACGGGAATATCAGGATATAACTTCGCTCGAATTGAACTGCCCGTCCGTGGAAGGACCTCCACCCTATAGAATACCGCAGCCAAATGACCTCCGGGTCATGTTCCTGTCGGTGAGCAGGGTTTCTGGAACTCGTGGGGGATTGGGGTTGGGCCGGCATGGCGGTGGCAACTGACAGGTAACTGACCAATTACTTGCCTGTCACAGCGACTTGGGCTTCTCTTTCGCTTTCCATCAGGCGTTGAGAAGCCATTATGTCGAGCTACTATAAAAAAAAGGAGACGGGCAGCAGCGAGGCAAATCCTTTTTTTTGCCTTAGTCATTATGACATTTCGGGGGCATCTTTATGTGATATTTTGATTTTATGTTGACCATTTTTAAGTCCTCCGTGGTTCTGTAATACTCAGTGTTTCCCCAACTTTCCTCATCATCATCAGCCTATCGCTGTCCACTGCTGGACAGCTGGACGCTCTCCATATGTTCGCCAGTTTGGCAAACCTGGAGGTTATACCCATAATCGCCACCCTGGGTAGGCACTCCTCGCTCTCGTCCCTCCGGTGACGCTGCTGCCCATCACCGGTCTGTGGTATTTAGCTACGCCGTCATTTGTGATGGTTATACGGCCACCAGATGGTTGCCAACGCCTCGTTTCTATTCGGCAGGATGCACCACGGGCAGGTGAGGTTGGCTTGGAATGAAAAGATGATAGGCCGCTCCCTTACCTTCCAACTTTCCTAGTATGGGCCAAAGCATTTAGTTACATGAAAAAGAGTTTGATTGAAAAACTCACTAAAATCAGCAGGATTGTAAGTCTTCGGGCAGGGCAGCTGCAGCTCGTTCAGGAAGGGCACCACGCCCCCCGACGCCCCCTGGTAGGCGCACCGGCCGTCAGCCACCACGTACACGTGGTCGAACTCCGCGAAGAGACGGGCGGAGGGCGTGTGCAGGGAACAGACCACGGTGCGGCCGCCCCTCGCCACCCTCTTGAGGAGGGAGACGCACGTGGAAGACGCTACGTCATCCAGACCTCTGTGAAAATAGTACTAGAATATACTTCGTTGCCGAGCAGTTTTTTTATGCAAGAGGCGGCAGACGATCAAATGTGATGCCTGATGGTAAGAAGTCCACCCATGGACGAGTCTCGAGTTCTGGGGTCGCTGCCAGCCTTTTGAATAGTACGCTCGTTTCTTGAAGACTCCCAAGTCGTTGCTGTTCGGGAAGACTGTCGCAGAGAGTTTTTTTCATCATCATCATCATCATCAGCCCATTGCAGTCCACTGTTGGACATAGGCCTCTCCAGTTGTTCGCCACCTAGGGCAAACTTCTGGAGGATATACCCATAATCGCCACGCTGGGCAGGCGGGTTGGCGATCGCAGGGCGTAGCTTCTTGATCCGGTGACGCTGCTGCCCGTCATCGGCCTGTGGTATTTATCTACGCCTTCTATCGTGATTTTACCGCCACCAGTCGGTTTGCCAGAGCCTCGTTTGTTGTTCGGCAGGATGCACCACGGGCAGGTGAGGATGGCTTGGAGCGAAAAGGTGATAGGTCGCTCCCTTACATCCCAGAGTTTGTTTCAGTGCTAGTTAATGATGCCTTTGATGCAGTGGTTGCGATCCCCGCACCGTACAAGATTTGCGTTTGTATTGGTGTGGGTTGCTTGCAAAAAGCATATAAGTAAGTTTATCAGTTGTGTAATTCCCACTGTACGAGCTTCGGCTTAGTTTGGGCCTAGATGGCGCTATATATGGTCTGGTGTGGTATTTCTTGGGTTATTGAAAACAAAAAAGCATTATTTAGATATGAGCTACAGTAATATAGTAGCTGCGGCAAGTGACAAGTAACCATATCAATCAATGGTCAGCCAGCCTGCAAGATAGCTCTTTACGCGTGGGCTCAGTCTTCACCTGCATTTAGTTTAAAATTTTTTTAGCATTTACCAACACCATTTTTAAAAGAGTGCTCTTTCCGCGTGGTAGGCAAACGGGTAATGTTTTTTAAAAAAAATTAAATAACTAAGTGTTTTTTAAAATGCAACTCACGTGGTGGGTTCATCGAGGAATATGACGGGAGGGTTGTTGAGGAGCTCCAGGGCAATGGACAGGCGCTTCCTCTCTCCCCCAGATAGCCGCTCCGTTGCCGTGTTCCTTGCTTTAGAGAGTCTTAGCAGCTGCACTATTTCTTCTACCTGAAGTGAAAAGAATAAAAAAAGACTTACAGTCTATGTTGCGGACGACGATCACAATATTGAATTGTATAGAATCGTAGACTAAGTTAGAAATAAGTTTCTTAGTCACATCGTCAGCCAATAAGAAACACGTATTATTGGCCAATTGTATTCAATGTAGGCAGCCAATCACGGCTCAGTTAGGAGCGGCCGACACCTTTCGAGCAGGTTGCGGCGCGCGAAAGCGATCGAGTCAAGGGTCGCTAGTTGCACACGAGAATGGAGAATATAAGACGGCCAAATCGCCATACAAAACACAGTTCGTTCCAGTTCGTCTTCAGTTCCAGTTCTCTCCAGTCAGCTCCAGATCTCCAGTGTGCTCTTGAAGAAGTCAGCAAGATTGTGTTTAAATTGTATTAAGTAACCGGAGTAATTTGTTTAGTGTAGTTCAGTATAGTTGTAATAGTATTCGGTAATAAAAACTCTGTTCATAGTAAATTCGTTTGTGTGCTTGCAAGTAGTGACTTTGTTAACATAGTGACTTTGTAAATTGTGAAATTGTGTATGTGAATAAATCTGTTGAAAACTTTATCGATGTTTAAATTGTATACAGTCCACAACAGTGTTTTGGTCCTTCGAGCCGGATTATTCTCAGGACTTAATTAGTGTATTTTCGGACTTAATTAGTGTATCTTCGGACTTAATTAGTGTTAGTATATCTTCAGACTTAGTTTGTGTTGTGCACCTGGAACTTAATTAGTGTTAACCTGTGGATTTCATTAGTAGTACGAGTACTACCTGGATTGCAGTGTTACAAGGAGCGTAGCCATCGTCCGTAGTGTACGGAATTGTGTGTG
Source organism: Conogethes punctiferalis (assembly GCA_031163375.1). NCBI lineage: Eukaryota > Metazoa > Arthropoda > Insecta > Lepidoptera > Crambidae > Conogethes > Conogethes punctiferalis. The sequence goes on along the minus strand of CM062077.1, from coordinate 21,588,667 downwards.
TGTGTTGTGTCAGTGTCGTAAAACGCCATGGTCGTCACCCGGAGCCAAGGGGACGCAGAGGAGGCGTATGAACAAGCGCGTCGCGAGGCGGAAGCGCTGCGAGTGCAAAGGGAGCGTGCCAGGAGGCAATCCCTGGATCCACCTGCCTCGCCCACAACGACACCTGCGGTAAGAGAACGAGTCGAACTGTCCACCGTAGTCCCCGAGTGTGAAGCGGGACCTTCGGGAGTACGTCAAATGGGAGTGTCGCCGGCGCAGTCAGTACGGTCTACGTCGAGCTTTGCGACACGAAGACGGCTCCTTGAGTTGGAAGCGGCCAAACGGGTCGCTGCGCTTAAACGCCAGGAGCTGGCGTTAGAAGCTGACAGACGACGTCAGGAGCTGGCTATGGAAGCCGAAATACGACGTCGCGAAAGCGAAATAGAGGCCGACCTAGTAAATAAGGAATTGGCGGCCAAGATGTCGATGTTGCAGGATGAGGAGGAAAGCCTGCATGGTGAGGCTCCGCCCCAACCGGATCCTATCGACAAAGTCGACGACTGGTTTGCGAAACGGGGGGAGACAGCGACAGCCTCAAAGGAAAGAAACATACGCTTCGATATGCCGTCGTCACTGAGAGCGACATCGCCGAATTCGAGACGCCTTAGGTCGCCGACACCGAGGCGCCAGTCAAGATCGCCAACGCCGACCCGGTCTAGGAGAGGCATCGAGCAGTTGGCGGAAGCGTTAGAAAAAATGGCGCGACCTCGTCTGAGGCACACGGATCTCCCAATATTCAGTGGTGCGATACAAGAATGGCTCCCGTTTCAAGCGGCGATGCGGGACACCACTAGAATGTACGGGGTATCGCCAGGAGAAAACATTCAACGCTTACGAACTTGCCTGCGTGGAGAGGCAAGGGAAGCTGTGGCTGCGCTATTACACACGGCGACGGACCCAGATGTTGTTATGCAGTCCCTAGAGCGGTCGTTCGGGAGACCCGAGATTCTAGTAGACCGGGCGATCGAAGAATTGAAGAGGATGCCGAAGCCGGGACCAGCAGCCGCCGAACTTAATCGATTTGCAGTGAAATTACAAAACATAGTATGTGTGTTGCAAACAATAAAAAACAACGCTTACTTGTACAACCCAATGTTAATACGGGAAGTACTGGGTAAGTTAAGCGCACTAACGATTGCCCGATGGAGTGATTACGCCGCACAGCAGGTCGAGTCCCAGGAGCCAGAAATATTGAAGTTATCGCGGTTCCTTATAAGCGAAGCAGATAAGGCAATGAGGCATTCGTATATGCCTACTAACATTGCAGTTAAGGAAGAGCGGACTCGACCACCTGCACAACCAAAGAAGAAAATCGTATACCATGCAGCGGAACAGGACGAGAAGTGTTTGTTTTGCCAAGAGGCGCATTTGACGCACAAGTGCCCGGATTACCGGAAGGCGAACATAGACGATCGCTGGGCACGCGTAAAAGAAAGAAAAATATGTTTCAAGTGTGTTAATGGTCGCCACCAAAGAATTAATTGTCGTGCGAAGCTGTGCGGGGTGAACAATTGCCGAAGACCCCATCACTCGACGCTGCACTGGGAGCCGAAGCCGAAGAGCGACTCCGTGGAAGGGGAGTCCGTGATGTCGGTGGCGAGCCACGCCACTGGCCCGAAGACTGTGCTCTTAAAGATATGTCCAGTAGAGATCAGCGGGCCAAGAGGGAGCGTTCGATCATACGCCCTGCTCGATGAAGGAGCGACGGTCACGCTGATCGACGAGGAGCTGGCACGAGAGGTAGGAGCGGATGGATCGGCTCAACCGCTGCGGCTTCATGGAGTCAACATGTCACACGAGAGTGACAGTAAATTGGTAGCAGTGAAGCTGAAAGGGCGCAAGCAACCACGAAGCTTTCCCGTCAATGCGAGGACGGTGAAGGACCTGCGGCTGCACACGCAGACGGTGCCACGAGAGGTCACCAAGCAGCCGCACTTAAGGAGTTTGCCGCAAGATGAGCTCTGTTACGAGGGAGCTCACCCTGGGCTCCTAGTGGGGACGGACCACTGGGAGCTGATCGTGTCCAGGGAGCTGAGGGTGGGCCGTAAGGGCCAACCAGCGGCATCAAAGACGTTGCTGGGATGGGTGGTGCACGGGACGACACCACGATTAGCAGCAAAGGAAGAAAATAGCGTTCTACACGTTTTCACGCCAGAATCAGGAGTTGGCGAACGTGGCGGACGGGATGAAGAACTGCATCAGTTGGTGGAAAGGCATTTCACCATAGAAGCGCTCGGCGTCTCACAAAGTAAGAAGGTGAGTGACGCGGACCAACGAGCAATTGATATTGTGAAGACAACAATAAAGAAAACGGAAGCAGGCTACGAGGTTGGGTTGCCTTGGAAGACTGACGAGACAAGCATGCCGCCCAGTTATAATGCAGCGCTACGTCGTCTGATCAAGATAGAGCGAAAGATGGACGCCTCGCCTGACTTTGCGAAGCAGTATACTGAGCAAATAAATAACCTGCTAGAAAAAGGTTATGCGGAGCCGTGCAACGGGTCAGAAGAAGAAAGCTCAGTGAGTTGGTTCCTGCCACATTTCGCCGTGGAAAACATCAACAAGCCCGGAAAGAAGAGGTTGGTCTTTGATGCGGCGGCGAAAACCAGCGGGGTATGCCTTAATGATTACCTCCTGGACGGACCAGACATGCTGTTACCCCTTCCTGGTATCTTGTTTCGCTTCAGGGAGAGGGCTATAGCAGTAACGGCGGACATACAAGAGATGTTCCTACGAGTGAAGATACGGCCGGAGGATCAGCCGGCCCAGCAGTTCCTGTGGCGGGGCGACAACAGAACGGACCCTCCGCACGTCTTTAAAATGACAAGCATGATTTTCGGCGCAGCGAGCTCACCATTCATGGCGCACTTTGTGCGCAATTACAACGCGGAGCAGCACAAGGCGGAGTATCCTCGGGCCTACGACGTCATCACGCAGAGCCACTATATGGACGACATGGTGGCTAGCTTCGACACCGAGGAAGACGCACGGCGCACTATTGAAGAAGTGAGGGCCGTGCACACCGTCGCCGGGTTCACGCTGCGGAGCTGGGGCGCGAATAACGAGAGCGTCCTAGCAGAGGTGCCTGCCGAGCTGCGGGCAACAGCGCCTGCGTCACTGGGGGGAGCAGGCCCAGAAAACAAAATATTAGGACTCATGTGGAATCCCGAGAAGGATGAGTTGGGATTTAATACGTCCATGTATAGGGTGCCAATGGAGGTGCGCGAACGAGAGCGCGCGCCGAGCAAGCGGGAGGCACTCAGTGCAGTAATGTCTATATATGATCCGCTCGGACTATTAAGCCATTACACAATAAGGGCAAAGATTGTTCTGCAGAACCTCTGGCGGCTGAAGATGGCGTGGGACGAGCCAATCCCGGCCGAAGATTGGGAGCTGTTTGCGTCATGGCTGGCGCATCTCTCCGGGGTTGCCTGCCTGCGTCTGCCGAGGTGCTATGCGGCGCAGAACATCGAAGACGTCGAGCTTCACGTCATGTGCGACGCCAGCGAACAGGCGTACGCAGCGGTGGCGTACTGGCGAATCACCAAGGAAGATGAAGACATCGACGTCGTGCTGGCTGCTGCGAAGTCGAAGGTGGCGCCGCGACGTGTGCAGACCATCCCTCGTCTGGAACTACAAGCTGCCGTCATCGGGGCAAGGTTGGCGGACGTGATCAGGAAAGAACATCGGCTGGAGGCTACCAGAACAGTCTATTGGACGGACTCCACTACGGTCGTCCAATGGATTCACCACGACGCCAAGAAATACACACCTTTCGTGGCGCATCGGCTCGGAGAGATTGCCGAGCTAACCCAGCGGGACGAGTGGAGGTGGCTGCCGACAGAACTAAACGTAGCCGACGATGCGACGAGGTTCGCCCATACGCCCGTGAAAATTGAAGATCGCTGGTTCCAGGGGCCGAGCTTCCTACGCGAACCCGAGGAGCGCTGGCCCGCGATGAAGAATGAAGACGTCATCACAAATGAAGAGGTTCTACACGTCGTGGAGACCCAGAAGGAGGAGAGCTGGATACCCGATCCAGAGCGCTTCTCCAAGTACGAGACGCTTGTGCGAGCGACGGCACGGGTGTTAGCTTTCGTCGATATGTGCCGGCGAACAGCAAAACGTATGGAGCTGCGGCACGTACTGCGAGCAGAAGAGGAGCTCATGAAGAGAGCGCAAGAGGAGAGCTTCAGCGACGAATTAAGAAGAATGAAGTCTGGTCGTCCATTACCAAGGTCTAGTCGACTGTTTCGCCTGGACCCGGTGTTGGAGAATGGCGTGCTGCGGGTGCGAGGCCGCATTGGAGCGGCGGCCGCAGCGGACGACCTCAAGAGGCCTGTCATCTTGGATGGCAGACATCGCATAACGAAGCTCCTGGTACTACAACAACACTGCGCTGCGGGTCATGCAAATAGAGAACGTGTGACCAATGATCTTCGCCAGCGCTACTGGGTCATTCACCTGCGACCCACTGTACGCGCGGCGGAGAGAGACTGCGCGCTTTGCCGAGTGCGACGGGCAAGGCCGCAACCACCAGCTGCGGGCGATCTACCGCGGGCCCGCCTGGATCCGTTCCACCGCCCGTTTTCGAACTGTGGCGTGGACTACTTCGGCCCCATGATCGTGAAGGTGGGGCGTCGCCGTGAGAAGAGGTGGGGCGCACTGTTTACGTGCCTCACCACGAGAGCCGTCCACATTGAGCTGGCTGCATCGCTGTCCACCGACTCCGCGATTATGGCTTTGCGGAGGATGGCAGCGAGACGTGGATGGCCGACCCTGATGTACTCCGACAACGCCACCAACTTCAGGGGAGCCGATCAAGAACTGAAGACTGCCTACGCCGAGTGGGCACCTGCGCTGCAAGAAGAAGGATTGAAGCATCGTATGGAGTGGCGCTTCATCCCACCGGGAGCTCCGAACCAAGGAGGCGCCTGGGAGAGACTGGTGCGGTCCATTAAGACCGCGCTGGCCGCAACGCTACGAGAGAAGGCACCGAATGAAGAGGTGCTGCTCACCCTCCTGCTGGAGGCTGAGCATTCCGTCAACGCGCGGCCACTCACGCATGTCAGCGTGAGCCCTGAAGATCCGGAGGCACTCACCCCCAACCACTTCCTGTTGGGGTCATCGAATGGTCTGCCCACAACCGGACCATGTGAAGAGGCTGATCGCAGAACCTGGCGGTCAGCACAAGCTTTGGCGGACCACTTCTGGAGGCGCTGGCTGCGAGAGTACTTGCCTACACTGGTACCTCGCGGCGAGTCAAGAAGTCAGCAGCGTCCCATCCAAATTGGGGACGTCGTCGTCGTCGTGGACAACGTGCTGCCGCGGAACGTGTGGCCGATGGGAGTGGTGCAGCGTGTCTACGAGGGACCAGACGGCGGCATCCGAGTCGTCGACATCCGAACGAGGACGGGCGTCTTCAAGCGGCCTGTCAGCAAGCTCGTCGTCCTTCCCTGATGAGGCTCGCCGTGCTACGCCGGGGGGAGGATGTTGCGGACGACGATCACAATATTGAATTGTATAGAATCGTAGACTAAGTTAGAAATAAGTTTCTTAGTCACATCGTCAGCCAATAAGAAACACGTATTATTGGCCAATTGTATTCAATGTAGGCAGCCAATCACGGCTCAGTTAGGAGCGGCCGACACCTTTCGAGCAGGTTGCGGCGCGCGAAAGCGATCGAGTCAAGGGTCGCTAGTTGCACACGAGAATGGAGAATATAAGACGGCCAAATCGCCATACAAAACACAGTTCGTTCCAGTTCGTCTTCAGTTCCAGTTCTCTCCAGTCAGCTCCAGATCTCCAGTGTGCTCTTGAAGAAGTCAGCAAGATTGTGTTTAAATTGTATTAAGTAACCGGAGTAATTTGTTTAGTGTAGTTCAGTATAGTTGTAATAGTATTCGGTAATAAAAACTCTGTTCATAGTAAATTCGTTTGTGTGCTTGCAAGTAGTGACTTTGTTAACATAGTGACTTTGTAAATTGTGAAATTGTGTATGTGAATAAATCTGTTGAAAACTTTATCGATGTTTAAATTGTATACAGTCCACAACAGTCTAGTTTTACGCATATAGCTACAGCAATAAACTGACCTGATAACCTAGAAGTTTCGGGTTCAATTAAAACCGAAAAACTTGAGTTTTTGCTCTGCTCCTATTGATTGTAACGTGATGAAAAGTAAACTATAACCTGCCTAGGAGTATAAACAATAATTGTACCAAGTTTCATTAAAATTCGTTGAGTAGTTTTTGTTTCTATTTAACGAACATACAGACAGACAGACAAAAATTTTACTGATTGCATTTTTGGCATCAGTATCGATCACTTATCATCCCCTGATAGTTATTTTGAAAATATATTTCATGTACAGAATTGACCTCTCTACAGATTTACTATAAGTATAAGAAGATAGATGACTTATGATGAAAAAGCCGACTTACGATAACGGCCTTCTTCTGCTTGCCGACGTCGGTGCCCAGCTTGAGGTCGGCGGCAATGGCCATCGCCTCCTGCACGGTGATGAACGGCTGCAGCAGGTCCTCCTGCATGATGTAGCGGGACAGCTTGCGGAACTGCTTCAGGTTGCGCGGCTCATTGTTGGTGCAGATGGTGCCGCTGGCTCCGGCCACTCTGTATGGAGGAGAGTTTGTAATGGTTTACTTCATGCAATGCTTTATTTCGTCCACTGTCTTACCGGCTTACTGGTTGAGTGGTTTAGAAACGCCTCGACGGCATGTTCTCAGAAAGGTGCGTTCAAATCTCGCGGAGGTCATCGTTTTGTGTGGTCAAGTAATTTTTCATTAAACATATCTTTCTTCTTCTTGAATCGATGGCAAAACTACTGACTGTGAGACCGATTCCCTCTACCGCTGGCGGTTAGCAACTGTTCGTGTAAAAAGTCCCTTGATCCAATTAGCTTCTATTCCCGCAGTATTTAATAGCTTTTTATTTCGCCCCATCATCTTTTCGCTCCAAGCCACCTGCCCGTGGTGCATCCTGCTGAATAACAGACGAGGCTCTGGCAGCCGACTGGTGGCAGTATAACCATCACAATTGGAGACGTAACTAAATACCGGAGCCTAGCGTGGCGATTATGGTTATATCCTCCAGATGTTAGCCCAAGTGGCGAACAACTGGGGAAGCCTATGTCCAGCAGTGGACTGCGATGGGCTGATGATGCAGCATTTGAAAAACCTTTAATCCAATCAAATTCTCTTCCCACTTTCATCATCAGCCTACAAACGTCCACTGGTGGGTATTCTGCAATAAAGATTATTCCCTAATTTGTCTCATTCAAATAGGTAATTAACAGCGATATGTCATTTTCTCCTTATATTTTAAGTCGACCTTGTCTGAATTCATGGATGGGAATTAGTTATTAAGCAACATTTAGGCATTTTTTTTGTTTGTTCAGTCAGTCCTGTTTCAAGAACAGCAGTAATTTATGTTTACATAGTTCCATCATTTGCCTGCCGTGGTAGCATCTAATTAAGGTATCACGTCGTGAATTAAATTAGTCACAAAATCTTTATTTTTTTTTATACCACTAGGGTGGCAAACAAGCCTACGGCCCGCCTGATGTTGAGCGGTTACCGCAGCCTATGGACACCTTATTTAAAAAATGCATGTCTTTGAATGGCAAAATTTAAAAAAAAGTCATTGGTAGGCAGTTAGGCATAGATCAATCCTTCCTTTACGCAACCCTGTTGAATATTTGTAGACAATTACGATTTAGGTCCGACTCAAAAAGCACATCTTCATCAGCCTATCGTAGTCCACTCTTGGACATTGGCCTCTCCAGTTATATTTTGCCACTTTGGGCATAAATCTGGTGGGTGGTGGCTTTACCCATAATCGCCACGCTCCGGTGAGGCTGCTGCCCGTCATCGGTATGTGGTTAGCTACGCCTTCAGGGGGTTTTATGGTAATACCGCCAATTGCCACAGCCTCGTTTGTTAATCTGCAGGATGAATTTCAACTACTACTTATTAATAGGACCTGTACGTACATACTCTAATGTAGGTCTAAAATGTAACCTATTTCGAAATCAAGAGAACGGGAGTGACCTTTAGTATATAAATGTATGTGAATGTCTAGTGTAAAGACAGGATTTTTTTGCAATAGCAACCTTTCATTATTATCTATTGTTCTCAGTTCACACTCTCTTTGAGATTTTTCCGTGAACGCAAGAATTGATCAATTTACCTTACACATCTAATGATCTAACTATAAGCATTATAAACTTAAACTGGACACTATTGTTTCGTACCTAAACAGGTATTTTATATATTTCATATTATATACGTAGTTATAGTTTGAATGTAACACAATTTAGAAAAAGTGACAATAGGGCTTGTGGCCGTAAAAAAAAATAATAAGTCCGCCTTTTAGGTTAAATTAGACCATAAATTACAAAGATATAGCCCGCTAATGTTAGGTGTGACGTCACGTCACGTGCCATTTTTTAGGGTTCCGTAGCCAAATGGCAAAAACGGGACCCTTATAGATTCGTCATGTCTGTCTGTCTGTCTTTTGTAACTAGCGATTTCATCCTATCTTCCGTTGGCGTTAATAAATTCCCGACGTCAAAGTGAGTCGAGTCGAGCGCAAGCATCCCTACGGTCACGTCGGGTCAAAGGATAGCTCCGAGTTCTCCACGCGGTATACCGTACCCTGGAGTCTTCACCGAAGACGCCACCGCAACATATCCGTGTTTGTGGTTTGTGAAGTGTGAAAGGGCAGACGTGCTGTCACTGACTATTGTATGTAAATGAAACTCTGGAATCTTTATTGAGACGAAACAAGATACCCAGCGACCTCACCTATGGATGTTGTGCTGAGAGCGACGAGGGTCCCGGCCGAGCACACATCAGATTTTATTTTCTTAATGACTACGATGATGGCCAGGCCGGCCTTGTCAATCATCACCGGACTATTGGGGGAGCGGAAGGCTCTCACCCCTAGCACACATCAGAACATCAGCGGAGCCAGGTCAGTGAAAGTCTTCGCTAGTTTATTTTTCATCCATCGGCGCGATCGGACGCCCAACACTTAACAACTAGGTATGTTTCCTAACAATGACTTGATCTTGTTGAGTTAGGTATCCTAATTATTTGGGGTGCAACAAAGAGAAGCCTCCTCGAGTGGCAAACTGCTACTAATCTCCTTCGGGGGATTGGTAGTAGTGGGTCCTGGCGCACCCTGGGCAACGGCGGGTGGTAATCTCTTAGGAGATTGCCACCCAACGGCTAATTCTCAATGAGGGAGACGAGCTTGCTCGTGGATACGAGCTTGCTCGTCTCGCCTCGGGGCGGACATAGTCCGCAGCTGCGCGACGTGGGCGCGCAGCATGGTTGGGCCGCGTTTAGTGGCGAAGTCGAATCGCATAATAAAGGAATGCGTTGGTGCATGGCACCTGTTGGGCTGCTTGGCAGCCATGGTTTGTCGGCGATGGTCGCAGAGGAAGAGGAGTGCCCTTCGGGGGATCTCGCAGTGTTTCGTTGCTGTCCTCCCTATCTTCTGCGACCCTTGCCGACTTACCCCTTGGAGGAGCCGGTTGACAGCATCTGTCGGGTCTGCGGACGCTGTCCTGGCCGCGCACTTGTGCGCTTTGTTGGGCCCTTAATGGGCGGAGTAGTATCCCGGACGTGACGGAGGGTGTTGTAGGCCATCGGCCTTCTTCCCGGACGAGACTTGGTGGGCGGCGCATTTCAGCCGCGGCGCGGCGGGTCCGGCGGCTCGGTTCTCGTGACCGTCGGACGGGTCGTTGACCAACCGACCGCGCAACCTGTTACCCTTGCCGTTCTCGGCGAGGGCCAGGGGGTCTACCTTAACCAGTAGGCCCGAGTGGAGCAAACCACAGACCAAACCACCTGTTACCCCTGTTTCGGCGGGGGCCAGGGGGCCTGCCTTTACCGGTAGGCCCAAGTGGAGAAAACCACACTAAAAATCCACCGTGCGGTGGCGATTGCACGCCCGACGGGGTCCAGTGAGGGTTGGTGTGGGGACATCTCCCTTGCCTTGCACGGATCCCGTCCTTGGAGGAGGGCGACGGCTTCTGCCTGAGCCCTAGGCTGCCCCAAGTGGGGGGGCCGGCCGGATCTGCCTAGCAGACAGCGCTGGTGGTGGCGTGGTGTAATGGTTTATACCAAGATCCCACGTCACCATCGCCCAAGGCGCATTGGCGGTGAAGACCGGGGTTTTTTAGTGGGTATTCTCCGTCTCGCTACCATCTAGAGGCGGAGTGAGTCCCACATAACCTGCTGCGTCCCCGAGTAGCAGGTATGCGTAAATGCATTTTCCCCCGGTGCAACAAAAAAAAAAAAAAAAAAAAAAAGGTATCCTAATTATTTCCTTGTAGTTATGTGTTTTGCATGGAATGCATTGGCTTTTAAAATGAGAAATAAATATCAGAAAACTTCCCATACATTGCTCAGACCCCAAACTAAATAGCTTAGGTAAGTACTTATGTTATAGACATCAAAACAACAACTTCAATACAAATATTAACACCCAGACACGGTAGAAATGCAAATGTTTGTCCTGGATGGGAATCGAACCCGACGCTTGGCTCAGAAGGCAGACTTATTAATTGTATGGTTATGCAATTTGTAAACATACCATAAAATAACACACGTTTACACATTAGGATATGTATATTTAGTTATGCAACTAAGTATTATTTTATTATACCTAACCTACAGCAACGGTTTATTAATTCATACAAAGTACCAATTGCATACAATCATGGCTATTACATACTTCTAGTACATATCTCTATAGACTTTGCAGATCATAACGCTATTACGTTTAACTAGACGGACAGAAATTATGTATAATTTATATGTATAGAGCAGTATCTCCCAAAGTGGTCCGACTGGACCCTTGGGGTCCAAGAGAGACTTGACGTCTACGTTAGGCGTAATAAAAATGAGGGGGCCACAATCGTAAGCGGGGGTGCATGAAAATTTATTTGGTTTCGATATTGAGGCACTAAAATGTTGACTTGACTTCTCTGATAAATATAAGCAGATAATAATTTCAGAAGCTCACTATTACTAATAAAAAAATTGCATTCCATATTCTTCTTCTTCTTCCCATATTCAGAACAAGGCGTTAACACTTGTCATTTCAGCGCACTTAACCTTTTTTTAAATATTATTTATTCGTCGTTAAAACTCAGCCACAACGCAAGTGGTATTCGTGATCGCAGAATCTACACTTCTTTTTCGAAATTTAGACTATTCAAAACAGAAGGGACAGAGAAAAATTAAAACCGAACTCAAAACAAATTAAATAGTTATAATAAAAAGTAAAAATGAACAGAAATAAAAACACATAAAATGAAAGCAAAACACGGACGCACGGCACGCACGAGATATTATAGAAAAGAACAGCACAGGAATCTTCATAGAAACAAAAGATAAACGAAAATATAAAAAAAGTATATAAACAAAGGAGGTTGGTCGCCATGCGGCCAGTCCGTAACGTAGACATTGGTAGGATCCAGCAACATTTTGAAACTGGTCTGAAAAGAGTTTGGGAACCACTGGTATAGAGTAAATGTCTCTCAGATCGAGTGATCGTCCTTGTAACCGATAGAGCTAAGTTAACAGTTTCCGCAGGAATTTTCGAGATTAAGTTAAAATCTGTATACAAAGTAAGTAATGTTTGATACAATGTAATTTTACACGGCGGAAAAATTTAAGATTGATCATAAATTAATGAGGCCACGGATACTCTAGCAACATTGTGATGTAGGCCAGGCACGTGTAACAATCCTCTGTCTTTTTTTTTCAGAAGAAGCCAGAGTAGGTTACATAATAATTTTTTTTAATCATTAATCCAAATGCCAGGCCACACGGAGCCATCTAGTTCAAAACTAAACAGGAGCTTGTACTTTAAGGTACTTAGATATTTTTATTTTTGTAAAATATTACAAACGCCCAGACCAATACAAACAGATATTATAATATGTTCGTCTAAGCACACAAACCTCTGAACCAAAATGGTCGTCAATAAAATGAGTAAATTGACTTTTTTAACTTTTGCATAAATTACCTAATTTGAATTTAGAATCAGAATGCTAACTTTTTATTCTAAATTCAAGTACCTACATATTAATAAAAGTAGAAGTTTGAAGTTTGCATCGTAATTCTAAATTCAAATTAGGTAGGTAATTCATTATTTTTATTGCAAAAATAAATATTATTCTTATGATATAGATAATGTAGGTAATGTTTTATACCCTTTGATAATCTAATGAAGATAATCTTAAATGATTTATTGTTTGTATTCTTGTATGTTCCCATAAAGCAGCAAGTTGTAATTAAGTATTGCTTAGGTAAGTACCTACTCTTGGACAAGAATGACTTGACATTTAAATCAAATTGCAGATATAATTTATATACGGGACAAAATGTCCGGTTGCTTTGTACAAGTATGTTATTAAGTTATTTATAGAACAGGGTGGCAAATTAAAAAAAAAATAACTACCTACTCACGTGGACATTTCAGTCACGGTAAGCATGTGCAGTGCCGGTTTTAACACTACCAGCGCCCTGGGCGAGATTTCGACAGCGCCTTCCAACTTCAATTCAATCCCATACGAAAAAACCGGCCAAGTGCGAGTCGGATTCGCGCACGTAGGGTCACCGATTAAGTGAAAAAAATTAGGTAATTTGATATTATGACGTTTAAAAAAAAACTACTGTCTAGATTTCGTTCAAACCAATTTTCGTTAGTAGTTTTCATAGTAATACACATCATATATTTTTTTTCACTTTTATCATGCCTATATTTTAGAAGTTACGAGAAGAAGTTACACATTTTACCACTTTGGCAGAGTCTCTCGCGCAAACTATTCAGTTTAGAAAAAAATGATGTCGGGAATCTCAACATCATTTTCAAATACCTATCCATAGATACCCCAAACGTATAGGTTTGATGAAAAAAAATTTTTGATGTTCAGTTCTATGTATGGGGAACCACAAAAGTTTTAGATTTTTTTCTGATTTTATTTTTAAATCATAAAGCGGTTAACAGAATACATCTACGCACCAAATTTCAATAATGTAGCTCTCATAGTTACGGAATAAACTGGCTGTGACATACGGACGGACAGACAGACAGACCAGACATGACGAATCTAGAAGGGTCCCGTTTTTGCCATTTTGTATGAATCGTGAAAACTTAAGACTTAATAATAAACATTAAAACGCTATTGAGCGAGGATATCACTTTGGTAGAAGACGTTGCCTGAGGGCGTGGGATGGCGGTGTATCACCGCGGCTCGGCGGGTCCATCGGTCACGGTTGTCGTGGCCGTCGGATAGGTCCATTTTGGATTGTTCGCCGGGCAACCTGTCTCCCCTCGCAGGAGACAGGTTGCCCGGCGATGGCCCTTTTTTATCCGGCGCCCCGGGCGGTCGCCCAGGCTCGCCCTACCATAACGCCGCTACTGAGCATGTGAGTCGTGTAAGTGTGCTGATACACGTAGACTAGACTAGGATTGTTTATTCACTCATCATCCTATCGCAGTCCACTGCTGGACATAGGCCTCTCCAGTTGTTGGCTACTTTGGGCAAACATCTGGCTTTACCCTTAATAACCACGTTGGGCATCGCAGGGCGTAGCTCGTCGATCCGCTGACGCTGCTGCCCGTCATCGGCCTGTGGTAAATACCAATAAATAGCTAAATAGCTACACAGCCAGCAGTCGGTTGCGGGCAGGTGAGGTTGACTTGAAGCGAAAAGATGATACATGATGATGATACTTCCTTACATCACGACGGGACTACTCAACCAGAGTTAAGGGGGATCAGGCGGAGGTTCAACGACTTCAGTGCTTTACTGTGTACGTTGGTATTTTTCCTTTTTTGCTAAATGATTGCCAAGACGGCCTTGCCCCATCACTTAACGCATGTTGGAAATTATTTAAGACTTTTTTTCTAAATGATTACCATGGTACCCAAGGTACTCATCACCGGACTTCAGACATTGGAATCCGTGCTAGTCCGCAGCAATTACTTGAAAGAAAACCTAGTTACAATGTTTTGGAAAGAACTTTTTACCTTAGATGCTTTGAAGGCTCAAAACTCATACAAAATAGGCTAAAAAGTTATAGGAATAGAAAACTGTTTATTATTGAATGACATCACAGCGTCACAACGTACACAATAAACAGACATTACACTAAAACATAAACAAATATGAACACATAGTAGGTACATGACAATTAGACCGGACACGACGTTCAAAACAAAAGGGCCTCACTCAGCATTAGGCCGTGGCTCCCGTAGAAACCACGGCGCTGGTTTTCAGTCAGTCCTGCTGAGTGAAGCCCACGGACGATTGTCTCTGCTCTCACTGCTCTTATACTTAAGATCACGTAGATTTGGAAGAAACAATTTCACATATCCGGCTTAAAACTCTCTTTCTCTTTGCCTACATCCTATATACATTCTGCAATTAAGTGTAAAATTACAATTAATTTATAACTTAGATTTATTTTATGAAACTCATGCCAAGTGAGTACGTCTTCTTGGAACTTTAATTATGAAATCTCAATTATTCCTCATAGTTATTTATGGTGACAATGGCATTATCATTTCTATAATGTAGGTTGTTTGAATTATTTATTCAGGCTAACTTGTAGTAAGCGTAATATTTTATTTAAATTCCTTTCTACGAACGACCAAATCACTTAATACAGAAATATGACTTGCTTTACATAACATATAAATGATATAGCCTAGAGAATATGCTTATTATAAATGACATGAACATAAAAATTTGTCTTACACAAAAATGTGTATCATGAAACGAATAAATAAATTAAGTAGATAGTAAAATTTTTGATGATCTCAAATCCGAGCATCCAGCATTAGAATGACGTATTTTTTTGTTTTTTTTGCAGGCTTTTCTTATGTTTTGTAATGTGTTATTGTAATCAGACACTACTACTACACACATTTTGAGTGTCTCATATAAGAAATATTTTCTATTTGTTTAATAACATAATATAATCATCATCATCAGCCGATTGCACACACACTCACAATCGGGCAGGTGAGGTTGGCTTGGAGCGAAAAGATAATAGGCCGCTCCCTTACATCCCCATAACGTAATTAATACTTAAACACCGTATGCCATTTAACCTTAAATAAGGAAACTAACAGTTACTAGCCTTGGTTTATATAATGTATTCACATAGGGCCAAGAGTCAACATTTAATTTGTACCTGGTCTCCATAAACATTGGTAATTACTTCTTGTTATTGATGTCCAATTAACGTTTGCTTCTAGGCAATCAAGCATTCGCTGTTCTATTTACCTAATAGACTAAAAACGATCTTAAAGCCAAAGTAGTCCTTTACATCTGGTTGTTACAGTCCCCCGTCTATTTTATTTCTCTCGTTTACGATAACGATTGTCGGGAATGCCTAATGTTATGTGGGGCTCACTCCTATCTAGCGGAGAATACGCACTAAACCCGACGGTGTTCTGCTAAAAACACTCTCTGAGGGGGGTCGGGATGGCCGGAAGGATTCGACACAACCCCCCACAGCGCGATATCGTCGCGCCGCCCAGCGTGGATGGCATGGCATACCTCAGAAGGAATCGTCCTTCTGAGGTGGTGTCCTCCCTGCATCTTGCACGACGCACTGATCACTGAGGCCGAAAGCACATGTCTCTTTTCGCCTCCTACGACAGGCAGGGATACCTCGATAGTGTTTGACCCACTTCAACTTGAGCTGCGATGGCTTAATCATTAGATACCTGTATCCAGCCAGTATGTTGAGAAGGGTGCTCTTGCCGGCTCCCGAGGGACCGAGAATGGCGGTCAACTGCCCCGACCTGAACTCGCCGTTGATGCTGCGTAGGATTATCTTGGAGCCTGAAAAAAAAACAAAACGTGATTAGTTTGTTCACCAAAAAGTAGGAACGATTAAGTGGGCTGGCCACGTCTGCCGCAGAACTGATGATCAGTAGAGTAGGTAAGTTCTTCAGTGGATAGCGATCATAGGCTAGGACCCCCCTCGGCTAGATGGAGCGACCGGTTGCGGGCCATTTTCGCGGTCGGGACGCGGAAGCTAAGAGACGACGGCGCAGGACCCGCCGGCGGGGACGGAACGACGTGCTTGCAGTGTTACTATGTGTCGCGAGCTGTTCGGCGGCAGCCAGCATGGCGAGGGTAATAGGATCGTAAGCGTGGAAGACGTGACATGGACGACGTTTCCTACTATCGAGGGCTTCGGGAGGGACGTAGTGAGAGGTGGAAACCACTAACGGATTGGGGTGATGTGGAGCTGATTAAAATATTTAGCGGAGCATCGCTTAACCCTCAACTACCTACCACCTATTTATGTAACTTAACCACCTACGTGCGGTCCATCATGACATATACACTAGGAAATATTTAAATTTTAAAATACGTTGCTTTCTCAGAGACCGCACGTAGGTACTTAAGGGTTAAGGTACTGCGAGATAGTCGGCAGTCTAAAGTCGATGTGAAAGTTTTCGTTCCTAAGCACCAGGGGGAGCTTGTAGCTTTGCATAAAGCGGTTCTGAACGACTTGAACCCGCCTGCCAAGCGTGGTGACTAAGGTCATTTGCCGCCAATTGTCATTGTGGAAGACCTATTTCAGCAGGCCGACGCCTTTGCGCCTATTACGACACGCTTACGATCCGACGCCGTGTGCGAAAAAGCCTTAGACCCGTTATCCAAGGTTCGATGTCCGAGTCTAATGCAATAGAGCAACCAATTTTTAAGAATCACGTTTGCTAAGACATAATCTGATTTTTCTAGCGGCTTTTGGCAACAAAAAACGTTCGTTACTGACACGATACACTGACATTAGTGGCAGACACGATATTTTAACCCAAAAAGATGTCCAAAAAGCAATGTTCTTGAAAGTTTAATACCCGCCGTCTCTTCGCTTCGGATATTTCAGTTAAACACATAGGGCCTTAGAATAATTACCTACCTACCTATTGTCGTTTTAGTAAGGATTCCTAATCATTTCTAGCAATAAATATAACTTACGTTACTCAGGGTGAATCACGAATGTAGTTTTTAAATTTTTAGAAAATTGGTGAAAAAAAAATTAAATCGTGATTTGCCAGTTTACTCATTACAAACATAAAACAAAAATACAAATCTTTTCTCTTTATTATGTTACTGTAAATCAGTCATCAGTGGTTCTTAACCTTTTAGACATAAGGGACCATTTTGTCAAAATTTTTGTCTTGTTACGGACCACTTGGTCTAGTTGGTTTATTACTTTTGAAGTAATAATATATTATCTAAGTGTAAATAAATGAATGGATAAAGTTGTTCTTATCTATCTGTGTATATAGAAGGCTTCGTGGATCACTTGGGATGCTTCCAGGGACCGCCGGTTAAGAACCAATGCTGTAGATAAATCATGTTAGTTATTTTCAAGAATGTGCGCAGGACGGCTGGCAAGTGCTGGATGCGAGAGGCCCGGGACCGATCGAAGTGGCGAGCATTGGGAGAGGCCTATGTCCAGCAGTGGACTGATGTGGGCTGATGATGATGATGATGACCCACCAACAGTGTATAATATTTGACAACAAAGAAACAAACCTCTAAAAATAAAAACCATGTATTTTTAGCCGTAAAACCAAAGCGGTAGTCTAATTAAATTAAATGATGATGCTATAAATGGCTCATTTAAAAACTTCAGATGTTTAACAACATCCGCAGACGCTGTTGTGTAGTAAATTTCGATCAAAAAGCGATAGTCACGGCAGCATTGCACTATTTTAGTGCCCAAATCCGGCTGGGAGACCTAATTATGGAGTTCGCAATATCCCACGGACGCGATGAGGCCATCCGTTGCGCAATAACTGAAACGGTGTCTGCTCATTGTTCATTAAGGCAATGTAATTTAGTTCCTTCATTGTGAAGCTAATACTGATAAACTAGATAGAGATAATATGTCCCTGCAACTTGCTGCCCACTGGCGACACAGGGGGGTTTAGTGGGTATGCCTTCCCATTTTGGGAGGTGTGAGTCCCACACAGCATGCCGCAGTGCATTCCCCTCTAGAAAAAAAAGGTAGAGATATACTTAGACTGCTTTTTAGAAGAGACTAAAAGATTTAGCGCACATGAAAAAGTACAGGGATATACTAAATCTAAAACTGTTTTTTTATAACCATGAAGCATTATGTCCGTGTGGATTCCGAATTTAAAATAGGACCACCCTATCACATCCCGCAAATGTCGTAGAAGACAACTAAGGGAATATCAGAAAACGGGCAGCAGCATTCCTATCTGGGTACATTTTTTTTATAGTAGCTCGACATAATGGCTTCCCTACGCCTGATGGAAAGCGAAAGAGAAGGCAAGTAGCTGGCCAGTTACCTGCCAGTTGCCACCGCCATGCCGGCCCAACCCTAACCTCCCACGAGCTCCGGAAACCCTACTCACCCGCAGAAACACGACCCGAAGGTCATTTGGCTGCGGTATTTGAAAAGCACAGAGCTTTTTTCAATTACCGTATAAACCGTATTTAAGTAATTTACTTATTTCGTTGATAAAAGCGCCTTGTACAATTATACGCCATTACTCTGCCAACTGGAATATTCATTGACATACGGAACTCTGTTACAAATTGGCGCACACGTGGTGTCCTTATCACTCAAACAGTTGCGTACTGTGTGGTAGAAAACAAGCATTGGTAATATTTGTGATATGACATTAATTGGAGCAAACAAACATTAGATTATTTCTTAAAAAATTAATGGTACATAATATATTATTTATTTATTTAATCTTTATTGCACAATTAAACTGTGTACAAAAGGCGGACTTAATGCCACATAGGCATATATTGTGTAATGCCCGCTAATGGGTACACATTTTTTCGATTTTTCGACAGTGTCCATTTGATCTCATAGTTATTTAGTATCACTTGTACAACATTAAGTAAAACAAAAAAAGTTAGAGTATTCAAACATCAATGGTTTGAGCTACCCGTGTTAATTATAAGTAATTAAGTATGTATTATAATTTTACCGCAACGTTATTATTAATAGCAGTCGTAATTCTGTTAAGACCGCATATTACGACTGCTTGCAAAATAAGAGCAATTAATCGTTATATTGGCAGCTCTCGTGTACCTAATGAAACGTATTCTAATTATGGTTGTAAAAATCTGATCTTTTATTAGTAGGTACTACGTAGCAGTTGACCTTTGATGCAATTAAAGGCTTGCGAAGGTAAAACGTTTAGGGACCGTTTTAAGAATCATGATCATCAACAGCTCGAAGACGTCCACCATTATAATTGACATCCTGATATTTTATCATCATCAGCCTATTGCAGTCCACTGCTGGGCATAGGCCTCTCCAGTTGTACGCCACTTAAAGCAAACAAGGCGGCGGATAGACATGACGAATCCATAAAGGTTCCGTTTTTGCTATTCTGCTAAGGAACCCTAAAAAGGTCTGTGTAAGTATGCGGGACCCATTACCGGGGAATACCCGCTAAATACACCGGACCCCTCGTGCGCCTACGGGGGCGGTGTTAAGGGGCCTGGGGTGACCCATACGACCATGACACCGCCAATATCCTTATTATAACCTGTGCTCACAAATAAAGAATTTGAATTTTGAATTTTTTGAATTTTGAATTTTGAACGCTGTCTGCCCTAAGCAGCAGACCCAACAATGGTCCTATTCTAAGCCCGAAAACCACACGGATATTGCTTGCCTTTTCTGTGTGTTATGATCAAATACTTAAGAGCACATCATCATCATCATCAGCCCATTGCGGTCCACTGCTGGACACAGGCCTCACCAGTTGTTCACCACTTAGGGCAAACATCTGGAGGATATACCCATAATCGCCACGCTGGGCAGGCGGGTGTGCGATCGCAGGCATCGCAGGATCGCTGTGGTATTTAGCTACGCTTTCAATTGTGATGGTTATACCGCCACCAGTCGGTTGCCAGCGCCTCGTTTGTTGTTCAGCAGGATGCACCACGGGCAGGTGAGGTTGGCTTGGAGCGAAAGGATGATAGGTCGCTCCCTTACAAAGGTTAACCTTAAGAGCACACCATATTGAAAATACGGACCAGATAATACTCTACTATAATATAAAGTACCTATACATTACGAGTATGTATTTATTTATGCATTATGTAATTAAAATAGCGATCATAATTGAACAATACAATAAATTGGTCAAGAACATTGACCGCAAATGTTTTGTTCCAAAAACAAATCCACGTGCGAATGCAATTGACTTTCAAGTTTCAATGTTAATTGTTTTATTTATTTCTTAAAGTAAAATCGAACAGTCTTACGAGTGATCTCTTCCCTGTTTTGTCGAGCTATTGTCTCATCGGATTATGAGTGTAAAGTGCATCTGTGTTATTTTTTATTAAAAGCTTTTATTTAACTTGCCTTGTTAGTATGTTAGTGTGCGCAAATCTTGTCAGCTGAATTGGGAATTGGGACTGTCACTTTCTGTCGCCAGACTAGGTTCAAATTTGGTATACTTACGTAACCTCGGTGACAATGCAATAATAAGAGATTAAGAGAGGTAGGGCATAGCGAATCTTCGCTCGAATTGAGCCGCCCGTTCGGGGAAGGACCTCCACCCCACCCTATAGAATACCGCAGCCTAATGACTTCTGGGTCGTGTTTCTGCCGGTGAGTAGGGTTTCCGGAGATCGTGGGGAGGTTAGGGTTGGGCCGGCACGGCGGTGGCAACTGACAGGTAACTGACAGGTAACTGACAAGTTACTTGCCCGTTGTCACAGCCACTTGGGCTTCTCTTTCGCTTTCCATCAGGCGTAGGGAAGCCATTATGTCGAGCTACTATAAAAATAATAATATGGTACCTATCATGAAGCTGATCTGGAGTGAAAATGGAGTCATAGGAATGGCCATAGGAATTGTTTGGACCCGTTTGAATAGTCTTGACGAGCACACGACAGCCATGGTCTCAAGGTGGAGTCAGAACCTTCTGACTCCACCTTGAGACCATGGCCACCGGGCCATAGGAATTAAAAGTTTGTTTTTTACTTTTTTAATAAACTTATTTCTAAACTAGCTTTTGCCCGCGACTTCGTCCGCGTGTTTACATTTTTACATACAAAAGTTTTTTCCCAATAACTCCTGTTCCCGTAGGAATTTTGCAATATCGCGTTGCAAGTAAGCTTTACGTTCATTAGAGTACCTGCATGCCAAATTTTAATCATCTATCTTACGCGGTTTAGATTTTTTCATACAAAAGTTTTGCCCGCTAACTACCGTTCCCGTGGGAATTTTACAATATCCTGTTGCAACTAAGCTTTTAGTTTACTAAGGTACATGCCAAATTTCAAGCTAGACGCTTGAAACGGTTTAGATTTTCATACAAAAGGATTTTCCAGCTAATTCCCGTTCCCGTGGGAATTCGGGAATGCCTTTCTTAGTGTACCTCTACGGTATCTAAGCTACGTCTCTTCTACATTTCTAGTACCTACGTTTAGCCGTTTAGGCATATAAATGTCAGTCAGTAAGTATTTAGATTTAATTTTACCAGTAAGGCCATTTATTGAGAGAAATCAGTAGTTTTGGGCTGTGAGTTTATTTCTCGGCCTTTCAAGTTTTTTCCTATTGAATCCCGTAAAGGGTTGATTTAGGTAAATATTTGAAGTTTTATCTTTTTCGGAGTGGAATTTATCGAAACGCTTTCTTAGCAATAATACCTACGTCATAGTATAGCTTTATGAATGCAAAGTCTTAGCACGAACTGTTTAAAATTGACAAAATTTCATTCATACTTTCATCCCCTATTTTATCCCCTTGGGGGTAGGAATGATCAAAACCCTTTTTTAGCGGATGCCTACCTCATAGTAGCTTTAAACATGCAAAGTCTCAGCCCGATCGGTTTAAACTTGATAAAGTTTCATGAATACAAACTTTCATCCCCTATTTTATCCCCTTGGAAACAGAAATTATCAAAACTCTTTTATAGCGATACCTACGTTATAGTAACTTTATGAATGCAAGTCTCAGCCCAAACGGTTTAAAATTGACAAAGTTTCATACAAACTTTCATCCCCTATTTTATCCCCTTGGGAGTAGAAATGATCAGAACCCTTTTTTATCCCCTTGGGAGCAGAAATGATCAGAATCCTTTTTTAGCGGATGCCTACGTAGTAGCTTTATACATGCAAAGTCATAGCCCAATCGGCTTAAAATCGACAAATTTTTATACAAACTTTCATCCCCTATTTTATCCCCTTGGGGGTAGAATTGATCAAAATCCTTTCTTAGCGAGTGCCTACGCCATAACATCTACCTGTATGCCAAATTTCAACCCGATCGGTCCAGTAGTTTGGGCTGTGCGTTGATAGATCACTATGTCAGTCAGTCAGTCACCTTTGAGTTTTATATATTTAGATGACGACGATACGACATAGGGACAGACAGACAACAAAAGCGACTTTGTTTTATACTATGTAGTGATAGTGATGTGATATGGACGTGCAATGGTGCTGTGGAATCAGCCTCCACCACTTTTCCGAATGGATACCACTTAGAGACCTTCAAAAAGCGAGCCTACAAATTTCTCAAGGGCCGGCAACGCACCTGGGACCCCCTGGTGTTGCGGTGTCTATGGGCTGGAGTGATCACTTACATCAGGTGGCCAGGGAGGCCCGTTTGCCCCCTCTGTCTCCTTCTGTCTTCTGCCTTCTGAGCCGAGGGTCGTGGGTTCGATTCCCGCACAGTACAAACATTAGTGTTCATAACCATGTCTGTTTGTATTGGTCTGGGTGTTTAATATGTATATTATGTATTTATTTACAAAAAAAAGTATCTAAGTAAGTAAGTTTATCAGTTGTCTAGTACCCATAGTACAAGCTTCGGCTTAGTTTGGAGCTAGACGGCGCTGTGTGGCCCAGCGTGGCATGTCTTGGGTTATTTATTATTATTATCTGTCATAATCTTCTATATTTATAATAAATCTGTAGAGAGGTCAATTCTGTACATGTAATATTTTTTCAAAATAACTATCAGGGGGTGATTAGTGACCGATACTGATGCCAAAAATGCAATCAGTAAAACTTTTGTCTGTCTGTCTGTATGTTCGTTATAGAAACAAAAACTACTCAACGGATTTTAACGAAACTTGGTACAATTATTCTTCATACTCCTGGGCAGGTTATACTTAGTATACTTTTGATTACGCTACAATCAATAGGAGCAGAGCAGTGAAGGGAAGTTTTGGGGAAAACGGGAGAAATTTTTATCTGTATGTTTAAACGCGCATCACGCGAAAACTTCTGCATGGAATTGAATGCAGTTTTCACCAATGTATTGCTAGAGGTCTAACTTAAAATTGAGGTACCATTTTATGGAAGTTCGTTATTTTTGAAACCCGATATGCACGCGTGCGACGCCGCCGGCACAGCTAGTAAATAATAAAATATGGAGGAATTAGTGTCGTGTTTAATTCCTAGCGCTACAGAAAGCGCCTATTAACTCTGAACTGACTACGATTAATATCTTATATCATTGCAGCATTAAATATACTACACACTTATTGTACCCATTTACTTAATTACGCCTTTATTAGATATTCAATGACGGCCCGGTTTGCATTCTAACAATGGCAGAAGGTCAACACAGGTCAATGTACTGGCCATAAGAATCGCGAACGACTTTTAACTCTATCTTTTACACCGTTAGGTTTGGATTTGAAGCGAATGACTTAATTAAGTTAATGTGAGCAGAGGAGTTAGTGCACAATACAAGTAAAAAGGTTTGATTTGATTTATTTATATATAGATATTATTGTGTTGGTGGAATGCGAGTTCTTGACCAAGAGTTTATAAAACATTTGTTATTCAGACAAAAAGAAAACGGAGTTTGGTAATTTTCATGGTCACAGCGGCTAAAGGTCACAGCACATATATTATTAAGTATCAAGGTCGATTCTGTACATGGAATATATTTTCAAAATAACTATCAGGGGGTGATTAGTGATTTTTGTCTGTCTGTCTGTATGTTCGTTATAGAAACAAAAACTACTCGACGCATTTTAACGAAACTTGGTACGATTATTTTTCATACTCCTGGGCAGGTTATAGTATATCTTTTTATCACGCTACAATCAATAGGAGCAGAGCAGTGAAGGGAAGTTTTGGGAAAACGGGAGAAATTTTTATCTATATGTTTGATCGCGCATACGCGAAAACTACTGCATGGAATTGAATGCAACTTTCACCAATGTATTGCTAGAGGTCTAACTTAAAACTTAGGCACCATTTTATGGAAGTCCGTTATTTTTGAAATTCGATATCCACGCGTGCGACGCCGCTGGTACAATTTATTTTTATTTTTATTTTTTATTGATGCACCACGGGCAGGTGAGGGTGGCTTGGAGCGAGAAGATGATAGGTCGCTCCCTTACATCCCTTTACTTTGGCATATTATTAATTTTTGGGAATGCTCAAACGTCTTAACACAACCTGTAATCATCGTACGCAAATTACGCAACACCTATCAACAAGATAAAGGCTTGCTAACCGAGAGTCATCGGCAAGGTATCGGAGTGGCGATTGGCTGATCCGCCAGTGACTGTCGGTTCGACGGCCGGCCTTAGGCTACATGCACCCAGCGAAGGTCGGAGCGAACATTTAGACGGAGTTGTGGAGCCCGATCGAGTGTTTTGGCCTACTCCCAAACTAAATTTAATGTCGAGATCGATCGCTTAGTAACAACCTTACTTCATAATATTTCTCCTTTCAGAATAGACTGTTCGCTGGAAATAATTACCCCGTTCTCGGAGGGGTTGTGACTAATTCTACGAGTATTGCACTGCTTTAGTGATTGATTATGTTTATTGTCTTAAATTCCTTGGGATGACAATCTTGCGCTCTGTCAGTCCAGGAATGATAACAAGGCTGATTTTTTTATTGCTATTGGTGGCAGACGAGCAAACGGCCTATGATGGCCCTGATATTAAACAATAACCGCCGCCCATGCACATCAGCAATGACAGAAGCACTGCCATGCCGCTGCCTATCGTGAGCATAGAGGTCTCTTTAAACCATATTTAAAGAGGACATGTCGTAGCGATCAGAAAATATTGCGGCTCGGAAGAAGGTTCCAGAGTTTGCAAGTCCTGCCTTTGCTTTAACTATAACCTATCTATTGTAATCATTCAGAAAAAACTCGTCCTTTCTTTACTAATTGTTTTGAATGTTACTTGCCCAGCCAAGCCAGACCCTGTGGTAACGGTACCACAGGGTCTGGCTTTTCTTTTGCTTGCCAAAAGGTGAGGGGATGCCATTAACTTTTCATATATTTGTACGTACAGTTTTAGTTTTAAACACCTGTTAATAATAAAATTTATCAATTTTCCTTTAATGGAAAGCCGTACTTAGGTTACGTATACCTATTACAATCTTAACTAATATTATAAAGCTGAAGAGTTTGTTAATTTGTTTGTTTGAACGCGCTAATCTCAGGAACTACTGGTGCGAATTGAAAAATTCTTTTTGTGTTGAATAGACCATTTATCGAGGAAGGCTTTAGACTATATAACATCACGCTGCAACTATTAGAAGCGAAGAAATAATGGAAAGTGTAAAAAAAACGGGGAAAAAATAACTATTACACGAGGACGAAGTCGCGAGCACAGCTAGTTACAGTTATAATATAAAATGTGCACAGAAAATCTAACACCACTCAAATGGGGTCATTCACGCGACTGCACCTCAAATGCAAGCAGCTATTACATTCCTGTGCATTCTCGGTCCGCTGCTTTCCGAACCAGCCGCCACGTAAGCGCCTGAAGTAACCAACAAGCCGACTGTCTATTGGAGCGAGGACGAGGAATTGATAATGCCTAGTTATAACAATCGTGGCTCGGTCGCGTCGCGGTAACGAAGGCGCCGTGCATAGGCATTTTAGTGATCATTGCGCACAATTGCCCAACCTTTTCACCGGATCATGTCTGTAAGTGTAAACCGCTGGAGCGTGTAAAATCGATGAAGTACCTTGGAGTTATAGTTGACGTCAATTTCAGTTTTAAGCCCCATATCAACGCTTTGAGTAACAAAGTACGTAAACTGATCTTTGTTTTCAAAATCCTGAGGCATGTTGTTCCACCTAATACTCTCAAACAAATTTATTTCGCGCTGTGCCAATCTCTTCTCGTTTACTGTGTCTCAGCCTGGGGTGGTGCACCAAAGACAACGCTTAAGCAGGTGGAGGTGGCACAAAAAACAATTCTTAAAATATGCACATTTAAACCTTTTCTTTATCCGACTAAACTTTTATTCGAGTACTGTGAGGTCTTAACTGTTCGTCAATTATTTGTGCTAAATACTCGTATTATAATAAAGCAACACTCTCTTTTAAATTTCAACCCTGATTACATAGCAAAACGTAGATGGCACACGGTGTGCATACTTACGTCTCAACCTAAAACAACTTTTATTTATAGATTCTTTTCATATCTAGGCCCGAAAATTTACAATAAAATTAACAAAATAATTAATATCTATCCTATGGACATTTTCATGGTTAAGATAACAGTAACCAAATGGCTTTTGAGTAAATCATATGACGATACGGAAGCCTTACTAGCTACACTAAGGTGAAACCATTGCCGATTTTGTATTTATATTAATATTTATTTATGATATATTCATATAGAAATACTCACACACAAACACATACACACTATCTCACACACACTAACACAGTCACTTACACACTTACTCACTCACACACACAAATTCGGTCACACACACACACACACACTCATTCCCTAGACTTTGTATGATCTTCTCGTGTCGCGGATATGAAATAAATATTGTTTAGCATTTATTACCCTGTAGGGGTGGGCCTGGTGACATGTAACACCGGTTTACCCAAACCGATCTCAGGCACCAGCCTCTCTCGCACTGGGATGGATATACTAATAAGCATGTACCTATATAAACTACTAGATTTAGATCCTTATTGTGAAGAGGAAATAAAGAATTTATTATTATTATTATTGACTGTCCTAGATATGGTAAAAATGATTATCTTCACTACATAGAATAAAACAAAGTCACTTTTCCGTGTCTAGCCCTATGTATGTGTCGTGGCCACATCGTAGAATTGCCCATTTCATGAAATGTTCACTGTCCATTGGCCATATCATGATGTGCCCAGACCAGATCAATGATAAGAAATCGTTTGACGATAGGGCCAGCTAGACGCACTGCTATTTCATGAAACGATCAATCTCAATCGATCATATCGTGGAATTGTTTCATTGACTACCGGTAGAGGCGCTGTAAGCGCCAGTGTTGCCATATTAGCATATTTAGTGCTAAATTTGGTATATTTTCTTCCTGTTTAGCATATTATTTTATCATTTAGCATAGGAATAGCATATTTTTAGCACATCAAAAATTTGGGTGGAACAACGAGATTTTTATAAAATTCATGTAATTTTTAAAGCGGGGGGAAGGGGGGCAACCAAAAGAACACACTTAATCACAGATCTGCTGACACAGTAGGTTAGGTTAGGTTAGACTTGTGACCCTTTTTTACGATATGGTCAAACGTGGGTGACTAAATCGCTAAACGTTTATCGTTTAATGATTTGGTTACCATTAGTTGACCACTTCATGAAATAATCAATTTATAGATTTGGCCACGACATATGCATAGATCTTTAAAACTACGCAACGTTTATCTATATGTACTTATAATAAATCTGTAGAGATGTCAATTCTGTACATTAAATATATTTTCAAAATAACTATCAGGGGGTGATTAGTGATCAATACTGATGCCAAAAATGTAATCAGTAAAATTTTTGTCTGACTGTCTGTCTGTCTGTCTGTACGTTCGTTATAGAAACAAAAACTACTCAACGGATTTTTCCGAAACTTGGTATGATTATTCTTCACACTCCTGGGCAGGTTATAGTATACTTTTCATCGCGCTAAAATCAAAAGGAGCAGAGCAGTGAAGGAAAATGTTGGGAAAACGGTAGAAATTTTTATCTGTATGTTTGAACGCGCATCACGCAAAAACTACTGCATGGAATTGAATGCGGCTTTCACAAATGTATTGCTAGAGGTCTAATTTAGCCACCATTTTATGGAAGTCCATTATTTTTGAAACCCGATATCCACGCGTGCGACGCCGCCGGCACAGCTAGTATGTATAATACAGAAGCGAAGCGAGGGCGGGTCGCTAGTATATTATAAAGCTTATAATGATAAACCGTCATCGTGGTTTCCGGACTTAGAATAGGATCCGTGGGCATCGTAGGAGACGACTAAGGTAATATCAGGAAACGGGCCGCAGCGTTTATCTCTGTATGAACAAAACCTACTGCGGTCACCAACCTGCCAGGCAAGCGTGTCACTGGAGGAGGGCTATGTCCGGCAATGGACGTTTGTAGACTGGTGATGATTATGGTGACTAATCTACCCCGATAAAAAACACGCGGAGGTAGATCACACTTGGTCTGTGCCATCAACCCCTTTAAACAGGTCGCATTGCCAGGGTCAACCAAACATTTTTTCCCAAACGTCACCTTAATCGGGGTAAATAGTACCTAGCTACCGCTAGTAAAACTAATATAACGGCATTATGGAAGTCGAAGGTCGTCGTCCTTTCCATCCTTTTCCCAACATCCTCTGTGCGGTTGTGACATTCAAGCTAACAACATAACGGTCGCCGGCAAGTGCATTCACGTGCGCTCCCGCCGGTAACCAGGCCGCCGGTGGCCACGTGACCACAAGTGATGTGACCGAAACATCGATAACAATGTTCTCGATGAAATTGTACGTCGCACTACCGACGTTTTTCATACTGAATTTGAAGGTAATCAGCGTGGTGTGGGATCCACTCCTCCCTCCACCTCCCAGAATGCGAGGGTATACCCACCAAACAACAGCAACTGACAGGCATATGGGTATCGCAGAAGCATACGGCCGCATCCCTGCTTTTTTGCTTGGACAAGGCGCCGTCGGCACTCCTGATCTGGGGACGACAACCTACGGCACCTTTTGGGGTGCAATAGATTGCACAACCGAAGCCTTAGACGAGAACCTATTGTATAGAAATAGAAATGGAAGGTATACATGATAATATTATGCACATCCAATCATAGCTCGTCAGGTGGTTATTAAGATGACGCGATGCTACGATTTGGCTATCATCGTAGTCGTTTAGAAATAAACGGACGCGCTATAAAAGTAAAATGGGCTACCTGTTAGTCACGCTTACTAGTCACAACATGTTTAGTTGTGAAAAAGGACATTCCTAACTAAGCTGTTCGCAGAAGTTGATACTTCTTTCGTTGATGGACTGATGTCCATCAAATCCTTTTCCCAACATCCCCCGTGAGTTGGTGCCATTCACGCGAGCTGTCAACGACCGCTATGGTCGCCGGCGAATGCATACACGTGCTCTCGCGCCGGTATCCAGGCCGCAGACAGCCACGTGAGCAGGAGGGATGTCACCACTTCGATATCGATAACAATATTATCGATGAAATTCTGACCTTCACAGTAACAGTGCACTTTTGCCATCTCTTCTTATAAAAAAAAACTGATTTCAAAGAAAAGATGAACGACAGATGTGTCGTTTTATGAACAGAATTGTTTACAAAGTATTGACATCGTTACTATTGCAACAGTACCTACCTATCCGTCGAATTTGGTTCACACGTAACGAGTATCTAATTAAGTTACAGAAAATTAATAAGACTAGTAGGATATTGAACAAAGTAATGCAATCGGTTGCAATGATAAACAAATTAAATAGTTCCTTTGCATCGATCAAAATTAATTTCAAACTTCAAATAAGGCGATTTCTGTGCCCCCTTTTAAAAGATTGCTACAGATGGTTTCACCTGATGTATCCAGTAAATTACAGAATCTGTATCAACTATGTTATTATTAAGTTTCATTCAAATCTGTTCAGTACTTTTCGAGTGAAGTCGTAACAAACATCATTCCATTCAAACAAACTGTCGCATTTATAATGTTAATAGGATATCATCATCATCAGCCCCTTGCAGTTCACTGCTGGACTAAGGCCTCTCCAGTTTTTCGATCCTGGGCTTCTTGCATCCAGCATTTGCCAGCCATCCTTAAACTCGTCACTCCGCCTGGCTTGAAGACGTCATATACTATCTGCCGAGAAGCGGTATCCCCTCTAGAACTCGTTTACCCCCACAGGCTGCTGCCACGTCAGCTTACTAGTAGGATAAAGATAAGTAAACATTCAATATCGATAAGCGTGCCGTCCCATCACTACCCGTTAAGGTGCAGCTTTCTAAAGATTGACCAATGTTCTCGGTACCCGCGGCTAAAATTGCGATCGTGCGTTTGCATCAATGCACCTTGTTGACGCAGAGTGCACCGTACATCTCGAGACTTGCTTTACCTACGCCGACGGTCTTTCGTAATAAACAATGTCCGATGTAACTAGACCGATTTTCACAATATTAGAGATAGATATAGATATATATTATTTACTAGCTGTGCCGGCGGCGTCGCACGCGTGGATATCGGGTTTCAAAAATAACGGACTTCCATAAAATACCTATCTATACCTAGTACCTAAGTTTTAAGTAAGACCTCTAGCAATACATTGGTGAAAACCGCATTCAATTCCATGCAGTAGTATTCGCGTAATGCGCGATTAAACATACAGATAAAGATTTCTCCCGTTTTCCCCACACTTTCCTTCACTGCTCTGCTCCTATTGATTGTAGCGTGATGAAAAGTATACTATAACCTGCCCAGGAGTTCTAGGAGTATGAAGAATAATCGTACCAAGTTTCGTTAAAATCCGTCCAGTAGTTTTTTTTTCTATAGCGAACATACAGACAGACAGACAGACAAAAATTTTACTGATTGCATTTTTGGCATCAGTATCGATCACTAATCACCCCCTGATAGTTATTTTGAAAAAATATTCAATGTACAGAATTGACTTCTCTACAGATTTATTATAAGTATAGATAGAAGATATAGATTGCACATCAAATAGTTGACTTAAAACTAGACACAAAGATATATTATAGTACAATTTAGGAGGTCTTATTCCTTTGGGTAGAGGATAATTAAAAGAAGGGGTAATGTTTATTTTCATTCTAATAAAACTGACGAACTTACGAATATCTAAACGTTACCACTAACTCAAACTGCGAACGATCCGAAGGCACGGGTTTGATTCCCAGTTGGGACAATTTAAAAAATATTTTTTTCTAAACTATCTTGGCTCCCTATTGAGAATATTACTGACGAACTTACGAATATAATTAACGGCTTTACACAAAACGTTAGCATTAACCCAATCTGCGGACGATCCGAAGGCACGGGTTTGATTTCCGATTGGGACAATTTAGGAAATAAACTTCTCTAAGCTGTCTTGAATCTTTGTGGGGTTGGGTGTTATGTGGGACTTTCAAGAAACAAGCCTACAAAAATTGTCCGTTCAAACTAACTTTTTCAAGGGTCGGCAACGCACCTGTGATATGACCAGGAGTTGCGGTCTACTGGCAGAAGTGATCACTTACCACTTGCGTGACCTTCAGGCCCGTTTGCCCCCTCTGCCATAAAAAAACACCTTGAAAACCAGAAAACATGAAATCATAAATGTGTATCGCTTATGGCTGCAAAGTGGCCGGTTGACATTGAAAGCTTTTTGTAACGTAAGCGACTTGTTACGTTAATAGTCGACAGTTATACACGTTAACGATAGGTTAATTCGTACGATAATGAACAATAATACTAGTTGCCTCTTTTATGATATTTGCCTTGCGACACTCTAACTAAACATCGACACAAACATACATATAATAAATTAACTTTGCCGGCAAACAACTGGAAGATAGTTCCCTCTGATTACAACATCATCATCATCAGCCTATCGCAGTCCACTGCTGGACATAGGCCTTTCCAATAGACTACAACATCTAGAAGTAATGGATATCAAACAATATCTAGAAATAATAGGCCTGTTGCCGTAAAAAAATGTAATTAGTCCGTCTTTTAGACTGTTCAAAAGTAAAAGACTCGTATTTTTTCATTGTGAACAAAAGTGACAAAGATATAGCCCGTTAAAATTACGCGTGACGTCAAAGAGTGGGAGTTTCTTCGCCACTAAGTGACGTCAAAGACCCTCACTCCTACATTTTAATGCCTTGTATCTTTGTTATTTTTTGTTTAAATCAAAAAAGGAAAAATACGTGTCCAATATATTTTTATAATCTAAACGGACTAAATATAATGTAATTATTTTGACCCCGGAAACATCCCTTTTCACACTGCACATTGTGTAGTTGAAATCATCATCATCAGCCTCCTCTGCTGGACATAGGGAATTTGCCTTTTTTTTTTTTTTTAGAGGGGAATGCATTAGGCACCGTCATGCAACCTCCGGGGGGAGGTGACATGGTGTGTGGGACTCACACCTCCCGAAATGATACCCACTAAACCCCCCTGTGTCGCCAGTGGGCAGCAAGTTGCAAGGACACGGGCAACGCCGAAGCATACCGCCGCATCCCTGCATGCCCTGGCCAGCCGCAGATGACAAGCGGCCAGCACTCCTGGTC
The DNA here is from genome assembly GCA_031163375.1 of Conogethes punctiferalis. Classification (NCBI taxonomy): domain Eukaryota; kingdom Metazoa; phylum Arthropoda; class Insecta; order Lepidoptera; family Crambidae; genus Conogethes; species Conogethes punctiferalis. Next base: position 21,556,013 of record CM062077.1, on the reverse strand, counting down.
CGGGGAGGGCAAATACCCCTACCCCCGGCTTCCGGGGAGCAATAGGGTGCTCCCCAGATAGGGAATTTGCCTTAGTCAACACGCTTGGCAGACGAGTTGGTGACCGCAGTAGGTTTTATTTGTACCCAGGTACCTAAACGCTGCTGCCTGTTTCCTGTTATTCCCTTAGTAGTCTTCTACGACACCCAGGGATGAGAAGAGGTGGTCCTATTCTTAATCAGGAAATCACACAAGGTGTTTTTCGTCTCGTCATCACAAGACCATACAAACGGCTTTCCAGCATTTTGTCTACAATAGCCTTGAAATGCAACCATTTCATGAAATTCTCAAGAATAACACGATGTGGGCTGGGCAACTCTACAATAGAGCCATGACACATTCACGTATGTCGTGTGGTGTCATCACCACTGTTGCAAATAGGTACGATAGTTCCGGTCTTATTCTAAATTCACTTAGTGTTATATGTCAACCGTAAGCCGAGTTTGTTATGGCGTAAATAATTAACTTGTTGCCAGTTACGAATGTGTTATATGACATCTTTACAGTTCCTAGTCACATGTTATCTATACTAACATATTATATACTAGCTGTGCCGGCGGCGTCGCACGCGTGGATATCGGGTTTTAAAAATAACAGACTTCCATAAAATGGTACCTAAATTTTAAATAAGACCTCTAGCTTTACATTGGTGAAAACCGCATTTAGTTCCATGCATTAGTTTTCGCGTGATGCGCGATCAAACATGCAGATAAAAATTTCTCCCGTTTCCCATACACTTCCCGTCACTGCTCTGCTCCTATTAATTGTAGCGTAATGAAAAGTATACTATAACCTGCCCAGAAGAATATTCGTACCAAGTTTCGTTAAAATCCGTCCAGTAGTTTTTTTTTCTATAACGAACATACAGACAGACAGACAGACAAAAATTTTACTGATTGCATTTTTGGCATCAGTATCGATCACTAATCACCCCCTGATAGTTATTTTGAAAATATATTTAATGTACAGAATTGACTTCTCTACAAATTTATTATCCCGACCCGCGACCGCGATGCCCCGCGCTGCCCCGCGCCGCCCCCTCTCAGCCGCCTGGAGCACTGGGACGCCGGGAAGCGGAGTCGACGTCTCGACGACGGAACTCAGACGCAGACGCAGCTGCCACGCGCTCCGATTAAAATCCCTCCACAGTTATCAAAGTTTCAATGTAAAAACAAAGGGGAAAATTATTCATCCTTGAGGGCTTTCATTGCGTGCGCTGTGAAAACGGTTCAAGATACCAAAAATATAATATGTATGAAAGAATTATGCCTCTTGAAATGATCTAAAAAATGTCTACAACAGTAAGTAGGTAATAATTTTATGTCTATCTTTTAAGATCAACTCACTAGAACCGTTTTTTAGGTAATCAAATTTGGTCGAAATTAATGCATTATTTGTTAAGAGTTGTATCAAGGTAATAATATTAATCTTTATCCAAATAAATGTGTTGTTGATTAAGAGTATTTAATTGTGAACAAAATTGTCTTTGACATCACTTAAGGGCAGCGCGACTATCCGTGACGCACTTTTTAGTCTGTGATGCAATTATATGCAGTAGGTAACGCACACGACGCGCAAAAATCTGTCGCGGATATTTCACAGACTCAACGCAAATCTTCGATCATTCTGTCGGCAGAGCTGTAGGGACCTAGATGCTCTTTTTAAATGTCTCAGACGCAGACTCTATCGCACAAAAAGTGTGCCGTCTGCGCTGCACCTTAAACTCAATGAACATCTTAGAAGATATATAAAATTTTAAAACAACACCGATAGGTATATAACAGAAAATGACGCGGACAAAGTCGTGGGTACCAGCTATAATTTATACCTAAAGCTGAGGAGGTTGTTCGCAAAAATAAATGATGCCCAAAATAACTATTCCACGCGGATGAAGTCGCGGGCACTGCTAGTTACATTATAATGTGTACCATGCTGTCACATAATTTCAGAACAGTCAGCTAGTTAATGCCAGAATCTTAAGGTCTGATTCCACCACTAACTGAGGATGCTAATCCATAATAATAATAAATTTATTTATTTCTCATCACAGGGTACATTTGTACAGGCTGTTATAAAACTGACATATTGTGTGATGAGACTGATGCCTGATCTAGGCAATTGAATGCCTGTGTTTCAGGTCATCAGGCTCAAACCGTCTCAACAAAGATTACTAGATAAAAGCTAAATCTTAGCTAAAGCCATTTAAGCTATCCGAAACTTATTTTTTAAATAAGCAATATGTCATTTATCAAATAACAATTAGAAACTTTACGATGACAATCAAGGCGGCCTAGTCATCATCATCACCAGACTGTGGGGGAGCGGAAGACTCTCCCCCCTAAGATACAGCAATACAGCTAAGGGCGCAACCCATCTCAAGCTGTTTTGAGGAGAGAGGCGACGGGTTGCGGGCCGATTTCACGATCAGGACGCCCTTTGTACATTTATCTAGAAAATGTTATTATGAAATTTACCTAATTATTAGGTACCTAAGTATTAGGTAATTTACCTAATTATCTTTGACTGCCGAAAAAATAGACATAGAACTCGTCACCTACCTTGTTGGACAGATAGCAGAGTTGACAAAAACACAGGATTTAACAGAACACTTAATCTGACTCTATTCTGAAACACACTTACAATTCCACTTATTCGCAATGTAGGTCAGCCTATATTGGAAGTACATTGGAAATATGGATCAATAAGGATTCTAAAAGCTGAATATTATCGGCTGGTCACGTCATCGCCACAGAAAGTGCGGTAGATGTAGGAGATACCTATAATAGTTAAACTACCTTCAGAAAGAAGGCAAGTACTCACGTTTCCCATTATTGACGGTGTAGGTCAGATCCTGGAAGCTCAGGTTGACCGGCGGCCGCTGCGGCAGGTGCGAGAGATGGGCCCTGCCCATCACCCGGGGGGCGCCCACCTCCAGACCCTCGGACATGGCTGCGGATACTACCGACGCATTGTGATGATTATGACGAGAATGTGGGGTTTCGAGATCTGAAACAAAGGATACTCACGTTAAATTGCTATCATGCCTTTTAAGAGGTGCTACACAGTATTATCTAAAATAGTCTTGTTGCAACTGAGTGTACAAATTTGCATTTGTTGTTTTAATATAAAAATCTTTGATTTGTCCATGTGGTAAGTGAGGGTTACAAAGCTAAACCTATGACGAAGGAAGAAAAAAACAAAAACTTCAAAAAGAGATCAAGCACTACTGTGCCCCAATGGCATGTATTAAACGTGGCTATAATTTCATAGCAGAAAAACCCAGTAACAATTTATTAGCGCGGACAACGCCGGGAACTCTCGGTCCTAATGCGACAATATACCAACTTTACCAACTAAGCAGTCAAACCAATAGCTTATCATTACCCGTCAATATTTCAGCTAGACAGATCTTTTTCGCTTTTTATGAAGACTTCTAAATAAGTTACTTTTTATTGGCTTAAAACAATTGCCTTCTAAACTCAGTATGTTTGTGAAATTCTGAGGTTTACCAGCATAGTCACAAGTTGGGCAATGTAAGACAAACCAAGTTGTTAGCCCATCAAAGATAACGGCTTTCATAATCTCGATACTCAATTGCTATCAAAGTAACGACGTATATTGCAATACGCATTTTATGTGCATGCGTATGCACATTGCAGTGATTGTTGGTATGTCGACAGCTCTTTTGGTCTTGCTAAACAAGGGAAGATGAATGGCATCTCACAGCCTGTATTCACCATCAACATCATGAGCCTGCAAATGTCCACTGTTGGACATACATAGGCCTACCCAATGACAATGTCATTAAGGGTATTTCCCTAGTCACCATGCTAGGCCCTCAGGCGGGCTTATAGTAAGTGTCTAGCTATTCGTAGCATTCGATTTTTAGGCTTTCTTCTCAGACCCCTCTTTCCCAGTGGGCACTATGGGCAAGTGCCCAGAGCCCCGCGATCGATAGGGCCCCTCAGTTCAAATACAAAGAGGCTAGTTCCTGTCAGGGCCGAAGAAATAGTGTTCTTTCAAAGACAATAGGGGCCCCATTATCCTAATATGTCCAGGGCCTCCAATAGGTTAAAGACGGCCCTGTTTCTTCTTGAGGGTCTCAAATTTAACACATTCGGACATCAAACGCCGACACTGCAGCTTGCTAATTATTCTCTTCGCTACATCATAGTTCACTCAGTTCGATTACGGATAACATCCTTTCTAATTTCATTCTTCAACAAAACCCTAAGCATAGTTTAGCACTTATCATTGAACAACTTTTTTGTGAGAGTTCCGCTGGCAGTGTCAAGAAAAAACTCTGAATAATTTGAATACTTCTGCACAAAAGACTCATTTAGATAGGATATGAAGTCGAGGATGCGAATTTAAATAAAAAAGTATTTGTTGAAAAATGATTGAGCATATTATTAGGTAGTAAAAAAAAAGTCTGCGTTGTGGTCAATTATAATTTAATTAATATTTGATTTGATTGGCAGGTGCCAATATAAGTAGGAAGTATTATAGGGAGGTCCCTAGAATACTTCCTACTTATTTGTTACTAGCTATACATAATAATAATCACTTGGAATAAGTAGGTAGTTACCTACTTAATATATATTTATATCAACAACTAAGTAGATACGGAACAAACACAAAATGTCCTTCACATGAACGTCCGTCTACCCTGAAAAAGATCTCAACCCATAACTATACTAGGCACAGTGGGTGGAACGAGTCTACAACTCCATAACAACGACCAATCAAATACGATACATATTAAAATTAATTCAGGACTTACTATAGACTTAAAAACTTTTTAAAAAGCCTCTGAAAGAAAATGAAGTGACGAGCTGCGTAATGCCTCACAAAAAGTGTAACAAACTAATATTTTTATGGTGACACACCGTAGTAGCTTCCCCTCGGCTGATGAAAAGCGAAAGAGAAGCCCAAGTCGCTGTGGCAACAGACAAGCTAGATCGCTTTACACATACATTTTAAAGCTCTATAGGTATACTAGCGACCCGCCCCGGCTTAGCACGGGTTCAATACTATTCTTCCCGCTAACTCCCGTTCCCGTGGGAATTTCGAGAATTCCTTTCTTAGTGCACCTCTACGGTACCTAAGCTACGTCCCCTTCAAATTTCAAGTGCCTACGTTTAGCCGTTTAGGCTGTGCGTTGATATGTCAGTCAGTCAGTCAGTTTCTCCTTTTATATACTCGTAATTAGATGACCGAACTTATATATCAATTTCAGTATACACACATAGTCTTCGGTTGTAAAACAGCAGTTTATTAATAGATATGGTATAAAGCACGTGAACTGAAGGCGAAGTCTTTTAATGGTGTCAAGGCACCGATGAGATTTATAACTGACTAGGAGTGCTTCTTTGTATATTCAGTGTTGCAGTTTGCCGTATTATGTTGAAAATGTAATGAAGATTAATTTTACTTAAAGCATAACCATACCACAATTACCTACTAATATGCTTCCAAAGATGCTATGGACTCAGCAGTGGCGTATCTACAGGGTGGCAAGTAAGTAAATTGCCACAGGTACCCAGCTGTAAGGGGCTCAGAAGAGAATCTCAATTAGCCACGGGCCTTGAATGGTAGTGACGCTAATAAATAATAAATAAATAAATATCAGACAACATCACATACATTGCTCCGATCCCAAAGTAAGTAGCTTAAGCACTTGTGTTATGGGTATCAGAACAACGAAGGTACCACAAATATATACTTAAATACAAATATAAACACCCAGAAACGGAACAAACACAAGTGTTCATCACACGAATGTTTGTCCCGGGTGGGAATCGAACCCACGACCCTTGGTTCAGAAGGCAGGGGTCACTACCAATTGAGCCACCGAGCCAGTCAAGTGCTCAGTTAATATGCTCAGCACGCACTCTTTCCTCAGACTATGCATGATATCGTGACGTGGAGACAGTCCGGCGCTGGTTTTCAGTAACAAACAGCTCTACCTACTCACTATGTTAAGAATATGCGATATCGCACCATCGAAAATTGATGATTCTGGAAGATGAACGGCGAGAGATTGTAAAATAAGTAGGTATACTTTTTTTTTTATCATCAGCCTATTGCGGTCCACTGCTGAACACAGGCCTCTCCAGTTGTTCACCACTTAGGGCAAACATCTGGAGGATACACCCATAATCGCCACGCTGGGCAGGCGGGTTGGCGATCGCAGCGCGTAGCTTCTCGCTCCGGTGACGCTGCTGACCGTCATCGGCCTGTGGCATTTAGCTACGCTTTCAATTGTGATGGCTATACCGCCACCAGTCGGTTGCCAGCGCCCGTTTGTTGTTCGGCAGGATGCACCACGGGCAGGTGAGGTTGGCTTGGAGCGACAAGATGATAGGTCGCTCCCTTACATCCCTATATACAAAAGTAGATTAATAGGTATACTTACTATATACAAAAGTATATTATTTATATGAAATAAAGGGCAAGCGGACCTCAGAGTTACCTGATGGTGCCTGGTCGCCCTAGTCCTTAAACATTCGCAACACAGGTGTCACGGACTTCTTAGAGGTGACCAAATAAAGACCTGATATAACAGTGACATTAGGGGCTAATAATTAACAGCATTTTTAGCAAAAATGACTGAAATATGGTGACAATAGGACCAACTAGAAAGTACACCCTTTCGAACAAAAAAGATTTCGGTCAAATCGGTTCATAGTTCTCGGAGTTATGTGGTAACAAACATACACAAAAAAAGGACTATGTCTTGGTGATAGTAAATATTTAATTTTAACCAGACCTTCATCTTTTACAACAGGGAAATACTTACAATAACATTGTTTCTTGAGAATTCCTTAGTTGTCTGAAACACCATTGCAAGATTACCTACTAACAATCGTATTCAAAATGAAAGATCTCACATTCGTTTCATATAATTGCGATGAGCAAGAATATTCGAGGCTTACAGGTTTTGGCTACAGAATGACAATTAATCATGAGTCAGATCATCGGGCGACGAAAACGTCAGATAAATTGAAACCTTTTAAGGCGCTAAAGGTCAGTATTGATGAAGAGTAAGCTACCCTGAACCTATTTAACGGATAAGGCAGATGTATGAAATACTAGTTTCAGCAATCCGTAGATAATTAGTAATGAACTACAGTATAATAATAATGATGTACTTAGCAGTCCATTGGCCTCTCCCAAACTGAGGTCTAATCAATCAGAAGTATAGGCTCCATGGTTAGATAATGCTGAAAACGGATTTGACACCTTTGAAGTGAAGTGGAAGTTTAAAGTGGAATTATAAAAAAAATAACATTAAGAAACATGTCAGTGGTAATAAACTTTGTTTTAGAAAAGTACAACAATGACAATGAAATAGTGATTTTGATTTTGAAAAAAAAAGCGGTCCATTTCATGTTTTCAATGTCAGCTAAAGAGTGCTTCAGATATACACCTAAAGAGTGTGTTTTATAGTGCAAACTTTTTGTACCTATACTTACTATACCTATAAATGTATACCCAAATTATGTCCTTTTTAACTCTAAAATAATAATAAATAATAATAATAATAAATAAATAACCACAGACATGCCACGCTGGGCCACACAGCGCCACCTTGCCCCAAACTAAGCCGAAGCTTGTACTATGGGTACTAGACAACCGATAAACTTACTTAGATACATTTTTTTTTTGTAAATAAATACATATTATACATAGAAAACACCCAGACCAATACAAACAGACATGTTAATGCACACAAATGTTTGTAATGTGCGGGGATCGAACCCACGACCCTCGGCTCAGAAGGCAGAGGTCACTACCAATTGAGCCACCGAGTCAGTCAAAAAAAGAAGTAGATTCATTGATTAGATAATTAAGAATAGATAAAGTTTTCCTTCCTAACTTCACATACCACTTTGTTATGGGAAGCGCTTTAACCATGATCCATAGTACAACAGGTTTGCCTCAATCTGGTATGCAGAGCTAAATTATACAAAAAAAAATCGATACCTTTATTACGTAAAGGCTGTGGCATTGACACGAAATGGGGTCAAGTTCGCGAGACCGGGTCGGCTCGTCTCGTGTGTTATGTAATTGATGCTGTGTTCTTTGCAAGCACTTGTCATACAAGTGTGGGATCTGTATATAGTACATCGTTAGTGTTAATGCCTAGGGACGCAGAGAGCGGGTTAGAATATCGAGCAGAGTCAAATCGTTACTAGATTTTCCTATCACTAAATTTCTCGGTAACAGCCCTGGAGTTCAAAACTAGGCGGTGATGCATAGGTAAGCACGCAAAAACCTGTTTACTCTCGCCTTGAACATCTGAAGATATCTCTCGGGGAACAAAGAGCCCGGCAAAGAGTTCCATAGTTCGGCCGTTCGTGCTATGAAAGGAGGGGCGAAACTGGCTGTGCGAGGGTTTGGAACTCGCACTATAGAATGGTAGATTTTTATAATTAAGAGACGATCTTTTAAACGGGCAGTGAAGAAGTTAACACCTTCTAGAACCATCCTCGCTTACACGATTGGTAATCCTTTATTATGACTCCTCCTCAGACAAAAGCCTATAAGCTGACAGGCTCGGTGGCTCATTTGGTAGTGACCTCTGCCCTCTGAGCCAAGGGTCGTGGGTTCGATTCCCGCACATTACAAACATTTGTGTTCATGAACATGTATGTTTGTATTGGTCTGGGTGTTTTCTATGTATAATATGTAATTATTTACAAAAAAAAAGTATATAAGTAAGTTTATCAGTTGTCTAGTACCCATAGTACAAGCTTCGGCTTAGTTTGGGGCTAGGTGGCGCTGTGTGGCCCAGCGTGGCATGTCTTGGGTTATTTATTTATTTATTATTTATTTATAAGCTATTAGTAGATGAAGAAAGTTTTTTTCTAAAAAAAGACGAGAATTTCCCGGCAAATTGTATTGTTTAGTGATTTGTTGTTCATTGTTTTTACTGGGCTCCTAGAACGATTTCCCATGGCAACATTGTAGGCAATATAACATGTTTTTTTCAATTACGTCTAGTCGTCTAAGTATGTACAGACATGCCGCGATACGTGCATCGGAAAGCACGTTAGTAGTTTGATGTGTGAGTGTGTGTACAACCGATCACCCCATCACACATTTATATACAGAGTACAGATGCTAACACCCAGACACTGAAGAAACAAATTTGTTCGTCACTTTAATGATTAGTATAGGATCCCGCTATACAACGTCTTTCACCGAGACGTTTATGAGATGAAACTTTTTTATAGGTATGTAAAATTATCCTTAAATATGTCAAAAAAATTTAATAAGTAAAGGTCGTTGTATAGCGGGAGATAACCCTTGGTTCAGAAGGCAGTGGTCACTACCAAATTTCCGTCAAGGTTTCTTGCTACTTAGGTTATTATTAACTTAAGTACTATATTTTTTATCACCAATAATTGCAAGTTATTTCGCAATGACCATACTGCCAAACGTGAAATATAAATATTTGCATTCATTATGTGCCGTGAATTGAGCAATGCAGTCGCTAATATTCTCTGTAGATTGCACCTTGGTGTAAATTTATCTGACCTAGTTATGCTTGTGTATAAGTCCCATAGTTCTGCGAATAGTAAGCCACTATGGACTTGATTATGGGTATATCCTCCAGAAGTTTGCCGCATGAACAGCTGGAGAGGCCTATGTCCAGCAGTGGACTGCAATAGGCTGATGATGATGATGATGGGCTTGATAGTAAATAATAAATAACCCTAGACAGGCCACGCTGGGCCACACAGGGCCATTTGATCGCAAACTAAGCCGAATACTAGTTAACTGATAAACTTCCTTAGGTTCTTTTTTTGTAAATAAATATTATATTATACAGTAGCAAACACGCAGAACAACTTAAACAGACATGTTCATGGACACAAATTGTTTTTATTAATGTTATGGTGGCAAACCCCATGGCGCTTGCCTCCCTTGTACAGACAGACACTGGAGACAAAACATAGGATGAAGTATGGACGCGTTCAAAGAGCAACGTTTTTGCCGACGAACCGAGTCATCTTGACGTTACGCACGATGACATGTGTTTTTTTACAGGTGCCAAATTTGTAGGCTCGCTTTTTGAAGGTCCCAAAGTCACATTCAAAAATCGCAGCCGAAGCTGATTCCAAAGAACCGTTGCACGACGCAGAAAATTGAGCGTAAAACGTACGGTGGAAGACTTAAAACTGTCAAAATATCTCTTTAAACGAGGCCTGATGCTCATTAAAAGGTCCCAATGTAAAAGTTTTCATACACATGCGTCAACCGCAAAATATCCACATGAAAAACTGACTCTACCACGAGAGCTATAACAAAGTTATATATTTACTAGCTAAGTAAATACTTACCAGGCTATAACGTTACTTTATAATGATTGTTTTCACGCAGGGAAAAGTTTGTTTAGATACGAGTAGATTAGATTATAAAATGTTTTTATTATGTTGCAAAAACGAATCATTTGAACCGGTTAAAGTCCAACTGGCGCCCAGTGCTATTGTTCTCGAAATACTAATTATATTTTTTAAATTAATTGTTCTCTGCATTTTAATAACTGTATTACGACTTTGCAGAACAATAATTTCTTTGCAAAAAAATGTTCAATTATACGAACGACAAAACGTCGATTTGGAAATAATTATGTTAAATAAAATATTATACTAAGCGTTGTTAGATGAAACATTGTTCGACAAAACATAATAGGACTTGTAAAAATAATCTGATGATCCGATTCATAATTTCGGAATCTGCGGACCGTAATGCAATGTGCACATTATGCACTTTACTAAAAAATCTTGTTTTATTTACAAGTCCACCAAGATTCATGGGTTTCACAACTCGCAAAACTTGACCTACAGTTGGTATAATTTTTGAAAGTTTTAAAATACCAAGGTGAATAAAATTGCTATCAGGACACGCCACGCTCGCAGAGCCAAGGGCGACAGACAGACGGACAGACAACAGTAATTTCAAAACTGATTCGCCTTCACTGTACCCATTGTTCAGTACCCTTTCACTATTGTTCCGTAGTTTATATCTATCTGAATATTAATTAATGTCTTCATTGAGTTTTATTCGCATAACCCTGGGTTTGTTAATTTATGTACTTAATAATCTTAACCTCGCATCCTAACAGACTACTTTTCATATTTTTGTTTCAATCTACATTAAAGACAAAAACTTGTATTTTTGTGTGTGTCTTTCTTTCTTCTTCTTTAATCATTGGAAACCTACATTCAAACTGAGTAACATAAGCTATTTATTGCTAGAAGCAATTAGGGATCCTTACTAAAATGCTAATAAAGCAACCCAAAGAAAATTTAATGTTTATATCTGAAATATCCAACGCAAAGCGAGGGCGGGCCGCTAGTATTATCTACTATATAGTATTTTCATTAATAATTGTGATGTTTTGGGGGTCATATTAATTACATTATATTTAGTCCGTATTTTTAGATCATAAAATGTATTAGACTCTATTTTTCCCCTTTTTTCATTTAAATTAAAAATAGCAAAGATACAAGGCATCAAAAGTTCGGAGTGGGAGTCTTTGATGTCACTCCCTCCCGTAAAAATTCCTCACCGAGTGACGTCACGCGTAATGTCAACGGATAGCCCGATAGATAACTTTGTAATTTTTAGTCTAATTTACAAATAAAAAAATATGTGTCTTTTATTTTTGAATAAGCTAAAAGACGGACTAATAACAATTTTTAGCCGTAATAGCCCATTTTATTTAAATTCATTAGGGGTGTGCGCTTGGCTAATAATTGACCTGAAGTAATACTTATTGAAGCACACGACGGAGCCGGCTTACCCAAAAAATTCCGATGCACTCTCGCCTTGAATACCTGAAGATTGTATGTCTCGGGGATCAAAGACGTCATTTAAAGATTCTGTTTACTTCATTTAACTATTACCTATCGGGGTTCTATCCTTGAACTGTTCGTAATGGAATTTGTAATGATTATTTTCTTAAATGTACGTAGGTAGTAGCTGAATTGAATGAACATGCATTATGAACTAAAAACAGAACTAAATTTCGGCATCTACGTCATCAAAAATTCTTTCACCATTGGAAAGCTACATTTACCCTAAGTGACTTAAGTTACATTTATTGCTACAAAAGGTTAGAGATACTTACTACAACGCCAATAATAACCCAATTAAATGTTTATCTGAAGCCAGGGCGAGTCCTAGGTCTGGATGTGTCAAGCTACATCCTGTTCATTACCAAGGGTCAAAGATCCGATAACTTCGCAAATATTTGATAAAAGATGTAAAAACAAAAAAAAATCGGTCAATACCGCACTGATTGCGACATCCAAAACTTTAATTATTCTCAAGGCCATTCTTGCTCTTAACAACTGTATTATGACGACTTACGCCTACATCGGTCATTGTGAAAAGCATCTCCAATTTTGGTGGGTCATTGCGCGCAATGGACTGTGAAATGTAGTTGGTCCCGCTTTATCTTAACGCCCTCAATGTATTATGCATGAGATAACGGAGCGTTGCAACACCCACATGGTCATAAGGTTTGGGAACGCAGTGCAGAAATATAAAGAGTATCTTACGTCTCAAACTCAAATATTTATTAGCATAAGGTGGATACATTCGATCTTAAAATTGATGTTTGCTTAATACCGGTGATATTGTTGACATTTATATTTTGTAAGTTGTCATCATCATCATCAGCCTATTGCAGTCTACTGCTGGCCATAGGCCTCTCCAATTGTTCGCGACTTAGGGCAAACATCTGGAAGAAATACACATAATCCACGCTGGGCAGGCGGATTGGCGATCGCAGGGCGTAGCTTCTCGCTCCGGTAACGCTGCTACCCGTCAACGCCTTATACGTGATAGTTATACCGCCACCAGGCGGTTGCCAGCGCCTCGTTTGTTATTCGGCAGGATGCACCATGGGCAGGTGAGGTTGGCTTGGAGCGAAAAGATGATAGGCCGCTAAGGCCGCTACCTTACATCCCTATACGTCGATACCTATACATACAACAACTACAACCCTATATTACTAACTAGCTGTGCCGGCGGCGTCGCACGCTTGGATATCGGGTTTCAAAAATATCGGACTTCCATAAAATAGTACCTAAATTTTAAGTTAGACCTCTAGCAATACATTGGTGAAAACCGTATTTAATTCCATGCAGTAGTTTTCGCGTGATATGCGATCAAACATACAGATAAAAATTTCCCCCGTTTTCCCAACACTTCCCGTCACTGCTCTGCTCCTATTGATTGTAGCGTGATGAAAAGTATACTGTAACCTGCCCAAGACTATGAAGAATAATCGTACCAAGTTTCGTTAAAATCCGTCCAGTAGTTTCTTTTTCTATAACGAACATACAGACAGACAGACAGACAAAAATTTTACTAATTGCATTTTTGGCATCAGTATCGATCACTAATCACCTCCTGATAGTTATTTTGAAAATATATTTCATGTACAGAATTGACTTCTTTAGAGATTTATTATAAGTATAGATAGATGAATTACTGACAAACGTGCGTACACTGGGCCCCGACAGTAATTTAATATGTGTGTCACGCGCTGATAGCGGCTGGTCATATCCAATATGCGAACTTTATGTTTTGCGACCAAAATATGGTTTTTTATCTGTTAATTATTTTGATATTGATATTTTACACCAATAATCGATATTTTGTGATGTGTTCTATTAACGGTTATTGTACTTCTAGCTGTGCCGGCGGCGTCGCACGCGTGGATATCGGGTTTTAAAAATTACGGACTTCCATAAAATGGTGCCTATATTTTAAGTTAGACCTCTAGCAATACATTGGTGAAAACCGAATTTAATTCCATACAGTAGTTTTCGCGTGATGCGCGATCAAACATACAGATAAAAATTTCTTCCGTTTTCCCAACACTTTCCTTCACTGCTCTGCTCCTATTGATTGTAGCGAGATGAAAAGTATACTAACCTGTCCAGGAGTATCAAGAATAATTTTACCAAGTTTCGTCAAAATCCGTCCAGTAGTTTTTTTTTCTATAACGAACATACAGACAGACAGACAAAAATTTTACTGATTGCATTTTTGGCATCAGTATCGATCACTTATCACCCCCTGATAGTTATTTTGAAAATATATTTTATGGACAAGAAGATTACTCTTTGTCCCTCCTGTGTTCGTATCATCATCATCAGCCTAATTGCAGTCCACTGCTGGACTTAGGCCTCTCCAGTTGTTCGCCACTTAGGGCAAACATCTGGAGGATACACCCATAATCGCCACGCTGGGCAGGTGGGTTGGCGATCGCAGAGCGTAGCTTCTCGCTCCGTGACGCTGCTGCCCGTCATTGGTCTGTGGTATTTAGCTACGCCTTCAATTGTGATAGTTATACCGCCACCAGTCGGTTGTCAGCGCCTCGTTTGTTATTCGGCAGGATGCAACACGGGCAGGTGAGGTTGGCTTGGAGCGAAATGATGTTAGGCCACTCCCTTACATCCCGTGTTCGTATATCCTACTAATATTATAAATGCGAAAGTTTGTTTGGATGGATAGATGGATGAATGTTTGTTACTCTTTCACGGAAAAACTACAGAACGGATTTTAATGATGATTTTTTTATAAACGATGGGTTTTGATGCTTTCGAATGTCATAATAGAACATTTTCCCCGACTGCTTGGTGACCGGACCATAGTAAGTAGTTATTATTTAAATAAAGTGCCTTCCCCCCACCCCCTGCCTTCTGAACCAAGGGTCGTGGGTTCGATTCCCACCCGGGACAAACATTCGTGTGATGAATACTTGTGTTTGTCCCGTGTCTGGGTGTTTATATTTGTATTTAAGTATTTATTTGTGGTACCTTCGTTGTTCTGATACCCATAACACAAGTGCTTAAGCTACTTACTTTAGGATCGGAGCAATGTATGTGATGTTGTCTAATATTAAAAAAAATAAAAAAAATTGATAAATTAAGTTTACACATACCCTTCTAAAGCGTGTCATTTGTGTCGTTTTAAAATGTAAAACTATACTCGTATCTTTCGCAAAAATAAAAATAAAACTAATTTCACGCTGCACCTTTTTTGTCAAGGCAAGTAGTGCCTCAAATTATAGGTAGGTACCAAGTGAGAACACTTGAACTAAGTATTCTTTACAGAGCGAAGTGACAAAAATTAAAACTAATAAAAATTTTAAAATATCACAGCAAGATAATTCAAGTACCCACAACGACTTTGAGTTAAGTAAGAGGTACAAAGTTCGCTAGGAGAGCCAAGTAAACGTACAAAAATTAAGTAAAAATAAGCGCTACTAAGAAATTGTGACAAGATCTATAAACAACTTTTTGTCCTGACTCGGGCTTTAATCGCGTCATGTCACCACGGTCCTTCAACCATTTCGAGCATACTTAACCAAATTGCAAGTCATGATTCATATTCATTCTATTTACCACTTAATCTCACACTTTTTTTTTATAACAAGAACGTTAAGGATGACCTCACTCCACCTGATGGTAAGCGGTCGTGAGGTCCAAATGTTAGGTTGGCAGGCATAATAGGACAAACCCACCGCGCCTGTCGCCCTCACCCTCAAGGCCCACTGAGATGCCGTTTCACGCCACGTCTAAAGAACCCAGAATTGTAAGAGGAAGAAAACACAGCTGCTGAAAGCTAAAAAGAAAGCTGGAAGGGCATGCCATGACTTAATGGCACGGGGCAGGAACGAACGAGGAACTAAACCTCTTGGTGCGTGCCACTATGACACACTCTGAATGGTATGCGGATGACAACGCTGTCCAGCACGTGTTGTTCGGGAGAGGATGGGATAAGTTGGAATAACCCGTTGTAGAGACGGTAGAGTAGAGAACACTTAGACTGGCAATGTCTCTACGTAGTTGAAAAGATTCTAGGCTCTTATTTGCCTCTTGATCCCCAACACACTAATGCTAAATGCCTATTCATAAATTGAAGTTCTTGAAACCAATCCTAATGAACAATAACTATCAAATATCTCGCCGGTTCTTTTCGATAGAGCCTACATCTATCTCCGAATCCGGAATAGAGTAATTTTTGTGTGTATTTAACGATTTATTATAGTGTGCTCGTCTGGTGATGACTAATATTTTAAATGTGTAATGAACATTTGTCTTTGTTCCGTATGTGGGTGTTTATATTTGTCCTATATTATATTTGTGATACCTTCGTTATTCTGATACCCATAAGTGCTTGAGCTATATGTGATGTGATGCTAGTATGTGATGTTGTCTAATAATACATTATATTTGTTTACTTATTATTTAATAGAGACATGTTGATTTTTAATTTATTTCCCAAGGAAATTCCTCCTACTAGTAAAATCTCGACTGCCCTCTAACCTCAATTTTTTTGATAGCGTTTAGTTCGAACCCGAACTATCATGTCACTTTATCGGAGCGTTCGAATTTAGCCGGCCTTGGCTGTTTGAACCGTCATTTCATACGATAAAGTATTGATCAATATTTTAACTCACCGTGTCTTCTAGTAAGTCTAGCATTTCTAATTCATATTTGAATTGCTGGAACTGCTCGCTATTTAGGACAGATGCATCCTATCATCATCATCAACCTGCAGACGTCCACTGCTGGACACAGGCCTGTCTGTAGGAATGACAATTGTCATTGGAAGTGCCTTAGTGGTTAGGGTTAATGACCGCAGTAGGTTTTATTTTGTACTCAGGTAAGCGCTGCTACCCGTTTCCTAATATTCCTTTAATCTTTTTACATATACGTACGTCTTCTATGACACCCACGGGATGAGATGGGGTGGTCCTATTCTAAATTGATTGCGTTGGTTTAGAAGTTCCATTTTTCACAGATTCAATGGAACCAATATAAGCGTTCCGAATTTTTCGATTTGAAGTACGAAACCCTAAAAAGGATTCAACCCTGGGACTCATTGTCATCGACCGGCGTTCCCGACTTCAGCACCAATGACCCAACGCGTCTCCACACGTAAGTATTCACAGTCCATCGCCCCGCGCAGTCACAACGTCCACGCTATGCAACTGAACGTTATGCAACGCGTTATGTGCATTCACGATGCATCATTTCCTACACTGCCGTCCGCAATTATACATGCAGTCAATATTAAATGTAAGGAAGTTGGTATGTTTACTCGTAAATAGGAATGAACTCTGTAACCTCTATTGAAGGATGTCCTGTCATCTAACAATTTTTAACTAACTTCTTTTTTTTTTTCAATTTTAACAATACGATGACCCCTGGTGCTACGTTGTTTATGAAAAGTGATCACGTACCTTCAGGTGATCTTCAAACCCCAATTGCCCTTTTTGTAATAAAAAAAATTACAAATGTTTACAATTTTGACGTGAAAATGTTTTTTATAGGTATAAATTACTCATTTGAAAAAATAATTAAGAATTTAGATTTCGTACCTACCTACACCATAATTCTTTTGACAAACTTATATTTTTATAATCACGTTATAATATAGTATCATACTCATAATCGGTCAATCAATTCAGATTATGAAAGTGATACTATGCGACCACGAAGCATCTTCAAGATGCAGTTACGTTAATAAGTAGTCGTTTGTAGTTTCTAGTAGTCACGCCACAACGACAAATAGCTTACACGAATATTGTGTGGGGCAGCAGCGTCACCGGAGCGAGAAGCACCCTGCGATCGCCAACCCGCCTGCCCAGCGTGGCGTTTATGGGTAAAGCCTCCACATGTTTGACCAAAGTAGCAAAGAACTTGAAAGGCCTACGTCCAGCAGTGAACTGCGATAGGTTGATGATGAATATTGTGTGCAATAATAAAATAATAATAAAGGGAATGTAAGGGAGCGACCTATCATCTTTTCGCTCCAAGCCAACCTCACCTGCCCGTGGTGCATCCTGCCGAATAACAAACGAGGCGCTGGCAGCCGACTGGTGGCGGTTTATCCATCACGATTGAAGGCTTAGCTAAGTACCACAGACCGATGACGGGCAGAAGCGTCAACGGAGTGAGAAGCAACGTCCTGCGATCGCCAACCCGCCTGCCCAGCGTGGCGATTATGGGTATATCCTCCAAGTGTTTGCCTTAAGTGGCGAACACCTGGAGAGGCCTATGTCCAGCAGTGGACTGCGATTGGCTGCTGGTGATGATGATGATGATGAATAAAATAATCAATTCGGTTGTAAAAAAACGCTATTGTGAATCACTAAATGCTACATGGGATGCATACAATGTCACGGATTCAGTTACACCATGTTGCAAGTCATTTAGAGGGTCCTCTGCTTGTAGTGCCATCGTGGAACTGAGCCTCGCTCGTCCCGCTCCCGCCGGCAGAGGTGGGCCGCTTGGCGGCTCCAGCGCTAAGCGCTGGCTTGCTTGGCGAGGGTCGCAGAGGAAGAGGAGTACCCTTCGGAGGATCTCGCGGTGTTCCGTTGCCGTCCTCCCTATCCTCAGCGACCCAACGGCCTTAGGGCCGTGTGTGAATGTAGGGTGGCCGTGGGGCCAGGTAGGTGGGTGGCCGCGACATGCTCCGGGCACGGTGCTAGGACGGCTGTGGTCGTTGAAGTTAGCGGCGGAATGAACATCTTTTTCCGCCGCTGGGACCTGCGGCGTCGGACACGGGGCCTTCGGCACCCGACATGAGGTCCACTGGGAGGAGGCGTGCTTCGTGACCGAGCATACTCCCGGTGCGCGCTCAGAGGGCAAGCCGTTGTGCGGCACACCGCCTTACTGGGGGAGCCGTGGTAGAGTCTCTTCTTGAGGATCCAGACTCCCCTGGGCTTGGCGGCGATGGTGGGTCACCGTGGGGTTTAGCGGGATAGCTTGGCACCAGACACCGGTGTGTGCATCCCCGTTGCAGACACCGAAGATCCGAAGGGAATCTCCACGTAAAAAAATAAAAGAGCCACACATTACCATAGAGATTTCAAGATCAAAATGTTTGCTTCGCTCATTTGGTCATAAATTAGGAATTTCCTGCTCTCGCAACGCTCTGTCGGATGGCAACCGCTCTATTGCAACGTATCACCCGACAATCGACATTAGAGGGTTAAATGGAAAGAGTATATTAATAACCGTAAAAGCTAATAAATGAAATGAAAATATTTATTCTTATACAGGAATAACATATTTTATCATACATGTTAATTACATTAGTAATTCTAGGAACGGGAAATGTTGGTGTCTATGTAACCACACCTAAACGATTTGCAGTGGGTTACAACAGCACCATTGTTTCTAAAAGCTTAGCTTAGGAATGACTGAATAAGTGGCTACATTACATAGCTTACGATGAGCTCCAGGAAACACTGTGTGAATGTGGTCTTCAAAGTAATTTACACTATTATAACAATAACTTCTAGCGTTTTACTAACTTTTGATATTGTTGTAATAGGGATCATACGAGTACATCAAAAAAATCTTACAAATTTGTCGTAAAATAGACAAAAATAAAATCAAAATTGGACGTGATACGGTCTTTTAACGCAAATTATATCCGTCCCTCTTATGCAAAACAGATGTGTCTATGAAAATATATTTCTATGAAAATTAAATAGAAATTGTACGGTACGGTGTGCAGGACATGTGACATCATTTTAATTATCGTATCACCCTGTCAACTGTCAAGAAAACTTATTAGCGCTTTTAAAATTCGGATAATGGAAATTATATTTTTAAAATTCTTTGAATTTCATGCAAAAAAGCTTCAATAAATCCATAAAAAATGTCATGCATATTCCATTATACCTATTCTTTTATGTAACTCTACCATCCGTGAAGAGCACATTACTTATATTCGACATGTATCAGAATACTAATCACCGCCCCATTATTTTTTGTGGGTGTCGTAAAAATCGACTAAGAGATTTTTGGAGATTTCAGCTTCTCATTTCGGGAAAGGCAACTGACAAGTGATTGATTTGGGCCTCTCTTTTGCTTTCCATGAGGCGATGTAATACTACTATTTCAAAAAATATTGAGTGTAATTTGACATTGTAATTTGTTTAAGCTCATATTTAAATGAATGTAAATATGTATGTATATGTAATGAGGTAAAATTGTTAATTGTTTGCGTGCTTCAACAAATGCCACATGATGAGAGCTCAGTACATAATCTGGACGTTTTAACGCAAATAAATATTGCTTGCATAGGTACAAAATAAGAAGCAAAAAAGTTTAGTTGAGAAGGAAAAAGTCTATATGGGCTTTGCACATAATATTAAAATACTGGCCAAGTGCGATTTGGATCCGAACATGAAGAATCCGTACTCATACCTATAGATCGAGATAATCCTGGTTCTAAGCTACCTCCCCACCAATAGAAAAATTGGTTCTTGAGTTATAAGTAGTGTAACTAACACTACTGTCTCATATATTTAGTTATACAGAAATAAATATAAATGTGGAAATGTCAACTGTCCACGACACGTAGCTATTATATATACGTGCTTACGTACGTTTGTTTAGATCCCACGTTCGTTCACGATCGTTCCAGACAGACGGGCTGACAGCTGAGACTTAGTATTAATAAAAAAAAATTAAACCGACTTCAAAAAACACAAACTACCAAAACTTTAATCCTTCAAAAACTGTACCTGCATAACTAAAAAGCGATAAATAACGTAACTAATTATCTACTTAATACATTATTATATGTATAACTATAATTATTTTAATATTTACAATTATCACTTATTTTTGGAGTCGGTGCCAGCCTCTAGGTAACCTAGACTGTTTGTGTTGAATGACGCGCGCGGTCGGCAAATCCACACGACAAAATACATTTAGGTATTTTGTTTGACTGGCACCGACTTCAATTTGAGGTAAATTTGAGGTACGCGGGCCATTTTGAGGTACCTAAGTAAAAAACTACTTTGGTGATAGAACATTAATGAAACGGTTACCATACCTATTGAACAGTTTGCCCGAAGACATACGCCGGGAGCAGGACAGAGGGGTATTCAAAAGAAAACTATAAATGTATTTTTTGACTACATTACCTTAGTAGTTACTTAATTTTTTTTAATTAATATAGACTCCTGCCTGATCCTACAGACAAACTACATAAATAGTTTTGTGGCACTACGTCTATTTAGTTGTAAACAGTTTTTTTTTTTTATAGTAGCACGGCAGAATGGCCACTCTACGCCTGATGGAAAGCGAGAGAGAAGCCCAAGTCATCGAGCAGGTAACCAAACCAGTTACCTGTCAGTTGCCACCGCCATGCCGGCCCATAAGATGCTTCTTCACGCCCCGTTTGCTGTGCTGTTGTGGTGGCAATGAATTCCACATTTTAAAAACACGGCAAAGATAGGAATTGCCGAACTTTTTTGTTTATTAAATAAATAAATAATCAACACTCGTACTGGAAAGTACGATAAAACTTACATCTGCCGAACCATTAGGTTGTGTAACTCTCTGCCAGCATGCGTGTGCCCTTGCAAATACCCAAGACTATATTATAAGTATACCTAGTCTTGGGTCTCTTAAACGCGGCGTGGCCGTAGTGTACTCGATTTGCATTGCACTTATTTTAGCGTAATGTGGATCGCTGTGAAGCGGCACTTATGCAGGCCGTCATAGTGTGATCGATCCACGTCTACAATACCACTAAATAAGAATAATTCTTTTTATACTTCATCGTCTGCTTAACATCAGGAAGGATGGATTTGGAAGTCCAAATGACTACATCCTGCCTGTTTTTTTTATATCAGCACGAGCCAATATAAAAAATTTTACAAATACCAACATTTCAAAGGTTTTGAAAGTCAAAACGGTAAGTAAGTATATTGAAGGCCTCGATGGCACAATGATAATGGTATACTTAGTAGATATAAGATAAACCAATTGTAAACATAGCCTTTGTAATACATTGCGTTGAAAAGAGTAGGTAACTATCGAGTTTCTTGCGCGCTCTCCTCGGTAGAAGCGACCTTCCGATTTTTAAATTCCATAACTTTGCAAGTGGATGATTTAAAAGAGAAGATTTTGAAGTCAATACGTTATAGAGCGTTACACCTAAAACGCGGACAATTCGGAGTTCGAGTTCGATTCTCGATCGGCTCAATTTAGTAAATTGTCTCAGGTCATCATCTGGTAGGCAGGTAAACTAAAATTTTCCTTTAAAATCTTAATTTGAGACAATCTGGTCCGTGTTTACCTGACGCATTTATTTATTTACTTATATTCTCACTTACTAATTTCGAACACATCATTTATTTTAGCAATTATAGCAATAATAAATAATAAACGTTTAATAATGACCAACGCACAACATCTACATATTCCTAATTGAAGGTCGACATTCAAAACTCGACTACCACATACAATTAACATAAAATTAGTGGAGGGACGTGATATTCTTGATTTAAAATAGCCATAAACTAAGCTGAGTATTTTACCTCATTTAGGTACCTACACTCCGTTGATTTTATAATTACTCGACCCTAAAGTTCCGTTTCTCTGCGTCCTGTTATGTCCCTGAAAGTCTTTCCCAATTTTGAAGTAGGTCCCCGTACATTCGCACTTTTGTTTCTATCGGGATAAAACCAACTTGACGTTTATTTCTGTTATGCATACAATAGTAATATACCTACTTACACTTTAACAAAAAACTGCAAGCGTATCTTGACATAAGTGGCTATATCCTTGAATGTTACCTACTGCAGGCGAATCACTCTAACTCAATGCAAAAAGAATGAATATAGTTTTATTTTCTAACCGCAATGCGTTCAATTTTAAAGAAGTCAAAAGGCATTTTTTATTCAAAGTTATCGTAAATAAACCAGTGCCTAAAAGGCGACACCTATTCTAAAACATTTGTTTAGTATAACATAATTTGATTTATCAATGAGACCTACCCTCTAACAGAACTGCGCTGAACTACTCTCAAGAATCTCAATAGCAATTTATTACTTTAATATTATTCATATGCATCAACAAATAGGTATATTCCAGCTACTTAATTATTATAGTTTTGGCAAATTTAAAAGTGCATAGTGCGTTCAAACTCTTCATGTTTTTTTATTCACGTATTTTTTAAAATATTTACCAGATTCTGATGGCATTGACTGGATTGGCTTAACAAACACATCTGTCACATTTGAGAGATATACGGACGCAGATTCGCAATACCTGGCTGGGAACTGAATATACCGGTTTAAAAATTCAATGTGTAACGTGCCAACGTGATGCAATTATGTACTCGTACCTAATTGAGGATTATTCGTATTTCGGATTATCGCTCCAAGCCACCCTCACGTGCCTGTGGTGCATCCTGCTGAATAACAGACGAGGCTCTGGCGGCCGACTGGCGGGGGTATAACCATCACAATTGAAGGAGTAAGTAAAAACCGCAGGCTGATGACGGGCAGCAGCGTCACCGGTGCGAGAAGCTACGCCCTGCGATCGCCAGCCGGCCTGTAAGTCCTCCATGTTTGGATAAGGTGACGAACAACTGGAAAGGCCTATATATATATATAGGCCCAGCAGTGGAGTGGAGATAGGCTGTGATGATGATGATGAGAATTACTCGTATCTCGGAATATCTAAAGTTCTACCCGTGGAACACCGATGACGCTTGATGCCGGAGGCCAGGCAGTTTAAGAGAGGTTAGGGCATAACGAATCTTCGCTCGAATTGAGTCGCCCGTCCGAGGAAGGACCTTTACCCTATAGAGTACCGCAGTCAAATGACCTCCGAGTCGTGTTTCTGCCGGTGAGTGGGGTTTCCGGAGCTCGTGGGGGGCTGGGGTTGGGCCGGCATGGCGGTGGCAACTGACAGAGGACTAACCAGTTGCTTGCCCGTTGTCGCAGCGACTTGGGCTTCTCTTTCGCTTTCCATTAGGCGTAGGGAAGCCATTATGTCGAGCTACAAAAAAATAAAATAAAAAAAGGCAGCGTTCACTACCATTAAACCAATCTGTTCGTCACAAAGATGACTAATCTTTTAAACTCTATGTTATAGACTACAGAAGATACATCGATATGAAAGGGTAATTTTCCTTTATCCTTCCATTTTAATGATAGGGTAAGTAATAATCTTACCTCTACATTAAAGGTTACGCCGCTTCATTGTTTGCAAGTTATTAATTACAGCGGTTTTTTTTCAGTTGACTTTACAAAAACCTGTTAACTGCTCAATTATGCCGGTAGTAAATAAGTGAGCGGGTATGTTTTATTCTGATTAAGCACCATAGAGGCTTTACTTTGTCTATTTAATTGGTAGTTAATGTTCATCATTACAAGCTTTTTCTTAGAAACTCTTACGAGTATTAACACGCACTCGATTCGATTGGAACTTTGATCTCTCAGACTCTTTGGCAATGTAAAATTTTTGGCAAGTTTTTTTTCCTTTTTATGGTAGCACTTCCTTCCTCCCTTACATCCCTAATATTATATACTGTATGATTTTAACTTCGATCTGATGTTAGCCCCTTAATAAAAAAAGGCTCCTTCAAATGTAGTTACATTGTTTCTTGATGAATAATAAATCATTAGACATAATAATAATTATTCATATAGACATATTTTTAACATTATTCTTCAAAAACTATAGTTTAATGTAATAAAAAAAATACGGCTCTCATACGGGATCTAAATGTGCCTTTGAAACTTTCTTCTCAGGTCTCAAAATTTTAAAATCTAGCATACCTAACTGAGCGAGACTTACTAGGTTTAAGTTCAATAGTGTAATAAATGGTGTTTTTCTATTAGATCTTGAAACAAGGCAGCCGAATTGACAAAGAAGTTTTTCATAACACATTTCATTTGAATGTTCATAATAAAATAATGAAACATTTCTAACGCATCGTAAATTACAGCTACCGGTGTATTTATGTAAACACGTACAGCATAACGTCTATTTGATGTTTTCCCTTTCATGAATTATATAGCTAAATATACCACCTGTTAGTTCACCAACCTGGTTTCATACCAGTGTAATGTGCTCATCAATAGAGCATTTACCTAGTTTCAAATACTTTTAGTGAATTTTCTTTGCATATAATTTATTCTAATCAGAAAAGATTTATAAAGCCGCCCTTAGAATCTTCTTTTAATAAAAAAAGATAAATAAATAACAGAGCATGAATTAAAAACCGGCCAAGTGCGAGTCGGACTCGCGCACGTAGGGTTCCGTACCACTGATTGAATGAAAAAAATTAGGTAATTTGATTTATGATGTTTAAAAAAAAACTACTGTCTAGATTTCATTAAAACTAATTTCGTTAGTAGTTTACATAGTAATACACATCATATATTTTTTTCAGTTTTAAAGTGCCCATATTTTAGAAGTTACGGGGGGGGGGGACACACATTTTACCATTTTGGAAGAGTCTCTCGCGCAAACTATTCATCTGAGAAAAATCCATAGATATCCCACACGTATGGGTTTGATGAAAAAAAAATTTTTGAGTTTCAGTTCCATGTATGGGGAACCCCAAAAATTTTGGATGTTTTTCTAATTTTACTTTAAAATCTTAATGCGGTTAACAGAATACATCTACGTACCAAATTTTAATAATGTAGCTCTTATAGTTTCGGAATAAACTGGCTGTGACATACGGACGGACAGACAGACAGACAGACAGACATGACGAATCTATAAGGGTCCCGTTTTTGCCATTTTGGCTACGGAACCCTAAAAAGCAACTAATACCAATATGTATTCGTTTAAATTATTAAATTTTAAAGCTCTTTTCATTTAAAATAATGATGATGTACAAATTCATATTATTTTTATGCCTATCCATCATATTTGTATTAATTAATGTTCATCTTTCTAACTTTGAATTCAATATTGCGCGTAGATATGTATTATTCCAGGAACTCTAACTAAGCGAATATACTAAGAAATAAGCATAGAAACGCTACATGCTCTAACCAACAAAAATATTTACGTCCGTCCTATAAATAAACCTAAGTATCCAGCAGGCATACATCCCAACAGGAACAGGCCCAAACGGCCACAGATAATACAGATATAAATACTCAACATTAAAAAAAAAATACGTCACCTTTTTCCAGAAACTGGGGAAAGTCCACGCAATGTTTTTATAAGTTCTTTAGTCACAGACACAAAATAACGAGTTGTTTTTTTTTTTCGGACGAGCACGCGTGCCTCTCTTGTGGCTTTCGACCGATGACTACAGACAGACAACTATTGCCGGCTATGTGTTGGTAGCTGTACCGAATGCTACATTGCGTTAGTATAGAAGTACTCTGTACAGGGACTTTCTTCCTGATACTGTTTTATTGTGGAAATCTGTGTTATAGTGCAGGTTTATAGAAAATGTATAGCTGGTTAAGCGCGCTTTATCGTAATGATAACTTTGATCAATATTATTTAATGCACATTATACTAATGACATAGAACTAACATTTGTAAATTGTACAACAAACTAGCTATATACGAGTACTTTATTAAGTAGAACATTTCAATGAAAACTATTTAAAGTGGAAATACCATTTTGGCACCAAATCTTAAGGTATTCATAGCTTAAAGAAAAACCTTTGTTTAAAACCAAGGAATCCGTATGATTTCTGTATTCAAAAAAGGATTGCCCTGTTTCATCCCGTGGGTGCTGCAGAAGACGACTAAGTATAGGGTAGGTTGTCTCACATTGAACCGGGTAGGTAAATTTCAAAGTCTTGTAGCATGCTCGTTTTTCGATGAATCCACTAAATTTTTTGTATAAATTTGGTAAATTTATTAAACTACAATTGAGCGAACATTTTTTTTATAGATTCTGTCTGGTTTCAGCTGTAAAAGAAAAATCATAAAATATATCAGGAAACAGACAGCTGTGTTTACGAGCAGCGTGGTGATACGAAATTTACCGGGTAAGGTAGTAACGTATCCAATAAATAAATGCGTCAGACAATTCACCCCTACATAATCATCATCATCCTGCAAACGTCCACTGCTGGACAATCCGGGTCTCCCCAATGACAATTGTCTTTTGAGGAATTTTTGCCTTAGTCACGCTTGGCAGGCGGGTTAGTGACCTCAGCGGGTTTTATTTGTACCCAGGTTAACAATGCTGCCAGTTTCCTGATATTCCCTTATTCGTCTTCTATGACACCAAAAACGGGACCGGCTTTAGAATAGGACCAACCTCCTATTCTTAAGCCAGACCACACGGACCAATACACCTACCTACATACTCGTACATCAGTGTTATTTCCTCTTTCCTATGTAATTCCGCGAGCATATTTCATGGAACTGTATAAAGAACTGACAGACAACAGTTTTTTTTTTACTCACACACGTCACGAACTTAAAACAAGGACCTTCTAAATTTGCATTATGGCGAATCTGCAATGACTTAGCATAAATAAATAAACCAAGCTAAGATAAATCATTTATATTGCCAAGTCATGTCATAGACTTACAATAGTATAGACTGTACGCTTTTAAAAGTGCCGCAAACATGTTTTAATCATGAACGTTCATACGTACATGTACCTACTCACGTCAATAATAATTACCTATTTCCAACAATTTTAACGGTTCTGGGAACTATGCACTTCTACGTCTTCGTATTGTTTTTAAATAACTCGGATGTTTAGAGTTACATCGCTTTCGTGGATTCCCTGGAGAATACTTTTCCCTGGCTTCAAGTCATCATCGGGTATAAAGTAAGGTTTCCACGCAACAAGTCGCTGAGTATCTAGTCTAGTCGAGAAGGATTTATTTGAGTGGTTCTATAATTTTATCACTTCGCTGAAAATTAAAACACAACCTAAATACTTAATTTAGATTACTTAGTTATTTAAGATTAACACACATATCTAAAACCAACTAAGAAGGTATGTGATCTAGAAATAATAAAATAGACCATACCTCTAGTTCAAGTACCCTCTAAAGAGTGAATTACCCATGTATTAATTTAGCCAAGTATGTAAGACAAATGTCTCAATACATAATGTACCTACATTATGCATTACACTGATAGAAAAGTCCTGGGTTTGAATCCTGAGTCAAGCCTCAGTAGCAGGAGTCAATGTACACAATATAGATTATACAGTAAATGTTAAGAAAGAAAGAAAAAATGTAGACTTACGTGCAGATTGTGTCACGTTTTTAATTAATATTTTGTTATACGTATAACATCCCTCTTCTCATCTCCTCAAACATTTGATTCGATACCCTAGATACATTATTTTAACATGAACCTATAAAGGCAGGTAGGTAGATTAGGTACTCGGCCAGTCTAGATGATATTGAACTCTATGTTCATATCAGTAGTACTGAAAACACGACAACTGTATCTTGCTATAAAGTTTTTTGTCTCTCATAATACCATTATTTAGAAGTTACGAACCATAGACGCAATTAAGGCCATAGCTACCTTTGACAAAATTGAGCCATCAGTGTTCAACGACCATGGATTTTTATAGCAAAAGTACCATAATCACATACACTTTCGGATAGCTGTTTGTTTGTCTTATTTTCACGGCGGGTTCGCTTGAAACATTAGAGGTGACTTAAAAAAAAATGTATTTATTGCAATTGCAAGTAAAAATCATTACAACATAAGTAGTTGCCGGGGCTTCCCAAAAAGTAGTCAAAGACACTTGTGTAGGGAATGCCTCGCTCTTACCACATAAACAACAGTTTTGATTTACATACATCATTGACATTTTTACCATCATGACGAGAAATTACAAAATTTTATTTAAATTATTACATTATTATTATTATATTATTAATGAATTTAATTATATTATTTATTATTATTATATTATTAATAAATTAAATTACATTATTATTATTATATTCATATATGACATAATTATCATGAGTGTATGTGTTGCGGACAGAACGACCTTTTTTATATACGTTTGTGTAAATAGAAGTACATATTTAGAAGTGTTTTTAAGAGAATTTTGTTGGTTTGTATTGTTTATTATTGTTTGTTGTAGGTAGGTAGGTATTAAGTAAAGTTATACTTACAGTCCAGCGGCTGTGGCATTAAAAGTGTTTTGTGGTTTCCCGTATACTCGTTTGATTCCACACCCCAAAGGTCAGCTCCAGCCGCAACAGTATGCGTACCCTATGTGTGTGTGTGTGTGTGTGTGTGTGTGTGTGTGTGTGTGTGTGTGTGTGTGTGTGTGTGTGTGTGTGTGTGTGTGTATGTATGTATGTATGTGTGTGTGTGTGTGTGTGTGTGTGTGTGTGTGTGTGTGTGTGTGTGTGTGAGTGTGAGTGTGTGAGTGAGTGCGTAATACCTACCATCTATGTAGTGTAGTATGACTTGGTGAGTCAGTACACTGTTTGGCAGCTAAGGACCAAAAGGTCTCGGGTTGGAATACCGGGTCGGGCTAAGACTGTTACTGGTTTTACTGTCAAGAAATTAACTTGGTGCAAGCTGTTATATCTCTATTTCATCATCATTATTTCTCGCAGTCCACTGCTATCATAAGCTTCTTCCATTGTTGGCCACTTTGCTCCTTCCTGGATTTCTCGCATCCATCACTTGCCAGCCATCTTGCTACGCAAACCATCAATCCATCTGACCTAAAAAGTAAAAATTTCTACTAGTCCTACTATTCTGTAACCTAAAAAATCGTAGCACTCATAAGAAAAACATTCTCAGTAGTCCTACAGTAGGACTACTCGGTAGTACAAGTGAGAACAAAGGTATGTTTGCCGTATCTGCTCTAGAAACCTTAGTTTGAGACAAAGTATTGGTGTGAATTGTCTGGCGCATTTATTTATTTATTTTATTTTATTTATAACTAGTGACCCGCCCTCGCTACGCTTCGGGTAGGTATTTCATCCTACTAATATTATAAACGCGAAAGTTTGTTTGGATAGATGGATGGATGTTTGTTCCACTTTCACGCAAAAACTACTGAACGGATTTTAATGAAACTTTACAGGAATATAGTTGGTACATCAGATTAACACATAGGCTATGTTTTATACGAACATTCACGCGGGCAGAGCCGCGAGCAGCAGCTAGTTATACATAAACCTTCCTCTTGAGTCACTCTATCTATTTAAAAAAAACCGGCCAAGTGCAAGTCGGACTCCCGCACGTAGGGTTCCGTACCACTGATTGAATGAAAAAAATTAGGTAATTTGATTTATGACGTTTAAAAAAACTACTGTCTAGATTTCATTCAAACCAATTTTCGTTAGTAGTTTGCATAGTAATACACATCATATATTTTTTTCAGTTTTATCATGCCCATATTTTTGAAGTTACGGGGGGGGGGGACACACACACATTTTACCACTTTGGAAGAGTCTCTCGCGCAAACTATTTAGTTTAGAAAAAAATGATCTTAAAAACCTCAACATCATTTTAAAATACCTATCCATAGATACCCCACACGTACCTATAGGTTTGATGAAAAAAAATTTTTTGAGTTTCATTTCTGTGTATGGGGGGAACCCTAAATGATTTTATTTCAAAATCATAATGCGGTTAACAGAATACATCTACGCACCAAATTTCAATAATGTAGCTCTTATAGTTTTGGAATAAACTTTCTGTGACATACGGACAGACAGACAGACAGACGCATTAAAATCCGTTGCGTAGTTTTAAAGATTTAAGCGCACATAGGGATTTAGGGATATAGGGACAGAAAAAGCGACTTTGTTTTATACTATGTAGTGAAGAGGATACTATGATTTCACCGAATCATCCGATGATGCATGATGACGTGGTTAACAGGAACTGTCAAACCACACTATGATAAACGCGACTTGTTTAGGCTCGTATTAGCCTTGACTAAACAACTGGCTTTTTAGTAGATACGATCGGCAGTAAAATAGGTAATTTATTATATATTCAAATATAAAACATGCCAAATGAACATAGGATACGAAGTCTTGTTGTTGACTGTACTTATAGGAGCAAGAAAAAACATTGTGGTTTAATTAAAACTTGCAACTACTTAGTCTTTATTAACCGACCATTTCAATATGGATATTTTGGTATTTTTATTTCTGTGTGATTGATCAGTCACGGCAGATCAGAGCATCGCGGGTCCTATGACACCGATTGACAAAGGGTTCAGGGTTATTTTAGTAGGTATTCCCTGCCGCATTTCGATCCCGAGGCAGAGTGTTGCCCTCCCTGTTTTCCTGGCGTGATTCCCACATACTCGACACTCCCCTGGTTGGATGGGGGATGATTGAACGCATTTTCCTTGGTCGAAGAAAGGTGTGATTGATCAAAATGTGTATGAAAGAATATCATATAGGCCATGGGCGTGCGCCGCGAAACATTTTCTTTTTTGCTTCACTACATTCATATAAAATAAAGTCGCTTTTGTTTTCTGTCTGTCCCTATGTATGCTTATATCTTTAAAACCACACAACGGATTTTGATTCGTCTTTTTTAATGGATAGAGGAATTCAAGAGGAAGGTTTATGTGTATAATACATGCATAGAGTAAGTATTGCACCCGTGCGAAGCCGGGGGACGGATCGCTAGCACCAAATAAATTACTTATTTATATTCTGTTCACCGCGCAAATGTTTGCTGGATAGACGGGGACGTCTGTTACTGTTTGAACCCATAAGTTCTTTATGTGGGGTCCAGTATGCTAGGGCCTGTTTCCACTTTAATGAGCGTCCAGATCTTAATCTGGCAGCCGATTGGTGGCGGTATAATCATCACGATTGAACGCGTAGCTAAATATCACAGACCGATGACGGGCAGCAGCGTCACAAGAGCGAAAAGCTACGCCCTGCGATCGCCAACCCGCCTGCCGAGCGTGGCGGTTATGGGTACCCTTCAGATGTTTGCCTAAGTGGCGAACAACAGCTGGAGAGGCCTATGTCTAGTAGTGGACTGATATGGGCTGATGATGATGAATAAATAAATCTTTTAAGTAGTAATCCTCGTAAAGTGCAGGTATATCATGTATTTACCTCAATAAGACCTTAGAAGTATTTAAACTAGGTCTTATACAAAGAAAAACAGATAGCACTTGATGTCAACATACCTTATTAATTTAGGCTCTGTGCGTACTGCGTACTTTGCGCCTACACGTTAAACTTTTAAATTGTTTTTAAACACAGTGGTGCCAATTCCGCTAAGATATTGTGGTCGAAGCTAATTATTTTATTTACTGAACTGCCTAGCAAAATTTTTACAGATATTATGAAAGATTCGCTAATTAGCTTAAACTAAAATTTTCCACTTATCTGTGAATACTTTTGTTACAATTCGCAATTGAGTCACCATCATCATTATCATATCAGCCGCAGGAGTTTCACTTGAGGACGTAGGGCCTCCAAAAGACCAACGGCTTGCAAGCTGCCCGCATCCAGATTCCTGCCCTTTTTTTTTTTTTTTAGAGGGGAATGCATTACGCACCGTCATGCCACCTCCGGGGGGAGGTGACATGGTGTGTGGGACTCACACCTCCCGAAATGGGAGGGTATACCCACTAAACCCCCCTGTGTCGCCAGTGGGCAGCAAGTTGCAGGGACACGGGCAACGCCGAAGCATACCGCCGCATGCCTGCATGCCCTGGCCAGCCGTAGATGACAAGCGGCCGGCCGCTCCTGGTCCGGGGAGGGCAAATACCCCTACCCCCGGCTTCCGGGGAGCAATAGGGTGCTCCCCGGGCGGACCTCGTGCAACGGTGTGGTTGCACCCACCACACCGTTACGCCCCTATGAGTGGATCGTGCCCCCGCACTCACCACTCGGGGCACGAAGGAGAGGCTCAGAGGGCATACGATGCGTTGTTTGCCCTCCGGCGACGCCCGGGCCGGGGGCGGCGTCTACCGCGGCCTCACGCTCTCTTTCTGCCGCCTCCTTCTGCGAGATCACTGTCTCGCAGAATGCGAGCATCGCTCGCCAGGTCTCCTTCGACGCCGTCATGTGCCGCAAAAGTTGCGGCAGATCGAGGTCCTGTGCGACAGTGACGAGGACGGAGCGCTCATTGGCCCAGGCAGAGCAATGCCGAAGCGTATGCTCTGCCGTGTCCTCCGAGCCACTGTCGCAGTGACGGCATAGAGGATCAGGCTCTCGCCTGATCCTCCATAAGTACCGGCCGAAGCAACCATGTCCTGTGAGGACCTGGGTCAGCCGGTACGTCACCACCCCGTGAGATCCAGATTCCTGCCCTGCCCCATCCTGTGACCTTTATTTTGTCGTCAGTCCACTTCGCTGGGAGGCGTCTAACACCCAGATTCCTATGTAGGTATAAGTTTTCAGTATACCTACAACTTTTCGTCCAAAACAGTCATCTGTTCTTCTTACTACCTATGTAAGTACTACCCTGATGATACCTTGACACTTCAATCTACAAAACCTCTGATCTTTAGCCGTCACTTTAGTTCATCTACGGATCTTTTCATTTCTGATTCGATCACGTAAAGAAATGGCGAACATAACTCGCTGCACGAATCTGAGCTGAATATCCGATTCTGTAAAATCTCACTCGTGACCTGATCGAGTGTGACTCGTTGAGAATAAACGGTTATTTTGCACAAACATTTGATTCAGTTTCAACGTCCAATGTCGCAAGAAGCACATCACTAAATGGATCTGATGCGCGTCACGACTCTTAGAGATGGCCAAGTTTCACTGCAGCGTTGTACATACGCAGAATACTTATCCCCTCATTACCTCGTTGAAGGGCTGGATTACTGCTGAGAGGTCGTAATCCATATGCATCCTACACTACCTACTTTGATTAGATACAATCTGTCGTGTGTGATTGTACAACGTTTGCAGTGTGGTGAAAATGTTTTCTTTTTATTTATTAGCTCCTCGCTCCGGTAACGCTGCTGTCCGTCATCGGCCTGTGGTATATAGCTACGCCTTACATCGTAATGGCTATGTCGCAGTCATCTGGTTGAATCTCCTATTCAATTGAATGGCTAGCGCGTTAATTGAATGACGACATTCAATTGAATGCCTAAAGGACAACTTGTCAACTTGCTTAATGTAACGTTCAACGTCTTGACTGAACGTCATTTTAGCATAGTCGTTGAATGGGTAAAAGCCGAATGTTAAGTTTTTAATTTTCTTTATAAATGTCCGGCGGCGGCGTATTAATAGGTAAATCCACGGGTAAATCTATGCTGACACACTATTTTATTACGAATAAGTCAGTTTAAAGTAAATCTAATCAAAAAATTTTCAACACTGTTCATATCTTTTTGATCATATTTTACGCCATATTTTATTTTGGTGACTACTAACGCCACGTGGGAAAAAAATAAACTAAATTACAATCACCTGACTGCTTTTACGTCCGCTCTGTTAAGAGCTACTCGTATGTTTCAATGCGCTATCTAGTTGGACGTTAAGTGACGCGTGTTTAGTCAACGTTCGGTCTAGTCATTCATTAAATGTCGTCATTCAATGAACGCGCTAGACATTCATTTGAATAGGAGATTCAACCAGATGACTGCGACAGCTATACCGCCACCAGTCGGATGCCAGAGCCTCGTAAGGAGCAGGATAATGCACCTATGTTAACACACCCACTTAATTAACACTTAACAACTTCCATTTCATTATCTACTTATTTCATCAGAATTTTCATTTCATTTAACTTAATTTGTCAAAGCCAACAAATCAAAACCATATACTTAGGCAATTCCAACCAAAATGTTGTTAGGTAAATAGCAATTTACAATTTAAACACCAAATCAGTTGAAATAAGATTACCTTAGATTACACATAATAGTCCCAGCAAAATGAGTCCTGCCATGCCCATGAATAAACCATAATTGAAGGTTTTGTTTCAATTTAATGACCATACAGATATGTATGTCAAAGTCGAACAAAGACTAAGTATATCACCATAATACTCGTAGAATCACATCATAATATCATACATAATGAAGCAGGTGCCTTTGCATTGGATTTTTTTTCTACATGACTACAATAATAGTCAGGGCGGCCTCGTCAGCATAGCCGGACTGCGTAGGAGCGGATAGCTCTCAGCCCTTTTTCCCGGAAAAATGCTGTTCCCGCATCCCCGCCGTTCGGGGGAACGACGCGGTATGTGGTACCCATGCCGCCCAAAAACGGGAGGTCGCCCCTACCTCAGGATGAAAGGGAGGCAGGGAATACCCACTAAAAAACTGGGACCTCCATCCAACGCTCCGTGGGTGGGGTCCAAGACTCTGCGAGCTAAGGATCCCATGACGCTACGAGCTAGGAAAGTTGAGCAACACAGCTAAGGGCGCCCCCTAGTGGGCCTTAGGCCTCACCTTAGGGCAGGGCCGTCTCTAGCCCATGTGGCGCCCGTGTGCAAACATTACCCTAGCCCCCTAGCAAGCGCGCGGTCAAAACGAAATGGGTACTAAGTACAAGTACAGTTTGTCCGGCCATGGACCATTTATGCTCCTAGCTCCGGCGCCCCTAGGACCTCGACGCCCGTGTGTAACGCACGCCTTGCACCTAAGGGAAAGACGCTCCTGCAT
Source organism: Conogethes punctiferalis (assembly GCA_031163375.1). Classification (NCBI taxonomy): domain Eukaryota; kingdom Metazoa; phylum Arthropoda; class Insecta; order Lepidoptera; family Crambidae; genus Conogethes; species Conogethes punctiferalis. The sequence goes on along the minus strand of CM062077.1, from coordinate 21,520,573 downwards.
TTAGGGTGGTGCTGGGAGCGGCCTTGCGGACACTGTTTCGAGGAGAGGGGCGACAGGTTGAGAGCCGATTTCCCAGTGTATGTGTAAGTGTATGTTACATGTGTAAGTGTTGTTTAATGTTGTTGTCATTAGATTCAATTTTTTTTATAATAGCATACACAGTGGCCTCCCGTCACCTGATGGAAAGCAAAAGATAGGCCCAAATCTCTGCGGCAAACAATTAATTGGTTACTTGTCAGTCGTATCCTGTAAGCCGACTGTTACGGAAACGCAACCGAAGTCACTTCACGGGTGTTGTGCTGATTGTACGGTGGTCACACTCCAGGCAGGTAAACCCAACCACCCAGAAAGGTCAAGAAGTCACTCAGTCGACTCTTACGACACAAACGACGACAAAATGGGCCAGTGATTTGTATTCTTTGTTAGGGTTCCGTAGCCAAAATGGCAAAAACGGGACCCTTATAGATTCGTCATGTCTGTCTGTCTGTCTGTCTGTCTGTCTGTCTGTCTGTCCGTCCGTATGTCACAGCCAGTTTATTCCGAAACTATAAGAGTTGCATTATTGAAATTTGGTACGTAGATGTATTCTGTGAACCGCATTAAGATTTTAAAATAAAATCAGAAAAAAATCCAAAATTTTTGGGGTTCCTCATACATAGAACTGAAACTGAAAAATTTTTTTTTCATCGAACCTATACGTGTGGGGTATCTATGAATAGGTATTTGAAAATGATGTTGAGGTTACTAACATCATTTTATTCTAAACTGAATAGTTTGCGCGAGAGACTCTTCCAAAGTGGTAAAATGTGTGTCCCCCCCCCCGTAACTTCTAAAATATGAGCATGATAAAACTGAAAAAAATATATGATGTGTATGACTATAAAAACTACTAACGAAATTTGGTTTGAATGAAATCTAGACAGTAGTTTTTTTTTAAACTTCATAAATCGAATTACCTAATTTTTTAATTTAATTAACTCCAATATAATAAAACGTAAAGAAAAACACTTATTTAGCTGTATAGTGGCACGGAACCCTACGTGCGAGAGTCCGACTCGCACTTGGCCGGTTTTTTTTTTCATATGTTGAATCTGTCAAGATTGCTACGGCGTTTTCTTCCTCGTATTTCACCATTAGTTATGAAGCCTACTTGTAGAGTAAAAGTGGTTGTCCTTAATGGCGGGTTCTATGACCTCCTTTCGGGCAGCCTTCCATCTATCTGTTGTACTGGGAGACGCCCCTTGTTATCATCTGGTACTTATACTAAGGGACCAGGGTTTAAAATCAGGAATTAAGAAGAAAGAAAAAACGATATTATACGACTTAATATAAAGCACGGTTAAATGCAAAAAAAAAAGGTGTACCTACATAAAAGGTCTCCGCTCAGCATATAGTGCTGCGACGCCGGTATAGGGCATAGCGAATCTTCGCTCGAATGGCGGCCCGTCCGGGGAAGGACCTCCACCATAAAGAATACCGCAGCCAAATGACCTCCGGGTCGTGTTTCTGCCGGTGAGTAGGGTTTCCGGAGCTCGTGGGGGGTTAGGGTTGGGCCGGCATGGCGGTGGCAACTGACAGGTACCTAACTGACCAGTTACTTGCCCGTTGTCACAGCGACTTGGGCTTCTCTTTCGCTTTCCATCAGGCGTAGGGAAGCCATTATGTCGAGCTACTATAAAAAAAAAAGTCGGAAAATTGTCATGGGAACCATTAGCTCAACTGCAGTCCGTGTACGGCCGCTCTAAGGGGCCGCTGCGCTGGTCAGAAGAGAATTTCAACTCGCAACATTAATTGACTACACATTTAATAAAAACCCGATGAATTTGCCACGGGCCTCGAATTGCAAAGTTAAGCCACTGCCTACAATTTATGTTTTTAATCAGAGAGAAACCTAATGGAATTCGTAATTTTCTAAGTAACGGTAGGTAGTAAAAATGACACGATGTGTATCAAATGTTTTATTGCACATGCAACTATTTGAACACATTGCTTATATTACGAAGACTGCTATACGAACACACGGTAAAACGCCGTTAGTGAATATAATTGTGATAGTGAACGGAAAGCATAAAACAGTACAATCTATACAAGAACATCTATCATTATCCAAATTTTTCAAATCCACTGCGAAAAACACTTCATACTTACGTATTTTTTCTTTTAGTTTCACTCACCTACTAAAATATTGAGATAGTAGCATTACAACATTGTCTAAGCCGTTTTAAACCATTTTAATTTTAGCTAAATAATCGTTTTGGGACAATGAATTTGATGTGAAAATATGATAAACTAGCTATGCCAGCGGCGTCCCACGCGTGGATATCGGGTTTCAAAAATAACGGACTTTTATAAAATGGTGCCGAAATTTTAAATTAGACTTCTAGCAATACATTGGTGAAAACCGCATTCAATTCCATGCAGTAGTTTTCGCGTGATGCGCGTTCAAACATACAGATAAAAATTTCTCCCGTTTTCCCAACACTTCCCTTCACTGCTCTGCTCCTATTGATTGTAGCGTGATGAAAAGTAGAGGTAAGTACTATAAACTGCCCAGGATTATGAAAAATATTAAATTGTACCAAATTGCGTTAAAATCCGTCGAGTACTTTTTGTTTCTATAACGAACATACAGACAGATAGACCGACAGACAGACAAACAGAGAGACAAAAATTTTACTGATTACAGTTTTGGCATCAGTATCGATCACTAATCACCCCCTGATAGTTATTTTGAAAATATATTTAATGTACAGAATTGACCTCTCTACAGATTTATTATAAGTATAGATAGATAGATATCAACACGGCTAGCTTAAAAGCTTGTGTGCTATGTGTACATCATTATGGTCACTTATACTATTTTCATCGTTTGATTAAGACATAATTTTAATCCCACTACTAAATAAGATAGTTTAACTATTTATCTTTCAAATCTACATTAATTTTAGTCCATTCCACTAAATTACATATCATTTTTTTTTATTTATTTCTTAAAAATCCAGCGAGAGAGACACTTTTACCATCAACTGAACGGCAATCATCATTCACTTCTGCTGATTTCCTGAAGCGACCCACAATCAATTCGAGCACGAACACAATCGAAGCCAAACACATACCTACAAACAGAATAAACCATGGAATAACGAAATAGCGATCTAACTTGCGGCACACTCTTTGACGCAGATTACTCTTGAAATATATCATACTCAACGACTTTATAGTTAACCCAGCCTCTCGAATACGCAGTGACATCTCCTGCATTTTGTTCAAATGGGGAAATCCTTTGTAAAGATAAATACCGTATATAAGCTTGTTGAGAGGTTTCTTGAATTTGTAGATCGTACTGCCGGCAGTATCGAAGTATTTGTACTTGTAGTAAGTGTAGACTGAACTAAAACTGACGGTAAAAGCTTCCTCCGTGTGACCGACGGTATGGATGCTCTGCCCGAGCCTCTCGCAGCCGTGTGTGAAATTGTCGAAGCCGTGCAAAAAATACTCTTTTTCGTCAATCTTTAGTACCATACGCATCACATCGCTCACGCAAGCCTTCAGTTTATAATTCTGCAAGTCTTCCTCCTTTGAAATCTGATATTTAGTCAACGGGCGAGTCGTCAAACTTGTTAAACTTGTTTGGTAATACAATCCTATCAGATAGGCAAACCAAACCCATTGCATTAGCACGAACCTCGTCACAGCATTGTCTGGCAGCCTTGCTACCACTATACCGTGCCCCAGTAACGTATAAAACATTTTCTGTACAAAAGAAATCTTATTTTCCATATTGAATGCGACGACCATCAATGTGCAGTATATTACGAATACACTGAACAACAAAGCCCATACACTCAATGGGAATTCTTTGTAGATGTACTTCCAAACTTCAACATTTCTCGCCTTTTTCACTAAGTAGACTATTTCGTCGGCGTGTGCCAAATGTGCCCATATAAAGTCGAAAGCTTTTGCCCTGGACGTATCCAGCAACATTCCACCAAGATTAACATCTATCACGTTGTTCTGTAGCCTTTGCAGTGGACCCGCCACGGACATATTAGCATACACCTTTGAAACAGACTCAGCAGCAGAATCGTAATAAGTATATTTCGGTTTAAACTGTTCGTATTCACTTATCAAATTGAAAACATATTCCTCCACTCCTACTTCGTTGAGTATATTTGGGTCGAACGCAAACGGTGGCCAATGTACGGACTCTACATTCAATGTACAATTACGTAGCCATGTTCGTGTCCTATCCCGAAATATATTGTCAACATCGGGTTTCAGACATTCTCCATAATAAACGATTCTGTCGTACCGTTTGCCGCAGCCAGCATTTTCGAATGGTTCATAAGAGTACATATTCATGTTACGGCTTGCGTCTATAACAGTGACATTGAAAACGTGAAATTGCAAAAGAACATCGAAGACTTTCCGAAGGTCCCCGATCCCTTCATTCAGTATTATCACGAACTTTACTTTTGGGTCCCAGATTTGCTCTCTGGTAAGACATTGGAAATTTTCCGCAAAATGAGTGATGTTTGGGGCATGTATCAGATAATTTCCCGTTGAGCCAGAGAGTCTTACATGCGGAGTTCGCGATATAAATGAATGGTCGACTTGGTCATCTAAAGCCTGCAATAGATTTCTGTCGGAATCCATGTCGACGTATGTAACGGGGTTTGTATTCGGCAGGTGTGCGTTTAATATATTAGAGACGCAGGCTACTAATTCAGGACTTACATGTTCCGTCAAATAGTTTATGGAAGTCTGACAATTTACTGCACTTATAAGCACCGCAGCAATGACGGTTAGGAGCGACATCACTACAGGTTGAAAATACAATGAAGCCATCACATAGCATTTCACTATGTAGTTAAATAATGTTTAACTAATGGATGCTCGTCAATCAACGTTTCACTGAGACTTTTTATACATCGACAGTAAAAGGGTAGGTATGTAATAAGTCTTCGTTAATTACAAAGACGGGACGATAAAAGTCCACAGCCTAATAATGATTCCTGAAAATAGCAAATAATTAATTACTGTCGTGTTTTAGACAGCCTTTCTATTTTTTTTGTCGGGATTATTTCTAGTTTTAACAAAGTCA